>JBBGZY010000101.1:6362500-7060000 GCA_037952925.1 Lithobates clamitans
TTCACGGGTCTCTCTTCGGCTCACCTGGACCCTCCCTCCTGTTGAGGGCCCCCACAGCAGCTTGCTATGGGGTCACCCAAGCCGCAGCTCTGTGTGTCCATTCAGACACGGAGCCGCTGCCCTTTCTCTCCTCGTTGGCTGACTGACAGCAGCAGGGGCCAATGGCACCGCGCTGCTGTCTCAGACAATTGGGGGGGCGGAAATCCCGGGCAGCCGGGACACTCCTACAACATCACTGCTCAGGTGAGTATTAGGGGGGCTGCTGCACATAGAATGCTATTTATTTGAATGCATTAAGATAAAGAAAACCTTCTGCCTTTACAATCACTAAGTCTGATAATTGAAGTATAGGCAGGCTGTGCTCCCAAGCAGAATGCAAAGACGAAAACTAACCACACTGGAAAGGATGTGCTTCCATGTCCTGGAGTGGTCAGCTTGAAATAGGAAAGAAGGAAGACTGGCAGGATCACCAGGTATTTCACACGAAAGGTAGCAATGCAAAGGGAACATGAGGTTTATTCAAGTACATGGCAACACAGACACATATCAGGAATATGAACTATTGTAGTAACATACACTAGCTTCTGCAGTCACTCCTCTAATGCACATACATTCTGAGCCTTGCACACCTATGGATGACCGTGCTACTACATGTGGAGACAGTAAGAGCCACAATGGCTCTTTCTACCTCCACATATAGAATTGTTTTTGGTCCCGCAGCCTGGTGGGGGATGACTGGCAGCCTGAAGTACCACCAGAAACATCAGGGAATAAAAAGAGCAGCTAGGATGAACAGGCTGGGAATATGATGGCCTACGTAAGGCAGATCAACAATGGATAATAGGATCCGTTTTGACCACAGCTAAAGAAAAAAATAATTCTTTGATTAAAAAAACAAAAAAAAAAAAAAAACACCACAAGGCTAGAATACATGAGCAAAATTAATTTAAAAAGCGGAACTACAGGCAAAGAATTTAAAATGGACATATACAGCCAAGCCTGTCAATAGCATTACCTTTTAGGTCTCACAGAATAACTTGGGAATAGAATGGGCTAGGCTACATGGCTGACCAACAGTCTCTGAAGCAGGATAGAAAGTGCAGAACCCTGACCCATGATAGTACAGAGAGCCAAATGCTAGTCCAAAAGGAGAGGATTCCTCCTACAGAGAAACCAGAAATGCCCTTTTGCAGAAGATTCTGGTGATCTGGCAGTACCCACAGAGCATCTGTTAGGAGTCTTACCAGGTCAGCATACCAGATCCACCAGGGCCAGTCAAAGATAATGAAGATGACCAGAATGCACTAGATCTGGTTTCTGGAAAGCAGATATGGAAAATGTTGGGGAGGAAATACCAAGATCAAGGTGTATGGATCCAACTAAGACACCAAAACATTCACTGCTTCTACTAGAGGATCCTTGTACCTGGATACAAACCTGACCAGTGTGTTGTTGAACATGGTGGTCAGGAGGTCCCCATCTGTTATCTCCCACCTGTGAAAGGGCAGTGGTAAAAGCAACAGGCTGATTTTCTAGTTTTAGAGTGGTGCACATTGCATCAATAGGAGCTGAAATGATCGCCTCTAAGTTGGAAGTAATAGCAGTACACAGAAACTCCTCAGGGTCAAGTTCAAGAGTTTTGGACTTGAGCAACAAAATCTCTGAGGCTGATGGCTTGGAAGCTGCTAAGATTGCAGGGAAATCAGATAGAATTTGCTATAGAGAGCATGGGAGTCCGCTTGCAGCCTCTGCAATCTAAATTGGCGATTTGGATCATAGTCTTGCATGACTGTGGTAAAAAAATCTCACCTGAAACCGGCAGAGGTCCCAGTCACTCCCAACGGAGCTAAAGGACTGCAAAGATTGAATAGACTACAGTGCAGGAGGGCAACATGACTAAATGTTGCAGATGTTGGAATTATCAGGGGAGCTTTGCAAGCAAACCCAGAGTCATTAGTTGAAAGTGAGCTAGGGGCACCCGGTACAGTAAGTCTGTCTCCTCTGTGTCTATATTCAGACATGTTGCGACCATGTGACGGTAATGAAACGTATAGGCTGAGAGTACCTATGAAACCTGGACAGCTGGTAGTAACTGAGGACTGGATAACTGGAGGTGACCAAAAGACGGGCAGCAGGAATGGTTTGAGGATTGAAATTCTACGTAGCTTGTTGCAAACAGGAGCAGTAGCATGGAGAGGCTTCTTCTATGCTGTATGATGGAGGAGTTTTGCCTGTACTCTATGCCAAGTTGGTGAAGTCAGAGCTCAGTCCCACAGTGTTAACCCCTTCCAGGGAAAAGCAGACAAGAAAACTGCAGTGTCTAGGATCAAGTGCAGACATTTTAGATGATCAGATCAGTGCAGAGTTCCTGAAAAGTAGGCACCTGCTAGATTTCTCAGGGTCTGCAGTCTGATGGGCATTGGCTGGCCAAGCATGAGTCAACTATACCCAAAGAAGTTCATTCTAGCATCCCACTTGGGAAACACCTTTACGTTAAGGCAAGAACCATGTTAGCACCCTGGTAGAGACCTGAGGTGTAGTGGACAGGCCCAGGTTAAGGCAACAATTTTGAAAAGGTTGTGTGCTCTTATGAAAAAAACATGGCATAGAAGCACTTGGAAGATGAAGACATACAAGTAGGTATCCTTGATTTCATTAAGGCCAGAAAATCTCCTGGATGGAGGAGAGCAATGACCGACCTGGCAGACTGAAGCTATTTGGTCCAACACTCAGGGCCCAGTTTGAAAAGTCCTGGAATCAGACATAGGATGAGGATTTCTGAGAGCTCAGGGTTACCCAGAAACAGCTGACAAATAACGCCATGATTAGTCAGGTGCAGACTGCGTGGCAAAGGTCTAAAAAAGGTAGCCCTAAATGTAGGAGACATGTCCACAGACTAAACCTCCCCACATACCAATTCATCCAAAAAGATAAGTTGCTCCATCGCTGGTTTGTAACCTCTGGATACCACGTTCTGGACCAAGTGCAGAAGTGTTCTTGGTAAGGCTGTCCAGGGATGCACCCAAAGGCAATCCCAATGGAGGGCACATGCCAAGGTGTCCCAGCTCAGATGATCCTGGAAACCACCAGTGAGCCAATGCCCCTGCATGTCCCCAGACAGAAACCAAGCTGGACAAAAGGACAATAATATTCCCTGTGTCGGCAAAAAAATGCACAAACACAAAAATTTGCCCACAGGTAGAGGACTCCTTAAAGCCCAGAGTGGTAATTAGAATTGTCAGACGCAGCTAACTCCAAAATTCAAGATGGGTGGGCTGTATCAGTAGGGTCCAAAAGGGCACAAGCATGAGCTATATCCACAGACTGAACCATCCCATGTACTCACTCATCCCGAACAATAGAGTATGCTCCACATTACTTTCTGCTGAAGCAGTTACATTATGAAAATCCAGAGATGAACTCTGGAGGGCAGAGAAGTTTGCTTGTGATTCCAAAGAATTACGTACAGAATGACTGTGGAGCTAATCACAAGGTCACTATTGACCATCAGTACATGAAAATGTAAGACATGACCAACAAAGGATACTCCCTGACCCACTGCAGAGCAGGGGTTATTATTGCCCATCCTTGATTAAGTCACCATAGGTCTCTTGTACCAAGAGTACACAACTGAGATATTACTGGCCAAAAGGTTTTTCATTGACCCACTGCAGAGCAGGAGGGGTTAAGGGCTGGCCATGACTAGGTGAAAATAAATGATTGGGTTTACATGTATTGTATGCTCTTTTATTGAAAAATATAAGTATTTTAGGGTTTAGGGGATTCAGGAGGTGAGTTTTTAGGCTGCAGGCATTTGTTTAATTATGTGCACATGTTAAATACTCAATGAAAAACAAAATACTTTCTTTTACACGATAAAAGTGTTTGTTATAAGGTACTCACATTTTTGGACCCCTTTCTGAGGAGAACTCACAATGAAACACCAAAATAATGCGCTTTTGTGCCACAGATGGAACTAGAGGCTGATTCAGAAAATAAGCCAACATGTCTTCTGCTCGATGGAGGTTTAATGCATCCTTAACGAAGAAGAAAGAAAAATAAAGACTGTACTGAATGCTGCTTTTGACCTTTCACCAACTCCAAATAATAAAAGCTTTAGTTCATAGGTGCTACAGCACCAAAATTATCCTCCAGTGTGCATTGGTTTCAGTTACTAGCTTTCCAATCACCAGTTCAGTACTTTTCACTAAAGCTATTTCGTTCCTTCTCTGTAATAACAAAAGCAGTTTGCCATGATGCAAGGTTTGGAACAAGAGAATCTGGATGCCGCACACTGGATGAAGTTGAAAATTCTTCTTTATTGTAAAAATGGGATCATCAAAAATACAGGACAATCAGGCAGATGGTACAGACACAGCTGACGCATTTCGCACTCTAGTTTGAGTGCTTACTCATAGCTAGAGTGCTTACTCAAACTAGAGTGCGAAACACGTCAGTTGTGTCTATACCATCTGCCTGATTGTCCTGTATTTTTGACCATCCCATTTTTACAATAAAGAAGAATTTTCAACTTCATCCAGTGTGCGGCATCCAGATTCTCTTGTTCCAAACCTTGCTTCAATTTGCATTTAGCCAGCACCTGGGACTCCCCTCCTCTGAAGGATCTACTCAACACACACCTGGGAGCAAGTCTACCTGAGCGGTGAACCACCTTCCCAGTTTGCCATGATAGCAGAGTTGGCCTAGGCCACTGACATTAAAACAGACTTACACTAAGGCAATCGGAAAACCGCTCTAAGGGTGAAGATGGACTGCCAGGTTGCTGTTAAAGCAGAGTTTTAGCTGTGGGCATCTGAACCCCTCCTGTCTTCATTTCCGCAATTTCTGGGCAGATGGCTACCCAGCATGCACCTCCCGATTTCACGCATGAGCAGTAATGCTGCTGCGTGGCTCTCTTTTCTGACAAGTTGCAGAATACTGTGCCCGCATTCAGTAAACTATGCCCACATTCCACATTTTTTTGTTTTTAAGGCCACCCACGCCACATACTTACTGGTCCGAACAGATCTAATACACTTCCTCCTGGCAGATGCAGCGCTTAGAAAATGGCGCCTAACTCCTCTCATTAGCATAATTTCCTGTCATCAAATAACGCGAGATTTCGGCAGTAGGGGATTCACAAAGACTCATGGGATACATGACACCGCTATCCCAGGAACCCTTGCGAATCACTTAGTGACGAAATCGCCTAGGCGGTGACTGCCGCAAGCGCAGGATAAAGAAGAAAATAAAAGGCATTTCCATTGAGAAAAACAAAAAACAAAGATAAGTGCATAAAATGGGTGGAACTCTGCTCTAAGTGGCAGTCCACCTTCACCCTGGAACGGTTTTCTTGCATGTGCCACGGATCCTCCCCAGATCCGATTAATAATAATAATAATACATTTATAGGTGCGTTTCAGAATACCCAAGGTCACCTTACAAGAGGATGATTCTCCGAGAGCTGCGGATCTTAGCTTATGTGTTGCGTTGCATTTCCTTGCTAGATTCAATATTGCTCTGACCCTTAGTCGCCATTTGTGATTTAGCTTGGCAATCGCAAATCTGCTACCACCTCTTAACTGCCATTTCAACCCCTATAGTGGACATGAATATTACAACTGGTCTATTGTGAGTGCTTGAAAGTGTGCCTAGGGCAGTGGATAATTTTATTGTGGTAGCATGGAGATAAAAGCATCCAATAGAGGACAATGGGGTCGATTCACTGAGAGTTAAATAACGACAATCAAAATGTGGTAAAAAAACGCATGCGGTAAACCAGTTGTGAAAGTTCAATCCACTAAGAATTTACCGTTAAATACTGAATGCGGTATTTGTTAGATTTAGCAGTAATTACCTCATTATTTAATGCAGTAATTTACCGCCTTGAGCTGGTTGCTAAGGAGCGTACTGGGATTTGTCAAAAAACAGCCTGGCAGTTCTTTGACAAATAGCTGGTTGCTAAGCAGCGGGCCGGGAAGCCGCTGCTGTGTCCTTAACAACCGATGACTCAAAAAAAAAAAAGCAGGACAATTAAATAGTATGAAAAAATTAAATTAAAAACGACATGGGGGCCCCCCTCTGAGCAAGGGAGAAGAAACACCGGAGGAAGAAGAAACCACTGGAGAGAGAATAGGGAGAAGAACTGGAGGAAGAAGACAGAATTTTTAATAAAGGACTTTTTTTTTTTTTTTTTTTCGGTGAATGGATGGGTACCCCATAATCATTCACATGGCTGGGGGGGGTCCCTTGTTAAAGGGGACTTTGAGATTCTGATAAGCCCCCTGCCCACAGACCACCACAACCACCTCCCAGGGTTGTCTCCATCAACATAGGGAAAAGGTGCTATGGGGTGGGGTGCCCCACAGCACCCACCCCCTTTTCTGACCTGCATGCTCGGATAAGGGCCTGGTATGGACCCGCCGACAGCTGATGAGTCATCAGTTGTTAGGGATGCGCCGGCCAGCTTCCCGGCCCGCTGCTTAGCAACCAGCTATTTGTCAAAAAACAGCCTGGGGGTCCATAGACCCCCAGGCTGGTTTTTGACAAATACTGCATGTGATACCGCCAGCCAAACCCTGGTGGGGTATCGTATGCTATTTAACGCTCTGGTCCATTTGTAAAATTGGACTTAAGAGCTTTTTATGCAGTGTTTTTTTCTTTTTTCCCGGTAAATACCGCATTATTACATTTTTTTTTTTGGTGAATTGGAATTAGTTTACTGCATGTGATATATTATGCAAATGAGTAACCTGATCCCCTTATCACATGCGGTAAACCTTACTGAATTCACCCCAATGACCTTTAAGGCCAACCTAAAATTGTTACTCATAGGCTGGACTTGGAATGATATTCGTGTTCTTAGATCCACTTAAAGTGGAACTGAAGGCATTTTACAACAGACTACTAGCAGGCAATCACATGCAAGGTCTCTTCTGCAATAAAATACACCTACCAGCCTGTTCAGTTTCGGGAGCATGTCAACTGAGCTGAGAATACTTGGCTCAGGTTACATCCCTGGCACAGTCCCTGTGTGCCGGGATGACCGACTGCAGACACAGGAAGCAAGTATAGGGTCTTTAGTTCGGCTTTAAAAGCTGAACTTTAGACAGATGTGAAAACAAAAAAAATGCAGCTCTGTATTTATTAACACACCCTTTTGAAATGCAAGTATTGTGAGTATGTGTGATAAATTGGTATCAGCCACCTGCAGTTCACTGTGCAGCAGAGCTTGGAGGCAGAAAGGGAGAAGCAGCTAAAGGAGCCAGTTTTGCTTGCAGTACAAGGAGCGGGCTGATAGTATGAGAAAGCTCATCTGTCTGCCATTTCTCAATTTACCATACAGTCACAGGCTATAGAAGGGAGGAGACCTGTAGCAGTTACTGAACTGCAGCCGGTTAAAAACAGGTCTCTGGCCTGGCCAGAAAGGACTGTGCTCTGTAAATTTTATGACTGGATAGACAAATTCTGTTTTATTTATTTATTTATTTTTTTTAGGTGAAACAGTCATTATATTTATTTTCATATTTAAAATAGAACCAAAGGCAAAACTATTTCTTTAGTTATGGATAGAGTGAAGAGGAACTAGAACACCTGTCTGTTTTTATTGCTGTCTGTGCCCGTTAGGGAGATTCACCCTCTCTATTTGTCCTGTTTACCTTTATCATTGAAAGTGAAAGGAAAAGAAAATACCAAAAATCCAGAAATCACAGTAACAGAGGGGAAATCTTACAACGGGGATACTAGTTCTGACGGCCTTGGGGTCCCCAAAGGATTCCCTTGAAGTGGTTGTAAACCTCATGTTCAACAATTACAGAAGACACGCACCGTGTCTTAGCCCTTTCTTTTAAAATCAAAAGCACATTAGTTGTACCTGTCACAGCCCCCTGAAAAACTCTGGTCCATGTCTATGGGCCAGAGCTCGGGAGGCAGAGTCTTGAAATCACAGGACTCCCGTCCCATCTGTACACTCCCCTATCCCACCGGAAATAACACTAGCGCAGCTTGAATGCTGAGCTGTAGACTGTGAAATCAGTTATCCTCAAACACTAGGCAGCATTTGAGGCACTGGGGGTGCAGACTTTCATAGGTAGAAGAGAGCTGCGCAACTGTCAGGAATCAGTACACAGTGGACACTCCAGTAACTTATCTGTGCTTAGCCATGCTAACAGAGGAGGGGGGGGGGGGGGACATGCTTTCACTGTAATCATTATCGACAGAGACAAACAGCCTCACTCAGATGTGGCCCCACAGCTGCCAGAGAGAGAGCGGAGCAGGAGGATCATAATTAACCCCTCAATGGATGGCTTGAGGTGTACTGTACAACCACTTTAATTTGCAGGGATTTCCTCCCACTTGCTGTTTTGGCTATGGAACAGGAAGTGAAGGGGCACAGATGGAAAAAAAATAAACAGGGGTTAATCTAGCCTCACCAGCTCTATACAAAATGAAAAAAAAAAAAGAAGTTTTGCCTATAGTTTTACTTTAATGGTTTGCCCAGAGAACAGCTATAAAAAGTTCATGACTGGTCACAGGTAAAACACCTCCAATTTAAAACAAAAAGTAATTTTTATATAACAGATTTTTTACACTTTAGTACTTTCTGAACTTCAGTGGCTCACCTTGATATGGCCCCCTTCGTATTCATAAGGATATCGGCAGTCAACAATGTAGACTTTTTCCACAAGACTGCTAAACTCTCCTTGAATTAATGCTGCCAGCTACAAAACAAAAACCGGTGTTACTTCAGTAATGAAACAAGACATGTGCGCACATGGTAGTCACACACAATTTTTTGGGCTAAATGCCTCAACAGGCTCACTGAACACTGAAAATGCTTAGAAAGTTTTTAACCAACATGCCATTCCAGTTGTAAAATATACACTCACAGTCTCTCCAGTGATATAGCGAAGATCCTGGTGTCGTCCAGTCACAGTAGGCAAAGCATAAACCTGCGACACAAAAAGTTTCAAAGCAACAAAGCACAGCAAGCAGTAAAACAAAACACCACTTAAATTGGCATTTGTCCCTGTAGTGAACTTTGAAGAGAAATTAGGTAATTTTTCCAAGGACCACACTTATGCAGCAAAAAATATTTTAAAATAACAGGGTCCATAAAAGATTACAATATACTGCATATGCATGCATGTGTAGTTTGATGCACACAAATACCTGACCTTTGAAAAGTCTCCAATTAGTTGTCTGTGACTATAGTCCTCATCCAAAGCTTTAGTAATATCTACATCACAAAGAGACAGGGTCTTTTTCAGAGATGCTCCCTGTAAAAAAAAAAAAAAAAAAAAAAAATGTAAAAACAAAGCATTCTTTTGTAAAAGAGAAGATCGGTAATAATAATAATAATAAAAAAAACAAAAAAAAACACCACACACACACTCACCTAGGTGGATGCAGTATCGGTCTAATGCTGCATCACTCTTCTGCCACCTTGAAGACCAAGAACTAAGCGATCAAACACCACTGATCTTTTTGTTCTCGATCTTCAGTGAGCCGGTGACTGTCAGGGCAAAGGAGATTTCTCTCTCTCTGTAGCTATCTATCTATCTATCTATCTCTCTATATATATCTATCTATCTATCTCTCTATATATATCTATCTATCTATCTCTCTATATATATCTATATCTCTCTCTATCTATATATATCTATATCTCTCTCTATATATATCTCTCTCTCTATCTATCTATATATATCTATATCTCTCTCTATATATATCTCTCTCTCTATCTCTCTATATATATCTCTCTCTCTATCTCTCTATATATATCTCTCTCTCTATCTCTCTATATATATCTATATCTCTATCTCTCTATCTCTCTATCTATCTCTATCTCTATCTCTCTATATCTATATATATATATATATATATATATATATATATATATATATATATATATATATATATATATACACACACACACCGTATATACTCGAGTATAAGCAGAGTTTTTCAACACATATTTTTGTGCTGAAAATGCCCCCCTCGGCTTATACTCAAGCACTTTTCTTCAGCAGAGAATGACATTTTCCAAACCGAATTTGGGGCCCCGTATCTCAGGGCCACTTTGTGCTAGAAACTCCAGCTTTGGATATGTTGTAGTGCTAGTTGCACTGGGTTTTCTCACCATATTTGGGGTTCCTAGCACCAAGTGGCCCCGAGATACGAGGCCCCAAATTCGGTCAACTGTGTCCATCTGCAACAATGTAATTTTGGGACCCCTTGGGTCCAGAGACCCCAAATTATGGCTGCAGCTAGGGGGCATCTAGGAACCCTTAACTACCGAGTTTGAAGTTTGGGGGACCTATGGCTGCAAATGGGCACAGTGAGGCATGCAAATGGGCACAGTGAGGCATGCAAATGGGCACTGTTGACCCTCTTTTCCACTTACAGTAGCTGCGCATTTCTCACCCTAGGCTTATACTCGAGTCAATAAGTTTTCCCAGTTTTTTGTGGTAAAATTAGATGCCTCGGCTTATATTCGGGTCGGTTTATACTCGAGTATATAAAAAAAAAAAAATCAAATTATGGCGTTTAAAAAAAAGAGATCAGAAAATTTCTCTAACTTATTACATCCTGAGAAAAAAGAAAGAATGACCTTGGTAGCAACAAATGAAACAGACAAATGTAATAATGCAAGCGGACAGATAACACCTTGTAGAATCTTAATGCACCATTTAATTTATGTAATTCAGCACTTGATATTTCCTCACCCGTCTTCTCCGCTGAAAATTTTCTTCATCATCAGGCTGGAGTGGACTGCTTGTACTGCGTCTTCTTTTCACCTTAACAGGGGTCTCCCCATCTTGGGGGCGTACAGGTCTCTTCAAAACAGGCCTGTCTAGCTGCTCTGGCATAGACGGTGATCGATAAAGCCTGCTTCGATTCATAGACACCTACAAAAATGTAAGAACATACTTTTGGATTGAAAAAAAAAAAATATATATATATATATAATAATCCATGTCTGGTTAACAAGACACTGTTCTGCATTATCTTGAACATGCAGTTCAGTTTTGGTTGCCAGTCCTCAAGAAAAGATGTTCTTGAATCACAAACAGTTCAGTGAAGGGCAACAAAATGAAAAGGGGATGCAATGCACATAAAAGCAGAGTGAGTTCCAACCATTTTTTGTGTTTATTAAAAGTCAGCAGCTACAAAAAAGTAGCTGCTGCCACTCACCTGCCCCACAATCCAGCGATGTGGCCGCCCGAACCCTCGGTTCTCTCCCTCGCATCACAAGTGTGGGCACCCGGCTGTGATAGCGTGCGGCTTCACAACCAGGTGCGCACTGCACCTCCTCAATGGCCAGGCAATCTTCTGGGACCTGTGACGTGTCCCAGAAGATTGCAGGGAGGGAGGGGGAGAGGAGAACCACTGCTCGAGTTGCCAAGGCAGCCTGAGCAGAAGTGGGAGCGGGGGTGAGGAGTCCTTAAAGCGGAGTTCCACACAAAAATGGAACTTCCGCTATTCGGAACCCCCCCCCCCCCTCCGGTGTCACATTTGGCACCTTTCAGGAGGGAGGGGGATGCAGATACTTGTCTAAGACAGGTATTTGCACCCACTTCCGGCATAGACTCCCATGGGAGTCTATGCCTCTTCCTGTCCCTCCGCGCTGTCTCCTGGGAAACACACAGCTCCCAGGAGAGAGCGGGGACCAGTTACGATGCCGCAACACTTCACTTCCTGATTCCCTCACCTAGGATGGCGGCGGCAGCTGCCGAGAACCGAGCGGGTTCTCGGCGTCGACTGCCGACATCGCTGGACCCTGGGACAAGTAAGTGGCCATGTATTAAAAGTCAGCAGCTGCAGTATTTGTAGCTGCTGCCTTTTAATATTTTTTTTTTTTTTTTGGGCGGTTTAGGTGGACCCCCGCTTTAAGACCCTCTTTCACACTGAGGCATTTTTCAGGCGCTAAAGGACTAAAAATAGCGCCTGTTATGCGCCTTCCCTGCAGCCCCAGTGTGAAAGCTTAAGTGTTTTCAGGCCGGAACGGTGCACTTGCAGGACGTTAGAAAAAGTCCTGCAAGCAGCATCTTAAGAGCGGTGTATACACCGCTCCTCAACCGCCCCTTCCCATTGAAATGAATGGGCACCGCTGCTGAAGCGCCTGCAAAGCGCTTCGGCAGCAACGCTTTTCGGGTCCATTTAACCCTTTCTTCAGTCGGTTAAAAGCGTCCAGCTAGGGGCCGAATAGCGCCGCTAAAACTTGCAGTCCGTGGCTCAGTGTGAAAGGGCTCTAAGGCGGAACCTCCACTTTTAGGTGGAACTGCGCTTTAAAAAGAGATATTATTACAATGTACAAATACATCAAAAGGTGATTAGATCACAGCGACTGTGATAAAATGTTTACCCTAAAGGTCCCTGAAGAGGAATCACATCCATGATTTGAGGTTAGAAGAAAATAAATTTTAACCTTAGATTGTGGAAAGGGTTCTTTACTGTTAGAGCAGTAAAATATAGAACGCTCTTCTCTCAGGTAATGGTACAGCCTCTTTTATCTGGTGATCCTGCTAGCAACACATTTCTAGAAAGTTTGTTAGGACTACAGTACAGAACACCTTTCTCTCACCTCATCTCTGTAAAATAGATGGGAGGGGGTGATTTGTAGTCTACAGTCAGAACTAGAAATGATGCCAACTGATATGAGTACAGCAGGGGCAGAGTGTAGGGGAAGTCATGAACACACTAGATTTCTGACAGAATTAAGGGGTAATATTTAAAACATCGAAAAGAAAGTGGTCATATTTTACATAAACTTAAATGCAATCTAGAACGCAGAGTCCTATATAATTTGCAGTCATTTAATCTAGAATGCAGACTGAGTCCTACATAATTTGCACGGATTTATCTCACTGAATATTTTACTTTACAATCACCATTTAGTCTAGGGAGACCAACATGAAACTTGAACATATTACCCATATAGTAATTAATGTTCTGGTAATATAGACTTACCACTCACCACTTCACATGTAAAAGTTGTACTTTTTTTTTTTTTTTTTTAAAACACAACACAAAAAAAAAACGTTTCTATACAGGAGTTTTGCAAGTTTCTGATATTGCTCCTCTTAAAACAGACCAAGTTAAAAAGAAAAAAAAAAAGAAGAAGTGTTATTTTACTTACATTGCTGACATCCATCTCTTGAGTCATCAAAGGTCCAGAAAGTAAGATGGCCATTGATGAGGACAAATTAGCAGCAGCTGTGGATGGATTCTTCATAAGAGAAAAAAAATGCCACTACTTTAGAAGAAAATCACAGCTATGAAAAAAAAAAAAAAAGAAAAGAAAAGAAAAAGAATAGAAAGAAGGAGAAGGAACAGTCACCAACACGCTGCAAAAATAAAAGTTTCAATTAGAATGTAAAGCCAGAAACAGATCAATGTTTCAGAGCCATGTAGGGCCCTTTCTTTAGGGCAGGGGTGTCAAACCTGTGGCCCAAGATGGCTATGAATATGACCAAACACAAGATTGTAAACGTACTTAAAATGTAAAGTTTTTTTTTTTAATATTGCATGTATTAAGATTTTGTAAAAAATAGTTTACACTTGTGGCTGAAGAAAGTTTGAGTTTCTCTTTACTGGACTATTTAAGTGTTATCTTCCCAAAGAAATATATCCCACTGTTTACAATCACGTCTTATTCATTTCAACTGTTTTCGGCAGCACCTATATTTGTGAGCAACTATTTTCAAGGATGATGTACACAAAGGGCAAAATTAGAACCAAAATATCTGATTAGCACCTTGAGAATTCACAGAGAATTGCTACTACATCCATCGAACCAGATATTGATGCTTTAGTTGATCAAAAACAATGTCAAATACCGCACTAGTTTTATGTTGCCCTCTTTTACATACAAACATATTTTTTTTCCTTTTTTGGCTAACCGCTTGTCTGAATTCTTACAGTAAAGCAAGGAAACCAGCCTAGTAGTATATTATTGCACTTTTACTAAACAAGAATGACGCATATACGAAGTACTTACAGTTACAGGACAATATATGGCATACAGAGCAATACAAATATGCAGACATACACTTGTGCTAGTGTGTCTATCTTTCCCTAGTAAATTAACATTGACGATAGTTTGAATGAAATAGGATTACACTAAAAGCCCTTTGGCTTCAGTTCTAGTTGAAAGGAACCTCCACCATGCTTCACCGTTGCCTGCATACACTGATTGTACTTCTCTTCAGCCCTTCGCCGAACAAACTTCAAATTTTGACTCATCAGTCCAGAGCACCTGCTGCCGTTTTTCTGCACCCCAGTTCCTATGTTTTTGTGCATAGTTAAGTCACTTAGCCTTGTTTCCACGTGAGAGGTATGGCTTTTTGGCTGCATTTCCTCTATGAAGACCACATCTGGCCAGACTTCTCCAGACAGTAGATGGGTGGTCCTGGGTTCCACCAATTCTGTGCTGATGGCACTGCTGAGCTTCTCCCGATGTCGATGGGAAGCATGATGTGTCTTTCATCTGCTGCAATAAGTTTCCTTGGCCACAGTGTCTGCGGCCCTCAGTGTTGCCCGTTTCTTTGTGCTTCTTCAAAAGAGCTTGAACAGCACGTCTTCGAACCCCAGTCTGCTTTGAAAATCTTTGCCAGGGTACCAGGCAGCAAGATACCATGGGATATGCAGTACTTTGAAATTGAAAGTAAACAGCAGAGAAGAAGCTGCAAAGCATGTAGGTAATTAGGAAGTTGTTAAAGTGATGGCCAGCAGACAGGCACCTCTCACAAGATAAATGGATATTTTTAAAGTGATCCTACATTGGAATGTCAAATATAACTACCGTTCATATTGCTATTACAATGCTGATGTTCTAAAAGGAAAGTGTTTGTAAGTGACTATAGAACTGTTAATTTACCGGAATAGAAATGTTCCTATGAGAAAGTAGAGATATATGTCCTTGTCGTTGGGCATTAAGCCATCAAAAGTAAAACACATTCTTAATCTTGGTAGTCTCTCTCTTGTAGTGCACAGCTGCCCTAGTGTGAGAACGTTTATTAAAATAAAATCTTGAGTAAAAGCAAAAAGGTTGCACTAGCAAGCGGAGACTTGATATTTGCAATTACACCAACATGTATGCCTCCTCTCCCGGCCTGTAGAGATGACTGAGCTCCAGGACCCAACGATCCTTGCTGCAGCATCCCACTGGACAGTGCTAGGAGAAGCGCATGTGGCTGGACCAGCCGACACTGCGTGGCGTCAATCACGGCAGCGATAGGAAGTGGTGACAAGTGAATCATCTCCCTGAATGGGCACCTGCTATGACAACATGTTTCGGAAGTGCGGCCTCCTTCAGGTCACCTGTGAAAAACATCCATCCCCACTCGTCGGGTCCTGGAGCTCAGTCATCTCTACAGGCTGGGAGAGGAGGCATACAGGTTGGTGTAATTGCAAATATCAAGTCTCCACTTGTGAGTGCAACTTTTTGCTTTTACTGAAGATTTTAATTGAATAAAAGTTATGCAGCTGTGCACTCTTTCTCCTTATATGTGTTACAGATTTCAGTCCACCACTCAGTGGATTCACAAGGGAGCTGCAACAGCTAGATCAAGAGAACTGTTAAACACAGATTGTTATCCATTTAAGAAGTGTTTCTGGGACTTGCGCTGATTGGAAAATTTTGTATGTTTGGATCTCTCTTGTAGTGCAGTTTTAGTGTTGTCCCATGGTGAAGTGATGTCCTTTTTGATAAGCAAATTGTAGACCAGCTACAACAAAAGCCAAGTGACTTTCAGGGTGTCCCCAGACTTTTGCCAATCTTCATTTTTAGGGAAAGATAGATAGCGTGCGCATGTATGCATGTCTGTAGCACTCTGTATGCCTTGTATTTTCCTGCAACTTTAAAAAGGTGTTAGTTTCCCCCCCAAATCTAAATAATTGGATCCTGTTCCCTTAAAGCCTGAATAACAGCACAGTGCTTGTGCTGTGTAATTTGCCCCCTATATCATATAAAAAAACCTGGCTGATTCTGCCTGGTTATGCCCTCCCCCCTGTAAACTGACCACGGTTTATCATGGATGCTGAGCCCTGACACCGTGGTCAGTTTACATGCCTCCGTCATCAGTAGCTCTCCTCTGTCCTCCTCTCCCCTTCCTATCCATGCAATGCTATATGATTTAACAATGACAAGGCTAGAGAAAAGAAAAAGGTGACAATGTTTGCATCAACCAGCTATATGAGCATATTGTTTAAAAGTACAGTAGCAAGCAAACATGTTAGAAGTGAGACTAAAAACTAAATAAAACTAAAATGTCCTTCACTCCTGTTTTCCCAGAACATTCCAATAAATAAAGCAACATGATTGGTTCTTTTCTAACATTATAACAATGATATCAGATATACAGTATGAAGGAGAGTAATGCTAGTCATACACTATATAAAAAATAGTTCAAGCTAATTATCGAATAACAAACACTTGGTCATGAGAACAAATGATAGTGTCATCATGTAATGACCGAATTTTGAATGATAAATCATTCAATGGACATAAATGAATCAGTTTTTCATCCGTTTTGTCACATATGGCAGTGCGAACAGGTACATTTTTAAACGGGCGAGGAACACATTAACCTTTCAATTTATCGATCGTTTGACAGAAGTTTTCCAATGTGTTCCTTCAATTTTGGCTCTGAAAAGTCAAACACAATTTTCGGTTTGTGCCCATTAACTGGACGAAAACCGAACAAAAATGGACACCATAAAGCAGGACTTTACCTCTGACTCCTCTTCTTCGTCCATAGCAAAAAATTCTGAGAACCCATCAAGGTTTCCCATTTTGTCCTCATCAACACCAGCTGGAGCAGAACTGATAGGAGAAGCTAGGACCCGGAGTTCGGAGTCCTCCACTGTACAGAGGTCGTCCTGTAGAGATGATTATTTACAAGATAAACATGAAAACATATTTTAGGAACATATCACAACTAAAATATCAGGCAATGGTTGGCGCACAGTACAACAAATTAACTAATTTGAAATATAACCATTACATGAAGATGTAATGAAAATATTTTTGTGTAATTTTATTTTTCTACCTTTTTTATGTAACAGAAGTATATTTGCCAACAAGCAAATGTTTCAGTATGTATAGCAGCAGTACTTGTTACCTGAATTGTTCACCAAGTTTTCAAAACTGGCTACAGATTCTCTGGGTCTAAGTTAACCTTTGTAAAAATACAGCTACTGTTCAAAAGTTACCTACAGTATGTCAAATGCAACAGAATAAAAAACAAACCCACACAAATAAAGCTTCGGTATATGAAGGCATTCTCGCATTTTTCACTGCACCATCAGAATTTTGTGCATTTGTGCCAGAACTATCATACAGCGCAACGCTGTATGATAATTCTGGCACAAATACACAAGATTCTGATGGTGCAGTGAAAAAATACGAGAATGCCTTCATATACTGAAGCTTTATTTGTGTGGGTTTGTTTTTTTATTTTGTCCAATTCCCTGTTTTTTGATGAGGAGCGCGATTATCTTTTCTGTTCATGTAAAGTTCAGCGGGCATGTATGCGGAGTTATAAAAAAAAAAAAACTAGTAACAAAATCAGAACGTGTAGAGAGACTAGAACATTATATCATAACATTATAAAGTGATAACTATAATACAAAGCACAGCATTTACCTATAAAAGAATACCTCCCATACCATAAAACTCACCTTGGTTCCAAATGTTGGCGATATCGGTGTCACAGCTGCCTCCCGGAGAAGCAGCATAGAGCAGGGGTTACCTGGATTCTTAAACAGCCCACCCTCCTGAAAAACCAGAGAAAGGACTGACACAATGGCCAACACATAACGTAGAGCGAAAAGGCAATCATGAGATAAAATAACAACAGCTTTCACCACATTTTTCTTTCTGTGTAGTGACAAGCAGATCATATGCTCTTTAGCATTAGTTCACTGTTATATGCAGGGATTTTGTTCTCATAAAAAAGGTGCAGGAAGTCAACCATGACCCCCCCCAAAAAAAGCCACACACACACACACACACACACACACCCTCCAAACTGCATCAAATAGTGGGTGTGGTCAAATTTTACTAATAGTGGAAGGGTCTTAAAGGGACATTACATACCAGGAGTACATTATGTACAGAGTTCAGAGGTGCGCTATATGCAGAGTTCAGGGGTGCTCTGCATAAAGTGCAGTGTTCAGCCTTTTTCCACAGCTGCTTACCTCTGCATCCCTCATCCACATCTCACCCCTCTTCAGCTCTGCATGCAACCCCACACTGCCCCGACACACACACACACACACACACACACACCCCTTCTCCCTTCCTGCTTAAAAGCTCCACCACCTTACACATTCTTATTACTTGTGCTGCTATATTAGGCTGGAGCATCCAACACAGAGCACACTGTAGGTGGCTCTGCCTCTCTCACCTGCAGGGAGATCATCAAGTGGAGGTGTCGGCACCTGCACTGCACCCCAGGCAACGGCATCTCTCCCATCCTGCAGCCGCTTAGGAGATCATATCTGTGGGAGCTGCTGGGAAAACAAGCTGTCACTTGGAAACACATAAGCCAGACTTCTGTGATTACAAGCGATAGTGGTGAGCAGGGAGCAAAGGGCCTGAGCCAGAGGTGGTGGAACTGAGTTCCACCAAATACCAGCTGAAAAAAAAGCCCTGGACATGCATCTCCCATTGTGAGAAAAGAAATGCATCAAAGTACAGCAGCTTCCAGAACCACTTCCAATAGATCAGCCTCAATAGTAAAAGTTAGCACACTCACATTTTCTTTATTACTAGAATCCTTTTGACGTCCAGAAACCTTCTTAAAACTTGGGGTGCTGCAGAGAAGTCTTGGCTAAATGCCCCAAAAAAATAAAAAATAAAAAAGGGGAGGTTATTAAAAACTGAATACAAATGGCATTCGAAATCTCTATATTTACTTTTATTTAAACACCATGCTAGCTTATTTACATGCGTAATGTCAGTATTTCTGGTGGAATGAAAAAGGTCTCTGGCACACAGGAACAATTAGCACTCCAAAATTTTATAATCTACCATAGTAGCAGGAGAATCATAGTGTAATCATAGTGTAAGGAAGAACAGCACAACATCCTTTGGCTTTGTAATAATAACTTGGTAGTCAGAATAAAAAAAGTCTAGTAGGGCTATCTAAGAAGTCAGCAAATCAATCAAATTACCAGAATGAAACAAACACTGGCATACTAGGTTTGAATAAGGGTGGCCTGTAACAACAAGGAGATGCTACAGCTTTTTTTTTTTCCCATTAAAAAAAAAAAAAAAGTGGTCACCGTTTTCATTACAAACTTGTATACCATAAGTGTCATCATTGGGACTCTGTGTTTCTCTATGTAAATGCAGGGAAATCATAGCCAATAGGATGGGCCAGCAAGGTGCAGTACATATATTTAGGAAGCTATTACAGCACCCTTCCCCTGTACCCCTAAGTGTCCTCAGCCCTGATGCAAGCAGAATGCCTTGATGGGTGGATGGCAGTCTAGATAGATGGGTATTCCAAAGCAGGCCACATTTGCATGTAGACTATCCTACATATTGCCCACAATCCGATCCAGAGCCTCCAAGATTGAAATGACTAAAATTTAATTAACAAAATGGGCAAGCAAGGGACAGTATTGGCTGAGGAAGGGAAGGGTTAGAACAGGGGTGCTCAACCTGTGGCCCACGGAGATCTCTGATGTGGTCTGCGACCTCAAACCAGGAAAGTGCATGCCCATGCTCTGGGATGGCAGATTAGAAAGCCCAGATCGTGATCAACGGGTTGCCGACCCGCCATCCCAGGAGTATCAGCATGCAAGGAACTGGCACCAGCAGCAGAGGAAGCAGGTGGCAGCAGAGGGAGCAGCATAAGCTGATGCTTTCTCAGTAGCTCTGGCTCCTGTCCCAGGCAGAGTGATACCAAGTGCACTTCACCTGGGACCTTTTTAGCAGCCTGGAGAGTCATACCAGCAGAAGTGGGAAGAGGAAAAAGTCAGTGTATTAAACATTACATACACTGCACTTTTCCAATAGACATATTACCCCTTATAAAAAAGGGTTATTAGGCGGCTTTCACACTGATCCGCAGGTGCAGCACAGTACAAACCTGCGGCTTTCCTGTGGGTTAGCTGCACTGAGCTATAGACTTATATTATATCCTGAGGGTTTGGTGCACCTACAGAAAGGGCACCACACCTGCAAGATGTAATAGAACCCTATGGCAAAAACGCAGCTAACCCGCAAGTGCCCATAGTTTATTTTGGCTTGCGACTGTTTACCAAATCACTTAAGTGACCCCCACTCTTCAAAAGGTTGAGCACCCCTGGGCTAGAGGAGTCTGAATGTCCTCCAGACAGAAAACGAGGCGGGCTCTGACTGGCAGGAACTTATAGTGCATACTGTGAGAGGCTTAGCAGTGAATTCAAAGTATGCAATTTGGGTACAGGAGAGGTGCAAGAGTGAAAATAAGGCTGGAGATGAGCTTTAATTCACTAAAACATATTTATTGCTGTAAATGTAACTATGACTAGCTGTCACTTACCAGAGATGTATTTGTAGTTCCTTTAGGGCATTTCCTGTTTAAAAAAATAATAATTTTAAACAAATACACTTTAAAGCCCCTTTGAAAACAGGATCAGATTGTGATTATGTGTGAAAATTACATCTACTTTATAATGAAATGTTAATTAGATAAAAGGTGAATGTAAAAAACATTTAGGGTCAAATAAACTGGAGAATCTAGGTAGACTAGATCACTATGGAAAAATTGCAGACTCCTAGATGTCACCAACTGGTATTGAAACCTATTGTTCCAACAAATGTGATACAACAGCATATTGAACAGTGATGCCCCGTACACACGGTCGGATTTTCCAATGGAAAATGTCCGATCGGAGCATGTTGTCGGAAATTCCGACCGTGTGTGGGCTCCATCGAACATTTTCCATCGGATTTTCCGACACACAAAGTTGGAGAGCAGGAGATAAAATTTTCCGACAACAAAATCCGTTGTCGGAAATTCCGATCGTGTGTACACAAATCCGACGGACAAAGTGCCACGCATGCTCAGAATAAATAAAGAGATGAAAGCTATTGGCCACTGCCCCGTTTATAGTCCCGACGTACATGTTTTACGTCACCGCGCTTAGAACGATCGGATTTTCCGACAACTTTGTGCGACCGTGTGTAGACAAAACAAGTTTGAGCCAACATCCGTCGGAAAAAATCCTAGGATTTTGTTGTCGGAATGTCCGAACAAAGTCCGAACGTGTGTACGCCCTATAACAGTGCTCAAGCATATTTAGTATGCACTTTTGACCTGTGCAAGATTTAAAAGAAAAAAAAAGGGAATCTTCAGTTTTAAATTTTTGTGAAAAAAATGAAAATGTGCAACTTTATTATATCTAAACCAGTAATGATATATACTTCCTGTGATCTTGTACACAGTAGGACAGAGGGGTAGTAATCTAAGGCTGTTTTCACACATCTATTGCAAAAATGCGGTAAAAAGGCATATGCGTTTTTGCAATGTTTCAAGTGCGTTTTGCACCTGTGAAAAAAAATATATTCGACTTAAAATTTGCACCAAAAAACGCAACCGTAAGTACGTTTTTGATGCATTTTCCATTTCTTTCAATGGAGAGGTACGTTTTTGGTGCATTTTTTTTTAGTATACCAAACATGCACCATAAATGCAGCACACAGGACTATTAAAAATGCAACTGACAGATGTGAAGAGTTCTATAGAATTTAATGGTCATGCATTTTTCTTAAACTTTTGTTAAGGCAAAAACGGAAGAAAAACTAGTGTGAAAGAGCCCTATAGCCGGCCATAGATGGATTCTATTCGGGTTGTAGCAAAGTCGGGCCACTGACCGACCTAGGTACAACAAGCCTGTTGGATTGTATTACATGTGATTACTGACGGCGGCTATAGTCACTAGCAGTAATCATTGTGTTCTGCCAACCAAGTAGGCTCCCGGCTGGCAGAATACAATAGCTCTGTGGAAGGAATTCCCCATCAACACTAACTGTATTGAAGGGGGAATCAAGTGATTTTTTCCTTCCACCCATGGTAGATGTGGGTTATATAGGCCACCTTTAGGTGATGGACACTAGCACACCCTAAAACAGGAAGTTCACTCCCTATATAACACCTCCCCATTACTGGGAGTACCTCAGTTTTTTCGCCAGTGTCTTAGGTGTTGGTCACGAGTAAAGAGGTGCTATGCTAAAGCCCTGCTGGGGTAATCCTTGCTGGGGCAAGCTATGCATCCAGAACCAAAGTGCCATTAAGGCCAAATTGGATGGTACCCGGGCCTCGTGGCAGAAGAAACGAGGTTTACCCCGTAACGCTTCTCTTTGAGAGATGGACCCTGGGATCCAGTGCTTTGGTTTTTCCAGCCATAAAGCTTCCTGGCAGGGTGCTATACAGGTCCAAGGGAGTGGAACCCCGATAAAAAAGGGACCCAGGTCTTTGAAGATTCTTTTAACGGAGCCGCCGTGAGGGGTGAAGATTGGGTCTGTTTGGTTTTAACACAGAATCCTGCGGCGGGATAAGGTAAGTGGAGATTCCTAAGGAATTTTACATTTTCTAATGGATTTTCTCCTTGTAGTAAATGTTGTCATGCCTAAAGTTGCCACCAGGGCTGTAAAGATCACATACCTTGTTCATGCTTCCCATATCTCGCTTTGCATCAGCAGAAGCTGCAGGCTTCCTGCAGCTGAGCAGTCCCAAGCCTCTGGTAAGATGTTGGAGGGGGTTTTCTTACAAAAACAACCCCCACCTGGGCAGGAGTTTCTCTCCCCTCTCCCAGAATAGGCAGAGGGAGCCCAGAACAATTGGCGGTATGCCACTCCCCCCCCCACACACACGCACACCGATCCCGTCGGATCGGAGGCCCGTGCGGGAAAATAGTCTTTTTTAAAAAGGGGGGGGTCGCAGTGGGAAGACGGAGGGGCGTGGGTTAGCGCAGCATTGGCGTGCCTTAATATCCACAGCGTAGGACTGCATAAAAGAGCTCCATTTGCCAGACTGCAGGCTGACCCATCCTCCCCTAAAAGACCTGGGGTGGCTGGTCAGGGTGAGCCATCGGCTCCGTCAGGTGTTGCAACTGTTTGCAACATTGCAGCCCCTTTCTATATTACGGAGGTTTTTTCCGCAGCTTTGGTAGGATTGGAAGAAAGGTTAGCGGCTTTAATTGCAAAATCTACTATTTCTAAGTGGATTCGGCAAGTAATTGTTCAAGCTTATGGTTTGAAGAGGAAGATTCCACCTTTTCAAATCAAAGCGCACTCCACCAGGGCTGTTAGTGCTTCATGGGCAGTGCATCACCAAGCCTCCATGGCTCAAATCTGCAAGGCTGCAACTTGGTCTTCAGTCCATACATTTACCAGATTATACCAGGTGGATGTAAAAAGGCACAAGGATAGCGCTTTTGGGCGCAGTGTGCTGCAGGCAGCAGTATAGGTGCTCAGGTCTGATTGCGCCCTACTTTTGTTTGTGTCTCCCTCTCCTCAGATAGCATTGCTCTGGGACATCTCACATAGTTATCACTATAACTCTGTGTCCCGTGATGTACGATAAAGAAAATAGAATTTTTATAACAGCTTACCTGTAAAATCCTTTTCCTGGAGTACAACACGGGACACAGAGGTTCCTCCCCACTTTGGATACACGTATATTGCTTTGCTACAAAAACTGAGGTACTACCAGTAATGGGAGGAGTTATATAGGGAGTGAACGTCCTGTCTTAGGGTGTGCCAGTGTCCATCACCTAAAGGTGGACTATATAACCCACATAGTTATTACTATGGCACTGTGCACCCTATTTTCTCCTAGTAGTAGAAACGCTGCTTTAAAAAGGAAAAAAAAAAAAAAAACCCCCATCATGCAACCCCCCCAGCCCAAATACTTACCTGAGCCTAAACTCAATCCAGCAATGTACATGAGAACAGAGTCTCTCTCCTCAGTCACAGCTAATGAGGAGAGAGCGAGGGGCGGGGAGAGCCAGTCTCTGATGGAAGTGGTTATACCAAGATCACAGCCATGATCCCAGTATCAACATTTTCAGCTGGCTGTGGGATCTCCTGTACAAATGATCCATCTATGGCTGACGATCACTGCTACAGAGTGTGAAAGGGGGGGGACCAACCCCCTCCTGCCTATGCATGCCACCATTCTTGGGCTCCTCAGTGAGATCAGGGAACCCAGAACCACTGCTCTCAGTCTGGCATGCGTACCTTCCCCTCCTCTGAACTAAGCAACCAGAAGCGATGAGGGTTTTGTCAATTCCTGTTTCGGTTCACGGTTTACAAGCAGTTCCCAGATATCAAGGCGTCTGACCAAACTGATCCAACTGTAATTGCCCAGCTGTCACAAAGGATGTTGTTCATCTCTTGTGACAGCAAGAAGGTTGAAAAAAAAAATAAATAAAAAAAGTATAAAAGAACCCCTTATCCCTCCCATACGCAAATGTGAATATGCCCATAGGTCCCGCACACGTATGCAAACGGCGATCACACCACAAATGTGCAGTATCACTGAACGTCAGTGAGAGCAATAATTTGATTTAAAGTGGAGTTCCACCCACTTTTACAACTCTTCAGCATCCCTCACTAAACTGTGCACTGTAAACGAATTGGATATTTTTTAATTTTTCTTTTCAGCACCTACTGTAAATCTCCTGTATTCATTTTTCACTTCCTCCTCCCTGGCCGTGGCCCATCGCATCATTTCCTGTTTGCAATGCCTTCTGGGATGGGGCGGAAACTTTCTCTGACACTGCCGTTGCTATGGAAACCTGACCTGAAACCTATTACACTGCTTGTGCTGCACTGAGCATGTGGGGCGGCAACTTCCTCTGAAACTGCCGTTGTTATGGAAACCTGACCTGAAACCTATTACACTGCTTGTGATGCACTGAGCATGTGCGAGATCTGCAAGGATGAGATCCAGGAAGAAATACAGTCTGGCTTCAGATGCCCACGGCCTGCTGTAAGTTTATAAAATAACAAACTACTGCTATAAACTAACAAAACAGACCTTAGTTTACAGACTAACTTTACTAGAATACATTAAGCTTGTGTATTATAGGGGTATTTTTATTTAAAAAGTATAATTTCGGCCGGAACACCACTTTGACTATATCCTCGTCGCTTCCGGTTTCATAAACCATAGAGGGGAAAAAAGTTTAATAAAAAAAAAAAAAAAAAAAACACAGGGACTGGATGTACATAAGCCAGCCCAAACAGCAGTTTTATTCATGTAAATCTTTTATCCCAAGAGAGAAAAAACAGTTTGCTGCAACTGCTTGTGTAACTGTAATGTGAGTTGGAGTTTGGCTTCATTTTGTTAGTGCATCTAAATCTACTAGTCCACCTAACACTCTCCTCCCCCCAGGTTAACAAAGCAGCTGTTTGCTGTGCCCGTGTTCTCATTCATCAAGAGTGGGGGCACTCTAATATAGGTGGTGTGTTACTGGACAGATTACCAGGTAAAAAACAGAGAAAAAGCCTACAAAAGAAAACTAATGCAGCTACCATATCTAAGAATTATAAGCAGAAATATATTAAATTTTTGGTTTTAGGTTTAATATTACTTTAATGCATTCTCTATATTAAAGGTAAAAAAAAAAAAAAATGTCCTATTGTTTGCATTGCCCCCTCACCACTCTTTATACTTAAATGAGCTAGAACTTGATCCAATGCTGTGCCCATCCCGCCTCCCCTCTCTTTCAATGAAGCAACAGGAGCCATTGCCTCCTGCTGCCGTCAATAGGGGGGAGGGCCAAGCCCCACTGTATGCGTGTCTATAGATGTGTACAGCCCAGCTCAGAAGGGAGCCCGCAGATGCACACCTATAGGAAGTGGCTTTCTTTGGTGGCTCACCTAGAAGAGAAAGAACCCAGAGAGCTGGCAGGGTACCCGAGAAGAGGAGGATCGGGGCCACTCTGAAAAACCACTGCACAGAGCAGTTAATTAGAATATATGTTTTGTTACTTAAAAACAAAAAAAACAACAAAAAAAAAAAAGACAAAAAACAAAAAAATGTAAGCTTTAAATCACTTTAGCCATGAATTATGGCCCTAAAATTATTGCTCTCACAGTGATGCCTGTGTGGAGCAGTCACTGTTCACATACATGTGCAGGACCATTGCATGCGTTTTCATTTGGGCTTTAACTTTTCTTTTTTTTTTTAAAGACTAAGTTCACATTTAAAATAAATTGATAAAGAAACACCCATACATGTTGGCATGGGAGAGGGACCTCAGTACTTGGAACCCGAGTCCTAGTATTCCAGGCTTCAGGTCGCTTATAAGGGCATATTGAATGTCTCTTTAATAGAGGCAAGCATTAAGGTAATGACCAGGTGTTATTTGTTTCACACTCGCTTAGCTAAGATGTACCCATCATCAGATTGTTTTAGGGGGTGTTCTCTATGAGGTAATATGCTCCATATATGGTGGGAATGCCCCAGGATTAGGGGTTACTGGAACAGGGTTTTTCTCTATTAAACGTAAAGTAATAGGTCTTGAACTAAAACAACTTCCCTTGATTGCCCTGCTAAATGATATGCCAGTTAATATGCCGTGGCCCACGAGAGGGCTGGTTTATTTTATGCTGCTTGCGGCTAAGATCACTATTGCTGGAGCTTGGAAATCTCCCTCTGTATCTTGTTCTCTTTATGAAGCATAAGACATCCTGGATGAGGTTACATGAAAAAGTGGCTAGTATCATTAATGAACAGAAATGATTTGAGTGAACCTAGGAGCCCTGGGCGAATTATGTTAAGTGACCCTTGTCGCCTGTACCTGGCTGACTGTATGGCATCATTGTCCACCGTGAGCGCTAGGTCTTTCCTTTGCTTTTTCTTTTCCCCCTTGATTTCTTTGTTTTTCTTTTCTCTGCTCTATGGAGTGTTTTTTTTTTTTTATTCTTCCTTTTTGGGGCATTGATGATGCCAGCCCAATGTGTACACAGTGGATATCATCCCCTGCCAATACCAGATGTATATTTCTTTTTGCTCCTTAAAATGCTAACAATAAAAAATTATTGACCGAAAGTACCGTATATTAAAAAGGAAGGCTGTGTCGCCTGCTGCCGTATGACACAGTTTGTTCCAATACGGGGGGGCTGGAGGTGGGGGAAGGGAGGTGACACTCTTGCCGTAACATTAGCATTGTTACTGCTTTCAATGTTTGAGGGCAATTGTGATTCATGTTTGGCCACTGTGCTCATATATTACCTTTCGTTATATATGTTATAATGTACAACAGAATGTGCCAGCTACACTCTTATTGTAAGTCAAATGTGGCATCCAGTAGTTACCAAGAAGAGGACCAGTTTCACTAAGCCAGCTTTGGGATGAGCATTTCTGGAACACAGTTTAGAATTAGTCGCTCACACAGGGAGCGAACAATAATAATAAAATTAAAAAAACACACACACACACACACACAATAAAATTATGCTTCATTAGGTACTCACTTTGGTTCATTTTCAGGTTCTGGAGTATGACTGTTGAGTGATTTAAAAAAAGCAAGATTTAAAAACCCTTTTTTGGTTTAGTTATTGGCTAAAATACAACAATAATAATAAAGCAATGAAATCTTATATTTATGGGTAAAAATCAAAATACATAAGAACATTTTATTACACAGATTTTCCGTTGTATTTACAATATGATAATTGACCCATAGAAAAAAACAAAACAAAACAAAACAAAACAAAACAACAAAAAGAAAGCTCCAGGACCCTTCCTTTGGCCTTTCAAAAACACAAAGAGAATCAGATTGATGAATTGCAGCAGTTTATTTCAGGGAACGCCTGATAGCATGAACCACATCCAGGGTGTAAAGAACCTTGTCCCCCGCATCTAAGGCATAGGACAAAAAGACTGCAACAGAATGTCCTGGCTGAGATGGAATGAAGAAAACTTCAGCTGCACTGAACAATGTAGCAGGGCAAGGCAAATCCCCTAAATTCCAGGATGTTGAAGGGGCAACAACATCTCCTGCAGTAATTAAAAGGTGCCTGGAACGAGAGATTGTCCACAATTCCACACCAGCCCAGCAGACTGGCACCCTTTGTTTTTCCCCATCTAGAGAATTTGTCAGGAGATCCACCAGTCCAGTGACAGTTTCAGGTTGAGGTATACTAGGAAAATCCAACAACTGCGTTCTCCTTTCCCACGCCTCCAAGCCATTCCGTGGAGTGAAACTGGACAAAGGGCACTGCCTTGAAGGAGGCTATCAGCTTTCCCAGAACCCTCATGAAAAAGGGAATTAAGGGATTTGTCAGCATCTTGAGCAAGTTCCCCCAAATCCCCAGAGCAAGATATTTGTCCAGAGGAAGGATCATTCTTGCCTGGGTGGTATTTAGGACCAGGCCTAAAGATTCCTACCTCTGGGCTGGTATTAAGGCCAACTTATCCAAGTTGAGAACCCATCCAAACCTGTCCAGAGTGTGTATTGTGTATGCAAGAGCCTCAGGACCAGAGCCAAGACCTTAGTAAACAGTCTGGGAGAAGTGGACAGGCCAAACATAATGGTCACAAACTGTAAAATGCCTGTCCTTCACCACAAGCCACAGAAACCTTTGGGGCAGTGGAAAGATCAAAAACGTGCAGTTAAACATCTCTGGTATCCACCGACGCCAGGAAACTTCCCTGCTGGAAAGAGGCCACCCACTGACTACAGCAATTCTATCTGCAACATCTGCAAACGTAGAAACTTAAGTCTTTTGAGGTCCAAGATGGGACAAACATCTCCATTCGGTTTTGGAACTGTCAAAAGGTTTGAGTAGAAGCCGCAAAACCTTTCAACCTCTGGAACAGTAATGAACACTCCTTGAGATAGAAGATGATCAAGAGCTTACAAAAGAGAAAATCTTTTTGTGGAGTCAAAGAAACATTTCAGAGCATGAAGAACAGAGGGGAAAGGCTCTGAAATTCCAGCTTGTAGCTGTGAGCTACTATGTTATACACCCACTCAGCTACAATCTCCTCATGCCAAATTTTCACGAAGGTCCGCATATGTCGCCCCCCTCCCCAACCAAGCAAGTGGTGGGGCTCCTTCATTTGTCCCTCGGCTTAGAGGGCTTTGGAAATCATGTCTTCTTTCGGAACTGAGGCTAAGGCTTGGACAATTTTTAACCCCTAACAGAGTACTTTTATCCATGGTCACCTTTTGGATGTAATCACTCAAGCCAGGACCAAAAAACATTCGCCACAATCCAAATCCTAGACAGTCCTGACAACTTGGAAAAAACCTCAGGCCTTTTTGGTCTGCGATAAAACCCTGCCCTGGGATGCCTAAGGAGTAAATCTATTGGATTAGGATTTTTCTGTGTCCCCTTCAACCAGACCACATTCTCATCTTCCACTACCTGGTCCTCCGCTGCTCCCTGCTCAGTTTATAGGGAGGAGGGAGGAACGCTTCTGTTGCAATCAAGGTGGTCTAAGCCAGCAAGTATTCATGGAAAGCTGCTATCCCCGGGGATAGCAGATAGCAAAGATACCAGATATATGGAGGGAGTCAGAGCTACATGGAACATATGGACTCCCAGGAGATATATTGCATGCGGGGCTGCGTCCAGGTTCTCCCGACCTGATGAAGATATCTTGGATTCCTCGCCCTCTACATACCCCCTCCCCTCTGCTGTTAATGAGACATGGCCTGCTGACTTGAATATAGGGACCCTTGGAAGGAGCGTGCCCCTGACATGAAACGGATTTCATCCCGTTCCCCCTCCCCCCCCCCCGAGACTTCTTCAGGATGATCATGTCCTGAAAAAGTCCTGGAAAAAAGGGCAGGAAGAAAAGGGCTCCAAAATAAGGTTACTATAAAAGAAAGTCCATGACAGACATAAAAGAAATTGTCACGCAAGAATACTTCATTGAAAACAAAGCTCAGACTACTTACAAATCTTCTAGCTGTATAGACTGTGACTTTGGCGAATCTCCCTTGCCTGCACACACAGAATAAAAAAAAAATTACAAATGCAAAAATATGATTATGGTATGTTTTATTTTAAAAAGTAATATATATGTCAGGACAAGAAGAAAAAAAAAAAAAAAAAAAAAAAAAAAAAAAAGAAGAAGGAAGTACTACTCCTCTCCAACACAAACATCTTTCTAGGTTTTATCCCTTTCAAAGTCCAGGTAAGAACAAAAAAAAAATACAGGTTGACCTGCCAAAAATGCACTCCATTTCTATTTCCTGTTGAAATGGCAACACACTGCTGCAATTACCGTTGCCTTTTAAGATGTCAGAGGTTAAACTTTTTCCATACATGACCTTGCTTGCTTAAAACCACTTGCTCAAAACAGATAAAAGCAGAATTGTGCAGGTTTGTTAGCCCTCATGCACATGGATGTTTACACTCCCGAGTCTTGAATCGTAAAAGATTTGGCACTTTCCTGTACCCAGTGGAGACGCGTACAGCCACCAATACAAGTGAATGGCTATACGCGGCTGGTTGCTTTTACAGTGCCTTGAAAAAGTATTCACACCCCATGAAATGTTCCACATTTTGTCATGTTATAACCAAAAACGTTAATGTATATTATTAGGATTTTATGCGATAGACCAACACAAAGTGGCACATAATTGTGAAGTGGAAGTGAGAAAGGACTTTCAAAATTTTTACACAAATATCTGAAAAGTATGCAGCATGCATTTGTTTTCAGCCCCTTTACTCTGATACCCCTAACTAAAATCTAGTGGAACTAATTGCCTTCAGAACAGGGGCGGATCCAGGGGGGGGGGGGCAACGGGGCAATTGCCACCCCCGAGAAATTTGTTGTGGGCCGGGCGGGTGAGAGAGTGGGCGGCTCCCCGAGCAGATAGGAGAGCGGGCGGCTCCGCGGGAACACCGGGTGGCTTGGTTTGTGGGCGGGCGTGTGGCTCAGTGTGTGGGTGGGTGAGAGCAGGCTAGGTGTGAGTGGGGGCGGCTGGCCAATCAGCGAGCCGGCGTGCAGGGGAGCAGAGAGATGACATCATCTCTCACTGCCCCGCATCCCTGCAGTAACTTCTGCCCTCACTGTTCAGGCAGTGTGGGCAGCAGAGAGATTACATTATCTCTCTGCTGCCTGATCTGGGACAAAGAAGCAAGAGGCAAGAAAAACACCACCTTAGCAGCTACGTGACAATCCGCAAGGTGTGTCAGGTGACGTGGCAAGTGACAATCCGCATCTGGTGGCAGGTGACGTGACAATTTGCAATGTGTGGCAGGTGACGTGGCAAGTGACATTGTGCAAGGTGTGGCAGGTGACGTGGCAAGTGACAATGTGCAAGGTGTGGCAGGTGACGTGGCAAGTGACAATCCGCATCTGGTGGCAGGTGACGTGGCAAGTGACAATGTGCAAGGTGTGGCAGGTGACAATCTGCATCTGGTGGCAGGCAAGTGACAATCCGCAATGTGTGTCAGGTGACGTGGCAAGTTATAATCCGCAATGTATGGCAGGCGACGGTGGCAAGTGACACGCTCAGGGCTCCCACTAATTCTGCATTATGGTGAGTTGAACCATTAAATTTTATATTACAATATATTAATAGAAATAACAACCATGGTGCTGGGATATTTGAAGCGCCAACACCAGCCATTTCCTCGATAAAAACTAGACTCTGGATCCGCCCCTGCTTCAGAAGTCACCTAATTAGTAAATAGAGTCCACCAGTGTGTAATTTAATCTCAGTATAAAGTACAGCTGTCCTGTGAAGCTCTCAGAGGTTTGTTAGAGAACCTTACTGAACAAACAGCATCACGAAGGCCAAGGAACACACCAGACAGGCCAGGGACAAAGTTGTGGAGAAGTTTAAAGCAGGGTTAGGTTATAAAAAAATATCCCAAGCTTTGAACATCTCATGGAGCACTATTCAATCCATCAACCGAAAATGGAAAGAGTTCGGCACAACTACAAACCTGCCATGACATGGCTGTCCACCTAAACGGATAGGCCGGGCAAGGAGAGCATTAAATCAGAGAAACAGCCTTACTTATAAACTGGTCAAAATCTGCTTTACCCCTGCTGGATGGGGACGACACACACAGATAGTTAATTCCTTCTGCCCTATACCCATTACTTCATCCTTTAAATACCTGGGGATCCAGATCACAGCTAAGCCAAGGGAATTTCTACATCTAAATATCTCCCCCCTACTCCTGAGGTTTAGGGACAAGGTCAAAACTTGTCAAAAAGGTAAAAATAAATAAATAAATAAAAATAACAAATAACTCTTCCTATCAGTTGCGGTCAGGGTGAATCTAATCAAGATGATACTTATGCTGCAGCTACTGTATTTTCTCCACAATACCCCCATGGTTATCCCATTGAAGACATTCGGCACGGTAAATGCCATTTTCCACAGCCTCATATGGAAGGATAGACCCCCTAAGATCAAACTAGAACATCTGCAGCGGCCCAAAAACAGCGGGGCTTGGAGTTGCCAAACCCCTGGCTATACTACCTAGCGGCTCAGTTGCAGCATCTCATTGGCATGTTTCCACCAGTAGGGGGGGCAGTGGCTAGTTCTCAAAGCTCTTCTCAGAAATTACTACTTCATACTGTGTGCAAAGGGCCAATTCCCATGGCGTTGGAGGCATTGGCCTTTGCTATCCCCCAGAGGAAGGCACGTGATCCCTGTGCCGAATACGCGTCGGGGAGGGGTAGGACGGAGCTGTCAGCAGGGAAGGAGAGGAATATACACCACACCGCACGCCATACGAGCCGCTGCTAAACGAAATACACCTGTATAGTTTGGTGCACTGTAGCACCTGCATACTGTGAGTACCCTCCTGGAGGAACTTCTTTTACTTTAAATAAATCCCTTACTATATTACACCATGGAGCTTTCTTTTTCTCTTTTATGAATGATGTTTTACCTGTGAGGATTGGACATACATCATTTCATCCTGAGTGAGCCCAGGAGTGGCCCCAATGCGTGTTTTGACACTGTTTAACTACCGTGTCACACGAATAGAGGTGAGCGCAAGCACAAGTGGGGGATCACGGGAGAGCACATCCAGCTTGTTGTGATTTGGACACTTTTCAGGAGAAGCATGATGAACACTTAATTCATGGACACTGTTTTCTTGCACTTCTTTGTTTCAGTTTGAATCTGCTGATCGTATTTTGTTTGGACACTTGATTGTCACAGGATTTGCACTTATTAATTAGGTCTATATTCATGCATGATGCACTTTCAGCATTTTATATAAGGATTGCACTTTTATGTGGATGCACTTTGTTAATTTTATATATAAGGATTGCACATTATATATATATTTTTTTACATGTATGTTTTTATTAGCATACTTATTATGGTTTAATATTTCTGCACAATTAGTTTATATTTTATACTCAGTTTATATATACATATTTTTTTAAATTCACATTTTTAGCGCAAGCACAATTGATTTTATTTAAACCCCATAAAAAGTACCCAACCTTTAGTCTAATACAGAACGTATGGAACAAATCCAAATATATCCAGAATGAAGATGGCTATGCAGAGTACAGTCCCATATGGCAGAATGATATGTACACTGAACTGGCTAAGCTGCAGTCTGGAGCTAGGTGGAAGATGTATGGGGTTACACATCTCAAGCACATATTCCACAATGGGGCGTTGCGCTCCTTCGCTGATCTGAGGGAAGCCTATGGTCTTCCGCCATCAATGCACTTCTACTATTTACAACTTAGTCATGCAGTGGCAGCACTGAGCCGTTCTTCGGAGTGGCACTTGTCCCTGACCCCTGTATTTAGCCTTCTGGGGGATGCTGCTTCGTCTAATGGCTTGATCTCCCAATGTTGCGCCATCCTATTGCAGTCCGTGATGGAGAAGCATCCTTTGAAGGTAAGGGAGAAGTGGGAGGCAGATGTTGGGCAGTTAGACGCGGAACAATGGGAGGAGATCTTTCAGGCGGTGAGCAAATGCTCACTGAATGTATCCCAAAGGCTTACCCAGCTGTATATTCTGTTACGAACTTATTATACCCCCCACAGGCTCCACCTGATGAATCTACAGCTCGACTCCACATGTACAAGATGTAAAAGAGACCATGCGGATCTTATCCATATGCTGTGGGGTTGTCCTAAACTACACACATATTGGGCAAGTGTGGTGATTACAGTCAACTCAGTGTTTAAAATCTCTCTTCCACAGGACCCGAGAGCTTGCCTCCTGGGTGCTCTGCAGGAATACGAGAGGGAAGAACATTGCAGAGAGGCTGTACATACAGTCCTTTTTCAGGCGAGGAAATTAATTATGCTACATTGGAGGTCTGAGGCTCCCCCGACCACAAAGGAGTGGATTGACAATATTGGATTGGTATTGAGAATGGAAAAATTGGTGTACCAGCATAGGGGTAGCGCACACAAGTTTGAGAAATTATGGGCACTGTGGTTGGATGTGCCGCGATTAGCCCCAGTGAACCTAGCGGCAGACAGATTATTGAGAATAAATGTCGGGTGAAGATTGGGCTATGTGAAATAATAAAGCAGATAATGTGACAATACTGATGGGGTTATGCAGGTGGTTGCTTTTCTGGTTGGACAATATGCACTTAATCCCATATTGCACTGAAGACTATGTTTGTAATGCACTTCAACCCATATTGCAATGAAGAATATGTCTGTAATGTATTTCTGCAAACTAAATAAAATTTTGTTGGATAGAAAAAACAAAAACAAAGAAAAAAAAAACAAAAAAACAGAGAACTAGCCAAGAGGCCCATGGCAACTCTGGTGCAGCTGCAGAGATCCACAGCTCAGGTGGGAGAATCTGTCCACAGGACAACGATTAGTTGAGCACTCCAGAAATCTGCCCTTTATGGAAGAGTAGCAAGAAGAAAGCCATTGTTGAAAGAAAGCCATGTGAGAAGCCATGTGGGGGACACAGCAAACATGTGGAAGAAGGTCTTCTGGTCAGATGCAACCAAAATGTAACTTTTGGCCTAAAAGCAAAACGCTATGGGTTGATGGGAAGATGGATGGAGCCAAATACAGGGCAATCTTAGAAGGAAAACTTGTTAGTGTCTGCAAAAGACCAGACTGTGGCGGAGGTTCACCTTCCAGCAGGACAACATCCCTAAACATACAGCCAGAGCTACAATGGAATAGTTTAAATCAAAGCATATTCATGTTTTAAAATGGCCCAGTCAAAGTTCAGACCTGAATCCAAATGAGAATCTATGCCACGACTTGAAAATTACTGTTCACAGATGCTCTCCATCCAATCTGACAGAGCTTGATCTATTTTGCAAAGAATGGGCAAAAATGTCACTCTAGATGTACAAAGCTGATAGAGACATCCCCAAAAAGACTTGCAGCTGTAATTGCAGTGAAAGGTGGTTCTACAAAGTATTGACTCGGGGGCTGAATACAAAATGCATGCCACACTTTTCACATATTTATTTGTAAATTGAAAAAAAACCTTTATCATTTTCCTTTCCCTTCACAATTATGTGCCGCTTTGTGTTGGTCCAAAATAAAAAAATCCCAATATAATACATTTACGTTTTGGTTGTAACATGACAAAATGTGAAAAATTTCAAGGCACTGTAAACGCTGATGTCTTCTGCATATGGGATATTAGTAAAACATGAAAGTGGATAGTTTGGGGGAAGAATGCCATAAACACAGATAAATGCAGGGGCGGACTGACCATTCGGTCACTCGGTCGCCGACCGAGGGCCCGACGTCAGGAGGGGCCCCATGAGCTGCTCAGTCAGCAGCGGAAAAAAAGCCGCCCGCCGCACCGCACGAAAACCCCATCCTCCCGGTCGCCGCGGCCAGCCCGCTGCCAGAGCAGACCTCGGCTTAGGATGAGAGAGGCTCTGTCAGCAGGGAGGGGCGGGGCAGGGAGCTCCACTGACGCTCTGACCCTGCCCTGCCCCGCCCCTCCTCATGTAGTCTCAGTCTGTATAGAGCGTCTCTCCTGCACTTCTGAGAGCTCCGCTCTGGACGACAAAAAGCTCCGCCCCTACCGACGAAAGCCCCGCCCCTACCGACGAAAGCTCCGCCCCCGGACCTCTGAGAGCGGGAGGTGAGCCCGACTGGTCAGGTAGGTCCTTCTGCCTACCGTAGATACCCGGCCTGTAGACCCCTTTTTTTTTTGCTAAAGCATCCCTGGAAATGCTGTTTATCCCCCTGTATAGCTGTGCATTGCTGAAAGTTTGAATTTTAAAACTGGCTACCTGGTCATCTCCTGTAGTCGCATTCCCAGTCTCTGGTTATCTCCTGTAGTCGCATTCCCAGTCTCTGGTTATCTCCTGTAGTCGCATTCCCAGTCTCTGGTTATCTCCTGTAGTCGCATTCCCAGTCTCTGGTTATCTCCTGTAGTCGCATTCCCAGTCTCTGGTTATCTCCTGTAGTCGCATTCCCAGTCTCTGGTTATCTCCTGTAGTCGCATTCCCAGTCTCTGGTTATCTCCTGTAGTCGCATTCCCAGTCTCTGGTTATCTCCTGTAGTCGCATTCCCAGTCTCTGGTTATCTCCTGTAGTCGCATTCCCAGTCTCTGGTTATCTCCTGTAGTCGCATTCGCAGTCTCTGGTTATCTCCTGTAGTCGCATTCGCAGTCTGGTTATCTCCTGTAGTCGCATTCGCAGTCTGGTTATCTCCTGTAGTCGCATTCGCAGTCTGGTTATCTCCTGTAGTCGCATTCGCAGTCTGGTTATCTCCTGTAGTCGCATTCGCAGTCTGGTCAGTTCCTGTAGTCGCATTCGCAGTCTGGTCAGTTCCTGTAGTCGCATTCGCAGTCTGGTCAGTTCCTGTAGTCGCATTCGCAGTCTGGTCATTTCCTGTAGTCGCATTCGCAGTCTGGTCATTTCCTGTAGTCGCATTCGCAGTCTATGGTTATCTCCTGTAGTCGCATTCGCAGTCTCTGGTTATTTAATGTAGTCGCATTCGCAGTCTCTGGTTACTTCCTGTAGTTGCATTTGCAATCTGGTTATTTCCTGTAGTCGCATTCGCAGTCTGGTTATTTCCTGTAGTCGCATTTGCAGTCTGGTTATTTCCTGTAGTCGCATTCGCAGTCTGGTTATTTCCTGTAGTCGCATTTGCAGTCTGGTTATTTCCTGTAGTTGCATTCGCAGTCTGGTTATCTCCTGTAGTCGCATCCCTAGTCTCTGGTTATCTCCTATAGTCGCATTCGCAGTCTGGTTATTTCCTGTAGTCGCATTTGCAGTCTCTGGTTATCTCCTGTAGTCGCATCCCCAGTCTCTGGTTATCTCCTGTAGTCGCATTCGCAGTCTGGTTATTTCCTGTAGTCGCATTCGCAGTCTGGTTATCTCCTGTAGTCGCATCCCCAGTCTCTGGTCATCTCCTGTAGTCGCATTTGCAGTCTCTGTTTTTTTCCTGTAGTCGCATCCCCAGTCTCTGGTTATTTCCTGTAGTCGCATTCGTAGTCTGGTTATTTCCTGTAGTCGCATTCGCAGCCTCTGGTTATTTCCTGTAGTCGCATTCGCAGTCTGGTTATCTCCTGTTGTCGCATCCCTAGTCTCTGGTTATTTCCTGTAGTCGCATTCGCAGTCTGGTTATTTCCTGTAGTCGCATTCGTAGTCTGGTTATTTCCTGTAGTCGCATTCGTAGTCTGGTTATTTCCTGTAGTCGCATCCCTAGTCTCTGGTTATCTCCTGTAGTCATTTATGATATCTATGGCTATGCATATTTATTGAATCCATATTGAGCACTATATTTGATTGGCTGTTTGCTTCTGCTTAGGCCTGGCAAACACGCACAATCGCACATGATGACGACTTCATCATCATGTGCGTGATTGTGATTGTGCGGGTGTGCCAAGCAGAAGCAGCCAATCAAATATAGTGCTCAATATGGATTACATAAATATTGGGAAGATTGTTCCTTCCATTGGTGATCAGTGGGAAGAATGTTCCTTACATTGGTGATCAGTGAGAAGAATGTTCCTTACATTGGTGGTCAGTGAGAAGAATGTTCCTTACATTGGTGGTCAGTGGGAAGAATGTTCCTTACATTGGTGGTCAGTGGGAAGAATGTTCCTTACATTGGTGGTCAGTGGGAAGAATGTTCCTTACATTGGTGGTCAGTGGGAAGAATGTTCCTTACATTGGTGGTCAGTGGGAAGAATGTTCCTTACATTGGTGGTCAGTGGGAAGAATGTTCCTTACATTGGTGGTCAGTGGGAAGAATGTTCCTTACATTGGTGGTCAGTGGGAAGAATGTTCCTTACATTGGTGGTCAGTGGGAAGAATGTTCCTTACATTGGTGGTCAGTGGGAAGAATGTTCCTTACATTGGTGGTCAGTGGGAAGAATGTTCCTTACATTGGTGGTCAGTGGGAAGAATGTTCCTTACATTGGTGGTCAGTGGGAAGAATGTTCCTTACATTGGTGGTCAGTGGGAAGAATGCTCCTTAGATTGGTGATCAGTGAAAATGATATAAAGTTAATAAAAAAAAAAAAAAATGTAAAGCACCCCCATGATCCCCACACATGCTCTATATGAAAAGCTTTATGTAGGATGAGCACATGTATGTAAACGTGTCTATAGACGCAAATGCTGGACACAGGAGCTCACCTGCAAGGTAACCCCCCCCCGGGAGAGCGCTTCTCCTAGGGAGTTATCTGATGTGGGGAGGAGCCGCGAGAACCACCCCCAGATGTTGAGGTTCGGGGCCATTCTGTGCAAAACGAGCTGCACAGTGAAGGTAAGTATGATATGTTTGTTATTTAAAAAAAAAAAAAACAAAAAAAAAAAAACGAGCCTTTACAATCACTTTAATTTTGGAAAGGTACCGTTGTTGCACTTTCTTTAATGTAATTCTGTGACGAACGCATGTAGTGTGAGCAGTGCAAAATGTAGGTGGGGATTTGTGTGGGTGTGGCTTGAGTGTGGGTGGGAACACATGAGCGGGGACAGGGGGCCCCAGGATCTCCTATTGCCCGGGGGCCCCATGAGTTGTCAGTCCGCCCCTGGATAAATGCCTACATCTACAAGCAGCTGGCCACGTACAGTCAGTCCCTTGTATTACTATGCACATTTTACAATTCAAGTCTCGAGTGTAAACGCCTGTGTGCATACTCTAAGTTCAAAAACAAAGGGTTATATTACCATTCCTTAGCCCTCATGCATATCTGATCTAAAATATGCCTGTTTTACAGGTGTTTGATATTTTGTTTCTGCCTCCAAATGCCCCTCCATAATAGCTTAAATGTTCATGCACACTAGGTGTTTACAGGAGTTTAGAGGCGGGGGCGTTTAAAGGCAAAAAAAAAAAAAAAAAAAAACAAAACACAATCATGTGTGTGTTCAAGAGGAGCAGTTTGGCAGAAAAAACAAAACAAAAAAAACACACTGATGCACCTAAATGCGGGTAAATGCTATTAAATGTGATTAGGAGCAGGCGCAGAAGAAATTAATATTTTGGCCAATTAAATGAATAAAACTCCCAAGTGCTTGACGCTGCTAAAGGAGTTTGCAAAAATGCAGCTTAGGTGTGTTTTTGAAGCGGCTTTTCCCCCTGCGTTTACAAGAGCCCCAGTGTGCAAGAGGCCTTAGAAGAGGTAACTGCATCTGTTTTCATCCTTCAGATTTTTTTTTCTTATATTTTTACTTTGTAATCTTGCCAACACCACACTTCCTGTGCTTTCATTTCTATACTCACTCTTCTATGGTATCTATGGATAGAGCCAAGGTTGTCACACTGGCATGTTTGATGGACTAGTAGTTTACAAAACAAATATGTTTTCTGCCATCTTTTTAGCCCAAAGGAAGTGACAAGGACACATGCAGCCACTTCATATGGTATTTTTGTTCTCGTGTTTAGATGCATTTCAATAAAACGCAGTCCTGATTCATTAACTGACCTTCTGGGTGATAGGTCACAAAATAACTTCAGGGGCTACATTAACATGTCTTAGGTGCTTGAATCTGAAGAAAGCAGATCTTCCTTTAAAAAGGGAACTTGTACTGCCATTGCTAAAGTCTGTTTTTAAAAATGTTGAGCCTAGCTACTATCATCCAATGGCTCCAGAATCACTAACCGAACAAGTACGCAAGACAGGTTTTCCGACTTCACTAGCTGCACACTTCTTTAGGAGCCAGGCAACAAATATCTTCAGAAGGAGGTAGGCAAAGTGATCTGGATAGCCCACACCGGACTAGATGACAGGTGCCTTTATTGATTAAAAAAACTGGATCATAGAACGTACAAGACATTACAGCAGGAACGTACAGGGATCAGCTGACGTGTTTCGCACTTATGATGAGTGCTTACTCATAGCTCATGAGCTATGAGTAAGCACTCATCATAAGTGCAAAACGCGTCAGCTGATCCCTGTACGTTCCTGCTGTAATGTCTTGTACGTTCTATGATCCAGTTTTTTAATCAATAAAGGCACTGTTCATCTAGTCCGGTGTGGGCTATCCAGATCACTTTGCCTACCTCTGTTCAACTCAGCATCAGCCAGCACCTTGGGCTCTTTTCCCTTGAAGGATTTCAATTTGTTGATTTTCTTATCGGTTCAGACCTACCTGAGCAGTGGGACACCCTTTGCATCTTTAGAAGGAGCTCTGTGTTAAGTCTACATATCCCTTGTTAGAAGTTTACTTTGAGGACAAAGAAATTTTTTTGTTTTCTCTAACAGCTTTTAATGCAAGACAAGCAACTGCTATTACCTGTTGCCGTTTTAACAGGCGACACAAAAGCTTGCAGGCTGGGTTCATCACAACTCAGGTTAGACAGATCCAAGCAACGTTTTGGGGTCTCACTGCAAGCAAGAAGTTATAGAAATGTAAACTTAGATTATTAACTCAGTTAAGCAGTCTTCACATGCAAAATTATACAAACTGAAGAGAACTGTTAAAGTGTAACTAATTTCTAACAAAGAAATTCTCTTAGGGGTTCATGAATAAACATTTGCTTTGCAAACGTGTCTATCATTCAACACATCTTTACCAATATTTGCATAATGCATTTATTTCCTAGAATCATCAGTGCCAACTAGTGGTAATAATGCGGTATTTTTTCTAAATGAGGTATTGCAGGACAAATACTGCATTATTGCCACTAGATGGAGTGGAAAATCCCAGAAAATAAATCTATTAAGCAAATTATGGCGAGTATTAACTGGGCCTGTGTGAATGACATTTGCACAGCAAATTTTTTATACATAGACCCCACAGCCTCTTGTCCCCTTTTGTTCTGTTAGAGCTAAAAACGAGGTAGATTTTCCTGTCAGAGCCATTTTTTGCACTCAAAGTGGTTTTTAAGCAACTTTCACATCTTCATACCATCCCATCTGTGTTCTGATCCTGTGTCCCCCAGTGTGAGTGATTTATATAAAAAAAAAAAAAAAAAAAAAAAAAAAAAAAAAGCCTGCTATACCTCATTTCACAGCTATTTTCAGTGATCACATGATTCGCGGTCTTTCTCCTCATCCCATCTGACAGATGCAGCGGGCAGGGCCGAGATTCCCCCGCTGACACTCGGGGGGGGGGGGGGGAGAAAGAGAAAGAGAAAGAGAAAGAGAAAGAGAAAGAGAAAGAGAAAGAGAAAGAGAAAGAGAAAGAGAAAGAGAAAGAGAAAGAGAAAGAGAAAGAGAAAGAGAAAGAGAAAGAGAAAGAGAAAGAGAAAGAGAAAGAGAAAGAGAAAGAGAAAGAGAAAGAGAGAGAGAGAGAGAGAGAGAGAGAGAGACGACCATGTGATCGCTGAGAAGAGCTGTGAAATGAGGTATAGCAGGCTTCTTTTATAAATCACTCACACAGGTGGACACAGGATTAAAACGCAGAGGTGATGGTACGAAGCTGTGAAAGTTATTTGAGCAGGAGTTGCAGGGGCGGTCAGGGACGGAAGGGTGAGCATAGAGGAGACAGGTAGCAGAGCTGCGGATGACAGAGGAATGTACACTGACCACAATGTCAGGGCTCAGCAGCCTTGTTACACTGTGGTCAGTTTACAAAAGGGAGGGCATTAGCCAGGCAGGATAAGCCAGGTATTTCAGGGGACCAAATGACACAGCACAAGCAGTCTGCTGTATAAAATGCTTTAAAAAGGAACAGGATCTCTCATTTTTTTTTTCTTAGGTTAACAAACGCTTTAAAGGCTAGGTCCACCTTTTGAAAAAAAAAAAAATATATATATAACATATGCACCTACAAAAAAAACAAAAACACCACAACCAACCATTTTATTTAGTACTTTATTAGTACGATTAATACTTTATTCATTCACAGATGATGCAGCTGTGCGGGCAGAGCTGTGGTAACTGGGGTCCGCTGTATAGCATGTTACACCCTAAAATGTATGGGTGCAACATGTAACATACTATAAAAAGGTGGAGTTAGCTCTTGAAATGCACATTTTAAGTCCAAAGATTACTTAAAATCCCCAAACCCTTATATATGCAGTACATTTTCAGTAGAAAAAAATGGCACCAAGTGTGTTTTTTTGTCACATGATAATTGTGCTACCGTTTACCACTATCGACAATTCCAGTAAAAAAAAAAAAAACCATCCAAATGGTCCCTCCAGGGCACAATAAAACGCTGGGAGAGATGCACAACAGGTATACAGCCTCGTATGCAAGGGAAGCCAAAAATGATTTGTAGATCACAAACATGTCAGGCCTCCAAACCATGCTACCCATAAAAAACAGCGAAAAACGACAGTACCCAAAATTGTCCATGGGCAACGTGGTAAAAGCATTTACAGTTCATTAGAGTGCAAGTGAATGATGTTTATTATGTGTGTTTATTATTGTCCTTACTTTGGTGTGAACAACGATACCCAATATGTGTGGCACAAGTGTTGCTTAGTGCACAAGTGCATTTAAAGCTCACACTTGCTTTTCTGTGTATGTGGGTTTTTTTTTTTTTTTTTAAATGTGTACTGCTACTCCCGAAGGAGTCGCTTGGTAATTTGGGTTCTCTGTTTTGTGCCTCAGCTCCAAGAAAACCCTCAGCCTGACACACCTGGTTGAATGAAAGTTACTGTATGTAAAAAAAAATACGAGTATAGATACTGTAGGGTCCATCTTCAAGCAGAGAGCTTGCAGACATGTAGTTCAGGCACCAAGTAGGTTTAAGGGCTTCCTTCATGTTTTTTTTTTCAAATATATATTTTATTATTTTTTGAGAAAAAAGGGTGAAGCCCGAAGAATACAATCAAAAGAGGGGGGGGGGGGGTCGCAGCCAAACCAACATTATATCGTATTGATACATAGCATATCTTGAATATTGACATACAAGTTCTGTTTTATGTTAGTAGAATCCACATATGTACCTTTAACCAGGTTACTACAGCTCAGAACTATAATTGCCGTGGCTGTATAAAGCAATCCGCAGTCTAGATCACTATTCATATGTCATTGCCTAAACATAAAAAGCTTAGGCACCTTCAGTCAGGAGACAGTGAACAGTAGATGAAGTAAAGAAACAGAGAAATAAGTAAAAGAGAAGAAAAGTAAAGGGCGGGGCGAGGAAAGGTGGGGATAGGGACAGAGGGGGAAGGGAAGAATGGGTGGGGTGTAATGGGGGTGAACTGAGGTCGTTAGCTCTGTGAGTTATCTTCTGTCTATTAATTTGGGGTCTCAAAGAGAGTTTTGCCTTCTTCTGAATATTTAAACATATTCCAGAGTGACCAGGTTTTTTGATATTTTGCTTGTCTGTTTTGGGCTGTCATTATTAGATCCTCCATTTTGTTTATTTCTTCTATTTTCCTCAACCACATTGCTATGGTTGGTGGGGAATGTTGTTTCCACAATTTGGGTATACAGGACTTGGCTGCATTTGTTAAGTGTCGTAGAATTGATTTTTTATAGGTTTTGAGTGGCATGGCAGATACATGAAGTAGAAAAAATGCCGGGTTGTTGGGGATCTGAAAGTCAGTGAATTTCTGAGAAATGGAACGTACCGCAGTACAGAAAATTTGTCAAGCTGGGGCATGACCAATAAATGTGTAGAAGCGTTCCCACTTCTTTCTGACAGCGCCAACAATATTTAGACGCCTCAGTAAACATGATATGTAGGCGATTAGGTGTTAAATACCACCTTGTTAAGATTTTAAAATTCATCTCCTGTATTTTAGTGCAAATGGAGGATTTAAGGGAGAGAACTATCATGTTTTGTTTCTGGACTGCTGTGAAAGTACGTTGAAGGTCTGTTTCCCACTTTGTGATGCATGGCAGGCAAGGTGGCTGTGTAGGTGTGTTTAGTAGGGTGTACATTTTGGACAGTACTTGTGGTAACGGTTCTGTGTCTGAGCATAGCTCCTCAAACTCCGTTAGGGGTCTAGTGTAAGATTGAGGGTTCGGAATCGTCCATAGGAAGTGGTGGATTTGAGCTGCATTCCAGAATATTAGTGCGAACGGACCTGCCGGGTCCATTAGTTCCTCAATAGAGGGCCATCTTTCCTGTCTCACAAATTGCAAAGCTCTATCACATCCAACGCTCCTCAATGTCTGAAACCATCCAGAACCTATCCCAGGAGGAAATTTAGGGTTTCACAAGATCGGGGTCAGAGGGGATTTCGTGGTCGTTAATGAAGTTTGTAAGGTAGCCTGAAGGCATTGCTTTATAGTGTTGCCTATGAAGGGATGTGCTTTTAGTTCTAATGGAAGGGAGTCATAACACCACAATGCAGACTGTAAAGGAATATTCGTTTGATGTTTCTCTAATTGAGCCCATAATTTAGATTCTTTATGTCGATTCCAATCTATCACTCTGCCCAGATGTACTGCGTAGTAATATCTCCGTATGTCTGGGAGTGCCACTCCACCGTAATGCTTGGGCAAGGATAGTTGTGATCTGGGGATGCAGGGTTTTTTATGTGCCCAAACAAAGCGAGTGGAAAGAGTTTGCACTCGCTTAAAGTATGTGGGTGGTATTTTAATTGGTAGAGCTTGGAAGAGGTACAAGAATTTGGGTAGTATGCACATTTTGATTAAGTTACACCTCCCAAACCAGGAGTGTAATCCCTTATTCCAATCCTCCAATATCAGTTTGGTTTTGGTTAATAGGGGGGGGAAAATTGCTGTCATATAGTAGTGCTGGATCTGGTGGTATCTTCGTGCCCAGGTAAGTCAAGGCAGAGGTGGTCCATCTAAACCAAAAATTTGTTTGCAAATTTGTAAGGACATTAGGTGGTATAGATATACCCATCGCCTCTGATTTTGAAAAGTTAATTTTTAGATTTGACAGCTTCCCGTATGTTTCAAATTCCTTTAGGAGGTTGGGTAAGGACATCACGGCTTCCTTCATGTTTGTTGGTTAGCGTTTTAAGCAAATCAGGAGGATTCCCTCGCAGAGATAAGCATCACAAAAGTCCAGAAGAAACCCGTTATTAAGCCTTCTGACTAGAAAATAGACCGCACTTGGTCTGCTTTAGACATGTTACCTCACAGCCTGCTGACATCCTTTCCCAGCAACCACCCATTAACACAGGGAAAGAAAAAATACCCTAGGTGGGGAACAAGGTGTGGTTAGTAATTACCCCATGCATCCTGCTACAAACCTTCCACTGCCACCCATTTAACTCATGAACCGCAAAATCATATAGGACAGATACACTCCATTCACAACTGACAGGCACGGTTTGTCACAATACCTTTAACTTGGCTGTGAATTAGCACCAGGAAAGAGACACAAGACCTTTTAGTGGCAAATTAACTCAATGTATTGGTACAGGTTAGAATAAATGGCAGTTTGAGCATAAATGAACAAACAGAAGGTAGGTATACAGATACAGTCGGCTAGACCGCATAATTACTATGTATGCCAAGGTAACTTAGAATAGAGTTCTGTACCACTAGCCTGGGATCAACTAATAAAATCAGCAATAAATAGTGCATAGAAACATTAACTGCAAGAAGTATAATAAATAATAAGATAACCAGTTTAGAGTTTACTCTAGGAGAATGGCTAGAATATGGTGCAATATCCCCTGAGAGGTACCTCCTAGTATAAGCAATAGGCGAGGGTCTCTGTGCAGCAGCTGTAAAAGGGACATTCTTTAGTCCTAACTCTTCAGCTGGCTAGTGTTGGGGCCCATAACAATAGTCTCAGCGAAGCCTTCAGGCAGCAATAAGGCCACTAGATGGCTGTATGGTCAGTTTCTAAATGGCTAAGCCTCCTTAGCAATAGACAGTAAAAACCCACAGCAGCAGCTGAACAGCCCCAGCAATATTGCAGTCCATTATCTGGTCACACACAGTGATTAGTACACTCTCTGCTTTGTACTCAGGTGACTCTGGATGTTAGCACACCTGGGCTCAGCACTCGGGATCCCACTCAGGCCACCATTATGCAGCAGTGGTGGTGGTGCACACTGGACAGCAATGTGCACTCCTTGGGCTCCCTCATGGCGAGAATAAGCTCTCTTGTACAGCTTGAGAAATCTCCTCCTGGCAATCTCCCTTTGGGAAATGCAGTTTAAAAGCTCTTGATTATGGTAGAGTCTCTCTCCTCTTGATTACAGTTCCCACAGTGCAGTTCTGCTTTACTCAGACTACTGAACACTTCCTGCTCAGCAACTCCTTCCTCTAAATATCAGTAGATAGCAAAAACAGCAGGCTCCATTCAAATAGGTGCTGTGTTGGATATTGCCCCAGTGAGAGCAACTCTCAGTGCAAAGTCTTCTACTAGTCAAAAGTAGCATGTTGCAGGTGCTCTAGGTTTGGGGGCTCCTGTGGTGACCCACAGCAACACTTTGAAAGCAAGCCTGGGATCTTTCTTACAGCGGGGACAGAAAGTATTCAGACCCCCTTAAATTTTTCACTCTGTTACATTGCAGCCATTTGCTAAAACCCTTTAAGTTCATTTTTTTTCCCTCACCACAGTGGTCTCCATAATCCTTAAATGGAAGACGTTTGGGACGACCAGAACCCTTCCTAGAGCTGGCCGTCCGGCCAAACTGAGCTATCGGGGGAGAAGGGCCTTGGTGGGAGAGGTAAAGAAGAACCCAAATATCACTGTGGCTGAGCTCCAGAGATGCAGTCAGGAGATGGGAGAAAGTTGTAGAAAGTCAACCATCATTGCAGCCCTCCACCAGTCGGGGCTTTATGGCAGAGTGGCCCGACGGAAGCCTCTCCTCAGTGCAAGACACATGAAAGCCCACATTGAGTTTGCTAAAAAAAAAAAAAAAAAAAAAAAAAAAAAAAAAAAAAAAACACCTGAAGGACTCCAAGATGGTGAGAAATAAGATTCTCTGGTCTGATGAGACCAAGATAGAACTTTTAGACCTTAATTCTGAGCGGTATGTGTGGAGAAAAACAGGCACTGCTCATCACCTGTCCAATACAGTCCAAACAGTGAAGCATGGTGGTGGCAGCATCATGCTGTGGGGATGTTTTTCAGCTGCAGGGACAGGACGACTGGTTGCAATCGAGGGAAAGATGAATGTGGCCAAGTACAGGGATATCCTTGATGAAAACCTTCTCCAGAGTGCTCAGGACCTCAGACTGGGCCAAAGGTTTACCTTCCAACAAGACAATGACCCTAAGCACACAGCTAAAATAACAAAGGAGTGGCTTCACAACAACTCCGTGACTGTTCTTGAATGGCCCAGCCAGAGCCCTGACTTAAACCCAATTGAGCATCTCTGGAGAGACCTAAAAATGGCTGTCCACCAACGTTTACCATCCAACCTGAATGTGTAAAATGTGGTAGCTGCAAGCTTCATAACATTCGTAGAATAGAACATGCATCCACAGCTTTTGTAGTTCATGCCACATCCATACAAAACATATTTGTGCCTAATGGTTATGTGATATTTACCCATTGAAAGTGCTTAAGTTACTGAAGCCCACTGCAAGGTCAGTGACTGGTGTTAATGGCTGCTCTGGAGAATATATAACAGATGCATCTCTGTCCCTCAGTAGATTTAGTACCATTCGACAATTTGTGCGGAAATTAAGACCAGAAGACTTTGAGTAACCATCTGATGAAAAAGAGTGTCCATCTGCCATGGTTTTACGATTCTTCACCACTAGTGTGGAACCTGGAGAGCTGCTGATGAAGAGAGAAAGAAGTTTAAATGTACAAATTAAAAACACATTAATTCTTACACAAAAAATGCCAAAAAACACAACATGGCTAACCATCTAGATTACAAGCTGTCTGCACAATGTCCTTTAGATTTACCAACTACAGTATGTATTGTGAGGAACTAACAAAACAATCCATTCAGGCCCTGGCACTACATAGAGGTTTGTGGAACCTAGGCTAGGTTCACACATATGCATTTGCGGTGGATGGGTTTTTGAGACCCATTTTTCCATGCACATTTTTGATGGAATGTTAATGTTGCTAGGAGGATGTGTATGTTGCCATGCAGGAAAACACATGTACATGCATTTTTCATGTGATTCCATTGAAGTTCCTTATAGCAAAAAAGGTACCATGATGCATGTAAAAAAGACCCTGCACGTTCCCAAAAAATGCACCTGTGGAAACTGCGAAGATGTGCAGGTGACCCATACGAACTAATGTTAAATAGATTGTAGTGTGTTTCTGCGAACGTACTGCAAAATGCATAGGTGTGAACTTATATTATTGGAGAAAGTAAAATCAGGCTGAGATTTGTAAAGTCTAAACATTTATATAAACAATATTAGGAGACAATTGGTACCCAAAACAGTTTTTGATGTAGGTCCCTGTTAGAGAGTTCCCTTTACTTGTTGTTTCAATCATTATTTTGTCATTGCGACAGGAGGCAAAGGGTACATTACAGGAAATCATTAAGTGACAATCCAGCAGGCAAAAAAAGATTTCTGTCTTACATGTAAATAACTTAAAGCAGAGTTCAACCCAAAAGTGGAACTTCTGCTTTAAGGACTCCCGACATGCCACATTTGGTATGTCATTTTATTTTGGGGGGGGGGTACCCATCTCCCACTTCTGCCCGTGCCCCCTAGGCAACTCCTCCTCTCCCCCTCCCTGCAATCTTCTGGGACACGTCACAGAAGATTGCCTGGCCATTCAGGACGCATAGTGCGACTCGTGCATGCGTAGTGCGCAAATGGCTTTGAAGCTGCAAGCTGTCACAGCCGAGTGCCCACACTTGCAATGCCGGCGCTGCAGACAGGGGAGTGAGAGAATGGAGGCTTCGGGCAGCGGCATCGCTGGACCATGGGACAGGCGAGCGTGTGTTTATTAAAACTCAGCAGCTACACTTTTTGTAGCTGCTGACTTTTAATAAACATGGGTCCAGCTGGAACTCCACTTTAAAGTATGGGCAAGCAGCAGTGCTTACTTGTCAGGTGGAAGCAATCGGGCAGTTGTGTAGCCGACCGAATGCTTACACACAGCCCCATAAAGTGCTCCTCGCATTTGTGATGGAAAAAAAAAAAATGAAAAAAAAAAAAAATAAATAAAAATGTAAGTTATATCCAAGCACAAATAATTCCCCCCCCCCCCCCACACACACACAAAAAAAAAAAATTAGGGCCACATGGCGCACAAATACTGCACCTAAGCCACCGCCACCAGGCGCAAGCAACCCCTACCTCCCAACATGCAGTCGACCCAGTTCCAACAACAAGAAAAACTTCAGCTCTGACGCTTCCAGTAGCAGAGCTAAAATTTTCCCTTTCCTCCCCACACACCGACACCCCCATGCACTCTCTGCCCCCTCCCTCAGCAGATACGCAGCCGCTGTGCCCCATCCACACACACGGCGCCGGAGACAGGGAGGTGAGCAGGGTCCAGACTACGCAGCACACCCCCAATAACTCCAGCCCAACAACTTCAAGTGCCAAATGTTCACACTCCGAGAGACCCAAAGAGACACGCATCCCCCAAAACCACCCAGTGAGAAAGCCATTCCAATCAGCAGCACCGCAACCAAATGAGAAAGCTGACCAACCCCCAAATAAATTTTTTTTTTTTTAACAATTAAAAAAAAAAATTTAAACTGGCTCCCAACTTTTAGCTGGCTTCTAGATTCAAAGCAAATTTGTCAAGCCCTGCATTACAGGACCAAGGGTAAAATATTCGGGAACCAATGGGTTATGCTGCTATCCTCAAGAGATTGGATAAGGCCAAACAAAGCTGTAAGGATGGCCCAATATAATCCTTCCCTTTCCCAAAATGGCTTAGTTTTGTTAGCAAGCAATAGCAAGAGTGGATCATCAGAAAAAGATGGGAAGGACCTGTGTCCTGAGGTGTTCTCACAAAAAAAAGGGTGGACAACAAAGCAAACAAAAAGGCTAACAGGCCTAAAATAAAAACCAACAGAATATCTGAATGATCTGGGAGAGCCCATGGAGAATCTGCTAGGAGTCTGAAGAAGTTTGAGTACCACGGCGCCTGGGTCAGATCAGTGACATTAGAAACCCTGGGAAGCTGGAAACCATGGGAACAGTGCTGGAACGTGAAGTTCTGCTCAAGCCAGAATCAAATCTACATCTCTCGAGCTGCAAGACTTCTGGTTCCTCCACAATGGCTGGAGTATGTCACTGTCATGTCATTGTCTGATTGAATCTTGGTCGGATGACCTCACAGATGAGAGGACCAGCAATGGAGAGATAACCTAACCACCCAGCATTCTAGAATATGGAGCAGAATATAAGATTCCTCAGACAATCAAGTCTCTTGAACTGAGAGGGTACCTAGGACTCCGTCATGACCTCAGATCAGACAGCTAAGGTCTGGCAGATGGACATAGTTGCAAAGACAAGAAGCAGAAAAGGACTTGCAAGGGGGAGCAAGGCCTTGAAAAAGGGCTTCTAGCATTTCAACAGGGACAATAAGATTCACAGTCATGACAGGGACAGGCTAAGCTGGGCAAAACACTTAGGAAGAGCAAAGAATTTTTCTTTCTAGCCGAGTGCTTTGAGCATTGAGCATAGTGCAGTGCTTGGAGGCACATTACAGACAAAAGCTGTAACAGGAGCCCCAGAGGCTTTGCATTAAAGACTTCATCCTGGGTACTGTAATATACGATTTTTTTTTCTAAAGCAATCAAATGCCAATGTATCCTGCGTACAACATGGTGCCTTCCTCCAGTTCTCTGTCACTGCTGTGTCTTGTGACCTATGGAAGGAATAAGACAATCTGACACTCCTGGAAGTGTTAAAACGCTAAAGGAGATAGACAGAGCTAACAAGATATGGGCAGAAAAAGGGGCGAGTACAAGATATTTTCCATTGGGAATCAGCCTTTCATTTTCCATTCATAGGCTGGGGTGGGTCCAGAATGACCATGAGTTATGCTTTAAACTATCTTTAATTTCTGACTCTTATCACTCGATGCTTTGCACTGCTAAAGACATGCCTGCAAAAAGTGTATTGTACAAGTATGCAAACTGCTTTCTCTTTAATTACCTTTATTTCTCTGACTGGATGTCCAGGTTTGCTGGCAGGGAATTTTGTGGCATGAACTTAAATTTGTTTTATCTTATACAAGGCAATGCAGGAGGTAAGGAAGAAGAACGGCAAGTACAGCAACCTATATCTTATAAAAGTTACGCTGTTAGCACAGGGCCATTTTGTACCTGTAATAGAAGAGGCAAGTCTCTTGTACTAAACTGACAGGGGTTATTTTTTCCCAAAATGGAAAAAAAAAAAAATAGAAAAAGTTTTGCCTATAGTTGTACTTTAACATACAAAACGGCTCTGTGCTGACAGGGTCACCGAGTAAGTAATCCTGATGTGCCTTGCAGAGACAATAAGGTATTTTTTTTCTGATAAACATCTGATAAAAAGCTGCAAACAAGAAGGTCAAAACTTGCTGACTGCTAGTAATATTACACCACAACCAGGCCAGCAGGAAGTAGTATAATTAGCACTTTTAAAACACAAATATATATATTTTCTTACTATCATTTTTAAATGCCTACTCTTTTTTGTGCAACCATTGATTATAAAAAATACATAATCACCTATATCTTAGGTTCTTTAGAGATTGTTGATAAAGCAAAGTCTATGTGGTGACCATTTTCAGCATTGGAGGATAAACAATCAAACTGACGTTCTTGCCAAGATATGCGGGCACAATAATGCCTGGTACACCCTGGTAGTTTTCTTTCGTTTAACCCAGCTGACTGAAATATAAAAAAAAAAAAAAAAAAAAAAAAAAAAAAAAATGTATTTATATAATATATATATATATATATATCTTGCTGTACTAACTGTGCAATGTGTCACAAAAACTTTCAATTGAAGAAGAAAAAAAAAAATTAATTGCACTGGGCTGCCCTACGCACCAGACTCTTCTCCAATAACACAGGCTTGGTGCGTGTAAAAATGTGGCACGATTGCAGATGCGTGGGGGTGCACCGCCGCGTGTCTGTTAAATGGCAGCGCGTTTCTCTTTTCTGTGTGTGTCAGGAAAGCGTGAGATTTTGCACACTCTCCCGACATGCAGTAGTGTTAACCTAGCGCTTCTTGCACATGGGCGCAATTACCCGTGCAGCGTAAACTGCATTCCAGGGGGTCTTGTAAGTAAACTGCAAAAGAGACTGCAGACACAATTCTCACTCAGATCTTGAGCAAGTATCATGGATGGGCTGCCACAAACAAGAAGCTATTTGATCATGATCATTATACTTACCTGCTCTGTGCAACGATACTGCACAAAGAGGCTCCATACGTCTTCCTTGGCAGTCTTCATACTGGCGCTTTCTACTCCCAACTACAGGTTCCCCCATAGGAAGCCCTGTACTATGGGGGCACTCATGCGGGTGCATTCCCGTGCCGGGCTATGTGCATCCATAAACACACACAGCGGCTCCCTGCTCTCTCTTCACAGGATTTGATTGAGAGAAGCAGGAGTCTATGGGTCCACCCTGTGTCTCCTATGAGAAGATTAAAAGGGGTTGTAAACCTTCGTGTTTCTTCACCTTAATACATCCTTGGGACCGAGTCTTGCATTTGGCCTCTATGGACGCAGAATGCTGGACTCGGGAGCGCCCGCAAGGTAATCCCCCGGGAGATCGCTTCTCCCAGGGGGTTATCTGATGCAGGGAGGAGCCAAGAGAGCCGCCAGGGGACCCCAGAAGAGCAGGTTCAGGGCCACTCTGTGCAAAACGAGCTGCACCGTGGAGGTAAGTATGATATGTCTGTTATAATAAAAAAAAAAAAAAAAAAAAAACCACCACCACAAAAAAACAAAACAAAAAACAAACACTAAAGGCCCATACACACGATAGGACTTTTTGACAACAAACATGCAAATTAGCTGTTTTAAGGCAACATCCTACCGTGTGTATGCTCCTCATCGGACAAATGTTGGCTGTGCAAACGGACAAACTTTCCGGCAACAAAAGTCCTATGGTGCAAAATCCTATCGTGTGTACACAAGTCCATAGGACTTTAGTCCAAAGTAGAAACACGCATGCTCAGAACCAATGCAAAAGATCAGACAACAATACAGAAGTTGACCAAAGGGTGGCAGTAAAGAGCTGAAAAACCACGTGATTTGGTGAAAGTTGGCTGAAAAAGTCCTGCCGTGTGTATGCTTAATTAGTTTACGGCCAACGCCCTTTGTACAAAAATCCACGGGAAAGTTTGTACAAAGTCCGATCGTGCGTATGAGGCTTTACAATCACTTTAAATGAGGGGAGTAGACCTGCAGACAGGACAAGCACTGAATCATTAGTGGATGCAGGCAAGTATTTGCATTAAGTTAAAACATTGGTATTCTTTAGAACTACTTTAATGGCACCGCTGCACATCTGCCCAAGTATAGTGAGTTTCTCGAAAACAAGCGTTCCCAAACCACAGACATGTGAACCTAGCCTTAGGGCTAATTCCCATTATGTGCGATGAGCTGTGTTTTTCTGCATTGGATAAACACAGGACACAAAGACACAGACTTTAACATTCTATGCTCCCCATTCACACCACAATGCTGGTTTGATGGGTGGTGCAAAAAATGCAGCAGGTCTGCATTTTTCTGCAGTGTACAGAATGGCAGCACATTTCGCCAGGCTGCTGTGTGAAGATGTGAATGAATCAAGTATCACAAAAATAAAGTTATAAAAAATAAAAAAGGGGGGGGAGGTGCAGTGTGCTGCACATTGCACTGCACGCTGCTGAAGCTCATATTTACAGCTACCAGCACAGTTAAACACCAGATACCCACACCACCACTTTCAGTCACCGATGGGCTGTCAGCACCCCCCACAGCCAGTCCAGCAGTCTGGGGATTTGAAATCCCTGCTCTTCTCCATACAGCATTTCCAGGACAGACCAGATTAATTCCCTGTGACTTAACTGACCAAATCAGAATCAATGTGGTCTGTCCTGGAGATGTTGCACAGAGAAGAGGATAGTGGGGATATCAAATCGCTGGACCGACTGTGGGGGCGCTGATAGCTCAGCAGAGATAAGTTTCATAGTAAGTGGGATTGAATAAAGACAATAGTCCATCCAGTTCAACCTATGTAGGTGTATGTTTGTCACCGATAATAAACAGTTTCCATATCCCTGTATATTGTGTTTACTAAGATGCCCAAGATCCTTCTCCATCCCCGATTCCCCCAGAGGTTCTCCCCCTAGTGAATAGTTTGCATTTATATTCTTAACCCCCAAGTGCATCAATTTACATTTTTCAACATTAAACCTCATTTGCCATGTAGTTGCCCACTCCATTATTTTATTCAGATCTTTCTGTAAAATTTCTATATCCTGAAGTTATTGCCCTGCTTATTTTTGTGTCGTCTGCAAAAATTGAGCTATCTATACTGACCTCTACTGTAAATTGATTATACATAAAATTAAACAGAATTGGTCCCAGGACAGAGTATTGGGGTACCCCACTTACCATTGAAGTCCCCATTATGATGACATTTCCATGCCCTGATACCATTTCTAACTGTCATAGGAGATTCAACTCCTCCTTCAGGTTAGGGGGCCGATAACATTCCCTCACTATTAACTTGCCACTTGCTTCTTCGTTTTGGAGTTCCACCCACACAGACTTCACCCCCCCCCCCCCCCCCGTTTACAATGGATAGAGAGCTAGAAAGATATCTCAGAGAGAGACATCAGAGAGATAGAGAGAGACACAACCCCCCTCCCCCTCTTCTACCCTCCCTGTTCCTCCCATACATTGAATACTCCTTGATATTTGCCAGCCAGTCGTGTGAGCGGTCAAACCAAGTTTCTGTTATTCCCACAAAGTCTAAGTCCTCCTCATGTAACATCAGCTCCAGTTCCTGCATTTTGTTAGCTAGACTCCTAGCATTTGTGTATACGCCTCTCAGTATTTTATGGGTGCATATTATTTTCTCCTTATGTTTTCTCAGGACTTGCTTTTCATTTACCCTGGGATTAGATGTTATGGATATATTATTACTAATGCCTCCACTGGTACCCTATGTCTTCAGCTCACTGCCAGCTATCACTTCCTCTAAACCAGGGATATTAGCGGACCTCCAGCTGTTGCAGAACTACAAGTCCCATGAGGCATAGCAAGACTGACAACCACAAGCATGACACCCAGAGGCATGATGGGACTTGTAGTTTTGCAACAGCTGGAGGTCCGCTAATTGCATATTCGTGTTAAACCCTCCCTCCAACACCTATTTTAAAAGCCCCTTGAAGTGCGGGGTGGGGAGGCGTCAGTTCACCTTGACATTTATTTATTTTTTTTTGGGGGGGGGGGGGAAATACAGCACCAAAACTCTTTATGTACAATACTCTGTGCCCCATGTCCTGCAGTCTGGCGCTTTATGTAAAAACCCTCTCTTCATGTGGCTGGGTACTGCCCAAAATGGTGATCCCCTGGTGTTGTGGCGCTGCCCAGGGCCGCGATCCTCTGGCGCACCAGTAGACAAGTTCTATGAATGATGGGAATCAGCACAAGTCCTGCCCGCTCACAGCACTGGAAGATCTCAGCTCTGGGCAGTATGAATGGGAGAATTTCCATGAAGTAGCAGCCTGCAGGACATAAGATACACACTATTACACATAACTAACCTATGTAGTGCTATACCTACTCCCCCCCCCCCCCCCCCCCCTTTTTTTTTTCCAAAACTTCAGTTGTAAACAGTTGAATGCACTATGCATACATTTGGAAGCCCAGAAAACAATGTAAAATGGATCAGGCAGTAATCAGGTTGAACATAAATAACACGATCAGTCAGGACTGGCACTAAACCCACATGAACAATAGAAAGGCTCTCACATGTTTCCTGCCTCTTCTCATCCAGGAAGGAGCCCAGCTCACCACATAGCGCCCCGAGCTGAGCTCTCCCTCAATCTGTTCGTTCCTTCCCCACACCGGATATCAGATGTAAATAACCAGCGGCGACCAGCCGAAAAGACTAGGAGCACTCGAGGAATTGAAATCTTCCGCCCCAGCCATCCACCAATCACTACACAGTATCCGGGTCACAAAGCCGCTAGCAACCAATGAGATAAAAACGCCAGGGCAATTTGGCTCGGGATGGGAGGGCGTTACCCGTTTTAAAACGACCTGTGCAGCGATTGGTGGCCTTCTCAGTGTGTTAGATAGCAGAGCCTTTGGTTGGCTTGGTGCTCATTGCAGATTCAATGACAGCTTCCAGCGTTGGCCACGCCCCTAAAGCCTGATTATGCATGCAGACCCCGCCTCGGGTCACGTCGCGGGACTTTTTAAAGAGCTGGTGGGGGTGGCGCGCCTCTGATCAGCTGTAGAGCCATGCATCGGTAATGGGGCTGGGCAGACGGTGGCAGTGCATGTGTATGGCTGAGAGCGGTGACATTAGGATTGTGGATGACGTCCAAGCTTTGTGTTGTTTCAATGTGGTTGTGCGATCTTGGTGTGCCTCTAAAGTGAGCCATGTTCAGTTATAGGAGGATTGCATTTAGGCAAAACTGAATGTTCCGTTTTGGATGTGACTGGACATTGACAATACAAGCTGAACACGTGATTTACCATTAATTGAAATTCCACAGCTGCCCCGTAGATCTGCTTCCCATTTCTAGAGCAAAGAGACTTCCTTCAGACCATTGATTTTCAGGAGTTAAAATCCAACTATAGCCAAAACTTTTTTTATTTATAAATTTTGGATTGGGTAAGGGAGCGTTTTTAGTTGCTTACCGATTTTGTTTTTTTATTTTCCATCTTTGTCCCATTAGGAAGATTTCCCTTCACTTCCTGTCCCATAGCTAAACAGGAAGTGAGAGGAAATCCCTGCAAATTAAGGGAATTCCTTGGGGACCCCCAAGTCTAGTGTGGACTAGTGTCCCCATTGGAAGATTTCCCCTCTTGCTTTTCTGGTGAAAATCCCAAATTTAGGATTTTCTTTTACTTTGTTTCAAAACTAAGGGTAAACAGGACAAATAGTGTGCATCTCCTTAACGGGGGCCCAGACAGCACAAAAAAAACTAACAAGCGTGCTGATTTCGCTCCACTCTATCAAACTATTAAAAAAAAAAAAAAAGTGCGTTTAGACGTTAACTTGTTTTATAGTAATCCATACTTTTCTAAAATGGTGCAGATAGTAGCTGCATCTCCTCTGCTTTTATAGATCTCCAAGAAAAGTGATCATCATTTAAAGTTTGCATTTGTCAGCCCTTTTGTTCAGGTAATTTGTAGTAATTTATATATATTGGATGCATGCATCTATGGCAAAAAGCACATCTGGCATATTTGGTCAGACTGCCAATTGCTGGATAAGCCACTTAAAAATGATTTTCAGGTCTACCATGCTCCAAGGCAAGAAGTGTAGTGATCTGAAGGTGTGATATGAATGAAATGTTCAGGCAAACGTGTCTATGTTCAGTTGTAGATCCCTGAAGTCCTTTATCACCAGATTGTGCCAGCAGCATGAAATGCAGTAGACTTTATTTAAAGTAGAACTATAGGCAAAACTTTTTTTTTTTCATTTTGGATAGAGCAAGGCAGGATTATAACCCCTGACATTTTTTTTTTTTTTTTGCCATCTCTGTCCCAATGCAGAGATTTCTCTTCACTTCCTGTCTCATAGCCAAACAGGAAGTGAGAGGAAATCCCTGTAAATGAAGGGAATTCCTTGGGGACACCCAGGTCACCAGAACTCTCGACTTTTCTGGGGGCAACCCAAAATTTGGGTGGTATTTTACTTGAATTTTCAATGATCATGGGTAAACAGGACAAATGGCAAGGCTGAATCTCTTTAGCGTGGGCACAGACTGCAATAAGATTTGACAGGTGTTCTAATCCCTCTCCACGCTATCCAAAACTAACAAAACCGTTTTGCCTTTAGTTCTACGTCAATTCTAAAGTTTAGGTTTGGCATATTTTACCTGGGTAATTGGGCTAGCTTGGACCAATGCAAGTATGTATCTGCCATACCTGGCCGATCCCTATGAAAGCTGGTAAAATCGCAGTAGTAGGCACAGCTTCTAGTGTGATCATCTCTGTTCTGATTCCTGTGTCAAGAAGCTGCCCTGCTGCTTGCTCAACATGCACTATTCAGAGAACATGTTGCATTCTCTGATTGCATGAGGTGGAGATGTCACTGCTCCACCTCCCAATCTTGTCCAGTCAGAGTGCTTTGCATTCTTTGTGAAAAAGCAAACTGGCCTATGAATTGTTGCTCAAGCAGCCTTCTGTGTTCACAATGAAGGAAGGCAACTGCTCTGCACAAAAGAATCCAGTGGAGAGCACTGGAGTAGCAGTGCCTACTACATTGAATTCCAGCTTCCAAATAGGTCCCACGGGTTTGGCATGCACCTACTTACATTGGACTAGTTTAAAGGATAAGTTGACTTAAAAAAATAAAATCAATTTTTTTTTTTTTATTGCAGTTGAAAAATGTCATTAATTTTTAATTTTTTTTGAACCTGTAAGCATTGCGCCAGCGATCAGTAGGTCACTGGTGCCATGCAGGTCTCCTGCAGACCTGTCAGAGTATCTGTGTGCCTGTACATCCCCTACGGGCAAGCACATACAATGACTGGAAGGAACAATCGGGGCCGGATTTACCATTGGGCTTGACTAGGCTCAAGCCCATGGGCCCCAGCCTATAGGGGGGCCCCGCCCGTTTCGAAAGCTGCCGAAATACACAGGACATCCGGCTCTGTATCTCGGCGGCGCCATTTTTAAACTAAAAGGCTGCAATGACACTGGAGCAAGGCTACACTGATACTGACAAGGCTACACTGACACGGCTGCAATGATGGGCATTTAAATGTAAGTTTTTTTTTTTGTTTTTTTCCTTAAACTTCCCTCCTAAATTTGGTGTGTGTGTTATATGCCGATAAATACAGTAATTATATTATCCATTTTTAATGCTTTTATTGTGGACCCAGGATGAATACTAGTACAGTATCCCCCACATATACGCTTGTATATTATCTACTTTTATGAGTAGCCATTTGGCTGTTTTGTCTTGTCCAATTAAACAGAAGTTCTTTATTACTGCACTGAGTCTGGCGCACCTTGTCCTTTTCTATTTCTGTTATATAGAGCTCTGCATATGTATAGAAGGGTAGAGGCCGAAAGTGACTCAAGCCCAGGGGCCCCCACCACCCTAAGTCCTGCCCTGGAAACAATGATTTATGACAGCACATGGTAGTGCATTAAGGACTACAAGCCGACATCCTCAAAGAATGTTGGGACTTGTAGTTCATGTGCAGAACGCTGTGTATGTATGACGTGATCGTGCTGATGTAAAAACTGTCAGCTGTTAAGGGGAACTTCTCCTTGTACTCTTGTCACAGGGAAGGGGAGGATCCAGGAGCAGCTGCAGCATTGGTAACAAGTTCACCTTTGGGAACATATCTTTTATGCAAAACAAGCCATACTTAAGCTTCAGCTTTAACTTTATAGATCTGTTACTTGTTTTGGGTTGGTAAAAATCACACAGTATTACTGTATTAACGTTTGCAAGGCAAAATATCAATGTATAAAAAGTGTAAATAGTCCCTTTCCTGGTGGAGATGCAGTAGTGAGATAGGGTTTGGCAGGAGGAACCAGTGAGAACGGTGGGAAACCAGGGAGAAGGGACAATCCCACAATTGCTGTCCCTGCTTACTTTAGTGAAGTACTTTACATGAGCAGGGTGGCATGTAGTGCTGTGGGAAGGAACAAATAACACTTTTAAAAGGGTAGCTTGCCTGGTGAACTTGTTATAGAGTTAAGGTTGCTTTAAATCCGAGGTCTCTAAATAAAAAATAAAAAAGCCAGGTCATGAGGTCATTGGTATTGGTTGTCAGTGGTAGCAGGAAAATTAGCACCTGTGATCTGTGGGAGGAATGGTGCCCCATTGTTGTCTGTGGGAGGAATGGTGCCCCAAGGAACAATTGAGGGCAAGCAAAGAGCAGTGTTTTGGAAACCACTGCTTTAAATGATTGAAGCCACTGGGGTCAGCATTAGGTAAGAAAAGGAGCAGGCTATGGCAGCCTTGCAATTTCTCTCTGTACATGCTTCCTTTTGAAGACACAAGCTTTTCCTTTTTACATGTAGAATACTGAAACCTCAGAATTGACCTGAGGCAAGTCAGACTTGTCTGCTCTGTTCAAAAATCACTAGTTTTGAATAGGTGTTCCTTTAAAAGGGACATGTGTTGCAGCCTATAGTTGCCTGCACTATTTGAGAGCACTTCCCAGCAATCCTAAGGCATAAGAGTTACTTTAGCAAATTAAAGTATATCTAAATCGGTCACTAAAATCTCATGTGATTGCTATCATGTGACCCAGCTGTTTTCCAGCCTGTCTGCAGGGGAACATCAGTGGGAGCAGCTTTAAGTTCTCTGCTGCTGGTAAAATGTTAAAAAAAAAAAAAATCAAATATGATTTTGAACTCCAATCTTTTATTTTCTCTTTTCGTCATTTCAGGACAGCCACAATAGAGAGATAGTCTCCTCCCCTTCCTCTGGAAACACTGCGCCAGCCCATAAATTCTCTCCTCCCCTGCCAGACCTCAGTTATTAGTGTTTCCTCCGGTGGGGAGACACTGTGCAGAGGAACCAGGCCGGGTGCAGTCAGGGAGATTGTGGCCTTCTAAGAGAACATCCCTAGGGAAGCAGGGGCTTCCAGGATAAAGAGTGGCGGTACATACCGCAGCTGAAGCCACCCCTTCCTTGCCCAGCGCGGCATCAGGTCGTGGGGGACCCCTATCGCATCCACAGGGCCGCAGCATGGACAGTCCGCTCTCCCTGTACTTTGTACAGGCGGCAAATTTGGAACCAGCGGGCCGGACGATGGGTGACGTCATTTCCGGCGGGGGGGGCGGACGCTTTCCCTTTGACCCGCGACTTCCGGGTCACGGTGCTGATAGGGGGCCGGGCTCAGGCTGGAGTGAGTCGCTACACGTGGAGACAGTGTGAGACTCTACACAGGCAACCACCTGCAGTCATGTCTGAGGCAGATGCTGCAACTCATACGGACGCTATCTCCAGCCTTCCAAAGGTAAGAGTTCCCTGGGGAAGGGTCCTCTCTATCTAAGGATTGTTCCCCCTCATGTATGGTTCCTTACTTAGAGGGGGGGCAGACCCCCTGGGTGGTCAGGGGGTGGGGGGGTGTGCGCAGTTCCCTAAAAGTGGTTCAGATACACTCCCAGGGTTGTTTCCACTTAAATATGCTGAATGTAATATGTGGTTTTTGTATGCAATTTCAGAAATCTACAGAAAAAACAAAGTCCACGCATGTCTCTAAAAGAAAGTGTGCCTCTTGCAGAGACAGTTTAGGGGAAGCATGGACCAAAGTTTTGTGTAAAGAATGCATAGACTCCCTGGTTAAGGAAAGGGAATCTGAACAGCAGTCTGGTTTGGCAGCTTCTGTGAAGGAGCTGTCATCCACCTTTTCATCCTTTAAAACGTTTTTTGAGACGTTTCAGCTCCCCTCTAAACCCATTCAGCAGGATACAACCCCGCCTCATGCTCAGGGCTCTGCACCTGCCAGATCTACTAATTTAGTTATGGCAGAGGAAATTTCAGGCCCTTCCGGGGTGGAGCTGAGGCAACCGGACAGTGGCACGTCTGACTCCCATGAGGAGTCAGAAGGGGAAGACCAGGACGGGGAGTCCAGGAAAATCTCCAGGTATAAATTGTCCCTGGATGAGGTGGAAGACCTCTTAGGGGCAATATATACAACCCTCGGTATACACGAGGATAAAAAACCCCTATCTCTCCATGACCTTATGTATAAGGGCTTGGGAGATCAAAAAAGAAAAGTTTTTCCAGTACATGACGTTCTGGTGGAAACAATTAAAAAGGAGTGGCAGGATCCTGAGAGGTAACCCTTTTTTTTCTAGCTCCCTTAAAAGAAGGTTCCCATTTTCAGAGGATCCAGTGTCCATTTGGAATAAAAATCCCAAATTGGACGCCGCCTTCTCTCAGGTCTCTAGACACACAGACCTGGCATTTGAGGATATGGGGGCCTTGTCGGAAAGATTCTAAAGCTGGACAGAGCAGTTCTCTCCCTCCAGTGCAACCAGCTGGTGTCAAAAAGGTCCATAATGTCTACGTTAGGCCTTCTAACGTCTACTCTTCCAGCAGTGCAGTGGGCAGGATTACATTTTCGTCCCCTGCAGTCTTATGTACGAAGAGTATGGGACCACAGTCAGAGGGATCTAGACACCTTAGTACAGGTTCCCCATCAAATAAAGAGATCTCTTTGGTGGAGGAAGGAAGTGAATTTGTCACAGGGACGTTTGTGGCTTATCCCAGTCCCGCAGATCGTAACCACGGACGCAAGTGGCAAAGGCTGGGGGGCACATTTGGGATCCCTTCTAGTGCAGGGCACATGGAAGGGCGACGAACTGCAAAGATCTTCCAACTGGAAAGAGCTGAGGGCAGTGGGCCTAGCCCTCAGATTTTTCAAAAAGGAACTCCAGGGCCACCATATACAGGTACGGTCGGACAACTCATCCACCGTGGCCTATATAAACAAGGGAGGCACCAGGAGCGGAAGTCTGTTGGCCCTAGCAAAGGATATTCTAAGCTGGGCCGAGTCCAACACTCTCTCTCTCAGCGGTTTTTTTGAGAGGGGAGAGAAATATAATCGCAGATTTCCTCAGCCGGAGGAGTCTAAAGGATGGAGATTGGGCCCTCAACCAGGAGGTCTTCAATCTCATATCCGAGAAATGGGGACCCCCAGAAGTGGATCTTTTCGCTTCAAAAGACAACGCGAAAACCCCCTGTTTTTTTCTCCCTAAATGCAGGGGAAGGAGCACTGGGGGTGGATGCATTGTCTCAGAATTGGCATTTCAGGACATGCTACGCCTTCCCTCCTCCGGTGCTATTACCAGGGGTTCTGAGGAAGTTTCAACTAGAGAGCACCTCTCTCATTCTAGTAGCTCCACATTGGCCGAAAAGGGCATGGTTTTCAATCCTCAGTCAGTTAGCAGCGGAGCCGCCCCTTTTCCTTCCACCTCGAAAGGATCTTCTGTCGCAGGGTCCAGTCCTCTGCCCACAAGTGCAGCAGTGGAAATTGGCGGCCTGGCTACTGAGGAGGGTATGTTAAAATCTAAGGGATTTTCAGAGAGCTTAATCTCCACCCTCCTCAACAGTAGGAAAAAGGAGACACGTAAGATTTACAAAAAGGTCTGGCTCCTTTTCAACAAATGGTGCATAGAAAACTCCTTCTCGGTGCAGAGTCCCGTAGCTGTGTTGGAGTTTCTGCAGTGTGGAGCGGACAAGGGTTTATCCGTAGGCACCCTTAAAAGTCAGGTTTCAGCACTCAGTGTTTATCTGGAGAAGTCTCTGGCTACCAATCCATGGGTGGTCAGATTCTTTAGGGCACTGTCAAGACAGAGACCTACCCGAGGTCCACCCTTTCCCGGGTGGGATCTATCTCTGGTTTTACAGAGCCTTACGGGTATTCCCTTTGAGCCATTGGACAAGTGCCTGTTAAGGGAGCTTACCCTAAAAACAGTATTTTTAGTAGCAGTGACAACTGCCAGGAGAGTCAGCGAAATTGAGGCGTTATCAATTAGACCTCCTTTTTGTGTTATTTTGCCAGACAGGATAGTCCTTAAGACTGATCCAGCTTTTTTGCCTAAAGTGGCGTCAGGCTTTCACAGAAGCCAGGAAATAGTCCTACCCTAGTTTTGTCCCAATCCTTCAGGTGAAAGGGAACTAAAATTTAATTTTTTAGATGTAAGAAGGTGTATCCTACAATACCTAGAGATGACTAAAACAATAAGGAAGTCTGATTCTCTATTTATTTTGTTTTCTGGGGCCAGAAAGGGTCTCAGAGCGTCCCGACGCACGATTGCCAGATGGCTTAGATTAGCTATTGGGCAGGCATATTCTTTAGCAGGGGCTGGAGCAACGCCAGAGCAAATATGCAAGGCAGCGACATGGTCCAGCTACTCCACTTTCGTTAGACATTAGAGTGGAACTGGTGGCGGCAGGTGAGCAGTGTTTTGGGCGAAATGTTCTGCAAGCTGTAGTCCCACCCTAATTGGTAAGTGCTCGATTATCCTCTCTATTGTGGCTGTCCTGAAATGACGAAAAGGGAAAATTAAAGTTACGTACCGGTAACGTCTTTTCCTGTAGTCTTTCAGGACAGCCCTAGTTACCCACCCTAAGCTTGGGGGGGGTCTTATTTAAGACCGGAACGCAATATGATAATGATATTGATTGGTATGTTATTAATGTGTTCTTGTGTCTCCCCAGCTGGCCGGAGGTGCTCTTCAAAAAACTGAGGTCCGGCAGGGGAGGAGAGAATTTATGGGCTGGCGCAGTGTTTCCAGAGGAAGGGGAGGAGACTATCTCTCTATTGTGGCTGTCCTGAAAGACTACAGGAAAAGACATTACCGGTACGTAACTTTAATTTTTGTGCAAAAACATGGTGTGCTAGCTAGTGTGATTTTCTGCAAATCAAGCCTGTTTCATGCCCCTCCAAACTGTCTGTTGTATGTGCTTAGCAGTACAGGGAGGTGATGCCCCCATCAATCATGTAATATCCCACCCCATTGTGTTTAGCTGTTTAGTGGAGGGCGGAGGGGCTATCACTTATCCCTGAGTATACACCCACATGTGTGACTCTATAGTCATGTGGGCTGCATAGATAAGAGGAAATGAACACCTTAGAAGAGAACTAAAAACTGGAGCATGCTCAGTGTGGCAATGTCTGGTCTACGCAAAAAGAGGTTGCCGCAGGAACACAGACGAGGAGGGAGGGACAGTGAACTGCAGAAACCCTTTTTTGCAGAATACAGAAAACCAATTCCATAGTAGAGTATGCACAGCATGTACTGGCAGTTTTTAATGAGGGTTTAGTGACACTTTTTAAAAAAACTCGCTCAGTGCAATGGTTTTGCACAGAGCAGCCCCGATAATCCTCTTCTGGGGTCCCTTGCCGGCGCTCTGGGCTCCTTCTCTGTGTGCCTCAAGAGCAAGCCACTTCCTATGGTGGCACATGTGCTGGCTTGATTCAGGGTCTCGCTGTGTGTCTGACACATTGCAGCTTTGTGCTGCCCCACTCCCTCTCTGGATTTGATTGACAGTGCCAGGAGTCAATGGCTCCTGCTGCTCTCACTGAATCCAGTGAGGAGGGAAAGGGCAGCGCTGCTGGTTTGAGACTGGGCTCAGGTAAGTATTTAGGGGGGCTGGGTAGGAGCCGTACAAAGTTACCTTAATGCGGAGAATGCATTAAAAAGTGGTTGTAAACCTTCACATATACCCAGTGAAGTGACGCCCCACCCTTGCATACAACGCCCCCCTCTAGCATACAACGCTCCCCGCCCCCTCTAGCATACAACGCTATCTCATTGTGTAAAAAGACTTTGATCCTGAATGGACAGATCCTCCCCCCTCCTGCAGGGTCTCTTGGCAAGGCAAGTGATGATAGTACTGCTGCACATGCTCAGTTTGGGCTATTGCTGGAGAGAACATTTTCTTGTGTCCTCCAGCTGTTGCAGAACTACAACTCCCATCATACCTCTGCCATTGGGAGTCATGCTTGTAACTGTCAGCTTTGCAATGCCTCATGGGGCTTGTAGCTGGAGAGCCACAGGTTGAGCACTCTTTTCATGTCACATAGTATGACATCACACATGTGGGTGTGTATAAAGAGCCTAAATGACAGCCCAGTCCCTCCATCCTCCAAGCCCAGTAAAAAACTGTGGGTGGGATGTCACATCTTGATTGGATGATCCGCGTCCCATAACAGCATGAGGGCACAGGCTGTAGTGGAAATCTCCTCCTACCTGAACACTCAGCACTCAGGCAGACCCTGCAGTTTCACGTGACCGTGGTATACAAACCAGCCAAAAACGTATATAGTGGCAGTATTTTAATGTAAAAAGATTTATAAGCCGTGGGGCAGATGGAACTATTTTTATATTACTGGGTTTAGTAACACTTTAAGCCCCGGAGACATCAGCCAGTTTCATAAAAAAAAGTGTGCATGTCAGCCAGTCTGACATGAGCTGGCTGTTTGGTTGGCTTCTATCGGATGAGCATGCTGGAAAACCAGCAACCGATCAGCTCCCGATCAGCACTTGGCCAGAGTGTTGGGGTAGGGGTAGAGCCCCCTGTCAGAACACAACAGCTCAGCAAAGGAGAGAGAGTGGCTCCGACTGGAGCTGTCAGGTTTTTTTTTTCGTGTTGGTGTACCAGGCTTTAGCACTTTGGAGAGAGATAAGTAACCTCAGGAACATTTACCCCTCTTTACGACTAGGCCATTTTTTTTGCTGAGCGGCACTGCATTACTTTAACTGACAATTGAGTGGTTGTGCGACACTGTACTCAAGCAAAATTAATGTCTTTTTTTTTCCCCACAAAGGGCTTTCTTTTGACGGTATTTGCTCACCACTGAGGTTTTTATTTTTATTTTTTGTGCTATAAACAAAAAACGACAATTTTGAACAAAATTTTATATTTCACTTATTGTCTTTCAGGACAGCACATGAGTGGCTCCACCCACTAGGAAACAGGAAACACAAACTCCACCACATTTTAAAAGGAGGCTTCTCCCCACAGCTCATCAGTGCTTGTGTTTCCTCCTGCAAGGGAACACCTAGTAGGAGCCAGGGTCTCTTAAGGTGCTGTCCTGAGAGGCCAGGCTGCCTACCCCACCATACCTTTTTTTTCCTCCAGAGAGTCTGCTCCTCCCACACTGTGCCAAAGGGTAGCTGGTAAGTGGGCTCCTTTTTTTTTTTTTTTTTTTTTTTTTTCCCCCTTTCAGCTCAGAGGGCAGGACTGATCCTGGAACCACTCTTTTAGGTAGCCGGCGGCCGTTCACGGGGTTTTTTTTTTAAACTGCATATCAGTGTTACAAGCGTACGGACTGGGCCGGAAGTTGGGTATCCGGCAAGGGGGCGGCACTGGGAACAGGTGCATTGTAATTTCCGGCAGAAATGGTGCAGGGGAAGAAAGGAGGGGCGGTGCTGATGCCTATATTCTGGTTCTGATCCAGTGCAACGGCGTCTTTGGACTCCGGAACCAATCTTTTTTTAACCACTGAATGAAGCAGCACCACGATGGATTCTGTGGCAGCAGCGAGTGGGACAGGCACAGGCACCAGCAAGGCCCAGGTAAGGGGTTATGGGGAGTCTACCCTGTTTACTGTGGTGCCTCTCACAATGTTTTTTCCCTCTGGTGGCTGTGGCCTGTCTGGGCACAGGGAGTTAGCCTGTGTTCTGCCTGTTAGGAGGAAGCTTTGACTCACTGGGATGCTGGTGTTCTTTGTCATTTGTTTCTGGCAGGCTAAGAGCTCTGACCCAGTTATCAAAGAGATGCCCCTCATGTTAGACAAAGTTGCTAGAGGGTTGGAGGAAGACTTTATGCCAAGTCTGTATTGACTACTTAGTCAAAGAAGAGGCTTCTTCTGCATGCAGCGAGTTAATCACATCAGTTAAGAGAGCCAGATGCTACCATAAATCTTTTCGCTTTTCTCTTGCAACACCATCCCTGAGTCAGGCAACTACCTCAGAATCCTCTCAGGGCTCACAAATTAATCCCAACGGTAGAGGCTGAGGCTGGCCCTCCTACCCAAAGGGAGCATTGCCCCCCTCACTCCACGGAAGAGGAGGAAGAGGCAGAAGATGCACCTTCAAGATACAAACTGTCCTTTAAGCAAGTAGACAGTTTGAAAGCAATATGTGCAACATTGGGATTAGATGAAGAAAAAAGAGAATTATCGCTGCATGATCGAATATACGCAGGGCTTAGTGAAACAAAGTTTCACTTTCCCTGTACATTCGGTAATCTCGGAGGCCATTAAAAAGGAATGGGCTGATCCAGAGAAAAAACCCTTTTTCCCAAGAGCATTGAGGAAAATACAAAAGGGAAAAGTGTCATCCTGATCACTCCGTTCTGGCCAAAAAGAGCCTGGTTTTCCTCCATCCTACAAATGACGATCAAACCATTCTGGCAGCTTCCCCTCAGACAGGACTTACTATTTCAAGGCCCAGTGCATCACCCAGATGTAGCCAGACTAAGTCTCACTGCTTGGTATCTGAGGAGCAGCTGTTAAAAAAAGGTTTGTCAGCCTCTAGTATCCACTTTACTCGCCAGTAGAAAGAAAGTAACTAGAGATATCTACGCTAAAGTTTGGAGAGTTTACAACTTTTGGTGTCGTTCGTCAAACCGAAACTTGGAAAACGTGTCGATTCTGGAGTTTCTACAGAATGGGGTGGACAAAGGTCTTGCAAGTGGCTGCCCTGGGAGTATACCTAGAACAACCCATTTCCTCAGTTCCTTTGGTTACAAAATTCTTTAGGGCACTTACTAGGTCCAGACCAGTTACTACTAAACATTTTCCAAAATGGGACCTGTCAGTTTTGCAAGCACTCACAAAAGATCCTTTTGAACCATTACAGACAATCTCATTGAGGGATTTGACTCTTAACACGGTGCTCTTAGTTGTAGTTACGACTGCGAGAAGAATTGGTGAACTACATGCTCTTTCGATTAAAGAACCTTTTTTGTTAATTTACCCAGACAGGATTGTGCTTAAAACAGATCCGGGGGTTTTTGCCTAAGGTGGCGTCAATGTTCATAACGGGTCACACTAAATCATCCTGCCAACTTTTTGTTCAGATCCTTCAGGAAGTAAGGAAGAATTATTCCATAATTTGGATGTAAGAAGAATTCTATTACATTACTTGGAAATAATGAAGGAATTTAGGTCTTCGGACTCTTTATTTGTTCTTTTTTCTGGCAACAGAAAGGGGCACCAAGCATCAAAGGGATCAATTGCTAGATGGTTAAGAGTGGCCATTTCAGTAGCTTATTCTCAGATGGGTTTGTCTCCTCCGCTGGGAATACGAGCACACTCTAGTAGAGCTCTAGCCACTACATGGGCAGAAAAAGCTGGTGCCACCCCAGATCAAAATTTGTAAGGCGGCTATGTGGTCAAGTTATCTAACGTTTGTCCGTCATTAGACTGGATCTTCTGTCAGCTGGTGATCAGGCATTTGGCAGAAAGGTCCTGCAGGCTGTTGTCCCTCACTAGCTGGTAAGTCTCGATTATCCTCATGTGCTGTCGTGAAAGACAATAAGGGAAAATTCAAGTTAGACTTACCGGTAATGCCACTTACACACGGTCCGACTTTTCAGCTACAAAAGTCCGACAGCCCGTCCGTGCCCACACACGATCACACAAGTCCCGATTCGTACGTGATGACGTACACCGGACTAAAATAAGGAAGTTGATGGCCGGTGGCCAATAGCTGCCCTAGCGTGGGTTTTTGTCCGTCGGACTAGCATACAGACGAGCAGATTTCTGGGTCCGGCGGAGTTACGACGTAAAGATTTGAAGCAAGTTCCAAATCTAAAGTCCGTCAGATTTGCGACCTGAAAAAGTCCGGTGAAGCCCACACACAATCGGATTGTCCGCCGGATTTGGTCCGTTGGCGTCCGTCGGACAAGTCCGGTCAAAGTCCGATCGTGTGTACGCCCCATAACTTGTTTTCCAGGAGTCTTTCAGGATGGCAAACTACCCACCCTTCATGTATGTATGATTGTGTTCCAGCTTGGACAGGAGGTACTGTACTACAACTGATGAGCTGTGGGGAGAAGCCTCCTTTTTAAAATGTGGTTTCCTAGTGGGTGGAGCCTCTCTCGTGCTGTCCTGGAAAACAAGTTACTGGTAAGTCTAACTTGAATTTTTTTTTTTTTTTGTGCTATAAAACCTATTCAGTAAAAATGTAAAATTTCTTGATAACTTTAGGCCAAAATTTATTCTGCAATATATTTTTGGTAAACAAATCCTGAAAAGCGTACTGTATATTGATTGGTTTGGTAAAAGTTAGAGCGTCTACAAACTATGGGTTATTTACCAGTAATTTTTATTTAATTCTCGATTGTCTTCCAGGGCAGCATCTGAGAGATGGGCTCCTCCCCCCCCGAAACAGGAAACACCTTAGTCCACCATTATAAATTTGTTAGTCTTACCTGCGTGCCTCAGTAATTTGGGTTTCCTCCGGACCCAAAGGGACTACAAATACATTTATTTTTCTAGTCTCTGTGCTTGTTGCAGGGGACTCCCTGTCCAGCATCCCATCCAACCCAACAGGCCTTGGGAGGGCGAACAGGGCAGCAGTATGAGCAAGTTGCTCTGCCTGAGGTTTCACCCCTACAGAAGGGTCTGCAACCATCCCGCCTCCCAAGCTGGAACATTCTCCCCAAGCTACCATTCTCCCTGCTGGTGGAGGGACCTGTCTGAAGCTTACATCTGCTGCCAAACGGGCGCAAGCAGCGCTGCGCGGGTAGGTGTCTGGCATAGACACTCTTATTTTCCCTCTTTCTTTGTCAGCCCGTCCACCCCCACCCGCTTACCGCAGTGATCGGAGTCCACTACACCCTAGTCTAGGCCGGCTTATCTTCCCTCATAGAGGCCCTGCGAGGTGTAACCAGATGACACTGGAAATGTCATTTCCAGTCATGTGTTTCTGGCTGGCGGCCATTTTTCCGAAAACTGGAGCCTTCTAGGGAACAGAGCAGGGCACTTCCAGTAACGTCATTTCCAGGTGTCGTGAAATTGAAAAAAAAAAAAATGAGAGGGAAAAATCAGCAGAGTCCCCCTCCCTAATGGAAACCCAGGAAGGACACCAGCAGGATGTGCAGGTATGTCCACCAACCTGCACGGGGTCAGCTGGGGGTGGGGCTGGAGCTTAAGCAGGAAGCGGTTAAAAAGGCCCCTCTAAGCAGAGGATCCTGGTGGCTGACCATGTCTGATGCCTCTCCACCCTGCCCTGCAGATCCTGCAAGCCAGGACAGCTCCAAGGTAAGCCAGAATACTCTGGAGTCACCTATGTCTTAACCTCACTACAAAATTGCCTACTTGCATGCAGTTTTGTAACAGCCTACCTCACGGGGACCTTTTTGTACTTGATTTCAGGCAAGGACCCCAGAGGAAAGGAATGCAAACTGCAACAAAGCATGTGTGGCCACTGTTTTTCATCTGGATGGGGAAAAAACCCTATGCCAAAAATGCATAGATAAGATGGTTGCCAAAGAATCGTAAGGTTACCTAACAGACCTGCTCAGCTCTTTCAAAAAAGAAATAAAGAGCATCATGGCTACCCTACGTTCAGCAATTGAGAATTTAGAAGCGCCAACTAGTGCCAGTCAAGCCAGGACCCTATCTACCAGCGGGAGGTGCGTCCCTTCGGGGAACAGGCAGAGCGACAAGAACAAGAGGATTCTGACGAATCTGAGGATGGCCTATGCTCAGACTGAGGTGGAAGATCCGGCTTCAGAGGGCAACTTATTCCTCTCAGAAGACACGGACAGCCTTCTAAAAGCTATAGTTGACACACTGAGTATATTAAAGAGCAAAAAGCTGCAGAACTTATCCTACATGACAAGATGTGTAAAGGACTGCAGCCCAGGAAACTTAGAACATATCTGGTACACCAAACTCTCAAAGACTTTGTCAAAAAAGAGTGGGAAGACCCAGAGAAAAAACTCTTCATTCCAGCAGCGGTCAAATATCCATTCGCAGAGACATACCAAAACCTGGGCTAAATGCCCCAAAGTGGATGCCTTTCACAAACAAATCAGACTTGGCTTTTGACAATGCGAATACCTTAAGCAACCCCATGGATAAGAAGATGGAACCAAGAGAAGAATTAGTAAGAACCAGAGCAGCAGCTTTTTTTAGCAGATGCCTCGGCTGAAACCGTGAATATTTTCAAGGGCTACAGCTCTAGTGAACTCAGCCCGAAGAGCCCTGTGTCGGTGATATCTCTTCTAAGAACAGACTGTGTGGAATCCCATTCACAGGAGATCTGCTATTCTGTCTGTCTTAAACTGTGCTAGAAAGGACTGCAGCGAAGAACAAGGGATTTCTCCCTAAACTAAAGAGGCAAGGGAAGACGCCCTTTCGGCAATTCAAAAAGTTCAACCAGCCGGGAGCAAAGAAGCGCTAGGGGACAACAAAACAAAGACAAGGGTGAATTCATTCTCAAGCCACAAGGTGGGGGGCAGACTCGCAGCTTTTTCCCATCAGTGGATGAAAGCAACGGAAAACAAATTCATCCGACGCACCATAGCGGAGGGCTGCGCGATATAATTTTCTGCTCACCCCCACAACCAAGTACCTAGTAACCATCCTACCAAAGGACGAAGATCGGGCAAAGGCCTTTTTAGAGTCCTAACTCTAAGTGATATGCTATGTACCTCAAGAATAGTAACAAACAGGGTTCTCATATCTAAATCGTTGGGCAAGAATAAAATACAAAAAAATCAGGATGGAATCTATTTAGTCAAATATCCCAAGGGGGGCATTTATGGCCACAATAGACCTACAGGATGCCTACCTACATGTCCCCATAAAGGAGAATCGTCAAATTCCTGAGGTTCGCAATACTGGGGCTGGAAACAACCCTACACCTGCAATATACAGCTCTTTCGGCATCTCTTCTCCGCCCAGGATCTTAAAGTTAATGGCAGAAGCTCTAAAGGGCCTAAGACAAGGCATTGGCGTCATACCATACCTAGATGATATACTGTTCTTATCGGATTCAGCAGAGACCCTAGAGAACAACCTGCACACAAGTATGTCCTATCTACAAGACCTGGGGTGGCTAGTAAATACAGAGAAATTGCAGCTGACCCCAAGCCAGAGAGTTGTGTACCTGGGCTATGTACTGGACTCCAGACTAGCCAAAACCTTCAACAGAAGAAAAGAAAAAAATTACACAGGCAATAACCTCTCTAAGAGGGACCAACTCTATTACGATCTGACAAGGAATGGCAGTGCTAGGACTGATGACGTTTCAATCCCAGCCATCACCAGGGTGCAGATTCACATGAGACTTTTACAGAATTACATTCTGTCCCAGTGGGATGGCAACCACTCATCCCTAGACAAGTCCATTTCTGTTCCAACCGCAGTCAAACAAATGCTCCAGTGGTGGCTCAGCCTGCTCCAATACATCGAAGGGTGCAAATGGGCTCAAGCCATCCCTGTCAGGATTACCACAGATGCCAGCACCCTAGGTTGGGTAGCACACATGGAGGAACTCTGCACACAAGGGAACTGGAACTCCTAAATGGTCCCAAGCCTCCTCGAACATAAGGGAGCAAAAAGCTGTGGGAGAAGCATTTAAAAGCATTCCAACCAGCGGTACATGGAGAGACACAAGAGTGCAATCAGACAATGCCATGACGGTGGCATACCTAAACAGGCAAGGTGGACAAAGTCCCAAAGCTTGACAAGGTTAATGGAAACAATCCTGCTATGGGCAGAAACAAACATGAGATCAATATCAGGCATCCAACTGAAGACAACACGCTGGCAGACTTCCTGGGCCGGAAGACCATAGAACAGACAGTGGTCACTGAACCAAACAACCTTCACACAGATCACGCAAACGTGGCAGATCTGTTCGGCATCAGGGCAAACTCAAAATCAGACGTTCTTCTCCCTGGATCCCACAGATGGCAATAGCCGAGTAGATGTTTCAACCAAAGCTGGGGATGACAGTTGTGTTATGCATTCCCTCCAACTGCCATAATACCAAGAGTGATTCAAAAAATAGTCAGAGAAAGCAATGGTGATACTCATAGCACCGCACTGGCCCCGAAGGGCATGGTTTGGCCACCTGAACCTCAGCTTCCAGCCTCAACTGACACTGGGGGACCATCCAGATCTCTTATCACAGGGCCCAGTCAACCATCCAAACCACAGAATACTGAAGGTATCGGCTTGGTTACTGAAAGGGTTAGACTACAAAACTAAAGGCTGTCAAACAGGGTGATCAACACCATCCTAGACAGCAGGAAACCCGTGACCAGAGCAATCTATGTGAAGGTGAGCGTTTGTCTCCTGGAACAAAAACAAATTCCAGACAGAGGGATAATCCAGACGATTCTGGATTTCCTGCACGCTGAAGTACAAGTGGCGGCACTCTTCTCGTTCATGGACACCAGACTTGCAGAGGATCTGCTGATAAAGTGATTCCCTAATGTCACTTAACAGAGCTAGACCTACAAAAATGGACAGAACTCCAACTTGGGATATGTCCACAGTACTCAGAGGGTTTCTCTCTCCCCCATTCAAACCAATGGAACATGGCTCAGACAAATCTCACACTAAAAACTGCACTTCTAATGGCCCTAGTATCGGTCAGAAGAGTGAGCAAAATCCAAGCACTTTCCATGATAGAACAATACTGCCTGATGCAAATGGACAAAATAATTCTCTCGCCAGACCCAGCTTTTCTACCCAAGGTCTCCAATGTTCCATAGAACCCAAAATGTCAGCCCTGTGGTGGATTAGGTAAAATGCCCATTTTCTATTTGCTGCTTTTATATTAACAAAGTCTATTTTTGTGTATACAAGTGCTTTAATTCCTTACTCAAAATGGCCACCAGCAGCGCCACCTCCCATCGTGTGAAAGGAATGTGAAGCGAAGATGGGGCCTTCTCCAGGATTTCACCCAAACAGGGCTACACCCAAGGTCTTGAAGGAAGTTACCTTTTTATATGGACATGACCAGTCAAGAAGCTACAAGTTTATGCTAATGATGCAATCCTTCACAGTACCAGCCGCCCACCTATATAAAACCCTGTGTAAGCAGGAAGAATAAAAGAATTATCACATATCTGAACACAGGCTCAGTGTGGTATTTCACCTCGTGCATGTACCTGATTAGCCCTAATTAGAAATGGGGACAGATGCCCACCAGATGATTGGTCTGATCCATTTCAGCCCCTCGCTCCCAAAAACTATGGGCAGCAAAAAGACACTTTCAGAAGGAAAAGCTGCGCAGCATGAGACTATAAAATGTGGTAGCACATATATAGTATGTCTATCAAATTGAGGCTATAATTGCTCCCAATGTAATTGATAAAATACTAACTTGCATGAATCTATAATAACCATGTGCATCATATTATAACATCAATGCATTAAATTGTCCACACGCTAGATATCAAGTGTCCTATAAATTCATATCAGCAGAAAGTCCTCAAAAAGAGCAATGTAGCCAGTCCCATAGTATTCCCAATTCTATGAAATGTCCTCAATTCACTGGTTATTGGTGACTTAAAATAGAAAACCCTGCAGAAGTAGTGATTTGGGATAGAAAGATTCCTCCACCTGGGAAATAGCTGCCGCTTACCAGCTGCGTCGATCTTTTTAAGGAGATCGCATCTGCTTATTGCATATACCCCTGCCAGGGTCTCTATAATTGTCAACCAGATGTCACCTTTCTTTCTGTTAGAATTGCCTGAGTGACTCACGATCAGCAGTTCCCCATGTTAAAAAGAGCTTCCATAGTGATACCGTAAACATTAATCATAAACAAGATTGCACTTACAAGATAGTCCAGAGTAAAAAGCATTATAAAAGTAATTTTGAGCCGGCCGGCTCTCGATAATCGCCCGTTTTGGTAACGTCAGCACACCGCTCCTCCCTACGCCGTTTCATCACAGATGAAGCGGCACTTACAAAAAGCTAGATGTAAGAAACACTCATAACATACCTCGAAAGAACAAAGGATTGGCGAAGAACTACCTCTCAGTCTATGCGGGAGTCAAAGGAAAACTGGCATCCAAAAACCTCAGCAGATGGATGAGTGGCCATACAGACGGCCTATGAGGCACAAAACCTCCAAGTGTGATCAGAGCACACACAACCAGAGCCTGGGCAACCTCAGTAGCAGAGAAAGCAAGGGCAACTCTGGAGCAGATCTGCAGGGCAGCGATATGGTCGAGCTTCAGCACCTTCGCAAGGCACTATCGTATAGATCAGCTGTCTTAGCTCCAGCTAATCCAGTGGAGGAAGCTTTCCATACATTAGATGTGAGAAGATCTCTTGTAGAATCTGGAAGTTACCAAGAGCTTCAGGAAATCAAACTTTGTTCATACTTTTTTCTGGATCCAAAAGTGCTCTGGGAAGGTGGTTCAAATTGGTCATCAAGGAAGCCTATTATCATTGGGAAAAGAACCTCCAGCAGGGATTGCAGCTCTTTTCACAAGATCAGTGGTGGCTTCATGGGCTATCAAGGCTGGTGCATGACCACAGCAGATTTTCAAAACTGCCACCTGGTCTAGTTTTTCTACCTGTTTACGACATTAGTTTCGCCCTATTGTCGGCTGCTGACCAGGCCTTTGGCAGAAAGGTAATGCAAAAAGTGGGTATGTTTCTTGGTCATCCTTTCCAGCTGCTGTCCTGAAAGGCGATTGGGGAAAACCTTAGACTTACCAGTGACGGTATTTCTAAGAGCCTTTCAGGACAGCAGCTGCTACCTTCGCTGGATCACTGTTTTCCAGCATGTCAGAGGCTACTCTGACTGAAGGCATGGTGGAAGGGACGGACTTTTAAAGATCTGTCTGTAGTGTTTCCTGGGAATTTTGGGTGGAGCTGCGCTCTGTACAGGTGCTGTCCTTAAAGGCTCTTGGCAATATCTTTCAATGTTTATGTTGCGTTAGACTCCTGAATCATTAACAAATCAAAAATTTGAAAAATATCAAAGTCCATTAGATGAAAAATTGTTGTGAAGCTGACAAACAATGCACCCAAAGAATGATAGATGATTTCCACCACTACACACTGCCGCTTACCGACTTCCAATGATCTCCTATCATGGCAGATCACAAGTGCATTTGGCTTAATGCCTGGGCCTTTCGCAAACACAGCAATGGTCTCAGCATCTTCCTGAATGACACCACTCAAAGGTACATATTGCCATATGATCCCCATAAAGAAATAAAGGCTTCCATAGTGTAAAATCTTTATGGTAATTTAATAGTTAAAAAAAGTATTGCACTTGGGTAGAATATATAAAGTGTAAAAAAACAAGTCGGCCAATGCAGCCTGTAACTCCGGGACCTGCGTGAACACTGTGGTCAACACGTCGCTCCTCCCTACGCACACTCTGCAAGCTGTTCCAGTGCTGCCTTTTACTGTACACTCTGGTTCTCGAACAAGCACACTTTAGACATTTTCCCCTTTTCTAGTCTATGGCTTCCTCAGAGCTTTGCTTAGTTTGTTCGCTGTTGCCACCACCTCAGCTCTCTCCAGGGAGGATTTCACTGTTGCTGCTCATGGGCCAAATGACACCTTTAATTGCTAACTCTAGCCAGAGGCTTTCTTCCACACCTTTTCTTGCAAGGTCCTGAATGACTTGCCTGAGGCCTCAGAGTCTCTCAGCTGCTGAGACCCTGTCTGATGCAGAGTCTCCTACACTGGAAAAGTTGCAGTCTTCTGCCAATCTCCTTAATGGCAGCCTTCTGCCATTTAAGGAAATGTTTTGGACCATATTGACTCTCTATGAACCGCTTAAAGTGGTGTTCCGGCCGAAATTATACTTTTTTAAATAAAAATACCCCTATAATACACAAGCTTAATGTATTCTAGTAAAGTTAGTCTGTAAACTAAGGTCTGTTTTGTTAGTTTATAGCAGTAGTTTGTTGTTTTATAAACTTACAGCAGGCCGTGGCCATCTTAAGTGTGGGCATCTGAAGCCAGACTGTTTCTTCCTGGATCTCATCTTTGCAGATCTCGCACATGCTCAGTGCAGCACAAGCAGTGTAATAGGTTTCAGGTCAGGTTTCCATAGCAACAGCAGTGTCAGAGGAAGTTCCCAGAAGGCATTGCAAACAGGAAATGATGCAATGGGCCACGGCCATGGAGGAGGAAGTGCAAAATTAATACAGCAGATATACAGTAGGTGCTGAGAATTTTTTTTAAAATATCCAATTCGTTTGCAGTGCACAGTTTAGTGAGGGATGCTAAAGAGTTGTAAAAGTAGGTGGAACTCCACTTTAAGGATTAGCCTGTAGGGTCTACCAGTGCTGTCCCCATTCTAGGCTCCTTTTATGGAGAGTGGGGGAACCCTGGCAAGCGGTTTTCCCCTCCCAAGCATCTATTAGTCTTGTACCTAATTCGAGGACTTAATTTAAAAAAAATCTACTGTTGTCAGTGGATTCAACAATTTATCGTAGCAGTGTTCTAAATTTTGGTAGATGTACCAGTCTTTTTTTTTTTTTTTTTTTGGTGTTTGGGCAGAATTGCTGTGATTCTGTCTGCGACCTCACAATCCCTACGTTTGCAAAATGCAGGTTTTAGGTGCCATTAGTTTAAACAGCACGTAAATAGCGGTGCAGTTGTGCTGCAATTGCATGATTTATCTCAACAAATGGCATAGAATTAAGCTTGCTGTCCAAAAAAAAGCTCCTGCTCCTTTTTTGGGTGGCAAGCTTCACACTGTTGCAATACCAGTTTCAGGTGTCACTGAAAAATGGCACCTAAACCTGTGTTTGGAGATCGTCAGAATCGCTGCATGGTTTTTCCAAAATGCCAAGTGAAAATGTAATCCTTAGAAGGGAACTGATCATCAGTTATCCCCCTGGTCATACATTATCTGGAGCTCATACACGCAGATTTGAACAGTGTGGAAGAGTTGTTGGTGTGTCTCTAACATCTCATAATCTATGTTGTACCATGTATTTATATTAAAGTATCAGTTTCATTGTATTGCTTCCTTTTGTGTTGAATACCTGGTGATCCTGCCAGTCTCACTGCTTTTTTTTAAACTGACCATGCTAGGTCTAGAAGCATGTCCTTCCTAGTGTGGTCAGTTTTCTGACTGTTCTGGGAGCACAACCTGCCTGCCCCTACAATGGTCAGACATAAGCAAACAAGCCCCCTTGTACAACAAATCATTGGGAAGATCAGTGTTCTGCTGTACTCTACCTTTTGCTAAAATGTCCCCCTGTAGTCTCCACCTCCAGCTCTCTAGGCCCCTGATACAGCAGAGAGCAGAGGTCATGTGATCATCACTTATACAAAATGGAAAATGTATTTATATTTAAGAAAACATGTACACATTTTGGCTTTTTTTTCCTTGTTTCGGTTTTAAACTGGGTTGTTTTTACAAGGTAAATGCTATGCATATGTATGGGCCCCTTATTCCCCCCCCCCCCCCCCGTTCTGACAGTGGGTATCTTCTCAACCCCCCCCCCCCCCCCCCCCCCAGCTAGCTGTCAAAATTTTGAAACTCACCTGTGTGGGGTCCACCCAGGGGTATGGTATCTGTGATCTGTTGATCGCCGGTTCAATGCTTTACAGGCTCCTACAACAAAAATTCATTTTTTCTTTTACCTGCAAAAAATGCTTTGAAAAAAAAAAACTACATAGTACTAGTTGCTTAGTACTGTAGTAGTTTACATTGTACATCCCTGTATGTTGTGGTCATTTAGGTGCTTATCTAATAGTTTTTTGAAACTATCGATGCTCTCTGCTGATGCCACCACCTGTGGAAGGGAATTCCACATCCTTGCTGCTCTTACAGTAAAGAACCCTCTATGTAGTTTGAGGTTAAACCTTTTTTCTTCTAATTTTAACCGGTTCTCGACCAGCTCACGCAATGTACTGCGTGACAATGGCTCTCCTGGGCGAAATCCCATATGGATACGTTCTTCCCCTTTTCCGCCACCACAGGGCGCCTGTTGCACAGTGGGGGACCCGATGCGTGTGGAGAAGAGGAAACATGTCGTTTGTTCCTAGTAAGTAGGAACAGTGATGTATCTCCACTCCTACTCGATCCTATTGCTCACACACACATGCACATATACATACATGCTCACACACACATATAAACACACATACAGTAGATAAAAAACGGCAGACCTTTACCTTAGCTCTTCCTGCCGGGTACTGCACTGTAGGGGGAGACAAAGAGCACAGCACTGTGCTTTCACTTTGTAATCAATGTGAGCAGCTCCCTTCACAGTGCCGAATACAGTTCGGCTTAGGACGGGGAGCTTGTCTCCGCTCCTCCTATCTAAGTACTGTATACAGGGGGCCCTCAAGGGCCCCCTGCAGCAAGGGGCCCGGTCGCCATGGCAACCTCAGCGACCCCTATAATTCCGCCACTGCCTATCTCCATACAGTTAGAACACATTTAACCCCTTCCCTGCCAGTGAAATTTATACAGACATCGCATATTTCTAGCACTGATCGCTGTATAAATGTCATGTCCGATCTGTCCATCACAATACTGCTAAAAATCGCAGATCACTGCCATTACTAGTAAAAAAAAAATAATAAAAATGCCATAAATCTTTCCCATAGTTTGTAGATGGTATAACTTTTGCGTAAACCAATGAATATGCGCTTATTGCGATATTTTTGGAGAAAGGGTACATATCAGCCTAAACTGCTGAAGATTTTTTTTTTTTTTTTTTAATTATTATAGCAAAATTTTATATATATTCACAAAAAATAAAAACGGCAGAGGTGATCAAATACCACCAAAAAGCTTTGTGGGAGAGAGAAAAGGATGCAAATTTTAGTTTTGGTCCAGCTTCGTATGACCGTGCAATTGTCAGTTAACCACTTCAGCCCCAGACCATGTGGCTGCCTAAAGACCAGAGGACTTTTTACAATTCGGAACTGTGCCGCTTTAACTGGTAATTGCGCGGTCATGCAATGTTGTACAAACATTGTACATTACACACAATTTGCGTTTTTTTTTTTTTGTTTTTTTTTTGATTGCCTCCTTTTTTTTTTTTTTTTTTTTTTTTTTTTTTTTTTTTTTTTGCGATATAAACGGAAAGGCTCAAAATTTTTACAAGAGATATTTTCTACTTTTTGTTATAAGAAAAATCCAATAAACTCAATTTTAGTCATACATTTAGGCCAAAATATATTCAGCCACATGTCTTTGGTAAAAAGTTATGGGTATATTGGTTTGTGCAAAAGTTATCGCGTCTCCAAACTAGGGGGTACATTTTCTGGAATTTACGCAGCTTTTAGTTTGACTGCCTATCTCAATTGAGGTGCTAAAATGGCAGGGCAGTACAAACCGCCCCCAAATGACCCCATTTTGGAAAGTAGACACCCCAAGGAAATTGCTGAGAGGCATGTTGAGACCATTGAATATTTAATTTTTTTTTTTGTCCTAAGTGATTGAAAAAATGACACAAAAATGCAGCTCTCATTTTTTTTTGAAAATGAAGAAAGGGAAAATGTGTGGTTTTTTTTTTTTTTGTTTTTTTGTGACAAGATCTGCAAAATACTCACCATACCTCTCAGCAAATGGCTTGGGGTGTCTACTTTCTCAAATAGGGTCATTGGGGGGAGGGCGGGGGTTGTGCCATCTAGGCATTCCATGGCCTCCAAAACTATGATGGGTAGTGAGGAATGGAATCCAAATTTTTCACCCTTAGAAAGCCTGAAGGCGGTGCTTGGTTTTTGGGGTCCTGTACATAGCTAGGCTCCCAAAAAGTCTCACATGTTGTATCCCTGTACTCAGGAGAAGCAACAGAATGTATTTTGGGGTGTAATTTCACATATTCCCATGGCATTGAGCAATATATCATTTAGTGACAACTTTCTGTAAGAAAAATAAAGAAATTTCCAGAAACTTGTGGCAAAATATAAAATATTCCATGGACTCAACATGCCTCTCAGCAAATAACCTGAATGTCTTATTTCCAAAATGTGGTCATTGTGGGTTTGTGCTATCTGGACATTTCACGGCCTCCGTAACTGTGATGGGTAGTGAGTGAAATCACCATTTTATGCCCGAGGAAAGCCTGAAGGCGGTGATTGCTTTTTGGGGTCCCATACGCGGCTAGGCTCCCAAAGTCTCACACATGTGGTATCCCCATACTCAGGAGAAGCAGCAGAATGTATTTAGGGGTGTAATTCCACATATGCCCATGGCATGTTTGAGCAATAGATCATTTAGTGACAACTTGCAAAAAAAATAGCTTGGGGGTGTTTACCTTCCAAAATGGGGTCATTTTGGGGGGGGGTTGAACTGTCCTGGCATTTTATGCACAACATTTAGCAGCTTATGTCACACATCACCCACTCTTCTAACCACTTGAAGACAAAGCCCTTTCTGACACTTTTTGTTTATATGAGAGATTTTTTTTTTTGCAAGAAAATTACTTTGAACCCCCAAATATATATTTTATTCTATTCCCTACAGATTAAAATGGTGGGTGTTGCATTATTTTTTTTCACAGTATTTGCGCAGCGATTTTTCAAACACATTTTTTGCAAAAACACACTTTTTTTTTTCTACAAATAATGTGTTTGATACATTTACAGAATACAGGCATTATCAGCATATTCAGAGTGGCAATATACATGACAGAATAAACATATTCAAATAGGCATTTACTTTCCATCATGAGTTGTGTGAAGTATTTGCTACCTTTTTGCCTATACAACCCAGCTACTGGGTGATTTGTAAATATATATTATCTAATTAGGTGTGTGTTCAACATACCGGAGAATTTTCAGTTTCATTGCATGTGGCTGTATTTCCTAACCAAGAGTCCCAAATATTCCCATATTTGGCTGGACAGCCCCTAATGGGCGTAAACTTCTTTTTTATAGGGTGAAACAGTATTAATGGCGGATATCCATTCCTGTAGTGTCGGTGCAGTTGCCCTTAACCATTTTCTCGCTATAAGTAATCTAACTACAAATAATGATTCCTATAGAAATAAAATGTGGAATTTGTCTGATTCTAGGTCTGGGAACACTCCCAGTAAACATCGTTTAGGGCAGGGGTCTTCAAACTACGGCCCTCCAGTTGTTCAGGAACTACAATTCCCATCATGCCTAGTCATGTCTGTGAATGTCAGAGCTTTACAATGCCTCATGGGACTCATGGGACGTGCAGTTCTGCAACAGCTTGACGGCCGTAGTTTGAGAACCCCTGGTTTTGGGCATAACTTCAAAGGGGACCCCATTTCGTCGTGTATAAATTGCACTATGTGGGACCAATAGTCTTGTATTAGTGGGCAAGACCAAATGAGATGAAAAAAGGAGCTAGTAGGACTGTCACATCTGGGGCAGAGTGGATTATAGTCAGGTTTGTATTTGGCCAGGCGGGTGGCGGTCAGATAGGTTCTATGAATAATATATAATTGTGTAAGGCGGTCTAAAAGCCTAGTAGAGACTTTCTTGCATGTGTCCAGTGCGTCCTCGCATTCCTCATCCTCCATCTCCCCCACGTCCCCAACCCATCTATCTTCCATCCCTTTATTATACTTAGAATATCCAATTTTTCTAGATTGGGAGGATTATCACAAAATTGGGTCTGGAGGGCGTGACTGAGCTGGAGGTACTGGAAGTGCATGGAGTTTTTGTGAGGTTAAATTTGTCTAAGTTGCTGAAACGATTTAATGGTAGTGCCACAATAGACGTCTGACAAACTCCGCACACCCTGAGTGAACCACAGGTTGTGGTCCGGTATGGTTAACAGTTCTTTTAGGCCTGGGTTATCCCAAAGTGATTTGATTGTGTGTGGACGGTGACTTCAGTCTCTACGTCTTACCACCTCCCAAATTTTACTATGGGTATACAATAATCCTCTGCGGTTTCCCAGCACTCATGGGTCTGCTGGGTCCCTAAACAGAATTTGAAAAGGGTGGTTATATAAACGAGTATACGGGGAGCATATCACTGCCAGGTACTGGTCTTTGTCGTGTTTATCAAGATAATAGAAGTGCAACAGTTGTGTTGCCAAATAATAAAGATTGAAGTCAGTCAGTGCTGTGCCCCTTAAAGCCGTGGGGTTCTTCAGCACTTGCCATGACAGTTTCTTGGGATTTACCCCACTCAAAGGAGTTGAGAATAGCTTCAATTGATTTAAATATTGTAAGGGGTAAATAAACCAGAGCGTATAGGAACTTGGGGAGCAGAACCATTTTTATTAAATTTACACGGCCCATTACACCCAGGGGAAGTTTAGCCCTTGTCTGTGTCTTAACTTTCAGATTTACTATCAAAGGTTCAATTTAACGAATTCTTCAGGGGAGCGGGTAATAGTCATGCCCAAGTATTTCATGGAGCTAACCCGGAAAAGGGGAGAAGAGGCTTGTGTTTTTGTGGGGGCGCTTATATCAATGGGGAGGATCTGGGATTTGTCCCAATTTATCTTTAAACCTGAGTAATTTCCAAATGTTTGTATTGTTTCTAGTGCTGTCTTTAGTGAGGGGCCGGCATCTTCTAGATATAACAGCATATTGTCGGCATATAAACTTATCGTCTCCACCAAACTCCCACATCTCAGACCCTTGATTACCGGGTGTGATCTAAGTTAAGCTGCAAGGGGCTCCACCGCCAGGGCATATAGTAAGAGGGAAAGTGGGCATCTCTGGCGTGTGCCCCTTGGTAGGGGGAAGGCGTCAGACTATGCCATTAACCAGTATCCTGGCACTGGGGCTTTGATATAATAGTTGGATCCACCTGACAAAGTTAGGTCCGAATCCAAAGCGTGCCAGGCATTCCCAGAGGTAGGCCCATTCTACTGAATCGAAGGTTAAATGCCGCATTTTTTGCTGACATAAACCCAGTCTGATCTGCATGGATGAGGGTAAGAATCGCCTTGTTTAGCCGCAGTGCCAGGACCTTGGCCAGAATTTTAATGTCTAGTTGGAGAAGGGATATTGGACGATATGATTCTGGAAATTCTAAGTCCTTGCCAGTTTTAGGTATGACTACTATAACGGCCTTGCACATAGATTTGGGTAAGGAGCCAGACTTAAATATCTGAGAGAATAGTTTGTGTAACTTGGGGATCAAAGATTCACTGTATGTTGCATAAAATTCTAAGGGGAGGCCATCCGATCCCGGTGCTTTTGCCGAATTTAGATGTGATATGGCCTCTGCAATGTCATCCGTAGTAATAGGGGCCTCCAACATCTCTGCCTGTGATTGGGAAAGTGTGGGCAGTTCTATATTAGCTAGTAGTGTCTCAACCCCCTCCTTGGGGTTATAAACCGTAGAAGAATATAGGGATATAAAGGAAGTGGAACTCCCCAGCCACCTCATCTGGAACAGTGATCAGTACATCATCCGTGCCCCTGAGGGAATTGGTGTGATAAAATGCTTTCCCGATTTCCCAATGACTCTGTTTATATCCAGCGAAATCTAAGTCATGAAATGCTTGTAGCTTCCGGTTTCTTGGAGCTGTTCTGGTCTCTGATCAGCTCTATGGTTAGCTGGCGGAACCACTGGCTGCATTCTCAGGTTCCCTGTTGGGACAGGAGAGCCAGAGAAAACCATGGAAGACGGTGGGAGGTGGGGTGTTCCCTCCCACTGCTTGTAAAAGCAGTCTAGAGGCTAATTAGCCGCTAGGATTGCTTTTACATGAAAGCTGACCGATGGCTGAAAAGTGATTCCTAAACCTGCAGGTATCATTCTGGTATAACCACTCAGTCAAGCAACATACCAGTACGTTGCTGGTCCTTGTTGGATGGAGATTTTATATATATCCACCCACTTCTAATGATGAGCATACATGCACCATTTTGTTTTTAAAGTGTAAGTAAACCCTACTATCGTTTCTAGCCAAGGAAGCTGCCACCTTTGCCTCTGTTTAATCAACCACTGCCATGATGCTGCACATGTGATCAGTCATGACACCAGCCATTGGATGGTTTGACAGTTTGGTTGAGAGCACAACCAATGGGAGTGTTACATTTCCGGCACATGCCGGAAAAGTAACGGTTTTATGGATGGGTTTAATTCCGCTTTAACTGTGGTGGTGAAATCACCACCTACAGCGCTGGAGTCACGGCTTCCACGCTGAATGGCGTACCTGAAAACACATCTTCTTTGGGGGGGGCTTGTTGGGAAGGGCTACTAGGGAGGACATATGGAAAATGCCTCTCATGCAGCCAGCTTACTGCATTTGGATTGGGATGGTGAGGTGAAGCACCGTGGTGGAAACAGAAGGGCTCTGACGATCTCTTCATGGAATTTAAAGAAGGATCCAGTCTGTCCTGAAGCTCTGTATAGCACATGAGCGTTCAGCAAAGCCAATTGAAATAAGTATACAGACACTTTTTGTACCAGCGCCTGGCCTTACGGGCAAATAGGTACAGTGCCAACAACTGGTTACTAAGGTCCACCCCTCCCATATTTTGGTTATTTTCGTGGACACAGGGGTTTCTCCACAACACCGTCGCTGTAGGAATTTGGACTGTTGTGTCTGTGTGAAGGGAGGATAGAACAAAAACATTCTTATCCCTCCACTAAACAGCGAGCAAATTATTACACTTCAAGCAGGCTCTCTCCCCAGCCTAAGACTGGAATCTACAAGCCTCTGGGGTAAGCCCCGGCTATTATATCTCACGGTGCCACATGTGCCAATCTGATCTAAAGTGGCACACTCTTGTAGTAATTCACATACAAATGGTACCCCTTTCTGAATAAGGGTGACACCAAGTCCCACACAATCTTGCCAGCGCTCCCATGTAATCTGGGCAGTTCTCCGGCTCTACGTGACTATCTCTTCCCTCGTAAACCATAAAACTATATGTATAGCCTGTGGCCCTGTCACAGAGCTTATACATCTTGACCCCATATCTGACACGCTTGCTGGGAAGATACTGTTTGAAAGACAAGCGGACAGAAAATTTAATCGGGGACTCGTCAACGCAGACAACTTGATGGGTAGTAAACAAGGCTGCAAAAGGTTCGTTGAAGTGGTTTATGAGAGGCTGAATTTTGTAGAGCCGATCGTATCCAGGGTCTCCACGAGGACAACAGAGTTCATTGTTGTTGAAGTGCGTGAAGCGCAAGATCTGCTCGTATCGTGCCCTGGCCATGGAAGCAGAGAACACGGGCGTATGGTGAATTGGGTCAGTGGACCAATATGACCAACTCACTTTTTAGTTACGCCCATGAGGAGGGATAGGCCCAGAAAGGTCTTAAATTCGGAAACCGTAATTGGCAAGGGAGGACAACTGGGGATTAGCTGCGATGAATTGACCAGCATACAAATTACTTTGGTCCACAATAGATCTATAGACCTCTTCTGTGAAAAACAGCGAATAAAAATCAAGTGATGTAAAATCCACTGTTTCCACCTGAATTCTGGGTTGGCCAGTGAATGGGGAAAGTACGGGTGCTGAAGTGGTGGGCTCACAATTAGGATTGGCAAATTCTGCAGGAAGCACACTATGGGCACGACGGGCCTGTCTTTGTCATCTTGGTGGCAGCCGGACACTACTTGTGCTTGCCACCTCGCCAGCTTGAACTGCACGTCTGGGATTCACCATGTGATATGGCAGTGCTGGATGTATGACCAGGGTGTACTAGGCAGCTGGTGCTTGCCAGTTCACCAGGATGAGCGGCACTAGTACTTCTCTGCTCCATACGAGAACCCTGCGGTTCTTGCACCTCAACAGAAGAACGGGGTCGGGTACGCCTGACCTTGGCAGAGACCACAACTGTTGTCAGAGCTATCTGTCATGGAGCCGCTGTCTACAGCAGTGGTCATCAACCCTGTCCTCAGGACCCACTAACAGGCCAGGTTTGCAAGATAACTGAAATGCATCACAGGTGATATAATTTGCTGCTCAGTGATTGCAGCATTCTAGTCTGTATCTCCCCAAGGTAATGCATAAAACCTGGCCTGTTAGTGGGCCCTGAGGACAGGGTTGATGAGCACTGGTCTACAGGATCGTATTCTGAGCCTGAATCTGACAGATGAGTGACTTCCTCTTCACTATCGGTCATGCTCAGAAACGTGTAGGCCTCTTCACTAGTGTACCTTCGATTTGCCATTTTGGGCTCTAAATTTACTGGTACAGTAGTAAAATTCACAGGAAAAAAAGCTCCTAGGCCGTCAGCGACTGTATCAAACGCTACCAAAAAACTTTTAGCGAAAGCTCCAGTTATGTGTTTAGTATTTTGTAAGTGACAGTGATTGATCAATACTGCACTTGGGTGGAATGGGCAGAGGGGCAAAATGCAGGTGCTAGCAGGTATCTGGGCTGATCCCGCTAGTACTGCGTTTTTGGGAACCCTAAACTGCTGGGGACACTAATATAGTTCTGATCAGATATTGATCCGTTCAGACAATATACCACTAAGGGAGGTATATGCTGCATGTGTGGGTGTTAGCGCTACTGGCACTAATCTGACGCTGTCTGGGGCAATGCAGACCCTAAAACCTAACTGACATCATCTGCCGGGTGATCAGGGGGTTAAACCTTTATTGGGTAATAAACGGTAGGCGCCCTGACGCCACAAAAAAACAAACTAACCAGCGTCACCCGTAACACTTAAAGGGTGATCACTGGTGAAAGGGTTAACTAGGGGGCAATCAGGGGGTTAAACTTTATTAGATAATATATTGGGGTACCTGACGCTAAAAAACCTGACAGTGAACCTAAATAACGGGCTAACTAGCGTCACCTGTGACACTAATACAGCGATCTGAAAAAATGCTTGGTGACACTGGCGACGGGGTGAAAGGGTTAACTGGGGGCGATCAAGGGGTTAAACCTTTGTTAGGGGGGTACCCTAGACCTAAAGGGGCCTACCACTAACAGCCCTAACACTTATAACAGTCACAAAATGACACCAATGCAGTGATCAGTAAAAAATAAACTGCTATTGGTGTTAGTGACGGGGGGTGATTGAGGGGTGATTTGTGTGGCTACATGTACTGCTAATGCTATAACTTTTGCACAAACCAATTGATATATGCTTATTGTGGGTTTTTTTTGTTTTTTGTTTTTTTTTTTCAAAATTGATTCTTTTTGTTTGGGTACTGCGTAGAATTTCTTGATTTTTTTTTTTCTTCTGCTGTGTTTCGTGTTTTATCTGATTGCACCCTTACATTTCTTGTTGCATTCTTCATAAAGTCTGAATGCTGATGATGATCCCTCAACCTTGTGTTTTTTTTATATGCATTTTTACATTGGAGTTAAGCCATCCAGGGTTTTTAGTTTGCTCTTTTAAATGCATTACCAAATGGGATGCATTGGTTAATGCCTTTTTTTTTATTTAATATGCTCTTAAAGCAAACCCATCTTTGTTTGTTCCCAAGATTTTATCCCAATTTATGCCTTCTAGCAAGGTTCGTAGTTTAGGGAAGTTGGCTCTTTTGAAATTCAGTCTTTGTATTCCCCTTATGTTTCCTATTTGTGTGACTTATTCTGAAGCCAATTGACTGTTTCCTAAATTGCCCCATATTTCCACATCCGTGATCAGGTCTGTATTCGTAATTGGTAGATCCAGTTATGCTTTATTTCTAGTTGGTAGCGTCTACCATCTGAACCATGAAATTGTCCTGCACGACATTTGGGAACTGGCAAGCCTTAGACTGGGTGGAGGAAGCCACGCATTTGTCTGGATAATTAAAATCCCCTATTATAACACGTTCCATTGTTGCTGCTAATCCAAATTGTGATAGATCTGTCGCCCCCCCTCAGATTAGGGGGCCTATAGCATACTCCCAGTATTTTCCCCTTGGCTTCATCCCATAAGGATTCTGACTCCTCCCTAGCTTCCCTAGTGATGACATCTCTTTCACTTGTACATTATGTACACCAGCTCTATCCCTGCGATAAAGGGGTATACCCTTGAATGGTTTCCAGCCACTCAGAGCTGTTGAACCAGATCTCTGAAACTCCCACAATCCAAATCCTCCTCGTACAAAAGTATCACTAGTTCACCCATCTTGTCTGCTAGGCTCCTGGCATTGAACATGCCACATGGTTTAGACCGGTCGCATACTATCCTCTTATTGGGTGTTATGAGATTTCAACTAGGACTTGTTACTATACTTGCCTTGGGTTTATGTGCTTTAGTCAACCTACCACTAATTCCCCCAATACTACCCGCTGTCATTGTGGCCTGGCCAATCAAACCTGGAGTCCTGAACCTGTAAGACCGGGTGAAAATGGAGGCTTCTGCAGCAATGACAGCATGCTTGTAGAGCTTTGTTTAAGGAAAGTCTATCGTGCTAGTATGCAGTGCATACTAGCACATTATATTGCCTTGCAGGTGGAAACCTATTTTATTTATTTTTTTCCAGTTAGATGAGTTGAGGCATTTGGTCCAAACAAGAGTGTTCTTGCCACCCATAAGGATCTGTGCCCTGAACGATCAGGGGCACCAGACAACCCTCCATTTGGTTCTGTATGATTCTTCAAGCGAGGCAGTGCCTCATGCCCAGTTCCATTCCAGGCCTTTACAACAAGACATCTTGTTGGCTTGGAACAGAGGAAGAAAAGCCCTAGATTATCCAATGTGCTTATCTCCTCAGGCATGCTTAAGGCTAAACTGGTGGTTGCAGGATCAGAACCTGCAAAAGGGAAAATCCTTTCTTCTGGTAACTTGGAGAGCACTGACTAGATGCCAGTCTCTCTCAGGCTGGGGAGTGATCCTAGACGGACTGCCTCATCAGGGTTCAGTCTGACAATGCCAATGCAGTGGCCTATATAAACCGCCAAGGCGGTACAAGGAGTCGTTCAGCTCTGAAGGACGTGAACTACATACTAGCCTGGACAGAGGGACATGTGCCAATATCAGCAGTCCATATCCCAGGAGAGAACTGGAAGGCAGATTATCTCAGCCGCTAGCAGATCTGCCCAGGGGAATGGTTCCTACACCCAGAGGTGTTCTAGGAAATTTTCCAACGTTGGGGATGGCCAGTGGTCGACCTACTGGTATCCCAGGTTCAACAAGCTACAGCAGTTTTGTGTCGAACAAGAGATCCTCTGGCAATTGGAGCAGATGATCTGATAGTTCCATGGAGCTAGTGCTCTCTGGCTTATGCTTTCCCTCCAATCCCTCTCCTTCCACATTTGTTGCGCAGGATTTGGAAAGAGGGGATTCCAGTCATTCTGGTGGCACTGGCCTGGCCCAGAAGGCCCTGGTTCCTGGAGATTGACACGGTCAATAGACAGGCCATGGACGCTTCCACGTTGCCCCGATCTACTGTCTCAAGGACCTATATTCCACCCCAATTTACAGTCTCTAAGTTTGAAGGCATGGCTGTTGAAGTCAGGGTTTTTAAGGACCGTGGTGTCTACTCTAGTGAATGATAGAAAAGCTAGCACTAGGAAGATTTATCTTAAGGTCTGGAAGACTTGTATTGCTTGGTGTGAAGCCAGGAAATGGTATCCTCGGAAATATGTAATTAGGAGATTTCCTTTTTCTACAGTCAGCTGTGGAAATTGGCTTTGAGTACAAAGTTTCGGCCCTATCAGTATTCTTCCAAAGACCTTTAGCCTCCCATTCACTGAAACCTTTATACTTTCTGCCCCATCCCCCCCCCCCAATTAGGCCACCTGTGTGTCCTTGGGACTTGAACTTGGTGCTGTCTGTGTTACAGAAACAACCATTTGAACCTATTAAGGAAATTCCATTAGACTTGCTGTCACGCAAGCTAGCCTTTCTGATGGCTATCACCTCGGCTAGAAGCGTGTCGGAGTTGTTGGCCCTTTCATACAGGGAACCTTACTTGATCCTTGTGCAGATTTTTTTTTTTTTTTACCAAAAGGACCCAAGAAGGGGCAGGCAGCTTCCAAAGCTTCCATTGCCAATTGGGTCTGTCCATGTACTGCGGGCTGCCGTATAAGTTCTGATGGCTGTTTGGCAGGGTGTCTCCCTCCCCTCAAGGCTATTGCTCTGGGACGTCCTAGCAGGTAATCAATATTAGCCTGACTCTGTCCCACAAAGTATGAAAAAAATAGGATTTTTACATCTTACCTGTAAAATCCTTTTCTTTGAGTAAATCATGGGACACAGGCACCCCCCCCCCCCCTTTTTTTAAGGACTTTCCATTGCCGAGCCATTGCCGATGTTCTCATAAGGGAGGACAAGCTTTTTGTTTCAACATTTCTCAGACAAGCAATCATTCAAGTTTATGTCCTTGGAAAATGGTGGAACCCAATTGATGTCAGTCTAAATTCTACTAGACCTGTGAGTGCTTTTTGGCATTGGGCATTGGTTCCCAGATTTGCAAGGCTTCCACATAGTCTTCTGTTTTGAGATGTTCTACCAGGTTGATAAGGCCTCCTCTGACGCCAGCTTGGGACAGAAGGCTTTTTAGGTGTTTGCGTCCGACAATTCCAGTTCTGTTTGTCTGGGCCTGTTATTGCTCCCCTCTCCGTTTGGACTGCAGTTTGTATCCCAACTATATTTGAATTCCTGTGTCCCTCAATATACAAAAGACAAATTAATTTTTATACTATTTATTTTCTTGAATTTTCTTGGGCAGGTCCCTATGTGTTATGATCATACACACGTATTGCTTGTGGCTGGCCCACAACTTTTCTGCTTACCAGGGTCAATCCTGTAGAATAATGTATAAGACCGCTGTATCTGAATCTCTGTATTCTTGGTGAACAAGAAATTGATTTTACTTCCAAGTAAAACTCATTACTGCAATATTCTCGTTTAGGCTAGGTTCAAACTATTGTGATTTCCCCGCATTTGCATGGGCACAGCAGCTGATTCACTACCATTTTTTTAAATTTATTTTTCTGCTCTTCAGCAAAGCACATGGTACATTACAACAGAAGTCTGCTAAACAAGCGTGACAATACCGGTCATAACTCGTACACGGCAATGAGCATAATGAAGAGTTCAATGCACAACGGGAACCGTGTCATCTTGTATGTCTATTAAACTATTAGTGACCCAATCACATGAAAAATGTCTATGCAAACAAGGCACCCGGAACACATTCCCAACCACATACCACTAGTATGTAAGCGGGGGTTCCCACCCATGCAGGCTTAAGCCAAGTGCATTTTTAAGCAGATTTGCTTTAATGGGTTGCTGTACCTGTGGGAAATACAGGGAAAAGGTTCTTGCACCTTTTCTAAAGTCGCAGCCACAAGGAAACTGCATAGTGCTATGCTTTTTCATGGGGGGGGGGGGGGAGTGCTGTGGTTTCTGATGCATGGGGGTGCCATTAATAATGGCACCCCCATACATCTAAACAGCAGCACATTTTTGGTGCAAGAATTCGTCTGATTTACAATCCCCCACTTTAATGGCACCCCCCTACATCTAAACAGCAGCACATTTTTGGCGCAAGAATTCGTCTGATTTACAATCCCCCACCCGTATAGATGTGAACCTAACCTTAACCAAGATTTACATCCTTCAGTACAATCTTCACATGCAACATCTAAAGTGTCAAGTTCCTAAAGGTTCTCCTGCAGACTGTTACTGCATAAGGGATATGCCAACCACTGGTAAGCGGGTAAGTCCTCAATGGCAGATACAATTTTTTTTTTTTTTTTTTTTTTTTTTCTGCAGCTGTTACTTCCTATTGGAGATTATAGTTACACTGTTGATCAGACACCTAGGAAACTAGGGACTGAGACAGACCACCAGGTTCAGCCTGTAACACTTGGGTGGAATTCACCCATATGTTGACTGTGCTTTGCTTTTCCTCCCTTGTCTGTCATTGATGCTTTTCAAAAGAATGAACCAGTAGTACGCTGTGAGGGGATGGGGCCAAGCATAACTTCTGTAATGGTATTAGAGCTTTAAAAGCAATTTGACATAACCGTACATGCCGAGGCAGACCCCTCCTGGATGCCTGCTATGCATGGCTGGCTGCAGTTTAGTGTAGACATTTTTTAAATGCAGAATCCTAATTTATTGCTTTTTACACCAAATTGTAAAATCTATTCCAGCTAGCCCTAAACTGTTTTATTTGGCTAATGTCTGTGGGTATGTGTGTAGTGATATTTATATGAAATGGCACCTCAATGCACAGTAACCAAATAAGCACCTATGCTATAGCATCAAATATAGATATGAACTCAAAATCGTAAACAAATTTGAACTCAAACCTTAATGGTTCTTGTATAGTTCATTCCATGTGTAATGCTCAGGGGTGGCGAGAGCTCAAGAGCTGCCATTTTCATTGAAAGAAATGTGGTTTAGTCATTTTGTCCAGCTTAAGAGTATTGATGGCATTTACCATGGCTGTACTGCTAACAGAGGCTTTAAAGAATATGCAAACCCAACATTTCATATTCCTGATGTGCCTGCTGTACCATGTACTTGAATGAAAAAGTATCCTGTTTGTATTGCGTCCTTTGTGTGAAATCCTTGGTGTTCCTGTCGCTCCCTCTACATTCCTATTAAAAACTGACCACACTAAACCAAACACCCTGTAGTCGGTTCTCTAGCTATGCTGGGGCCTGCTCTCCAATGACCAGACTTGTCCTGACACCCCCTCCCTCCCTGCGCAGCCATTCACTGGGAAGATCTGTGTGCTGCTGAGAACAGAATATGATCACTTCTAAAAAGGGGAGGGGGGGGGATTTTAATAGTTTATAAAAAAATGTTCTACCTTTCTTTACCATCTTAAACTGGGTTGTTTTACAGGGTGAGGGTGGTTCTAAAGGCAGGTTTTTTTTTTTTTACCTTAATGCATTCTGTGCATTAAGGTAAAAAAACCTGGGTGCAGCTCACCCCCCCCCCCCCCCAACCCCTGTATACCTGCGCACAATCTCGAATTAGTGATGTGCATGAGAGCAGGTCTCCTCATTGGCTCACATAGCGGGAGTTGGCTCCTGCTGCTGTCAATCACAGCCAGTAAGCCAATAAGGAGAGCAAGAGATTTGCTACTGGGACATTCGAAAGGGGGGAGGAGCCAGGACCGCCAGCGGGGACCCAAAAAGAGCTGGATCGGGGCTGCTCTGTGCAAAACCATTGCACAGAGCCACTAAGTAACACATGTTCGTTTGTAAAAGGTAGTTTTTTGTTTTTTTAATCACTTTAAGATGTTCTCTCCTTTCATCTTTCAGGATGGATTTACACTGTTCATTCTTTTGTTTTAGGCTAGAGCATCAGCTGTCTCCTCATATGCTGCCACAGAGCCATGAGCAACAACTGCCTGCACTCTCAAACGTTCTCCTTCCAGAACCATGGATGCTGATAAGCAACACTGCTGCCATGGAAGATTTATTTGGGTAGCTATATTTTAAATGAAAGATGTGTGAGTTGGAATACATGTTTAAAATAATCCTGTTGGACATTTTTTCATGAAGGCTTTAAATGTTACAGAATTAGTATGAAGTTGGTATTCTATTGCACGTGCATTGCTACCAGTCGCATCAGTCTAGTTCTGTGGCGAAAGTTAAAGCTATGATAAACTCCACTGTGTGAAGGTGATCTTTGCCATAATGTGACAGCATCCTTGCACATTTTGGAATACTTGCCTGTCATTGTGCCCTCCTCCACAATTGCTGCGGTCTGATGCTGCCACCATTATGCTTGGTGTTTTCTTTTAGGTCATACAACGCATCTCTTCAGTCGCTGACACGTGACCACAAGTAGCATCAACAGCACCCAACTCCATTGCAGAATGGAGAAGTCTGGAAAATATTGTGCTCAGCAGAATCTACAATGCAACGCCCTTTAAATCCCAAGTTTACTTTTATTTTAAAAGTGTGTTTGTTTTTTTTTTTTTCCCCTGTGCTGGTGGCTGCTGTCTCAGTTGAAATCCAAAGGCTTCTGCCCCATACCTCCATACCTCCGCAGCAGTAATGCTGCTGGGGCTTATACAGCTGTTGCACCTGTCATAGGTGCAACAGCTTGTCAAGAGTGCTCACCATCTGCCCTTTTAACCCCCCTCCTCCTTTCATAAAAGCTGTACTATAGCTTTCATTAATGAAAAGTTTTGTAGGAGTGGATGAATGGGGTCTACTTCAATCGTAGAGCAAAACCAGAATAATCACTGATGGAGGGGCTATAGAAAACTATGGATTTTGACTAAAAACATAAGTCATCGGAGGGGCGCTTCTCATTAAATGTCAGTCATGTCCCTGTGCTGAGAAACTTTTGTTCGAACCAAACATGCACCCCTGTACTCTCTGCTTGTACTTTCAGCGCCTGCAGTCAACAGGTGAAGCTCTTCGCAAGCTCTTTCTTCTGAAGAATCTTAAAGTGGATGTAAACACTCTTCTATACCCAGTGAAGTGAACAGCCCCAGATAATACACAGGGATGAAACAAATCTCCCTAGATAAGTTTTACATGTATATCTGCTGTCTTCAGCTTTGTATGTGCTCTAGAAAGTACACATCGTGATAGAGATTTTCTCTTCCTGTTTAGCGCTTGTAGTGAATTATTGGCATACCGCCAAGATAGCTGATTGGAGGAAATGCACACACCCCCCTCTACATAGGTAGAGACTTGCAGAGCTGTGCTGTGACAAGTCAAGCTCTCTGCTAATATATTTATAGCCACCTCCCCAACACAAATTTCAGGCTGGTTTTATCTTGGTTGACGGACAAGTTATGCTGATAACAGAGCAATGAAATCGCAGAAAGACACGGACTCTGGGCTTTAAAGAGAAGAAAACACTACAGATATGTGCTTATATCAAATTTCATGAATCAGGTTTACCTTCACATTAAGCCCTGCTTGGCAACCATTGCGACCGCATGGACCCGAGAGCCCCAAGGTCTATGTTCAAGACATTGTCCAGAGGCTACAAGCTGGAACTTCGTAGCTTTTCTCCTCCACGCTTCATTTATCATTAAACGTGCCTGTTGCACCCTACAAGAGCAGCTCAATTTGCTGTGCCAGACCTGTTGAACACTTAAAGAGGGTCATTGCCCCGGTTTTAGAATCTGGTTTCAAGGTGGTTATTCAATTTTATTTTTTTCATGGGGCTGAAGCCAAACTGTACAGCACTTTTTGGACCCAAAGCACCAGATTAGATTTCATATAAAATCTGCACAAAATGTAAACAGTCAGGAATTGCTTCTCTCCAGTAGGACTTCTGGCCTTGATGGTCATAAAGGATGCCTGCCTCCACGTCCCCATTTTTCCACCTCATCAGCAGTCTGCTTTGTGTTAAGGAAACCTTTTTCAGTTTGTGGCTCTGCCCTCTGGTCTCGCCACAGGTGCTGGCTATTATGAAGGCCCAGGGGAGGCCCCGTTCAGGAGTACCTGGATGATTTTCTTCTAATGGAGCAATCGATGGACAACCTCAAGGCAAGTGTGCTGCAGACAGTGCAAGTCCTGCAAGACTTTGACTGGGTCCTCCATTTTCAAAGTCACTTGTTGCATCACATGGAGTACCTGGGCCTGTTCTTGGGAAAAGTGTCCAACTCTTCAGTTCAAGATACAGAAGTTTTGTTTCCTGGAGCACACCTCTATGCTTTGAACAAGGGTGCTCGGCTTGATAGCTGTCGTGTGTGTGTGTGTGTGTGTGTGTGGTTTTTATTTTTTATTTTTTTCTATATAGGGTTTTAATTTAAGACTGTTGTAACTCAACATCCTGACAGCGTCGCACTCATTGGATCACCCCATGTGTCTGAGCCCTAAAACAGTTAGCCTTGACTAGTGGCTATGCAGCTCGGCACTAGAATTTGGAAGTTTTTTGTTTTTTTTCCCACTTTCAAGTGCTAGGCCACTGGGTGGGGGCAGTTCTTTACTCCTATCAGTTAATGGGATGTGGTTGTTGGAGGATGGCTGAGGACTCAATGTTGTAAGGCTCAAGACTGTTCGTCTTTAACGTCTGTACTGGACCCCCTATTCAGCAGCCAGTCATACAGGGCTCAATTTGAGTGGCATTCACAAATATTGCATGTCCACTTAGGTTACCATTTATTAGGCCAACCTACTGGGATCCAGACTGAACCAGAAACCGAATCTGAAGATCGAAGCACCATACCGGTATGGTATTCTGGACACAGTCCAAAATGTGTTTATTCCAGTCCTTTAATGGGTGCAACATCCAATGTGTTTCAGGGGCCACACACCGCCCCCTTCATCAGGGCTACAATGTGTGAAAACCTAAAATGATTAAAGTCTCAATATTGTAATTTGTACATATCGGAGTACATCTAAATGCATTAAATATTTTTAGTAGCAGTGTTTATGCATAAATGGTGATCTCATGTGTGTACACACAACACGTGTGCTAGAACTAACTAAAAATTTAACAGATATCATAAGCAGTGTTATTACTTTGTGATTAAGTGGTCACATTTTTAAAACTAAAATCATGCAAAATTGTCTTAATCATAATAATTGCTTCCAATTACAAAAAGACCCTATATACACCACAATTTCCAATCCTAATGGTCTAAAACTTAAATGGCCATTTAAAAATACAGGAATAAACTTTGGTATGTAGGGTAAATTCAGTACAATAGTGTTTACTTTGATAAATGGCATCAGCTGGTATGAACTCAATTATTTAAACTCCTGAAAATGGTAGAGGAAAAGGTATTGCTGTGAACAATGAAAACTGTTTTTGATCTCTTATGACTAAAGCTGGTTTTGCACAGGGGTGTATCTGCGGTTTTCATGTGCTTTACCTGTGGTACCATAGACTTTGTATTAGGTCATTCGTTTTTTTGCTGCAATTATTGAAAGCACACCAAGGATGCTGCACGCATCGCACTTTCAGAAACTGTAGTAAAAGCACACAACCTAATGGCACTATGGCTAAATCTGTGGGTATACAGCACAAATCGCTGATACTCCTGCGCTGTGACCAACCCGCGGCACACAAGTGTGAAACTGGCCTTATGCTGACTGATTAGGTAGTTTCTTGAAACAACTTGGCAACATTTAGGTGCTGGTTTAGGCTACATTGCTGATGTGATTTATGTGTTTTTCACACACATTACCCTACCACTCTTTCACTCTGTTTAATGCATATTTAGTGATGTACACTACAAACTACAACATTGAGGGGTGTGTTTGTTGTTTTTTTGGGGTTTTTTTTTGTTTGTTTTTTTTCTTCAAATCCTGCTGTAGCTCTGAAGTTTGTTTTGGAATAAAACCACTTTTTGGACTCTAATACTTTGGTGTGGTGCTTTTGATCTTCAGTATTAGAAATATGGCTTAAAAAAAAAAAAAAAATTCTCGATGGATGCAGCATTGATCTGAATGTGTTGTAATATTCAGCCACTGTCTGTAGCATATTGTGTTAAATCTTTAACATGGTTCTATATCTCAACCAGGGTGCCATCAAGATCTCGTTTGCTTGGTGCTTCTAGATTTCTTGCAAAGAGCGACTATAATCAGTTGGATGCCTCACAGACTACAAGGTAAAAATTGCTCTACAACGCGTTTGGTTTTTTTGGGGGGTTTTTTTTAAGCAAATACTGTAGATAAAACTTGAAAAATCATGTTCATTGTCAAGTGGCTGTAAGGCTAATAAAATACTGTTAAATATTTCAGGCTGCTTTTTCCCGAACCAGCTTCTCCAAAACGGGGCTCTGCTGTGACAGGGGTTAGTGTTGGTGTTGATACAGAACTGGATTTGTTGGACTTTGAGCAGTCAAATCGCAGGTTGGTATTTCCTAAATATGTTCAGTTACAAAGTAAAAACTGATTTAGAAGCAAAATATTTAATCTGCATTGGCAGACTTTGCAGCCTGAAAGTAGGGAACAAATTGTAAGTGTGTGTGTGTATATTACTCCATGACAACCCAAACCAAGAGATTTGTTTGCTTTCTAAGGACAGGAAGCATGTACGTAAAAGTCGCTTAACCCCACCAATAACCACTGCATTAAAAATGAGAATGGCAAACCATTAATCACCATAGGGAAAAATGGAGAGAATGTGTGGAATCTGTATTCTTTCTACTTTTCCATGATTGTCCAGGCCAAGAACATGTAGAGAATCTAGTTTCGTTTATTCCCCTGAAAAAACTTTATGCCTAAAGATTTTTACCTAGCACTAGTTGGCTAGCTAAGATGTGTGCTGACCTATGTTGCTAACCTGCAAATGTGTTGTAGATGCGAAGGTTGACTATGTCCATCTATGCTGAGCAGGTTGTGCTTTTAAATTCTGAAAGGGGGAGGCTTTGCAAAACCAGAGGTGTGAATTTCCTAATCCATGGGAAACTGTCCTTTTTGATGAACTCCAGGCAGTTGGCTGTATAATTTACTCAATGTTAAATTTGAGATCTTAGTTTCTTCTGCTTGTTTAATGTAGAATAGGTTCTAAATCATAGCTGTAAATTCCTAATTCATCGTTTGTCCTGCTCGATGTCCACTGTCAGAATAATTCTCTCAACCTCTGTTTTAGAATGGGCGCCTGTGACAGTATGTAGTAAGAATTCTATTACTACAGGAAAAGTAGTTGTAACAAGCACCTCTTACAGTAGGTGTACTACAGACAAGTAACTAAGGTTCTCTGCACTGAAATGTTGAAACTGCACAAAGCTCAACAGAATCCTAGTTGCCACTGACAGGAGAAAATTATCTGAGAGCTCAGAATATGTAACCTGTGTTTTGATTACATACCCTGTGTTAATTCCTATGTGCAAAGCCATCCTCTTTATCTATCTCATAGGAACCAGTGAGGGGGGCACCAGCATGTCTCCCGGTGACAAATGTAAAGACGGCTTTCTTCTACACTGCCTAGCTTGTGTGCTGCTGTGATGTATCCCTAGACTTGGAGTGAACTGGTGAAAATCGCAGCTGCTCTGGTCAGCGCTCTTATCTGGCAGCATTATATTCCAAAAGATTTATTGGCCAGCTTGCTGGGTACTTGGTTCTCACTGGTTAACCTATATGCTTGCTGGTAAGGTTAGTCCCCAAGTGCCTGATTGGTTGGGCAAGAAAGCGGTAGGTGTATTCTTGTACGTTATACCGACCATCTATGTCTTGGGATTAATATTCATGCAGAAAGAAGCATTTGTATATGCAAGACTTTATTGAACTGAAATCTACTGGCTGCAATTCAAGCTGTGGGTAGCCCTGGATTTGAAAATTGGAATAAGCCAGCTTGAAAGTACTTGGCCAGACAGTGACTGGAAAATACCAATTTGTTTCTGACTGCAGTGACTGTCAGAATCACTGGCAGGGCAGATTTCTTCATTCGCATGGTTTAACGGGTGGGGAATGTGGGGCATATGCCTGCCTTCTGGGCACACATCCCAGAAGGCATTCAGCCCTAAACCCAAGTACCACTTCCAAAACCCTGTGTGTGCTAAGTCTTGGGTATTAGGCCTCTTTCGCATATTGCATTGTAGGAACACTGGTTCTTGCTAAGTTTTTTTGAGGCAATTCACAGGCTATTTTGTGTGTTGTGCAAAGGGCAACCCATTCACTTGAATAGGCTGCCCTATGTGCATTAGTCGTGCCAAAGATCAGACCAGATTTTGGCCCTGAGCCAGGCACAATTTTTACATGCATGTTTTGCCACGTGACAGTAGTGGCAAAATCGCACCATATTTGATGTGCCATTCAGGATGAATGTCACCTCAATCTGTGTCCTTAACACATGATTTGGAATCCTGGGCAGAACTGCAGATTCTGCCTGGGATTCCTAATTGACAATGTTGAAATTTTTTTTTTTCTCTTTACAATGCTTAGATACAGATGGCCTGTATTTTAAAAGTGCTTTCCCTGCTTGTTCAGAATATATACTTTAGAGGTCTCATTCACTTTTAAGTATGAGGACCACATCCTATATACCTGAGTGCGGTGACCATACGGGGGGAGTTTTTGGGCTAGCTGTGGGTATTTGCAATGTGTACTTGTTTTTTTTTTTTTTTCCCTGTCTGGCTTTTTCTTACCTGTATGATGGCGCATGACTGTGTGCCATTTCGCCTCTTGGTTCACCATAGCGCACGTGCGTTCGCAAGAACGCTGCTGTGTTCAGCAGTTTAACGGCCATGGTGCACGCGACGGAGATGCACATGCACTGTAGCCTTTATGTGGGCGCACAAAGATTTGTGTCATACGCGAATACAGCTGTGTCCGTTTTCTGGGAACATGCACGCATGCTCAGAACATTCTGGCGCACAGCCAGCTTATTTAAGCTGTGTATGCCAAGCATGCGGTGCTTCCAGAAGGCAGCTGTGGGACACAGGCTCTGAACCAGGCATTTGCAGTGGTTAATTTCTCCTTGCCCGGGTCACGTGAGTCACCAGGTGTTGCTTGGCAGGCTAAAGGTGCTTAAGCTGGGTTAGAGCACAGGGTTGCTGGCATGATTGCCTCCATCCTGCAGGGTGGCAAAAAGTGACAGATCCCCCTCCCCGGATCCTCCTAGTTTGGAGCAGGAATGGGTTGAGAATGGGGAAGAACTAAAAGCTCAGGATTCTGTGGTGGATGAGTCTGCTTCTGAGCAGTCTGGACAAGAAGATATCCAGTTGATGTTTGCCTCAGTCGCAGAGGCTTTTGATCCAGACTCTTACCGAGATGGTTCGTTCTACCTTTTAATTTGCCTCTTGCAGAGGTTACTGAGCCCCCCTGGTCCTCTTTGGGGTCCCTGAGGCCTCTTCAGACCGCACAGGCTTTCCCCCTTAAACCCTCTATTGGAACAGGCAGTGTATGCTGATTGGGAACATCCTGACCCCCCCCCCCCCTCAAGTTTCTAAGATTCAGCATTCTCTCGGAGCCTCAAACGTATTAAAGGCACTACATCCTCATTTAGTTCATCAAGGAGTGATTGTACAGGCTCCTGTAGCCGAAAGGGGCACAGGGTTTTACTTGAACCTGTTTACGGTTCAAAAACCAAATGGGGACACAAGGCTCATTTTGGATCTAAGATCCCTGAAACAGTATCTACTAATCCAGTCCTTTCGGATGGAGTCTGTCTGCTCATTAGTAGCCTCACTCCAGATGGGAGACTTTCTATCCTCCAATATAAAGGATGCGTATTTACACATGCTTATCTTTCAGCCTCATCAGAGGTTCCTGTGATTTGCAGTAGAGGAACATTCATTTTCAGTTTTTGGCTCTACCCCTCAGCCTTGCCAAAGCCCCCAGGGTGTTCACAAAAGTCCTAGCACCAGTACTGGGTCTTTTAAGGGCCCAAGGGTTCTTGGTGCTCAGGTATCTGGATGACCTCCTGCTCAGATCGCTCAATACTGGCTCTAGAACATAACATAACCTGCACAATGCAGTATTTGGAAAGCTTAGGCTGCATCATAAATACTGAAGTCAGCCTTGAGACCAGCTCAGTCTTAAGTATTTAGGTCTGATCCTAGATACGGTCCAAGCAAGGGTATTTTTGCCACCCATAAGGATCTGTGCCCTGAAGGATCAGGTGTGTCCGATGAGGGGCACTAGACCACCCTCCATTTGGCTCTGTATGAGTCTTCTAGGAAGGATGGTGTCTGAGGCAGTGCCCTATGCCCAGTTCCTTTCCAGGCCTATACATATATCTCCTCGGGCACGCTGAAGCCTAAACTGGTGGTAGGATCAGAACCTGCAAAAGGAAAAAAAGCTTTCCTCCCTGGTAACTTGGCGAGTACTGACTAGATGCCAGTCTCTCAGGCTGTGGAGTGACCTTAGAGGGGCTCACAGCCTAGAGGGGAAGTGGTCGAGGACAGAACAGATCCTGCCCATCAACATCCTGGAGTTACAGGCAGTACATCTGGCCGCTACGGTCCTGGACGGTGGAACTTCAGGACTGCCCTATGGGGATTCAGTCTGACAATGCCACTGCAGTGGCCTAAATAAACCACCAAGGCGGTACCAGGAGTCGTTCAGCTCTGAACCACATACTAGCCTGGGCAGAAGGACATGTGCCCATTCTATCAGCAGTCCATATCCTGGGAGTAGAGAACTGGAAGGCAGATGATCTCCGCCACCAGCAGATCTGCCCGGGGGAATGGTCCCCACACCCAGGGGTGTTCCGGGAAATTTGACAGCATTTGGGTTTGGAAAAACAAAAAAAAAGCGCCCTCTAAGTGCAGTATACAGGCAGGTTTAATTGATAAAAATTGGTATAAAAACACTCACAAAGGTGAAGAAACAAAGGGCATGATTGATAATCCGCTCCCGATGGCCAGGTGAGAGTGGGGGAGGTCCGTGAGATGTAGCGGTGGCTGTGTCTCCTGGATCGGATCCTATGCCGGTCACACCGCTGGTACTGTGCTGTCCGGTGTATAGGAGAGAGGATCGGTGGATGACACTGTTCGCTGTGGCGGACATCACTTCCGGGTTGGGTCAGCGGGAGATGCTTGCGTTCGGGGCATGCGTGTCCCTTCCTCAGGCTTGGATGGTGGCCTATTGGCATCCAGGTTCAACAAGCTACAGCAGTTTGTGTCCCGAACAAGGGATCCTCTGGAAACTGGAGCAGGTGCTCTGGTATTTCCTTGGAGCCAGTACTCCCTGGTTTATGCTTTCCCTCTGATCCCTCTTCTTCCACATTTGTTGCACAGGATTTGTAGGGGGGGAGGGGGGTTCCAGTCATTCTGGTGGCACCAGCCTAACCCAGAAGGCCCTGGTTCCCAGAGATTGTGAGACTGACAATATCCGTGCCATGGGTGCTTCCACATAACCCTGATCTACTGTCTCAAGGTCCTATAAGTCCACCCCAATTTAGTCTCTAGATTTGACAGCATGACTATTGAAGACAGGGTGTTGAACGACCATGGCCTCTCAGAACCAGTGGTGTCTACCCTAATCAATGCTAGAAAAGCTGTCACTAGGAAGATCCATCATAAGGTCTGGAAGACTTGGATTGCTTGGTGTGAAGCCAAAAAAGGGCATCCTCTTAATACGTGATTGGGAGAACTAATTTCTACAGTCGGCTGTGGAAATCAGATTGGCCTTGAGTACAATCAGAGGTCAGATTTTGGCCCTGTCAGTATTCTGCCAAAGGCCTTTAACCTCCCATTCGCTGTTCCGAACCTTTATGCAGGGGGCAACTCGTTTGCTACCCCCATTAAGTCACCTATGTGTACTTGGTGCTGTCTTTTACCGAAACAACCATTTGAGCCCATCAAGGAAATTCCATTTACTTGCTGTTGCGCAAGCTAGCCTTCCTGATAGCAGTCACCTAGAAGGGTGTTGTAGTTAGCCCTTTTGTGCAGAGAACCGTAATTTATCCTTCACCACGACAGGGTTGTGTTACAATCTGTTCCATCCTTTTTGCTAAAAGTGGTGTCAGCCTTTCATTTAAATCAGGACATTTTGCCTTTCTTCTCAGACTCGTTTGGCAGAAGAGACTGTATTCCTTGGACGTTGTCCAGGCAGCCAAGGTTTATTTGTCTAGATCTGCGGAGATCTGAGGATCAGACTCCTTTTTTGTTTTACCAAAAGGACCCAAGAAGGGACAGGCAGCTTCCAAGGCTTCCGTTGCCAATTGGGCCCGTCAATTGGTCATTCAGGCCTATGGTCTGAAACGTAAAGCTCCTCCCTTTAGGGGGAGAGCCCATTCTACCAGGGGTGTAGGAACCTCCTGGGCTTTTTGCCATCAGGTATCTGTGGCTCAGATTTGTATGGCTGTTACCTGGTCTTCAGTGCATACGTTCACAAACTTTTATCAAGTGGATGTTCGAGCAGCTTAGGATTCTGCTTTCGGCCGAAGTGTACTGCGGGATGCCGTATAAGGTCTGATGGCTATTGTTTGTCAGGGTGTCTCCCTCCCCTCAAGGCTATTGCTCTGGGACATCCCAGTAGATAATGAATATTAGCCTAACTCCTGTGTCCCATGATGTATGAAAAAGAGAATAGATTTTTTTTCGTCATACTTGCCTGTAAAATCCTTTTCTTTGAGTACGTCATGGGACACGGATCCCTCCCCTCTTTTTTGAGGACTCAGTGCTTGCTACAAAACTGAAGTACTTCCTGTATGGGAGGGGTTATATAGGGGATCACTTCCTGTCTAAGACTCGTGTCCATTCAACTAGAGATGGCTTATAATACAGTAGGTAATGAATATTAGCCTAACTCTGTGTCCCATGATGTACTCAAAAGGATTTTACAGGTAAGTATGACAAACTTTTTTTTTTAAACCTGATAGATGCTCTAAAGCTAGCCATAGAGGGTGTTTTTCCCAAAGCGTCTTTCAGGACAGCACCTGAGATCATGACTCCTCCCACTGGACCACAGAAAATGCCTCCTTCCTCCAGATATTTAAAGGGAGGCACCTCCCTACCACACCTGTTTCCACCGTCCCAGAGGGAACATCTTATAGGGGGAGCCATGATCTCTTAGGTGATCCTGAGACAGACGTTCCTCACCTTTTTTATTTTTCCTCATATTTTCCCGTCCTACCAGTGTTTTCAGCAGTAGGCTCGGGCTCCTTTTTCCCCCTTGGTGCTTGGGAGAGCCACTGATCCAGGGACCCGCTCCAGTGCAGCGCTGGCATGTGTATCGCCGCCATTTTCTGGGGGCTGAGTAGAGTCTCGGCTGTGCCGGAAGCGACGCTTCGTATGAGCGGGTCACTAGGTCGATGCCCGACGTCAGTTCCAGCTCTCTGGTGTAGGGGGAAGAGGCAGGGTAGGCACCGGACCGGAAGCAGTGTGTGAAGCCACGAATGGCACGCTGCACACCTGCTATGGTGGACAAGGTGTCTGCAGTGGTGAGAACAGGCACCAGCAAGGCTCAGGTAGGGGGCAGTTGGTTAATTCTGCCCATTTTCCTTTACCGGAGGTCTTTCTGGTCTTCTTTTTTGGTGGCGGGGACCTGTCTGGGCACTGGAGGCTGTGTTTCTTCTCTCTTGGTGCACCTTGTTGGGTGGTCCACAGGCAGAGACTGGGTATTTTTTCCTCTCAGGCCAAAAGCTCTGATCCAGGCAAAAAGATGCCCCTTGTGCAAGGCTAAGATAAGATGGGAGAGAAAGCACTATGCAGTACTTGCATTATTACTTTAGTGAAAGAGGAATCTGCTTCTGTTTGACTTGGTTGCCTCCGTAAAGAGGGAACTCTATGCCGCAATTCAATCCATTCCGTGAATCCGGCTGTGAGCCAGCTCACCACATCAGGGTCCTCCCAGGGTTCACTTTCTGTCCTGGTGGTAGAAACTGTCTGAAAAACAATCCCCTGTGCCTTCTGAAGACTGTTTGGAATAGGATGAAGGGGCAGAAGTGGCCCTCTCCATGTTTAAGCTATCCCTGGAAGAGGTTGATAGTCTCCTTAGAGCCATACATGTTACCCTTGGCCTAATAGTGAAAAAGGAATTAACAATACATGGCCGTATGTATGCGGGGCGAGCATTTCCAGTGCACTCTGTCATCTTGGATTCTATAAAAGAATGGCAAGAACCTTTTTTTCTCAAAAGCCCACAAGACATTCCTTTCGAGGAAGACTCGGCGGTATGGAACAAGGTCCCCAAGCTAGACACTGCCTTCTCCCAGGTCTCTAGGTCCACTGATCTAGTCTTTGAGGGCATGGGGATTCTAAGTGATCCAATGGATAAGCAAATATTTTCCTCAGGAGATCTTGGCAATCCATCATGAGCAATTTAAAACCAGTCATGGCTACGAAATGACGCTATAAACTGGGAATATTACATAGTTACATAGTAGGTGAGGTTGAAAAAAGACCAACCTACATGTGTGTGATTATGTCAGTATTACCTTCTATATCCCTGTATATTGTGGTTGTTGAGGTGCTTATCTAATAGTTCTTTGAAACTATAGCTGCCCCCTGCTGAAACCACTGTGGAAGGGAACTCCTCATGTTTGCCGCTCTTACAGTAAAGAACACCCTACGTAGTTTAAGGTTAAACCTTTTTTTTTCTAATTTTACTGAGTGGCTACATGTCTTAAACTCCCTTCTGAAAGTTTTATCCCTATTGTGGGGTCACCAGTACGGTATTTGTAAACTGAAATTGTATCCCCTCTCAAGTGTCTTCTCCAGAGAGAATAAGTTCAGTGCTGGTAACCTTTCTTCATAACTAATATCCTCCAGACCCTTTATTAGCTTTGTTGCCCTACTTTGTACGCGCTCAATTTCCAATACATCCTTCCTGAGGACTGGTGCCCAGAACTGAACAGCATACTACAGGTGCGGCCGGACCTGTAGAGTGGGAGATTTCTTTATCTCTGGAGTTAATCCCTTTTTTTTTAATGTGTGCCAATATTCTGTTTGCAGCAGCTTGGCACTTCATGCCATTGCTGAGTATCGTCAACTAGGACCCCCAGGTCCTTTTCCATCCTAGATTCCCTCAGAGGTTCTCCCCCTAGTGTATAGCTTTCATTCATATTTGCCACCCAAATGCATCACTTTACATTTTTCTACATTAAACCTCATTTGCCATGTAGTTGCCCACCCCATTAATTTGTTCAGATCTTCTCTCCATTAAGGAAACTGTCCTCAAACTACATACCCGTTGGTATTACACTCCTGATCGCTTACATAGGATGTACCCACTGGTTCCTGACACGTTTTTAGAGGATGTCAGGACAGGGGCACACTTACACACATTTTGGAGTTGTAAGGTATTAGAACCTATATGGCTTAACACCACCACTCTAGTCACCCAGTTGATTGGAGTGTCGATTACTCTGACTCACCAGATGTGCATATTATATGCAGAAATCCCAGGAGTTCTCCCACAACAGAGATTAGTCCACACACTCTTTAGTGCCATCCAGTGGGCGGTTGCACTGAACTGGAAGTGCCCCTCTGTGTCATGGTCAGATACTTCTCCGCATGGAGTCCCTTAGGTTGATGGAAAGGATTCACCATACTCTTGGACTCCATGTACATTTTTGATCATAAATGGAGCTTGTGGATGGCCCACCTACTCAGTACAGTCTTTGGGGATCTCTCGGTCCTTATGGTTGCTGCCCAGTCGGATTGAGTGACTGGATATGACCAATATCAGGAGCGAGTAGGATTCCCACATTGGAGGGTGCATTATGTTGCTATAGTTTGCAATATGCTCGCATGATACTATAATCCTTATGATGGTTTGGTCTAAATATCAAGGTTTCTAGTGTTCTTTCTCAATTTTTCCTTTTTTTTTTTTTTTTTTTTTTTATATATTTTTTTTTTTTCTCCCTCCCCAACTCATTGGATAAATGATTGCTTTATAACTGTTCATAGACCACCTGAGAGATGTATCTGTTGGAGGATTTACCCTGCTTTGTGATTGTAACTTATGTCTTCTCAGTGCCTGTTCACTCTGTTTTTATGTCAATCTTTGATAAAAACGTTTAAACAGAAATTTGTTCAGATCTTCTTGCAAGGTTTCCACATCCTGAAGAGAATTTGTTGCCCTGCTTAGCTTAGTATTGTCCGCAAATACAGAGATTGAATTGTTTACTCCATCCTCCCAGGTCATTTACGAAAAAAAATTAAATAGGATTGGTCACAGCACATAACCCTGTGGGACCCCACTACCCACCCCTGACCATTCTGAGTATTCCCATTTATCACCACCCTCTGAACTCTCCCTTGTAGGCAGTATTCAATCCATGTACTCGCCCTATGGTCCATGCCAATGGACCTTATTTTGTACAGTAAACATTTATGGGGAATTGTGTCAAATGCTTTTGCAAAATCCAGGTACACCATATCTACGGGCCTTCCTTTATCTAGATGGCAACTCGCCTCCTCAAAGAATGTGTTAATAGCTTGGTTTGGCAAGAATGATTCTTCATGACTCCATGCTGATTAATGCTAAAGATACAGTTTTTATTACTAAAATCTTGTATATAGTCCCTTTTCATCCCCCCCAAGAGCTTTCATGCTATTGATGTTAGGCTAACTGGTCTGTAATTCCCAGGGATGTATTTTGGGCCCTTTTTTAAATATTGGCGCTACATTGGCTTTTGTCCAATCCACTGGTACCATTCCAGTCAAACTGTCGGTAAAAATTAGGAACAATGGTCTGTCAATTACTTGACCGAGTTCCCTAAATACCCTCGGGTGCAAGCCATCCAGTCCCAGTGATTTAGTAATGTTAAGTTTCCCAATTCTAATTCTGTCCTCTGTTAGCCATGAGGGTGCTTCCTGTGACGTGTCACTAGGATAAACACTGCCGTTTTGGTTACTGAAGCCCCCCCCCGATTCCCTCATAAAGACTAAGGCGAAGAATTCAATACCTTTGCCATCTCCCCATCCTTTGTAACCAGATGTCCTTCCTCATTCTGAGGCCAATATGGTCTGTCCTCCCCTTTTTTTTAATGTTTACATACTTAAAGCGGGGTTCCACCCAAATTTTGAACATTATCTCTATGCATTCTCTTCCTTGCCTAAATGCTGACGTGCTGTGTAAAAAAATTTAAATCGCCGTAATTACTTTTTTTTTTTTTTTCTAATCTTCTTAGCACTTCCTGGTTTTCTTCCCATGGGAGTAGGCGTGTTTCTAGCCTCTCCCAGACCTCCCACAGTCCCCTGGGAGCTAGTCTCAGGCTTCCCAGCATGCATTGTGCAACAGCGTCATCACAACATCTCGGTGAATGCTGGGAGCACAGCATCCAGGAAATACATGCTTGTGGGCTTCAAATGCCCACAATGAAGATGGAAACCGCCTTCAGTGAATTTTATAAGTTATTCTTTACAACAAAATCGGACACAGGCGGACTTATTACACAGAACATGTGAGTAGATAATCATGAGAAGAAAAGTTTGTGAATGAACTCCAAAAAAAAAAAACGATAGGTGGACCCCCGCTTTTAAAGAATTTTTTTTTTCTATGCATTTTACATTGGAGTTAAGCCATCCAGGACTTTTGTTCGCTCTTTTAAATTCCTTACCCAATGAGATGTACTGGCTAATGCCCTTATTTAATGTGCTCTTAAAGCGAACCCATCTCTCCTGTTCTTCAATCCTAAAGTGTTTTTTTTTTTTTTTTTTTGGCCTTCTAGCAAGGTTCATAGTTTAAGTAAGTTGGCTCTTTTGCAATGCAATTCAGTGTCTTTGTATTTCCCTTGTTTCCTATTTGTGTAAATTTTTTTATTTTTTCATACTGAAGCCAAATGACCTGTGGTCGCGGTTTCCTAAATTGCCCCGTATTTCCACATCTGTAATCAGGTCTGTATTGTTGGTAATCAGTAGATCTAGTAACGCTTTATTTCTAGTTGGTGCGTCTACCATCTGACCCATGAAATTGTACTGCAAGTTCTTTAGGAACTGGCAAGCCTTATTGGGTTAACCAGCTAAAAGCTCATGTATTAGCAGATTCACCGAAACAGGAGATTATGTATTCTTTCGCTACCTTGTCTTCCGCAGTAGTCTATATGGAAGATGCTTCAGCTGAAGCAATTAGAATGTCGGCTAGCTCAGCAGCCTTAACAAATTTGGCAAGAAGAGCATTGTGGCTGAAAACTTGGCCAGGCGATGCGGCGTCGAGTAAGCTTTGTGGGATTCCCTTTTGGGGTAACCTCTTTGGTCCTGATCTAGATGCCATTCTAGGAAGGACAGCCAGTGGGAAGAAGTCCTCTCTGGTAAAGAAGAAACAACACCCAAAGCGCCTTTTTCGACCTTTAAGAGCTCAGAAGCAGGACAGCCCCAGAGGAGGAGGAAGAATTGGTCCCTGCAAAAAACGAAAGGCAAGGGCAGAATCCCTTTTCCATTCTCCTGCGCAAGGCGACAAATCGCAATGACTCCACCCCTGCGGGTGGGCGGAAGGCTGCAAATTTTCCTTCTGCAGTGGTCAGGCATAACATCAAATCGGTTTTATCCTGACCACTCTTTCTAAAGGCTAAGCAATAGTTTACGGAGTCCCCCCTCCAAGAATGTTTCTTGTGACTAATACCCCAAAGGATCCAGTAAAAGTCCTGGCCATGAAGTCCATATTGAAAGAGCTGATGCAGCAGGGCATAGTGGTCCAAGTGCCACCAGGAGAGCGGCAACAGATTTTATTATTTTGGTGGTAAAAAAGCCAACAGGAAAATTCCAGTTGATCCTCAACCCAAAACCTCTGAACAAATCAATCGGGTACAGAAGGTTCAAGATTGACTATTTATTTTTCAGTCAGAAATCTACTGACCCCAGAATGCTACATGGAGTCATTAGACTTAAGGGATGCATATTTGCATATCCTAATTTCACCCCAGTCCCAGAGGTATCTCAAGTTGGCAGTAAATATGGAAGGTGTGATTCATCTACAGTTTAGGACCTTACCATTTGGTCTGTCATCCGTACCACAGATTTTCACCAAGGTGATGATGGAAGTGCTAGCTCCGCTTTAGGAAATCGCAGTAATTCCCTACTTTGACAGCCTTCTATTCTTCGCCCCCTCAAGGGAGAGGTTACAACAGGACTTAATCAGAGCATGCAACCATCTGGAGTTTCTAGGATGGATTCTGAACCTTCAGAAGACCTCTCTAGACCGTCCCAGGAGGTTTGTTTTTCTGGGCTATCAAATCAATTCGATAGAACAGACTTTTTCTCCCGCAAGAGGAGGACAAGGTTCAGTCCCAGTCTCTATGCTTTAGACCAACCGATGACGATAAGGCAAATGTCGGCATTAGGGATCCTGACCTAGACAATGCTGGCTATTCAGTGGGCTGGTCTACACTTCAGGACTCCACAAGCCCTTCACCTAAAGTCGTGGGATCACAGCTTAAAATTCCTGAACACGGGGGTAAAGAGGACACTACGGTGGTGGAGGAATTGGGAGATCCTATCTTGGGGCTTCCTAGTCAAAAGAAGACTCAAACAGATGCCAGCTCTTGGGCATGGGGGGGCCCACCTAGAGGAAAACTTTGCCCAGGGAAGTTGGTTCAAGGAGGCGATAAGGTTGAAGGCGATTGCTTTCTCTAGTGATTTTCGTGCAATATCTCCAGTATCACCATGTTTAAATGTTGACAAAGCCATGGCCCTGGCTTATCTAAACAGATGGAGGCACAAGGAGCAAGTCCTTAAGTGCTGGCAACAAGTTCTTCTGTGGGCAGAGAAGCACTTGCCATCCTTGTCAGCAATCCACCTAAAGGGGAACCTGAACAGAGTGGCAGACTTCCTAAGCAGGTACTCCATTCAGGAAGCAGAGTGGTCTCTAAATCCAGAGGTCTTTGCAAGGATTTCTAGTGTGTGGGGACAGCCAGAGGTGGACCTGTTGGCCTTGAAGGAGAATTCACAGGTTCCTCTGTACTTTTTCTCTGAACAATCTCCATGGGTCACTAGGGACGGATGCACTGGTGCATCCATGGCGATTTCACCTTTGCTGCACTTTCCCCCCATTCCAGTTAATCCCACTGGTATTAAAGAAGATCAAACAGGAAGGAGTTCCAGTCATTCTAAATACTCCTCCATTTTGGCCGAAAAGGGCTTGGATCTCGATCGTTCTTGGGATGGCGACCAAGCCTTGTTGGCATCTTCCTCTGACAAGAGTTGCTAACCCAAGGTCCAGTAAATGACCCAGATGTGGCCAGGCTGTCTTTTGCAGCTCAGTATCGAAGGAGCGGCTCCTAAAGAGTAAAAGGTTTTCAGACCGTCTGGTTGCAACATTACTATTGAGTAGGAAACGAACCAGCTGTACTAACGTCTGGAAGGTCTATAACTCATGGTGCAATTCATCTACCCAAGACCCAAGGAGCCATGTTTCCATCTTGGAGTTTTTACAGGAAGGGTCAGATAAGGGACTAGCAGTCAGTACCTTGAAGGTACAGGTTGCTGCACTAGCAGTTTTCCTAGAGAAATCGGTGGCCTCTGAACTGCTGGTAGTCAGATTTTATTTTATATATTTTTTTATATATTTTTTTTTCAAGGCCAGCACCGGTCAAGGGTTTTCCCTAAGTGGGACCTGTCGCTAGTCCTGCAATCCCTAGCAAGGAGTCCATTTGAACCTCCTAGGAGCAGCATCACTCAAATGCCTCGCTCTTAAAGCTGTGTTCCTGATCGCCATTACTTCAGCATGCAGGATCAGTGAGCTACATGCTCTGTCAATTAGGGAACCCTACCTCTCAGTGTTTCCGGATAGTTATCCTTAGGACAGACCCAAAATTCTTTCCTAAGGTAGCCTCCATGCATAATTGATTTGGCTGTTGCCTAGAAATAACAAAGGCCTTTAGACGCACAGACTCGTTTGTCCTTTTTCAGGCAGCAAGAAAGATTGCCAGGCTTCTAAAGGATCATTAGCCAGATGGCTGAAATTATCCATCCTGGTAGCATGCTCGCATGCAGGTTTGTCTCCACCAGCTGGAACTCATGCACACTCAACCAGAGCGCTTGCGGCCACTTGGGCAAAAAGAGATGTGAAACCCCTGAACAAATTTGCAAGGCGGCAACGTGGTCAAGTTTTCGCATCTTTGCAACATTACAGGCTGAACCTCACATCTGCCAACGATCAGGCATTTGGCAGGAAGGTCCTGCAGGCTGTTGTCCCGCCCTAAGGGGGTAAGTCTGCTATCCTCTCAGGTGCTGTCCTGATACTTTCGGAAAATTCAAGTCAGACTTACCGGCAACTTGTTTTCCATAACTTTCAGGACAGCAAAGACCCGCCTTATTAGTTTTATGTACTATGTTGTGACAAACATATATGTTTGTGTTCCAGCTGGAGCTGGAGGTTCTCTTCTACAACTGAGGTGTGGTAGGGAGGTGCCTCCCTTTAAAGATCTGGAGGAAGGAGGTGTTTCCTGTGGTCCTGTGGTCCAGTGGGAGTAGTCACGTTCTCTCAGGTGCTGTCCTGAAAGACTTATAGAAAACAAATTACCAGTAAGTTTTTTTTTTTTTTTTTTTTTTTTTGTTTGTTTTTTTTTCTTCTCAATCCAGGATGAGATTCCTCCATCCACTCAAGGAGGATGAAGTTATCTTCCTCAGTGACTTTGTATTATGACAGACTCTTTGCTACCAGAATACACTGATCAGTGGTTGCATCCGCTGATGAACAAGGCTTTTCGACTTTCCTGTTCAACAGAAGTCAATCTTACTCCTACTTTTTGTCAAACAAGGACGCTCACACATGGACTGAAATTCCCCCAATCCTTGCTGAACAGGCCAAATTTAGAACCATTTATGGCCAGCTTAACCCTTCCTTGTTCTATAGATTTTTTTTTTTATTGGGCTTTTAGATCATGCATAGTAAATTGATGGAAAAAGTGAAACTTTTTGGAATTTAGCACACATTTTATTTTTGACACCAGTAGACACATCTAGATTGTCCTTTTTGGTAGTTCATACATTGGTTAATCTTCATTATGTATTCTTGGAGATAGGTTTTCTCTAACTTCCCTCAAGTAAATTATAAGTGGACTCTGGGCAAATGCTGCCACTTTTGCATTTTTAAGAATATTCAGCCCTTTAATATATTTAAGCAAACCTTTTCATAGGCGAAACTTAAAAGGTGCTATTGCTTTTCTGTCGTGAAAATTCTAGTTGCCTGGCTGTGGGTCCTTTTGCTGAGGTATGGGCACATTTAAAACTGTCCTTTTTTGCAGGGTGGAATCTCTGCTGTTGGTACAGTTATGGTATGTAGTGGAAAAGAACAGTCATTGCTAAAGTCTGGTAAGATGGGTGAAGTGGATAGATTTATGGGGGTGTTGAACCACCGATCAGTTATAAATTATTCTGTACATGTCTCTTTAGTATTAATTTGCTCTAGCAGTCCTTACAAATTAAAGCATTTTTATAGGTTGGAGAGTGATGAAGCTGTTCTGCAGAGGCGGCAAAAGCAACTAGACTATGGCAAAAACACAGTTGGCTATGGATGTTATCGTCAACAGGTACCCAAGTAAGCCCAATGGAATGTATCTTTTCTGTTTTTCTTTTTCTATTTCTTTTCTATTTTCTGGTATACTGCAATAGTTCAAGATCCTTTTTTTATTTTTTTTATTTTATTTTTTTTGTCATGTTGAAGGTTTTTCAGTTTGAGTTCTACAACAGTTTATGCATTGTTCTATTAACACCAACACAAAGAGGTTCTAAGGGATCCTAGCTCTATGAATCATAGATATGGAGAAAAAAAAAACTTTCTGTATTACGAACGAATGGGGGGTTATGTGGGAGTGATGCACACTAACTAGAATTTTGTGATTTTTGTCTTGAGAAACTCCCATGCAGCATCTTGGATATGTAGCATGCAATAAAAATCCTATCAATGAGTCATGCAAAGGACTGTCCGATGTAGGGTTGCACTGATACCACTTTGAGACCTAGTACAAGTACTGATATGTTTAAGTACTCGCCATTACCTTTTTTTTTTTTTATGTCATGTGACATTAGCACTGATAGGTGGCACTGAGGTGTGGCCTGTCAGTTTTTTCTTTATTTCTTATTTACAATTTTATTAAAAAATAAATAAAATTAAAAATAAAATTATAAATAAAAATGGAGAAAAAACTGACAGGCCACACCTCATCAGTGCTACTGTCACATGCCAATTTTTTTTTTTTTTCAGCCCTGTTTGGCGGGGTGCTTTGGTGATCTATCAGGGGTCTAAAAAGACCCCTGACATCTCCCCTTTTGAGACAGAGGGATACTGAGGACACAGATTCCCCAGTCCCTTTCTCTGTGGTCTCAGCTGTACTAAAGATGAATAGACAAGAGACAGAGGCTCCTCTCCAGTCATAAACTGAAGCATTGTAAACAGTTTACTCTACTCGGTTATGAAAGGACAGTCAGTGATTTGCTGGCGCTGTGTATTCAGAAAAGGAAGGATCCGGTAAATGACAGATTTAACGGTTCCTTCTGCTCTCTATCCTGACAGCTGGGGCAAGGGGGAGTGAAGAAAAACAGAGGGGATGCGGAGAAGGACATGGCGGGGGACCTTGGGAGCACAGAGGACACGGGACAGTCGGACAATCGGCATGGCGGTGGGAGCTATTACAAGCACCGATCTCCCTGTATAGATTTAAATAAAGTGGCTGAAAGCCGCGAGCGGGAGAGGTATGTATGTATGTATGTATGTATCTTAGAGAGATCGGTGCTTGTAACGGGCCACACCGATCATCCCTGACCAGGTATTGGATTAGGCATCAGAGCATTTGTACAAGTACTCATGCAAATGCTCGGTACTGATACTAGGATCTTTGCAACCCTAGTCTGATGTAAAAAAAATTATTTTATTTTTTTTTAATACTGAACTTAACCTAACTTGTATCGACGTTACACTAAGCTGTACGTTCCTGGCACACTTTGTGCCTGAATGACTTGAGTCCAGTGCGCAGGAGGACACCCCCCCCCCCCCCCATATCCCTTCTCACCGGCAAATCGAGAGGCGAAAGACATGGCACCCAGGGAGATGAGGACAGCAGCTGATGAGGGATGTAATCAATGCATCGCTGGAAGGTCAAGATGAGTATATTCAAAAGTTTTCGTTTCTATAAGATGTATGCTGAATCTTGACCCTTAAACATGGCCAGTGAAGTGACTAGCCTCAAATGATACCAAGAGATGGAACAAATCCTCCTACAATAAGTTGTACTTGTTTCATCTGCCATCCTCTACATCCATTCAAAGTCTAGAATTTATATAGTGCTTCAGAAAGCAGGGGGTGGGGAGCTGAAATTACTCTGCAGAGCTGATTGGAGGGAAGGAACACACCCCTTCACACACAGGGTAGAGTGACAGCCTTAACTCTGTTTCTGTCACCTTTTTTACCTCCTTGGTGTCAGGAAAAAATATCAGTGACAAGCAGATAGCCGAAGAAAGAATGAGGCAGCGGAATCGAGAAATAATACTTGGTGCTCTTGATTGAGAAGTATATGCTATAGAGCAGTGATCTCCAAACTTTCTAAACAAGGGGGCCTGAATACTGTCCCTCAAACTTTAGGGGGCCAGATTTGGCATTAGTGGGAGTAAACTAGACCCCATCTTCAGTATTCGAGGTGGAATTTTGCCCCATCATTGGTGTAAAAGTAAATATTTGAAACTTTCCTCAACCAGCAGGCAAAGCCAACGAAATGCCATTTGTAGTTTTATACCATCTGATTCAAGCGGCAAACCTTTTATGTACTAAATGCAATGACCAGGTAGTTGTGGAAGTTTTGCCTTGTATAATGCAGCAATTGGTGGTTTTGCAAGACCAATTCAGCTCTGTAATATGCTGACTGAGTCTCCTCCTAGGGTTCTGTCTCTCGGTTCATCTGATCAAGCTCACTCTTATGAAGGGGAAGAGTTTGAAACTAACCTTAAAGGGGAGAGCTGATGCAGACGTGGCAAATCCTTTTTTTTTTTTTTTTTTTTCCACTGAAGAAACAAAAGAATCAGTTCTATAGTTACAGCGTATGCTCATTTTATCAGCATTGGAATAGCAATGCAAACTGGTTATTTTCTTGAAGCCAATAAAAGCTTACAAATTTCAAGATAATTCAGAGCAATAGGAGTATGTGAGAAATAATTGAAATCAAAGTGGAAATTAATGTAGCCCCATTATCTGTGAAACTGCACAACACTATGCAAGCATATGGATGCATATTATAAAAGTAATCCATATTGGTCATTAATGTCTAAACAGCTGGCAACAAAAGTGAGTACACCCCACATTTTCCCTCCCGGTGTCATGTGACTCGTTAGTGTTACAAGGTTGCAGGTGTGTTAAATTTGGTGTTATCGCTCTCATTCTGGTCACTGGAAGTTCAACATGGCACCTCATGGCAAAGAACTCTGAGGATCTGAAAAAAAGAATTGTTGCTCTACATAAAGATGGCCTAGGCTATAAGAAGATTGCCAGGACCCTGAAACTGAGCTGCAGCATGGTGGCCAAGACCATACAGCAGTTTAATAGGACAGGTTTCACTCAGAACAGACCTCGCCATGGTCGACCAAAGAAGTTGCGTGCACGTGCTCTGCGTAATATACAGAGGTTGTCTTTGGGAAATGGACATATGAGTGCTGCCAGCATTGCTGCAGGAGTTGAAGGGGTGGGTGTTTAGTCTATCAGTGCTCAGACCATACGCAGCACACTGCATCAAATTGGTCTGCATGGCTGTCATCCCAGAAGGAAGCCTTTTCATAAGATGGTGCACAAGAGCCCGCAAACCGTTTACTGAGGACAAGCAGACTAAGGACATTGATTACTGGAACCATGTCCTGTGGTCTGAGACCAAGAAACTTATTTGGTTAAGATGGTGTCAAGCGTGTATGGTGGCAACCAGGTGAGGAGTACAAAGACAAGTGTGTCTTGCCTATAGTCAAGCATGGCGGTGGGAGTGTCATGGTCTGGGGCTGCACGGGTGCTGCCAGCACTTGGGGGAGCTACAGTTCATTGAGGGAACCATGAATGCCAACATGTACTGTGACATACTGAAGCAGAGGATGATTCCCACCCTTTGGAGACTGGGCTGCAGGGCAGTATTCCAACATAATGACCCCAAACACACCTCCAAGATGACCATTGCCTTTCTAAAGAAGCTGAGGGTAAAGATGATGGCCTGGCCAAGCATGTCTCCAGACCTAAACCCTATTGTGCATCTGTGGGGCATCCTCAAATAGGTGGAGGAGCACAAGGTCTCTAACATCCACCAGCTCTGTGATGTCATGGAGGAGTGGAAGAGGACTCCAGTGGCAACCTGTGAAGCTCTGGTGAACACCATGCCCAAGAGGGTTAAGGCAGTGCTGGAAAATAATGGTGCCCACACAAAATATTGACACTTTGGCTGTGAGTTATTTTGAGGGGGACAGCAAATCTACACGGTTATACAAGCTGTACACTCACTACTTTACATTGTAGCAAAGTGTCATTTCTTCAGTGTTGTCACATGAAGATATAATAAAATATTTACAAAAATGTGAGGGGTGTGCTCACTTTTGTGAGATACTATATGTGTATGTACATTTATGCGCTTGTGATTTTTAGATTTTTTTTTTTTTTTTTTTTTTTGATCAAAGAATTTTGCCCCGGTCTGGGCTGCAAAGTTGCAAAGCTGTGGGTGGACACTTGACACCGCATGGATTGGTTCATTGAATGTATGTAAACCTTCACCTTGTTAAACCCATTGTTGAAAGTAAGTGTGTGTACATATAAAAAAAAAAACTTTTATATGCACAGCGCTACCTGCCGTGGATAGATATCCCATCTACCCTTGGGCTCCATGCATACTGGGCTTTAAAAAAAAAAAAAAATTCCCCTGTAATCATCCTAATGTGCATGGACACATAGGATAACCTTGAGCTGTTTCTACAGGCAAAAGAAAACTCCTGTAGAAGCAGTGATTTTTAACCACTTCAATACCAGGCCATAGTCGAATGAAGTCCACAGATGGAATCTCCCATCCTGGGCAGATGTCATATGTCGTCCTCTGCTTCTCGCCGCTCCTGGGGGCCCATGGCGATCAGGGATGAGGCGCGTCCCTCGGACACAGCCCATACTAGATCCGTGTAAAGAGCCAATAAAAAATTGCTCTTTACCACGTGACCAGCTGTGTCCAATCACAGCCGGTCACTTGTACTGTCCATGTGCACGGCACTTGTGCGCGCACCTAGGGTGCACACAGATGCGATCGGGGACGAGGCTTGTCACCCTGACACAGCCCAGCCCCGATCGCAGTAAAGTCAATGAAACTTGCTCTTTACCATGTGACCGGCTGTGTCCAATCACAGCTGGTCACAGAATGTTAACAAACTGTGGTAACAAGATGTTACCGGGTTCTCCTCGAGATTGCGGTAACATCTCGTTACCGCTTAGTGTACACCAATCACACTGATTGCCCCCCCCAGTAAAGAGGACCTGCCACCACCCATCAAAGTACCTGTCACAGTCCATATGAGTACCTATCTGCAGCCCATGCCTCATAGAATATACATTGGGGTGTTTGCTTTCCAAAATGGGGTCATTTTGTGGGTAATTCCACTGCCCTGGTGCTCAAGGACCTTCAAAAGTGTGATAGGTAGGAATGAAATATGTTCAATTTATGCTCCTAGCACACCTGAAGGTACTACTTCAGTGTTGGCCCTCTGTATGTGGACTGGCTGTGTAAGTCTACCACATGTGGTATCTTCATACTCAGGATGAGTAGCAGAATGTGTTTTGGGGTATAGTTTTTGCTATGTACATGCTATGTGTTAGAAATATATCTTGTAAATTGACAATTTTGTGTGTAAAAAAAAAAAAAAAAAAAAATTTTCATTTTCTTTCACAGTTTTCTGAAGACTTGTGTAAAAAAAAAAAAAGAAAATTAACCGTTCAAAAGAATCATGATGCTTCATGTAATATACGTTGGGGTGTTTTCCAAAATGAGGTCTTTTTGTGAGTAATTCCATTGTCCTGGTGCTCCAGGGCCTTAAAGTGTAATAGGTCGTTAGGAAATTAGAGGTGTAATTTATGCTCCTAGAACACCTGACAGTGCTCCCAGCATGTCTGACCTCTATGTGGCCAGGCTGCGTAAAGGTCTCTCACACATATGGTATCGCCTTACTCAGGAGTAGCAGAATGTATTTTGGGGTGTCATTTTTGCTATATACATGCTTTGAGTTGGTAATCTTTTATAAACTGACCACTTTGTGTAAAAAAATATACAAATTTAATTTTTCTTTCCATGTTTTCTGAAGACTTGTGGAAAAAATGAACCGTTCAAAAGACTCATTATGCATCATAGAATAGATGTTGGGGTGTTTGCTTTCCAAGATGGGGTCATTTTGTGGGTAATTCCATTGTCCTGGTGCTCCAGGGCCTTCAAAAATGTAACAGGTCGTTAGGAAATTAGCGGTGTAATTTATGCTCCTAGAACCGCTAACGATGCTCCCTGTATGTTGGACCTCTGTGGCCAGGCTGTGTAAAAGTCACACACGTGGTATCGCCATACTCGGGAGGAGAAGCGGAATGTATTTTGGGGTGTAATTTGAAGTATGCATATGCTGTGTGTGAGAAATAACTTATGACAATTATGTGAAGAAAAAAATCTTTTCCCAAGAATTGTGGAAAAAAATTTCAACTTCAAAAAACTCACCATGCCTTTTACTAAATACATTGGACTGTCTACTTTTCAAAAAGGGGGTCATTCGGGGGTATTTGTACTTTCCTGATATTTCAGGGCCTCAAGAAATGAGATGGGTGTCAGTGCATCGGGTGTGATCAATTTTCAATGATTTGCACCATTGCTTGTAGACTCTATAACCTTCAGAGACTAAATATCCACTAACCTATGACTAAGGCCTTATAGGCTGAAACGCGTCAACTGACTTAATCAGTTCACTGTGGCTATTCAATAAAATGAAGATTTTTAAAAGCAACAACCAGAGTGCAGCTCATTCTAGCAAAATGGTGACTGAACTGTGAGTAGTTTGACACTTTCTAGATCACTAGGGGCCTCCCTAGATCACTGGGGGCCTCCCTAAAGTAAACTTTTTTTCCAAGGTATTTGAAGAAGGGCAGATTGGGTGCCCTCAGTTAAAAGTAGGACTTTGCTCTCATTTAAGTGTTTTTTTTTTTTTTTTTTTCCCTTCTGCCCATTCTCAACAAGGGTGTTAAGGCAAATCTGGGAGGAGCGGGAGGAAGTCCTTGCTGCCCAGGAGAGTGAGGTTTACTCAAAACAATTCTCCCATGCAGATATGACCTTTTTTTCATGGACAAAAATCTGCATCCAAAGTAGGGAAAATCTGACTGCCTTGTGCTTTCAAGCTGGGACCCTCAAAAAAAGGTCCCTGCCAGAGTAATCTCCCCTTTCAAGGGTAAGAAGGTCTATTTCTTTGAGTGCTCCAAATTTTTTCTTTTTAAATTTTCTTGGGGCTAGACCTGGTGCTAAATCAAAGCACCATAAAGTTAAAATTTCAGCATTCTTCCTTCTGTTTGGCTGACAATCCATACATCAAACTATTTGTTTATATTATTTATTTCAGGTACTTGTATAGCGCCATCAATTTACGCAGCGCTTTACATAGTGGGGATGGAAAGTATTCAGACCCCCTTAAATTTTTCACTGTTATATTGCAGCCATTTGCTAAAATCATTTACGTTCTTTTTTCCACATTAATGTACACACAGCAACCAATATTGACAGAAAAACACAGAATTGTTGACATTTTTGCAGATTTATAGAAAAACTGAAATATCACATGGTCCTAAGTATTCAGATCCTTTGCTCAGTATTTAGTAGAAGCACCCTTTTGATCTAATACAGCCATGAGTCTTTTTGGGAAAGATGCAACAAGTTTTTTCACACCTGGATTTGGGGATCCTCTGCCATTCCTCCTTGCAGATCCTCCCCAGTTCTGTCAGGTTGGATGGTAAACGTTGGCAGCCATTTTTAGGTCTCTCCAGAGATGCTCAATTGGATTTAAGTCAGGGCTCTGGCTGGTCCATTCAAGAACACTCACGGAGTTGTTGTGAAGCCTATTCTTCCTTATTTTAGCTGTGTGCTTAGGATCATTGTCTTAAATAAACCTTCAGCCTAGTCTGAGGTCCTGAGTACTCTGGAGAAGGTTTTCGTTCAGGATATCCCTGTACTTGGCTGCATTCATCTTTCCCTCGATTGCAACCAGTCATCCTGTCCCTGCAGCTAAAAAAAACCCACAGCATGATGCTGTCACCACCATGCTTCACTGTTGGGACTGTGTTGGACAGGTGATGAACAGTGCCTGGTTTTCTCCACACCTACCACTTAGAATTAATGCCAAAAAGTTCTATCTTGGTCTCATCAGACCAGAGAATATTATTTCTCACCATCTTGGAGTCCTTCAGGTGTTTTTTTTAGCAAACTCCATGCGGGCTTTCATGGGTCTTGCACTAAGAGGCTTCCGTCGGGCCACTCTGCCATAAAGCCCCGACTGGTGGAGGGCTGCAGTGATGGTTGACTTTCTACAACTTTCTCCTATCTCCCGACTGCATCTCTGGAACTCCAGGCACAGTGATCTTTGGGTTCTTCTTTACCTCTCACCAAGGCTCTTCTCCCCCGATCAGTTTGGCCAGATGGCCAGCTCTAGGAAGGGTTCTGGTCGTCCCAAACGACTTCCTTTTAAGCATTATGGAGGCCACTGTGCTGTTAGGAACCTTAAGTGCAGCAGAAATTTTTTTGTAACCTTGGCCAGATCTGTGCCTTGCCACAATTCTCTGAGCTCTTCAGGCAGTTCCTTTTGACCTCATGATTCTCATTTGCTCTGACATGCACTGTGAGCTGTAAGGTCTTGTATAGACAGGTGTGTGGCTTTCCTAATCAAGTCCAATCAGTATAATCAAATACAGCTGGACTCAAATGAAGGTGTAGAACCATCTCAAGGATCAGAAGAAATGGACAGCACCTGAGTTAAATGAGTGTCACAGCAAAGGGTCTGAATACTTGGGAGCATGTGATATTTCAGTTTTTCTTTAATCTGCAAAAATGTCAACAATTCTGTGTTTTTCTGTCAACATGGGGTGCTGTGTACATTAATGAGGAAAAAAATGAACTTAAATGATTTCAGAAAATGGCTGCAATATAACCGAGTGAATAATTTAAGGGGGTCTAAATACTTTCCGTCCCCCCTGTATACATTATACATTCACATCAGTCCCTACCCTCAATCTAAGGTCCCTAACTCGCATTCATACATACTAGGGACAATTTAGACATGATCCAATTAACCTACCAGCATATCTTTGGAGTGTGGGAGGAAACCCATGCAGGCACAGGGAGAACATGCAAACTTCAGGCAGATCGTGTCGTGGTTGGGATTCGAACCAGCGACCCTTCTTACTGCTAGGTGAAAGTGCTATCCACTTTTTGAATCTCTTGACTAAGCCTCTCCTATTCCTCTATTCCTGACAATCGGACCTAGCCATCTCTACAGAAAGAGGGGGATATATTCAGGCTTTCAAAACGTAGACCTTGCCATATATCAGGGGAAGATTGTCCTCTTGGATGCTTCCTGCATTCCAAAGGTAGCATTTAATTTCCATCGCTCAACTGATCTTATGATTCCCTCTTCTCATCCTAATCCTTTTGAGGACAAAGACCTTCACAAACTGGATATGATAATGTTTGCTCAGGTACCTACAGATCACAAAGCTTTAGAGGAAAGCTAAAAATACCTTCAGTTCCAGGGAAAAAAAAGCTTACCCAGGCAATCTATTGTAGTTACATAGGCATTAATAGGTTGTCTCTTGAGAAGCAAAAGGCACATTATACCAGGTCGATCTCTCTCATGAGCTTGGGCTGCTTTAGCTACAAAGTATCAGATGCACTACATGGTCATGTGTTTGTTTTTTTTTAACTTTTTTACTACAGGTTTGAGGTAGTTCTACAGTAGATCAGGAGGCATCCTTTGGATGAAAAATGGTATACAGTTCCCACACAGGCCACAGTGCCACTTTGGGATGTTTTGGGAAAACAAATGACCTCATACTGGTTTTTCCTCTTTCCATGTAGTCACCATGAAATAGAAAAGCATGGCCGTATTACTTTCCTGATTGTCCTTTTCTGAAATATACCCAGTGACACTGCTAGCATCAGGTGATGGAGATGAAACAAATCCTCCCGCATAAATTGAAGATTTTTTTTTTTTTTTTAGTTAGATTTTTTTTTTCTCAACTCTAGCAGCAGAGTGCAGGGATCTGAAGTATCAGTGATAACAGTAAGGGGAGCTCTGATTGGAGAGAGGACACCCCCTTCACACAGTACACCACATGCAGAGCTGAGGATTTGTTCACAGGCTGTGTGCTGGAGCTTCCCTCCCTATGAACTTTTTTCTTTGTTGGAAAACCTGCCAGAAGTTACTCGCACAGACAAGAGGAAGGAGGCAGCAGAGAAAATCACGGTTTTGGATAGACAACTACACAGTACAGAAGGATGTGCTTTGATCATAATTCATGTTTTATGTTTATAACCACTTTAAACCATGCCATTCCTAAACCAGCTTAAGGCAGAGTTGATGAAAAACAGAGGTTGGATGGAATGCAGAGACAAACTGTAAAGCCAAGGATCCTCAGACTTTAATAAAGCCCTGTTGTAAACCAGTCTGGAGATTGAGGAATACATATTTGTCAAGACTGGGTGTAGTAACCTGTTTTGACTTGAACTGATCTCCCAGAGTCCAACGCTATTCCTGCTCTAATGGAGCTATCTTCATGAAAAGTGGTTACACAGATGTAGAAGATGCCAATTGGACACCAACCAAGACTATATTGTAAGGTCCAGAGGGCTAATCAGACATTAGACCTTCTAAAATATACAGATAAGATCTAGATCATATTTTAGATCTAATAAATCGTAACTTCATTCTGCTAAAGCTGGATGGTGGCTTTTGAAAGCTCGTCAGGTCAAAATGGATGCATTTAGAATAGTTGGCATTAAAGGTATGTCTGAGCTTTAAAGGGGTTGTAAACCCTCAGGGTTTTTCACCTTAATGCATTCTATGCATTAAGGTGACAAACCTTTTGTGCTGCAGCACCCCCTGCCCAGACCCCCCTTTTGATTTAAAAGAGGAAAAAAAAGTTATGCTTATTCCATACAAAGATTTTAGCAAGGAAACAAACATAGAAAATTACCATCATTTTGTTTCTAAATATACATGTATACAATAAAGAGGAAAAAAAAATTCAGAATCTAACAAGACAACAAACCAGCAACATACACCTCTTGATCGCCAATTCCATTTATATTGTACAATTCTCAACTTCTTGATTTGTTATAATTCAATCTCCCCCCCCCCCCCCCCCTCTTTCACCAACCCCTCCACATGAGCCATCGTACAATAAATTACTCGATTTTAAGCCAATAGTACCATATTTTATTACATTTTTTAAGGAACTCCTGTTTTATATGCTAATCTTTCTTTTTTTCCTAATATATCTATTTTGTTACCCCATTGCTTATGGGTTGGCGGGGTATTGGCAATCCACTTTTGTAAAATGAGTTTACGTGCTAGATAAAGAGAGCTAGTCCACATTACATACACACACAGGTGACGGGCCCGAGTCCTGCTGTCTGTGTCAATGGACACAGCAGCAGGACTCGGGAGCGTGCCCACACGAGTGCCCCTTTGGAAAGCGGCTCTCAGGGGGTACTCAAGAGGAGCCAGGAGTGCCATGGGGGGACCCCAGAAGAGGATTGGGGTTACTCTGCAAAACCTTTGCACAGAGGAGGTAAGTAGAACATGTTTTTTAAATAAATTAAACATTACAACCCCTTTTTTAATCTCCACCATAATCCTCAGACCCCTTGATTGGGTAGAATTAGTTCTGAGACCCTTTACATCATGGGTGCTTAACCTGTGGCCCTCCAGCTGTTTGCAGAACTAAAAGTCCCATGAGGCATTGCAAGGCTGTCATACAATCATGACTCCCAAAGGCAGAGGCATGATGGGACTTGTAGGTCTGCAACAGCTGGAGGTCCACAGGTTGAGCACCTATGCTACATGGTCAAGAAACAGCTGTTGCATTAGCAGCTCTGAGCTCTTATTTAAATTAACACTGCCACAGATGTGGAATGATTTTGAGGGCCAGTGACTCTGCATTGAACCAAAGACCCCGCAGACTCCACTTTTAAGTGTGAGGTTTTTAAAAAAAAAAAAAAATTCTTGCAGTTTTTTTTTCTTTTCATTAAGGCCACATTTATACCTGCAAATTGGCCTGGCAGCATGTACATGTGAGAACCCCCAGACAGGGCAGGTCACTTGCAGGTGATTTCTGCATAGCTGTTAAATGAACGGCTTCAATTATCTGTGGCGGCTAACTGGGCTTTCGCATGTACACTCTGGTCAATATGCAAGTGTGAACGTAGCCTAAAACAATATTTCAAAATGGTTAACCTGAATCTTTGAATGCTCAATTAGAAATGGGAAAAAGTCACCTCTGAAGAAGCTGCTGCAGTGTAAACTGTCACATTCCTGTCTGAATGTGAGTGAGCCATCTGAACCCTCTTTTGACTTGTACTAGAGCTGTACTTTTCCACAGTGACTTTCTACTGCTGCTTAGACTGTTGTCCCACCAGCTAGAAAATCTCCGCACAGGGTGAGACTGTATTCATCACATCTAGTATATGTGGAGAAGTACGTAGCTTATAGCGTTGGCCTACACTTACCCAAATGCCCGTAGTGCTGTGTAGGCTTCAGCATCTCATGGCTTATGCAGATTTTCTTATTATTGGCTAAACAGAGTTCAATGCTCAGATTCCCTTTTAAGGACAGGTCTCGAGTTAGTTGACAGGTTTTATTATAATGTGTGATTTTGTTTATGCAGATCTGAAAGGGAGCCAGGAATTCACCCTCGTACACCCAACAAATATAAGAAATATAGTCGGCGGTCATGGGACACACAAATCAAACTTTGGAGGCGTGCTCTTCATGCTTGGGATCCCCCTGAAGAGCTATCATTTGAGTAAGTCTCCGACTCCTATGCATGTTTACCATTAAAAATGCCCTTTGTTTTTTCAATGTTAACATGGTTATTTAACCTGCTATTTGATCAAAGGGTGTTGCAAGTGCAATTGACATGGGACACAAGGAAAGATTATTAGCATGGTGAGGAGTGTAGTGTTAATGTGGGTGCGATAAGAATGTAGATGGGAGACCTTTTACTTGCTATTTTATGCTGGTCAGCTAGTGGGTAAAGTCTTGTTTGGAAACTAAGGCGCTGTGTTGTCAGTTTACCTTTTTAACGTGATTGGAAGTGGGGCTTTTTTTAAAAAGATGCCATGGGGACATATGCATGAACCTGTCCAAGATAGTCATGCTTGCGTAGTACTCCACATCTCCCAAGACTAAACAGCCTTGCAGCACCGAATCTCTGAGCTACCCGCTGACTACACAAAGCCAGGAACTGCAGCTACCACCCACAATGGTTTACTATGGCGTTAAGCTAAGATGTCCTGGCCAGGACATTGTCCAAGATGGCCGCGCCTCCATCTTCTTGGCCCTCTACCCCGTGCGCCACACACCAGAGCTGACCTGGATCCCTGCAGCAGCTGCTGAAGGAGTCTGACAGTTTAACATTTACCCCCTGACTTTCCATGAAAACACAACCAGACCTGCTCCAACAGTTTCAGCAAATGCTCACAAGAGACGTTAACCTCAGATATCATCACAGAAAAACTGACACCTGAAATTTGTGAAGTGGTCATCCGCATCTCAGTGTTGGAGCAAAGGATGGATGAACATGATCTACTTACAGGCACCCATGCTGAGGAATTAGAAATTATCTGTGAGGAGAATTTATTACAGGCCTGCCTGAAAGATATATTGAGAACACCATCACAGCACTTTCAGGAACTTGCACCCTCAATCCCCATTGAAAGACTTGAAATGGACAAAATCCACAGTTCCCTAGCACTGTGACCTGAAGATGGCCCTCCATGGGATACTGTGGTAAAACTCCACTTTTTCCACACTAAGGAGCAGCTAATGATGGCATCCCCCCCCATGTAAATCTGCAGAAGACCTCCAGGCCACACTTCAAGATCTTCACCTCTTGCAAACAAACTGTAGCTGAAGGATCTCCATGCAGAGCAGCCTCCAGCTCCCCCAAGAAGATGCCCACCTCCTCAGGTTTACAGGCTGCAGCAAGTGAGGCCACTACATCTCCCTGGATCCGGCCCCAGAAGAAGACTCCATGGAACGACACTCTTCCTGATAACTAGGGGTATCCCGCCCCCCCTTGTTTGACTCTTTTCTCCCTCCATTTTGCCCACCTGGCAAATTCTTTGGGTGATCCTTCCTGAATGGCATCCATATACTGTTCTCACAATCCCTTTTGAACTCCTCCAGTACTTCTCTAGTGCCTTTTTTACCCTTTCCACCTCCATCCACTACCCCTCGCCCTCCACCTACCCTTCACAACCCTCCTTCCCCTTGTACTGTTCCTTCTCCACTTGTAATGGTTTACTTGCTAAATAAATAAAAAAATATATATATATATATATAATGTATATATGTATGTATGTATATATATGTATATATATATATATATATATATATATATATATATATATGTGTATATATATATATATATATATATATATATATATATATATATATATATGTGTATATATATATATATATATATATATGTGTATGTGTATATATATATATATGTATGTGTATATGTATATATATATATATATATATGTATATATATAAATATATGTATATATATATATATATATATATAAATATATGTATATATATATATATATATATAAATATATGTATATATATAATATAGTATTCTTGAAAAGGAGTCTAGGGACCTTCTTGTGCGCCCCCTGGGGTGCACACCCATAAGTGTCCGTGATCGCCAGGTTCTCTTGGACCCAGTGCATCAAGAATCGTGGTAAAGGGTCAATGACAGTGGCTCTTTACCATGTGATCACTCCATCCAATAAGGGAGCAATCGCTCGTCAAACCAGCACATGTCCAGTTCAGCTCTCAAACGTGATTGGTACAGTGTGTAAGAGAGCCGGTGCAGCAGCGCAAGTGGGCTGCCTCTGGAGTGCCCACGATCGGTGCCAATTCATGCTTCATCCGTGCCTCAAACATGCCCCATCAGGGCTCATCCTGACAGTGCTCCCTGCATGTTGGGCCTCTGTATGGGGCCCGGCTGTGAGTCTCACATGTGGTATCGCCATACTTAGGAGGGGTAGCAATGTATTTTGGGGTGTAATTTTTGTTATGTTTTGGAAATATCTTATAAATTGACCACTGTGTGTGTGCACAAAATGGGTTTTTCATTTTCTTTCCATGTTTTCCAAATACTTGTGGAAAAAAATGACCTGTTCAAAAGACTCATTATGCCTCCTAGATTATGTTATGGGGTGTTTGCTTTCCAAAATGGGGTCATTTTATGGGTATTTCCATTGTCCTGTTGCGCCAGGGCCTTCAAGTGTAATAGGTAGGCAAGAAATGTAAATGTGAAATTTATGTCCCTAGAACATCTGGCGGTGCTCCCTACATGTTAGGTCACTGTATGTGGCCTGGCTGTGAAAGTCTCACACGTGGTATCTCCATACTCAGAAGTAGCAAATTGTGTTTTGGGGCATAGTTGTAAGTATGCTTATGCCATGTGAGAAATAACCTGTTCATGACAATTGTGTGAAAAAAATAAATTACATCAAACTCACCTTGCCTCTTACTAAATACCTTGGAATGACTACTTTCCAAAATGGGGTCATGTGGGGGGTATTTGTACTTTCCTAGCTTGTAAGGCTCCTTTAACACAAAGCGCTGACTGCTCGTGCTAAAGCGATGCTCGTTTTTCGGCCGCTAGTTGGGGCGCTTTTTACCCCAAAAAGGTAAAGTCCCATTTTGCGGCACTTTGAAAGGCATGCCCATTAATTCCAATGGGCAGGGCATTTTGGGAGCACGAAATATAGCTCTCCCAACTCAGGCCAAAGATGCTACTAGCAGGACTTTTCGGAACGTCCCGCAAGCGCACCGCTCCAGTGTGAAGACGCACTGGAATGGGAGGCAGTTTTCAGGTGCTTAACAGGCTATTTCTAGCGCTAAAGCGCCTGGAAACCACCCCAGTGTGACGCTGGTCTTAGTGTCTCAAATGAGACGCCGTCAGTACATCAGGTGTGATAAATTCAGTGATTGCCACCAAAGCTTGTAGACTCTATAACTTTCACAAAGACAAAATGATGTACACTGATTTTGGTTATTTTTACTATAGATTGGATATGTAGCAGTATAATTTTTGGCCAAAATTTATGAAGAAAGATTACTCTTTTGCAAAATTTTATAAAAGATGAAAAAAAATTTATTACAATATTTTCGGTCTTTTTTTTTAAATTTATAGTGCAAAAAATAACCCAGTGGCGATTTAAATACCACCAAAAAGCTCTGTGTGGGGAAAAAACAATTTCATATCGGTACAGTGTTGCATGTCTGAGTAATTGTCATTCAAAATGTGAGCATTGAAAGCTGAAAAATTAGCCTGTTTAGGAAGGGCGTAAGAGTGCCCAGTGGTTAATCTAGATATCAAACTTCTGGCCAAAGGGCTTTCGTCTTGCCTTAACTTGTTCATTGGCGCACTTATTCACAAAGACCAGACAGGGCTCATCCCTGTACCTGTTGCATCCTGTCCTCCATTTCTCTGGACATACACAAAGCATTTCACAAGTTATCCAGATCGTATCTTCACTCCATCCTATGCTGCTGGGGGTTTGGCACCCATTTTTTGCAATGGGTCTTGGCCCTATAGCAGAACCCTCAAAGCTTGTGTATCCTACTCCCAGCTTCTGTTCGGACCTTTTACCCATTTGAGCCAGGCACCTGTCAAGGTTGCCCTTTCCCCACTCCTTTTCACCTTGGCGATTGAACCTCTTGACCTTTTTTATCTGCTCAAACATAAATATCCAAAGTCTAGAACTAGGTGGACACCAGCATAAATGGTCTATTCAGTGACAATGTCCTTATCTTCCTTACTGCTCCCTTAATCTCCTCCCCAAACCTACTCGCTACACGCTCTCGTTTTGGACAATTATCTGGCATACAAGTCAACCCACAAATTGACAGCTCTAAACCTTTCACTTCTTACAGTCCCATCCCCCTGGACCACCTCGCACATCTAGGTGTCAAATTTACGGTTAACCCCTCAGGTCTCTTTTCAGCCAACTACCCTCCTATGCTATTGCACCTTTCCTCTGTCCAAACGGTTATCCCTGCTCTTAGCTTGGATGGGCAGAATACCGGGGCTCAAGATGTCCATTCTCCCCAAAATCCTCTACCTTTTTCGTGTACTTTCTATACAGGTCCTGTCCTATCTGCGTATTCTACAGCAAAGAGCCTTTTAAACTTCATATGGGGAAAAAAAATTAAAATTAAACCTTGCCTACCTAAACTAACTCTTTACACTCCCCATACAAGCGGATGCCTTGGTGTACCTAACTTTACCAAAAATTATTATGCCATGAAGCTTGCACAACTTCCTAAATACTGTGCCACTTAGGGAAAACTTCTATGGGTAGCTCATCTGGACTGCGAGCTTCCCCCCTTCTACAGCTAACCACCCTTTGGCTAACACCCACGCAACGACGCATCATCACCAAACAGCCTATACATATGGGACAGACTCGAGCTTCACTTCAGACTACAATCTCCTATGCTTCATTCGCAATCCCTCCTTCTGTCCAGCTTGGTCTTCCCCCATCCTCCCTTGGCCTGGACTCAGGCTGGCCTACTATGGGCTTATCACCTTTTTACAAATTGTTGTGTCATGCCCTTTTTGGGGCTTTCAAAACTTTTTTTTTTTTTTTTTTTTTTTTTTTTTTCTCCTACACACCACCCCCCCCACTTCACCACTTTTGAACAGGCCTGCAAAAAGGGCCTCCACATACTTGGTCTAATCTCAGACCTCTCTGCCCTTCTCTACACACTCCACGTCCTCCATCGGCATACACTAGCAAGTGGGAAAGTGACCTTAGCCTAACCCTTGATCCAGCCGATTGGGTGCATATATGGTAGGCAACTAAATATGCCTCAAACCGACATTGTAGCTCTAGAAACTAGCTACAAAGTGCTCACCAGATGGTAGCTGGTCCCTGCAAGGATCTAGAAAATCCTCCCTCCAAACCCCCCCCCCTCCCCATATTTCCCACATTGTTTTCGAGGCTGTACTGCACCTGGCACTCATGTGCACATTTGGTGGGAATGTCCCATGGTGCAAACGTTCTGGAAAGATCCTCTCAATCCTCTTTGAGACGCCATTGACATCTGAGCCTACAATAGTAATCCCGAACACGCCCTTGGCTGTGACCCACTGTCAATTCAAACTTCTCCTATTCATCACTGATGAGCGCTCCTAGGTAGTTCATTAACCCTTCCCATCATTAACTGCCTGCCTGTACAAGATGCAGACAAACTGTCTACAGGATCATGAGATTGCATCTGCTGCTGTATGAGCGGATATGATCACTACTTATAAATGCAGAAGTGGTCCATATAATGAACTTGGTGTAGTTCACTTTTTTTCGGTACGAAGGACTAGGGGCACTTTACGAGAGATTTAGACTCCACATATGAAAAGGCTTTTTCACAGTAAGCTGTCAAAATGTGGAATTAACTCACACAAACTAGTTCTAGCCAGCTTTATTTTTGAGGTAGATAATCCAGCCGCCTGAAGGTTTTGATATGAATTCTGAGTGCTTTTCTAGTGACCAGTTGTAAAGTGTTACTGCAGCCTTTTTTTCAGCGTGAAACTATAGGGCCATTTCCTTACCTTCCTCATTAAGGTGTTCCTAGAAGTTAATTCCATCTGTAGAACTACAGCTAACTGAATTAAATTTTAGTATTTCTGGAGAGTGCATTAAAATCCTAGAAGTGGTTACGGAAATACTGAAACCAGCCCATTTGAAACCAACAACCATGCCAGAGTCTCAATTACCGATCCTTAATTTTCATCATTCTGGTGTTTTTGATGTGAACATTACTAATGCGCCACACCCGTATAGATCAAAATAAACCATTTTGTTCCATGAGTGATTACTTTTAAGCAATCCCAGGATTTTTTTTTTTTTTCTTTACAACCTCATATCTGGCTGGGATATGAGAGGCAGTAGGAGCACTTCCTGGTTGTTTCTGCCTGAGCATGGGTTTTGCAAAGTGATTTTCTAGCAGTCTTGCATAACTTGTCCCTGGTCTGTCTCCTACAAATTACTGGTCTCCCAGAGCTAGTATGTCTGCAGCATGAGTCTTCTGTTAGAATTTTATAGAATTACGTATGGCACGTTGGTGCTTCCAGGGGCTCCAACTGAGCTGCTCTATACCTCCATTGTTGCCAAAGATCACCTAAACCAATGCACATGTGCAATTCCCTTACTCAACCACTTCGCAGAGCAGGGTTATAAATGGGGGGGGGGGGGGTTGCAAATTACCTTTTCACGCTACACTTTATTATGTTATGCCTATCATTACATCATCCACTCTAGCAAAAAAAGATGTACTTATTTTATTTTTTACCTCCATAACATTGCCTACCCCACTATATCTACTCAACAAGTACAAACACTATATTAACATTGTAAGCTAAAGCCTATCGCTTGGCAACAAACGTTTTTATAAATGTATAGGCTTTAGAGTCCAGGCTGCATTCTGCAAATGTTTCTTCCGGCTAAATGAAATTTCACCTTTTTTTAATATACCATTGATATGCTTTCACCTTAGGAAAGAAATGCCATTTGATGACTCAAAGCAGAGTTTGTTGGAATCCTGGAGTTCCTTTCAAGGTTTTGAGGATAATCTATTTGACCTGCAGGTATGCAAGATCTTATAATGGAATGCTTAGTAAAAATATAGTAAAAAATATAGGATTTGATGGTCCTGTTAACAATGACCCATTTATATATACTGAGACAGTTTTAAGGCCTGTACACACAATACTGCTCTGAAGCAATCGCGTGATAATCTGATCATTTTGTACACAGCTTTCATCTGGAATTATCCGAAGGGACAAACACAAAAATGTTTCTTGTACGATACTAGATCGTACGATTTTAATTTAATCAGTACAGTTTTCGTACAAAAATACAACACTTTACTACGTTTTCCAAATTTTTATCCTGTTGTATGAGAATTTTTGAACTTTAGTAACCTTCACCTTCATAAAAAAGGACAATCATTCGTCCGATAATCTCATCGTGTGTACCGCCTCAGGCTTAAAACTGTTCTGGGGCATCAATTGGCTCTTCTGTATTAGGAATTTCTTATAACTTGCTATTTAAATAGTGTGTGCATGTGGTTGTTTGAAAGTGGAATCCTATTCTAGTTTTTAATGTGTGTACTTACTATGTCACCTTGTAATGCACTGTCAAAGATGTTAAAGCTATAATTGATATACCTGAGCCTAGGCTGGCTTTTTTTGAAGCTGAAGCTTGAAAAGTGCTTCTAGCCTAAAATGGTGTGCTGCTAGGAGCTTAAATATAAATTGGTGTGCATGGGGGCTAATTTATGGAAATAGTTTTGTTAAGCATGTCTGCTTTAACTGTATCAACCAGTACGATTTAGCTAATATACAGTAAAAATGTCAAGTTTTGTCTCATTCTGAAGTGTTTCTTTTCTTACAGATATCAGATGTACCTGATGTGGCCTGCCCTTCTGAAGATCCAACTAAGACTTTCTTCAACTGGATGCAGAGCTATAACCCTGCACAGGCTTACAATTATCCATATTGGATAGGGCAATAGATTGTCTTTTGCAAAAGAGGAAATTGATTTAAATCGGCTCGTTAAACCATACTTCTTTCTGTGTTGGAGAGGGGCTAATTTTGTGAGTTGTACTATTAGGTGGCAATTGTAAAAAAGATGCCATATAAAATATTCTTTTTGGTATCATTTATCTATAGTAATTTATGGGCAGCTTTCAGATTGCTTAATTAAAATGTGACAAAAAATCTTTGTGCACTATAAGGAACAAGTGTGCTTTAATATTGTAAAATATCTGGTATGGTAACTTTATAAACACAGATCAGTGGGCATTTTTCTTTAGTATAAAAAACAAATCTGTGAATTATGTAAGCACTACTCTGCTTTTCCTTCTAAAATGGAACCTGAATGTATGTACAATTGTAATGGAGTCTGTCTTGTATGTGCAATAATGGATCACATTAATCTGTATTATAAATGTCTTGTTAAAGTATGTGGAGTGGTGGCGTGAAATTATATCTAGGTTCAGTAATGCTGCTTGTGAGGCATAAGCTGAGTTTCAGCTACATTGCAAGATTCCAATGTGTGACCCGTAATACTGGTTAATATCTTGTTCATGTATCATACTGTATAAATACAGAGTGATACAAATTGAAAATGTATCAACTGTATTACCAAGACATTGGTAGATGCTTTACAAGAACAGGGATTGTCTTAAATCAACAATTTAAAATATTGCAGTTGCAAGTGTATTCCACTCTTACACGGATGCACTGTTTTTTTTTTTTTTTATAGGTGGATAACTGGTTCACAAACTAGTTTCGATCTTGGAAAATTTGCCCTGCTAGTGTCTGCATCCACCTTTGTGTCTGAGTCTATCTTTACTGCTGCAGTTTCTATATATGGAAAATCCGGCAGCATAAGTGAAGCGTAATGTTAGACTGGGGGTGTTACACAATGGTTGATGCACCTTGATACCTGTATGCGGAGCTCTTGTAGCTGAAGTTCTGAGAAAAATAGAAGAAGCTGATGTGCAAGTCAACTCAGGAATGTAGATACATGTGTGGAAAGATTGTCCCTTAATCAGTTACTCTGTTAATCTCTGTACTGTAGTTTAAAACCACTACCAATAGTAAAACCTTTTTAAAACAGAATTATTTGGGGGAATAAGTCAACATTGTAATGATTTCAGTGTGGCACTCCATATTGGGATGCCTTTTTGAGGCATTTACTTTGTTTTGTCAAGTATTTTGCATGGATGCCAAATTCAAGATTTACTTGGGAATTCTAAAACCAGTACAATTGATTGTATGCATTCAGTTTTTAAATAAAATCTTATTTTCAAGATGCTTCATGTTCTGGCTGAAAAATACAGTATTTGCAAACCAGGGACCTGTATGAAGGGGCTTTTAAAGGTAATTTGAACAGATAAGCTCTTCTGGGCATGAAATGGTGAGGATGGTTCCACGAGCTTTATAACATTGTACAGTTTTTTTTGTTTTGTTTTTTAACCCGGTACCAATTATGTGTTGGGAGTGATGTGTTGCACCTAACCCAGTGTGCATGGGAGATGCAAACAATGTGTGATTGGGTATTCTCTGCAATCTGAAGCTTCAACTCGCTTGCTAAGCTCTGGAGCAAATGCCCTTGCAGAGTGCAGTCTATTTGCCTTTAGTAAATCAACCCCAATGATATGGTGGGGCATTCATTTCCCCTGCCAAGTGTGTGGGGAATGTTACTTAACCACTTCCAGCTCAAGGATGTTATGACGTCCTGGACTTTGAGTGGGGATATCTGAATGATTCCTATAGTTACAGGCATCATTCAGATATCATCCTTTTCAGCTGACGGTTCTGTGCACCGTAGGAACAATCATGGCGGCAGTTCAGCCACTTGATCGTTCTTACAGACAGTGGGAGGGGACATCCGCTGCCCTTCGGTGCTTCTACTGGCTTGCCCGTGCCAGAGAAGGATCCTGCCACCGGACATTGATCATAGAGATTTCCGGTGATCAGATAGTCCCCAGTCATCTCAATGACCCTCGGAGGCCCGGGCACGACGTTCTAACATGTCCAGGCCAGCAGAAGTAAACTATGCCGAGGACAAGGTTGGAAAGGCCGAGATAGTTTATTTATTTTTTTTTTTTTTTCTTGGTCTTTCCAGCCTGAAGGAGAGACGTGGGGCCTTATTGACCCCACATCTCTCCATAAGGAGGACCTGTCATGCACTGTTCATATTACAAGGGATGTTTACATTCCTTGTAATAGGAATAAAAGTGATCAATTTTTTTTTTTTTTGTAAAAGCACAGAAGCAAATGCATACATAAGTTGTGCCCACATATGTAAATGGCATTCAAATCACACATGTGAGTTATTGCACCATGTGCGTAAGAGCAACAATTCTAGCCCCTCCTCTAACTCTAAACTGGTAACCTGTAAAATTGTAAAGTGTTGCCTATTGAGATTTTTAAGTACCAAAGCGCCATTCCACAAGCATGCGCAATTTTAAAGCGTGACATGTTGGGAATCTACTTGCAGTAACATCTTTCACATTATACCAAAAAATTGGGTTAACTTTACTGAGTTTTTTTTTTTAGTTTGAAAAATTGCTGCGTAAATACCGTATGAAAAAAAAGTTGCAACAGCTGCCATTTTTTTTTTCTCTGCTAAAAACCATATATGTTTGGGGTTTTTAAGGGTTTTTTGCTAGGAAAAAAAAACAAATTTAAACTTCCAGTATGGAAGTGGTGAATTAACACTAGATCACATGGTCTCTAGCTACCAAAACCCCTGCATTTGGTCCCCCTCCAGGCTGCCAATGCTGCTGTACAAAGGTGACTCCCTTGCTCCTTTTTTATGTAGAGTGTAGACCTCTAAGACAAGAGGTGTGTTATGGGCCAGATCACCCAGTGAAAATAAAGGAAAAACACTAGCCAGGCTGATTTGGGGGGAAAAAACAAACGGCTTCCCCATTTCTGATGTGGTTTGAGGATTTCTTCCTGTTGTGCGATTTTCTATTCTGACAGTTGGACTCCTTCACTGCCAGAATACACTGATTAGTGGCTACAGGGTAAGATTTCCACCAGTCTTCTAGGTCAGCCCTTGAGAGATGGTGCTGCTCCTCCTCACACACAGGAAACGCATAGCCAGTAATTTCTTTAAAAAGGCAGTCCCTCAGGTTCCTGGTCAGTCTTGGTGTTTCCTCTGTCCGGAGGTGACATGTTGCCTAAAGGACCTGAGGGGCTACATCTTTCAAGGGCTGACCAGGACGGGTGTCCAGCGGGTGCAGCCAGGGCTGGTGCAAGGATATTTGACACCCTAGGCGAAACCTAATTCCGCCCCCCCTCCATTGACTCCACCCCCTTTGCCCTGCTCATGTATAAAGTGGGGGTGGAGTTTTTGTGCCGTCTCTACACCTATTTCTTCAGCCACCTGAGCCTCTGGAACTGGCCTGAAGACAAATCGTGGCAATACACTGCCCGCTTTAAATCACAGACCTCTTTGCATCCATGTCCCCCAATTTACATTGCAGCCATCTTTACATCAATGCCCTCTTTCCCCCTTCACATCACAGGCCTTGCCCCTTTACATCAGTGTCCTCAGTCCCCTTCACAGCCCCCCGTGTACCCCAGTCCTTTAAAAAAAAAAAAAAACCTTTTTACTTGTAATACTCCAACAGCCCCCCCTCGCTGTATACCGCTCTCCTCCACACAGGCCCCCGCCTTACCTCACACAGCAGGTAGAAGAAAGAGGATGTGGCATGCCGAAGCAGAGGGTAGGAGCTGTTCAACTTTTCATTTAACAGACAGACTATTTGTTACTAGGACCGCCCCAACAACAAATCACAGGCATTTTAACTTGAAAAGTTAGACGAACTGCCATCTGCTCGGACATTCTGTCTTCTACCTGCTGTGTACGGATGAAAGTGGGGCAAGGAAGAATCACACGAGAGGACACCCAGGCTGTTCTACAGGTTCACTGTCTCCTGCACATGCACTCACTCCTGTTAGCAGTGATATTACTCAGCGAGCACTGGCGCCAGTCTGTGCCACCGCCTCATATACCTGAGCAGAAGGTGTGTGGGTGCAGTCATCTTGGAAGCGGTAGCACTTTCTCACCAAATCCGATTTGAACTTCAAGCAACCTGGGGGTGGAGGGTGGGAAGAGTACTTTTGCTTTATTTGGCAGTCTGTCCGGCAGCACAGCTTAAGTGCTCACTCCTGTCCTCTAGCCAGTACCCTGTGTTTTTGTCTTCTGGCAGGTCAAACCGCCGAAAGGCCCAAAGCGCACTCCCGGAACGCGATGTGTGACCAAGATGCCCTTCGAATACACAACCGCTATGCCAAGTGTGCATTGACAGACTAGTTAAACAATCAGATGGGAGTCTACACAAACCTTTTTGGATCCGTGAGTGATGACGTGGCTACTACCTTTTTTAAGGATCTTAAATTTATTTGAGGTTGAACCTCCAACAGCTCCCTCCTGGATGTTCCTCTCCTCACTAAGATCAGTCACCTCAGAGGGTCACAGGAGATGGTGAGGGAACGAGCAGGTAGCAGTGCAGTTAGCGTAATCGACAGCTCGGTCGGAGCAGGGGGAAGGTAGAAAAAGGGGCCCAAGTACAAATTGTCCCTAGAAGACATAGAGGACCTACTTGGGGCTATATATGAGACTATGGAGATAGAGGAAGAAAAAGAACTTCCATCAAAACATGACCTGATGTACCAAGGTCTTAGAAAGCAAAAGTCCAAAGTATTCCCGGTCCACCAGGTGATGTCGGAGGTTGTGAGGAATGAGTGGGCAGACCTAGAAAAGAAGCCCTCCTTTGCAGCTAGTCCTAAGAAGTGGTTCCCTTTTTTCAGGGACGATCCACAGGAAGTGTGGAATAAGAATCTTAAATTTGATGCGCCACTATCTCCAAAAAAATCTTCATTGGCCTTTGAAGCTATGTGGCATCTAAAAGCTTGCATGGACAAGAGGGGCAACATTATCCTGAAGAGGGCTTGAGAAACTAGTGTCACCAGCCTGAAGCCAGCACTCGCCACCACTTGCGTGCCAAGAAACCTTGAATTCTGGCTCTCCCAACTGCAGGACCATATAAAAAAAATGGTACGCCTAGGGAAGAAATTTTGAAGACCCTACCGGTTCTCTTCAAGGCATTTGGCTACATAGCGCATACGTCGGCAGAGTCCATCAAACTGGCAGCAAGTTTAGAAGGGCTAGACGGGCTATTTGGATGAAGACCTGGTCAGGGGACCCTGCATCCAAAATGAGACTATGCAACCTCCCATTCTCCGTAGACTGTTCGGAACAGGCGTGGATGAAGTCCTAGAAAGAACGGCGTAACAGGAAGAAAATCTTCCCGAACGAAAAACGCAAACCTCCACAAGTTTTTTTTCGTGGACAAAGAGCGTCCACAATTAGAAAAGACTACCCCAAAAAGAACTGGCCGGGTCACAAGGGGAAGCCAAAGACTAATGTCCTCTTTGGCTCTTCTAACCAAACCCCAAAACAATGATGATAGATCGCCAGTAGAAGGAAGGCTGGCTAGCTTCCTACCTCAATGACAGAAGACGACAGCCAATCTGGACCTCATCACAAGGGGCTACTCCCTGGAATTCAATTGTCATCCCCCAGAGAGATTTGTATTAACAAAACTTCCCAGGGATCCTGAAAAAGCACGGGCTCTACCGTTGCTGGGAGAGATGGTAGACCAGAAAGTCCTTACTCCAGTCCCAGAGGAAGAAAAACGAAGGGTTTCTACTCTAATGTTTTTGTGATCAAAAAACCTTCCGGGAAGTTTCAAGTTATATTAAGTCTAAAACCCTTGAACCAAGTACTACAATACAAAAAATTGGGCATTGAATCTATATTCTCGGTCAAAAATATCCTTCCTTCAGGAACTTTCAGGGCGACCATGGAGCTTAGGGATGCCTATCTCCACATTCCCATACGAGAAGAATCCCAGAGATACCTGAGGTTGGTGGTGGAGATAAAGGGAAAGGAATATCATTGCCAGAGCAGGGCTCTTCCTTTTGGGCTATCCTCATCACTGAGGATATTTACCAAAGTCCTAGCAGAAGCCCTGGCCCCTCTGAGGTTGCAGAAGATGATGGTAATACCGTACCTAGACGACCTACTATTTGCAGCACCGTCAGAAGTACAGTTGGTAAAAGACCTCGCAGAAGCTCAACTCTGGCTGGCTGAAGTCACTGGGTTGGATTTTAAACATTGAAAAATCCAACCTGTGTCCCACTCCAGAAAATCTGGTTTCTGGGATATCTGCTCAACTCCATAGAGTAGAAGATGTTCCTACCGGAGGAAAAGATACAAGGCCTCATCAAGAGAGTAAGTCCTGTACAGAACAACCTCTCGATATCCATCAGGGAGCTGATGTCGGTTCTGGGTCTGATGACCTCAACGATACCAGCAGTACAATGGGCTAAGTATCATCTAAGGCCCCTACAAGTCTTTCTCTTAAGAAATCAACAAGAGGATCTGGAGGATCTTACTCCCAACCTCCATGAAGAGGTCGCTCTGGGGGTGGAGGATCCACACAAATTTAAACCAAGGTCTGGCATGGTCTTTCCCAACCTCACGGAAATTGACCACAGACGTGAGCAGTTTGGGATGGGGAGCCCACCTAGCAGGGCAACCTGCTCAGGGGCGATTGTCCGCGGAAGAAGGAAGAAGCCCACCGTCTTCGAGTTGAAGGGAGCTTAATGCAATATCCAAAGCCATAGAACACTTCCAAGACCAACTAAGAAGTTCTCACTCCCTGATCCTCTCGGACAACGCCACTGCAGTAGCTTATGTGAGCAAACAAGGGAACACGAGGCGCCCCTCCTTAAGCCACATCTCCAACCAGATATGTTGCTGGGAGTCCACCTAAAGGGGGGGGGGGGAGAACAAATGAAGTAGCGGACTTCCCCAGCCACCAAGAGATCTCCCAAGAGGAATGGGTATTACACCCAGAGGTGTTCAGGGAAATTACAGCCCGCCTGGGAGTATCAAATATAGATCTATTTGCATACTGGAAAAAAACCCCAGGTGAAGTGTTTCTTCTCGCTAAACCCGCAAGACTGGCATCTAGGGATAGATTCACTCCAAAACCCGTGGAGCTTCAAAAGGTGCTACAAGACGTACATCTAATTCCTCGGGTGGTGAAGAAATTCCTACAAGAGCAAGCAAAGCTCCTACTGATAGCACCATATTGGCCCAAGAGAGCCTGGTTCTCTCAGCTCCTCAGTCTCTCAGCAGAAGAGCCATGGCTACTTCCTCTTGGGGACGGCCTGATGTGTCGGGGACCCCTAACAGGCCTAAGACAAAGCTTCAAATGGGCGGTCTGGTTACTGAGGAAGACATTCTGAGATCAAAAGGACTCTCAAATGATAAAGTGGTGGCGACTCTTCTGAGCGATAGGAAGCCGAACACCAGGGCCATCTACAGAAAGACCTGGGGAAAATTCAACAGCTGGTGCGCTGAAAATAAGACAAGATGGATACACCGACTTTTCTTGAGTTCCTACAGCAGGGTGCTGAAAAAAGGCCTAGCGCTCAGTACGCTGAGGGTCCAGATGGCAGCGCTGTCTGTGTATCTAGAATGGACACTACAAGAAGACCCGTTGGTCTCTCACTTTTGCAGAGTGTTGGCAAAATACGGACAACCCCAGACACGAAAATGTCCCACATGGGATCTGTCGGTGGTACTGAGCAGGATTATCAAAAGTCCCTTTTGAGCCGCTAAAAGAAACTTCTTTATGCCTGCTGACACTCAAAACCGTTTTCCTCGTGGCTATCACTATAGCACGTAGGATAGGGGAAATCCAGGCTCTGAATTTTGGTCAGGCAACACACTGACACCCTTACAGCCATTGTGCTTTTATGCTTAGTGTTCAGTGTGCCCCTGTAACTTTTTTAAGAAGGGGTGGCTCTCCTTCAGTTCACCTGCTCTCATCTTTCTATCAGAATGCATGTGTGTCCACTGTGGGGACACTTATAAGTTAGTGTTGGGTACCACAGATACCAGGGTGCCTTGATGAGGTTCTGTGGCTTACGCATGCATTTTCAAATGTGTGCAGACCAAACCCCTGCTTTTAATGCATACTGTTAGACAGGTTATTTAGTTGTCTGCGGCTGGTCGGTAAGTTAAGCTTGGTTTTTCCCTTGGATTTATTCTTGGCCTTGTTTATACCTGTTGTTGGCCTTCTAATGCTTCTTACTGCGATAGCCAGCTATAGATGGAAGCAAGTGGTGTCTTTTTTTGTTTGAAATCCAGGCTCTGTCTGTCAGAGAGCCTTTTCTCAAAATTCATGATTATAGAATCGGCCTTCAAACAGACCCGGGATTTACACCAAAAGTGACGTCAACTTTTCATAAATCCCAGGATATAATGCTACCTTCATTTTGTAGTTCTCCGGCTAACAGCAAAGAGCAAGAACTAAGCTTTCTAGATGTTAGAAGATGTCTCCTTCAGTACGTTAAAGTCACCAATGAGTTCAAAGCATCAGACGCTCTATTCGTCCTGTACGTTGACAAGCAAAAAGGTAAACAAGCGTCCAAGAAAACTCTAGTCAGATGGATCAAGGCAGCTCTATACTGGAATGCTACTGAGTTATGGAGATAACACCGCCAAAAGATCTAAGGGATCATTCAACAAGGGCTTCAGCAGCCTCGTGGGCAGAGAAGGCAGGAGCCACTCTGGAGCAAATTTGCAGGGCAGCAACTTGGTCAAGATTCTCGACCTTTTGTTCAGCATTACAGGCTGAATCTGATATCCAGCCAGGTGCAGGACTTTCCTACCAAAAGCCTGCAAGCCATTGTCCCACCCTAGTCTGATGAGTACTTGGTTATCCTCCCAAGGTCTGACCTGGAAGACTACTGGGGGGGAAAAGCAGAGTTGGTTCTTACTGGTAATTCTGTTTCCAGCAGTCTTCCAGGTCAGCACGATCCCACCCTAATGTTTAACCTTGTGGGGTTGTGTTGTGTTGTGTTTTATGTCTTTCAGATTCTGGCCTTTGATTCTCTTGGATAACTGACCAAGGACTGCCTTTTAAAGAAATTTAGCTCCATCTCTCAAGGGCTGCCCTGGAAGACTACTGGAAATAGTTACCGGTAAGAACTAACTCTGCTTTTTCAACTGTCCCATTTGACAGAATTAGAATGTCTATAGCATAGATGGATTGAAATCCACTGACTCCCTGCTGAACTTTGATCCACCTATGGGTAGCTTAGTAAAGCCTGAATATTTTTTTTTTTTTCTTCTTCACCGTGGAGGTACAAAACAGGGCCTTTGGGGCATACCCCAGCCAATTGGTGCACATAGCCATTTGCATAACAGTGTACAACTCACCATGCATCTCAAAACTAAAAATATTTAAGTAAAAAACAAAAACAAAAAAATCCCCACAAAATCGGTACCCAGGTTTTGTATGGTAGGATGGTGGCAGGAGATATCTTTTTAATATAGCCCTTTTTTTCAGCTCACCCCCCCCCCCCCCCACAGTTAGAATCACTCCCTAGGACACACTTAACCCCTACAGCGCCACCTAGTGTTAACCCCCTTCACTGCCAGTCACATTTACACAGTAATCAATGCATTTTTATTTGCACTGATCGCTGTATAAATGTGAATGGTCCCAGAAATGTCAAAATTGTCTGATTGTGTCTGCCGTAATGTCACAGTCACGATAAAAATCGATGATCGCCGCCATTACTAGTAAAAAAAAAAAAAAAAATTAATAAAAATGCCACAAAACTATCCCCTATTTTGTAAACGCTATAACTTTTGCGCAAACCAATCCATAAACGCTTATTGCGATTTTTTTTTTTTTTAAATATGTAGGAGAATACATATCAGCCTCAACTGAGGAAAAACGATTTTTTTAATATTTTTGGGGATATTTATTATAGTAAAAAATTAATGAATTTTTTCAAAATTGTACTTTTTTTTTTTTTTAAATATATAGCGCAAAAAATAAAAACAGCAGACGTGATCAAATACCACCAAGAGAAAGCTCTATTTGTGGGAAAAAAAAGGATGTTAGTTTTTTTCGGGAGCCATGTTGCACAATTGTCAGTTAAAGCGACGCAGTGCCGAATCGCAAAAAGTGCTCTGGTCTTTGGCCAGCGGTTAATGATAACAGGGAAAGTAGCAAAGCAAATCAACTACAGCCGGCAGCAAAATTTTGTTTTGTGGTATTTAATCATTGCTCAATTTATTATCTTTGAAAAAAAGTTTCCTTAGCTTGTTTTAGAAATGGTCCCCCCCCCCCCCCCCCCCCCCTGTACTGATGAGGTGGCACTAATATGTAGAACTGATAGGCACAGTTTGGCCTCACTGCTGGGCACTTTTGGGGCTGCACTGATGATCAGTGTCCTGATTATCTGTACCAGGTCTCCCCTTTGTGGAAATGCCACTAATCAGCTCTCCTCACACTCTGTTACCAAGGAGAGCTGATAACTGGCCTTTCCTTGTTTACATGTGATCAGCTGGACACACCTGATCACATAGATAAGGGGCTGCGTCGTGCTGAGACTGGGGAAATGTCAAATATTGGTGGGTAGCTCTGACAGTTATTAGTCTATAGGGCAGGCGCGAGGTCGGTAATAGACTCCAGCACCCCTTGTCATTACATTTAAACTACATTTCCCCACTCCTGTTGGGGAGAGGAAAAAAAAAAAAAAAAAGCAAGCTCTGGTTGGGTCTCTTCAGCTTCAACCCAGTCCTGGACCAATGCCCACTTGCCACTTGAGTAGTCAAGGTGTTCTCTAGTCTCAGTGTGGTGCAACCCCAATCTCGGTAAGGAGGCGATGCCACTGCTCTTTACCCATGTGATTAGCAGTGTCCAATCACATGTAAACACGGACATGCCAGTTATCAGCTCTCCTTGCCTCACACTGACAGAAAGCTGGCCATCCATTATAAATATTTGCCAAAACCATATACCATGAGCTTCTACCTAAACACTTTCAATTTGTATGCAGACAGGTAGGCCTTTGCACTAGTTGAAGGTAAATCTAAAGGCAATTGATTAATAAAGTTGTATGGTATATTGGCAGTCAAAAGCTAGTTTTAATGTCACACACTTTGAACAACAAATGCTTTATTTGTCAAACAGCCATTAGGTGTCCATGGATTGGCCCTTCCCTAGCACTGCCTAGAGAGGCTTACACAGGAGCTGCTCCTACTGAGGGGTCAAACCTGCAGCATCCCTTGGATGCTCAGCACACCCACAGTACAGCAGCTTGCTGCCCGCAGACTACATTTCCCAGCATGCACTCTGTCCTCACGGAGCAGACACGGCTGATGGGGGTGTGTTTGTGGCCTATGAAGCGACCGGCCGAGCCCGGCTTCCCGCATATCAGGCGCTAATGATGTTCGAAGGACAGCGACACGGTGCCGAGGTGTTCTGACATCGCGCTTCAAGGAACAGCCATTGCAACACAGGCCGCAGCCCGACCGAGCAGCAGCCGCTCGCCCCGTCTATAGCGTAAGATGGTTTGTTCCGCACTGGGGGACCGGGCTGTCCCATCGTTCTGTGGGGGTGGCTTATTTAAACCCATTGTGCTTTTTAAACCTGAGACCCATTGGCCGCCTCGGTGAGGGTATATTAGAACTAGAAATAATATGCTGCTTCACATAGGGGCTAAACAAACGGGTTTCGGCGCCTTCTTCATCTTCCCCCAGGGTGCCGATACCCGTGTGCTCCCCCCGCGAAAGAGGAACATTCCAGACGATATTTAAGGGCTCTGCAGGGCCGCTGGTGGCTCAGAGCTGCTCTGGGTCGTAGGGAGGGTCGTAGTCGGGGCAGGTAACGACGGAGCAGGTGGGGGCGGCAGAGACAAGGTAAAGGGGGAGGCGGGCTGATGGGGAGGCCTGGATGGTGGCGGCGGTGTAGAATGCGGCCCGGGAAAGGCGCCGGCCAGGCCAGCTCCTGAGGAGGGAGATAAACAAGCCCTTAACTCTTCATGCTCCGGACCAAGAGCTGCAGTCACTGGGGGGCCTGTCATTGCTGCCCTCAGCACAGCATCGTTCTCCTAGACGGGCGGAAGATGACACTGGGCACACAAGGCCGGCACTGCATTGGTTTGGAGGTGGTGAGAGATGCTCTGCCCCCCCCCTCGCCCTTCTCCTCCTCCCCCCCTTCATCCTCCTTCATACACAGCATCCCCATGTCATGATACCCGAGCTCTATCAATCTGTACATCCAATGTCTGCAGTCAGGAGGAGAGAACGAGACCCCCCTGTAGGGTGCATGAGCTCTTCTGTGTTTGTGTTGGTAACATCAGCAAGCCATGTTCAGATGACACCATCATGTTTTCATTCAGCCCATTCTAGAAGTGCTGCTAGGGCCCACTGCATGCTCATGTAAACCACACACATAAGGTCAACTTGTGTGCTCTCCCCACTATGCTACTAAAACACGGCTCCTTACACACGATGGCATCATGGCTTGGCCTACAAGACCAGAATGCACAACATTTCACTTTGGGGGGGGGGGGGCACTGATCAATCTGTAGGAACCCAATGCAGATCAATCAGTAGCAATCCAGTGCAGATCACAGCTCAATTTTAATAGCAATCCAGTGCAGATCACAGATCGGTCTGTAGAAATCCAGTGCAGATCACTAATCAATTTGTAGAAATCCAGTGCAAATCACTGATTAGTCAGTAGAAATCCAGTGCAGATCCCAGATCAGTCAGTAGAAATCCAGTGCAGATCAGTCAGTAGAAGTCCAGTGCAGATCCCAGATCAGTCAATAGAAATCCAGTGTAGATCACATATTAGGCTGTAGAAATCCAGTGCAGATCCCAGATCTATTTGTAGAAATCCAGTGCAAATCACTGATTAGTCAGTAGAAATCCAGTACAGATCAGTCAGTAGAAATCCAGTGCAGATCACATATTAATCAGTAGATATTCAGTGCAGATCACTGATCAGTCTGTAGAAATCCAGTGGGGGTCACAGATCAGTTAGTAGAAATCCAGTGCAGACCCCAGATCAGTCTGCAGAAATCCAGTGCAGATCACTGATCAATTTGCACCAATCCAATGCAGATCAATGATTAGCCCAGAGAAATCCAGTACAGATCAGTCAGTAGAAACCCAGTGCAGATCCGTCAGTAGAAATCCAGTGCAGATCACATATTAACCAGTAGAAATCCAGTGCAGATCACTGATCAGTGTGTAGAAATCCAGTGCAGAACCCAGGTCAGTCTGCATAAATCCAGTGCAGGTCACAGATCAGTTTGTAAAATTCCAGTGCAGATCACTGATCAATTTTTAGAATCCAATGCAGATCATGAATCAATCCAGTACAGATCAGTCTGTAGAGATCCAGTGCAGATCCCAGGTCAGTCTGTAGAAATTCGGTGCAGATCACATATTAATCTGTAGGAATCCAGTGCAGATTGATGATCAGTCTGTAGAAATCCAGTGCAGATCAGTCTGTAGAAATCCAGTGCGGGTCACAGATCAGTTAGTAGAAATCCAGTGCAGATCACTGATCAATTTGTAGCAATCCAATGCAGATCAATGATTAGCCCAGAGAAATCCAGTACAGATCACTGATCAGTCCATAGAAATCCAGTGCAGGACCCAGGTCAGTCTGCATAAATCCAGTGCAGGTCACAGATCAGTTTGTAGAAATCCAGTGCAGATCACTGATCAATTTGTAGAAATGCAATGCAGATCACAGTTCAATAAGTAGAAATCCAGTACAGATCACTCACTGATCAATAAGTAGAAATCCAATGCAGATCACTGATCAGTCTGTAGAAATCTAGTGCGGGTCACAGATCAATTAGTAGAAATCCAGTGCAGACCCCAGATCAGTCTGTAGAAATCCAGTGCAAATCACTGATCAATAATTAGAAATCCAGTGCAGATCAATGATCAATAATTAGAAATCCAGTGCAGATCAATAATTAGAAATCCAATGCAGATCACTGGTCAGTCAGTAGAAATCCAGTGCAGATCACATATTCTGTAGAAATCCAGTGCAGATCACATACTAATCAGTAGAAATTTGGTGCAGATCACTGATCAGTCTGTAGAAATCCAGTGCAGAACCCAGGTTAGTCTGCACAAATCCAGTGCAGGTCACAGATCAGTTTGTAAAATTCCAGTGCAGATCACTGATCAATTTTTAGAATCCAATGCAGATCATGAATCAATCAGTAGAAATCCAGTGCACATCCATCTGTAGAAATCCAGTGCAGGTCACAGATCAATTAGTAGAAATCCAGTGCAGGTCACAGATCAATTAGTAGAAATCCAGTGCAGGTCACAGATCAATTAGTAGAAATCCAGTGCACATCCATCTGTAGAAATCCAGTGCAGGTCACAGATCAATTAGTAGAAATCCAGTGCACATCCATCTGTAGAAATCCAGTGCAGGTCACAGATCAAATAGTAGAAATCCAGTGCAGGTCACAGATCAAATAGTAGAAATCCAGTGCAGGTCACAGATCAAATAGTAGAAATCCAGTGCAGGTCACAGATCAATTAGTAGAAATCCATTGCAGATCACAGATCAATTAGTAGAAATCCATTGCAGATCACAGATCAAATAGTAGAAATCCAGTGCAGGTCACAGATCAATTAGTAGAAATCCAGTGCAGGTCACAGATCAAGTTTTAATACTAGGCCTTCTTCCTTCAGAAGTCCCTTATTTTAGCCTAACACCTTTAATGAGGCCATGGCAACTTTTTGAAAAGTTCAGATTTATACCTCCAAAACTGCGTAGGCCCGATGAGTTTGTTTTCCAAAGCCGAGCCTTTGCTTGAATGTAATCCATGCTGACCAACTCACGTTTTTAGTTCCGTATTGTTTGCATGAATGACTTTGTGTTTGTTCAATGCAGGGCGGAATGATGGGGCCAAACTGAAATTTTACACTTGTCGAGCCCAGTCAAGACTGGCACAAAGTTTGGCATCATGTCCTATACTGCTTACTGAGAGAACAAATGAATCGCCCTTCCTAGGCATCATGATCTCCATGATTACTGAACAATTACAAAAACAAAGTCTGGAGGACCTAAAATGCAAATCTTTCAGTATAAGCCTGGTAAGGTTTCACCTGATAAGTTTTATGTACAAGATTTTGTATTGGAGGGGGTTCAGGTTGACTACCTACAGCAGGTCATATTTTAGGCACTAAGGCTGGCCATACAATTTTCTTGTACAATTTTATAAATGTAATATGAGGATAAACTTTCAATTTGTATGCAATCAGGCAGACCCTTGCACTACGTTGTTGAAGGTAAATCTAAAGGAAATTGAATAGGGGAATTATATAATGTATGGCCAGCCTTGGCTATGTCCTCTCATGCTGACTGTAAATGTAACAATAAAAGATCGGATCGGGCTTTATCAAACAGGGTACCTTAAAAGGTTGCTAATGCATCTTTGAGCTATGTTAGATTCATCTCCCATCTAAAATGACTACCAGTGTATTTGTTCACTGACGTGATATACAGGGATGCTTCGCCTTTGACCACCAGTGTAAGGGGACGCTACAATTTTCAGTCTATAGTGTAAAACCATTATTATTTCATATTAAAATTATTATTGTCTTGTATAATGACCTGCTCTGGGTGTCAAATCATATAGGTATTCCACATTCTTCATTCTTGTATGGAAAATGTTGTACAATTTACTCCCCACGCTAATATATCATGAGCCGTGGCTATAATCATTTTTAACAGGGGTTTCCTGAGACTTTTTTTTTCAAGGGTTCCTCCAAGGTGATAAGGTTAAAGGTGGCTTAAATTAGCAAATCGCAAGCAATTTTATTTATAAAAAGACATTTGCTGAATCAAAGAAAAGTTCAAATTGATTGAACTTGATAAGATATTTCTCCAGGATGGCTCATACCTCTTTGACGAAACGCTTGTTTAGTGCAGTTGATTTCTGACAGACACAATCTTTTAGATTGAAATGATGGTAATGTTGAACAATTAAATCTTTCCATATGTGTCAATGTTAGGGCATTTGAAGGCTAGCATAAGCAGCAGTTCATGTATTTAAGGGATTTGTTGTATGTGAAAAGATGACTTTTCCATTTAATATAAGGTTGTTGGTGGTTCAAGTGGTTGTAAACCTCAGATATGAAATATGAACAAGGTCTAACCCTCTATAGTGTGTACTTGTCTCACGAGCACTAAGTGTTATTTCTCTCTGCTGCTTCGTTCCTCTACTATCTGCATTAATCTCTTCTGAGTTTTCCTGACACCGAGAAAAATGGTGACGGGGAGGGACCTTCAGCTGATTGATGGCCTCAGCTCTGTTCCTGTGTGCTGTGTGAAGGGGTGTGTCTCTCTTCCCTCCAATCAGCTCTCAGAGCTCTCATTCAGCTCGGCAGAGTCTAATTTCAGCTTTCTGCCCCCTCTTTTCTGAACTTTCAGAGAAGCTTTATGAATTCTGCATTTTTAATGGATGTAGAGGAGAGAAGACTGCAGATAAACAGGTACAACTTATGTAGGAGGGTTTGTTTCATATCTGTGTATCACCTGAGGATAGTCCCTTCACTGGGTATATGTGAGGGTTTACAACCATTTAAAGCCCGCTACTCTTGAAAGTTTGGATTCTAGAGTTTCTGTTATTTAAAGTGTTACTAAACCCAGAACAGTAAAATCAGCCTGTATATGCAATAAAGCGTGCTTGTTATATGTACTGTGGAACCTAATGGGTTAGTCTTCCACATAGTGTTAAAAAAAAGGTGTTTGATTCTGTCTCCTGTGATCCTCCCCTTCTTCCACAGTCCCCAAACCACCTCCTGATAGTACAGAGCCTTGGAGGCACTCTGCATATGCTCAGTTTGGTGTGTATTGCTAGAAAGTTTTATAGTTTGTTTTTCTTTTTCTTGGGAGAGTGCATGTGAGCAGCACATGGCCAATCAGTATTGTCAAGACAAATGGTCAGGGGTCCTGTAGCCTCATAGGACAGTCGGGGTAGAAATGAAAACTCTTACAAGCTTTAACCAGACACTGATAGAAGTCACAAGACTGTGATATAGTGGTGGTAAGAAAAGGTATTTAGCAGTTAAGATTTACTAAAATACTTGCATTTCCATTTTCTGTGTACTGTGGGAGACCAAATATAGTGAATGCAGGGTCCTGGGTTTAGTATCACTTTAAGGATCCTTTTTTTTTTTTTTTCTTACATGTTCCATTACGATTGTAATGCAAGATGCAGCTTGGTTGGGGTTTTCCTAGTTTGTGTTTGAACACTTTCCACAAATGCTTGAGGGATTCTGCAGGCCTCCTTTATGCTGTTATACAGAACTTAGACTATACTGTTTTTTTTTTTTTTTTTTTTTTTTTTTTTTTTTAATATATTCAAAAGCCATACAGCAACAATACAGTTGTTGACAGTTCAAAAGTAAGGTATTTAACGCAGGGCTGGACAAGTCCCAGGAGCCAGGTAGCCGAATCTTAGAAATTACAACTGGTGCCAACTTTTGAGGTTTTCTATAGTTGCTGTCAATGGAGCATGCTCCTGGATTGGACAGATTGGCACCTGCATTCCATACCAGTTCATACACTCCACATTTAACACACCTTGTCAAGTCCATAGTAAATGACACCGGAGAAGTACCGTATATAATGTAGATTTGAAAATCTGCATAAGTCATAGAAAATACTACATTTTCTAACTTGTAATTGAAGGAAAGGCCTGGCTACTTTCAGATCGTGGTTAAAGGTCTTTGATTGTGCTGGATGACCTATTTTTTCCAGGAAGCTGTCATAAGTACACAAAAGCAAATTATGTTCTGCCCATCCCTTGAAGAATTTAGGCAATTCTTGTATGTAATAGTTGAAATCTGAGAGAAACCATGTACAAACTCGACCTTGTGGTTTTCTCCAACTTGTATGTGAAGAAATAGTTCAACATTCACTTCTGTTACAGGGTGACTTATTTCTTAAGCTCTAGTATGACTATATGGATCCTCAGTCTTGTGTAATAAAAACTTGTATATGCTTCATGAATGGCGTTTGAGATATATTTTATTTGTCCTGTGTTCCTTCATTGCATTATGATTTTTCAAATCTAATAAACTACTGTATGTTTGTTGTAGCTGCCAGAATTTTACTTTTTAAAGCAGTATTAACCCCAAAAGCAAATCCTTATTATATTGTAGCTTACCAGTTCTTCGATGTGATGGCTGCATTAGTTTTCTCCTTTAGGCTTTCTTTCCTTTTATTTTCACCTGTTGATCAATCTACTAAGTGTTTTTCAAAAGAACAAGCTCTCCTGCAAATATATTAGTTAAAGTGAATCACCTTGTAAAAAAACCCCATTCAGTTTAAAATAGAAATGAAAGACAAAACCTTTTTGTTTAGATATAAAAAAACATTATAAATACTATTTTTTATTTTTTTTTTTATAAATGATCTCATTCTCCCTGTTCTCAGCTGCATAAGAGCTGGGGGGAGGAGAAGTAGAAGCACACTGAGCTTGCCAGTGAATGGCTGTGCAGCATGGGTGTGTCAGGACAAGTCTGATCATTGGAGGAGAGTACACTGAGTTCTTAGCATAGGTAGAGAACTGACCATGGTATGTTCTACTGCTTAGTGTAGTCAGTTTTTTTTTCGTAGGAAAGCAGAGGGACTGTCAGGAACACCAGGGATAACCCAATACAAATAGATCAGGATACTTTCTCATACAAGTACAGCAGGCACATATCAGGAATCTGAAGTGTTGGGGTAACAAACGTTTTAAACGTGTTGAGACAAACCATTTACAACTGACAGGGGTGCTTACAACGATCCATTTTTATTCATGTAAAAACTTTGTCCCAAAACAAAAAATAAGTGTTGCTGTAACTGCAATGTGAGATTAACAATATTGCTGTCTGATGTACACCCTGTGCTACTTCATCCAGAGTAAGGGCACGCTAATAGGAGGCATGTTACTGGCCAGGTCATCAGGTGAATACAGAGGGAAAAAAATCCTAAGTAAAAGAAAATGAATGCAGCCACCACATCTAAGGACTAGTAAGCTGCAATATATTCCATTTTTGGTTTTGGGTTTCATGCTGCTTTAAAGTATAACTAAAGGAAAAATTGTTTTGGATAGAGGGGAGAGGGATTAGAATCTCAGTTTCTATTGCTGTCTGTACCCCCTATAGGGAGATTCACCCTCTCTATTTGTCCAGTTTATCATTATCATTGAAAGTATAAGAAAACACCACATTTTGGGTTGTCCCCAAAAAGTAATAGAGGTGAAATCTAGTTCCAGTGACCTGAGCTTCCTCAAGAAATTCCCTCAAGTCGCTAGGATTTCCTCTGATTTCCTGTTTGGCTCTGTGACAGGAAGTGAAGGGAAATCTCTGAAATGGGAAATCGATGGCGAAAAAAAATAATCTCACAGGGGTTATAATCCTCCCTTGCTCTATCCGAAATGATTGCCTACAAGTTACAATACAATTGAAAGAGGGTTAGCATGTGGCTGCTCTGGAGAGCTTGCCATCTAAAAAGTATGGGCAGGTCATACAATAGGCGATAACTGTGAATCAGTTGATGGAGCAGGTAAAAGTTTCATTTTAAGGTGGAGGTAGGAAGAGATGATTTTCAGGGATCACCTGAAGTATGGGATAGCTAAACAGATTGGGGTTGGGAGTTCCAGAGCATGGGAGAGGTTCTGGAGAAATACTGTAGTGAGCATTGGAAGAGGTCAGAAAGGAGGTAGAGAGCAGGAGGTCTTGGGAGGAGTGAAGAGGACAGTTTGGGTGATATCTTGAGATGAGGTTGGTTGTACAGTTAGTAATTGATTTTTTTAAACACTTCCAAACCGGAAGAATTGGATTAATGACCAGGCCATTTTTTGTGATACGGCGCTGCGTCGCTTAAACTGACAATTGCGCGGTTGTGCGACGCTGTACCCAAACAAAGTTGATGGTTTGTGTTTTTTTTTTCCCCCCACAAATCGAGCTTTCTTTTGGTGGTCTTTGATCACCTTTTACTTTTTGCTATAATAAATATCCCCAAAAGTTAAAAAAAAAAATAAAAAAAAAAAATTCTTCCTCAGTTCAGGCCAAATATATATATATATATATATATATATATATATATATATATATATATATATATATATATATATATATATATATATATATATATATATATATATATATATATATATATATATATATATATATATATATATATATATATATATATATATATTCTTCTCACAATAAGCGTATATTGATTGATTTGCGCAAAAGTTATAGCGTCTACAAACTATGGGAAAGAGTTATGGCATTTTTATTATTCATTTTTTTTACTAGTAATGGTGGGGATCTGCGATTTTTAGCGGTATTGCGGCAGACAGATCGGACACTTTTGGGACCAGTGACATTTAAGGGAAGGAGATAACACTAGTGGGCGATCAAGGGGTTAAATGTGTTCCCTAGTTAGTGTTTCTAACTGTATGGGGATAGGACTGACTATCTTAGCAGGAACAAACAATCTGTCTCCTCTCCCCTGACAGAACAGGGATTTGTTTGTTTGCACACACAAGTCCCTGTTCTTGCTCTCGTGCATGCGATTGCGGGTGGCCAGCGGCGATCGCGCCAGTCGGTCATGCACATCAGGTTCCCCGCCGTGCAGCGGGAGCCTGCTATCGCCCTTAAAGGTACAGACGTACCCATACAGGGATTCTCAGAAATGAACCACTTTGCCCACGTATGTCAGCGTGAGCCGGTCGGCAAGTGGTTAGTCTTTGGCAGTTGGTAAGGTAGATATTCACGATGGGGGGGGGGGTTATGTAAACTTGAAACCTGTAGATAAATTGTCAGAATGAAACCCCCTTTAGGTAGCACACCGTAAGCACATACCTCTTGCTGCAGCAAAAATGCAGTCCAAAGCCCCAGCTGTGTTTTCACTTCTAAGCTGGTATTAGGCTCGGTTCACATTGCCGCAACTTGGGATCTAACTTGAGACCCTAGGTCGCGTGACGTGAAATTCCATATTGGTCAATGAGAGCTGTCTTAATTGGCACTACTGGAGTCACTCCGACTTTAGAAAAGGTTCCTGTACTACTTCTATCTGACTCGTGCCCATAGGCTTTAATGGAAGTAGTTTCTAAGTCAGATCCTCATCTATATTGATGTGCTTTGGATACAATATTACAGAAAGATTACGCAGGCATTCCCTGCACGTCGCTTTAAAGTCACATCAAGAAGTATTAAAGTTGCACTGTAAGTGGTGCAACTTTTTGGTCACACCAGTGTGAACTGAGCCTTAGGTGCATCTCTCTGTCCAATATCAAAGTCCAGTGCTTTCTAGGTAAATAGAAGCTCTTAGCACTGGAATACTGCACTAAGTCTGACCAACATCCAGACTTAGTTCATATCTGCTGACATTTTATGCCATCCCGGACATGCTACTGTTTTAAATACTGAATATTTCACAGGTTTTTAAAGTTGTTTTGGACTAATCCAATGGGGCCAGCATGGCTAACCTGACTGTGACAGGTTTATATTAAAGGCTAAGTTCACCTTTTGTAAAAAAAATAAAATATATGTGTGTGTGTGTGTGTGTGTGTGTGTGTATATGTATGTGTGTGTGTGTATATATATATATATATATATATATATATATATATATATATATATATATATATATATATATATATATATATATATATATATATATATATATATATGTATGTGTATATATGTGAAAAAGTAATTGCCAACTAAACCTTATAACTACTTGTGCCACGCTTGGCGGCAACAACTGCAATCAAGCATTTGCGATAACTGGCAATGAGTCTTTCACATTGCTGTGGAGCAATTTTGACCCACTCTTCTTTGCAGAATTGTTTTAATTCAGCCACATTGGAGGGGTTTCCAGCATGAACGGCCTGTGTAAGGCCATGATACAGCATCTCAATCGGACTTAAGTCCAGGATTTGACTAGGCCACTCCAAAACCTAAATTTTGCTTTGTTTGAACCATTTGGTGGTGGACTTGCGGTTTCGGATCATTGTCCTGCTGCATAACCCAAGTGCACTTGAGCTTGAGGTCACAAACTGATGGCCAGACATTCTCCTTTAGGATTTTCTGGTAAAGCTCAGAATTCATGGTTCCATCAGTTATGATAAGTCGTCCAGGTCCTGAAGCTGCAAAGCGGCCCCAGACCACACTACCACCACAATGTCTGACTGTTGGTATGATGTTCTTGTTATGAAATGCTGTATTCGTTTTAAGCCAGATGTAACGGGACGCACACTTTCCAAAAAGTAAATTTTTTTTTTTTTTTTTTGTCTCATCAGTCCACAGAATATTTGCCCAAAAGTCTTGAGGATAATCAAGATGTTTTTTGGTAAATGTGAGGTGAGCCTTTGTGTTCTTTTTGGTCAGCAGTGGCTTTGGCCTTGGAACTCTCCCATGGATGCCATTTTTGCCCAGTCTTTCTTATTGTTGAATCATGAACACTGATCTTACCTGAGGCAAGTGAGGCCTGCAGTTCTTTAGATGTTGTTCTGGGTACTTTTATGACCTCCTGGATGAGTCGTCGTCATTCTCTTGGAGTAATTTTTGTAGGCCAGCCACTCCTGGGAAGGTTCACCACTGTTCCAAGTTATCTACATTTGTGGATAATGGCTCTCCCCATGGTTCACTGGAGTTCCAAAGCCTTAGACATTGAAACCCTTCCTAGACCGATACATGTACATTACTTTGTTCCTAATCTGGTCTTGAATTTTTTTAGATTGTGGTATGTTGTGTGGCTTTTTGTTATCTGTTAGTGTGCTTCACTTTATCAGACAGCTTCTATTTATGTGATTTCTTGATTCAACAGGTCTGGCAGTAATCAGGTCTGTGTGTCACAGTTCATTCATGATTCAACATGGGAGGGGGCAATTAAATTAAATAATAATTTAAAAACTGCATCTTGGATTTACTCGGGTTATCTTTGTGTAATATTAAAAATTAGTTTGGTCTGAATCATTTAAGTAAGCAAAAAAAAAAAATATTGGGAAGGGGACAAATACTCTATTTTACCGGTATTTAAAGAGGTTGTAAATCAGTGGTTCTCAACCTTCTAGTGCTGTGGTCCCTTGATAAAATTTCCCAAGTTGTAGAGACCCGTAACAGTAAAATTATTTTCATAGCGTGGGTTGTCAGCACCCAAGGCAAGACAAGTAATTTGCACCCCTAACCCACAGACATTTAGCGCTCCTCGAGTCCCTTCCACTCGTACAGTATTAAAACCCCTTATGGTAGATTTTAGGATCTACCACTCTTTCTCTTTGTTCTCCTCCTTTCTTTCCCTTTTATCCCTTTCTCTATGTTAATTTCTTGATTTTTTTTTTTTTTTTTCCCCCCCCATCCCTCTCTAGCCGTGTTTCTTGTTCTTTTTCTTCTTCTTTCTCTCCCTTTTTTGTTTGTTCCTCCCCCTCTTTTCTTCTCCCTTCCATGTATTCTGTATTTTTATTCCTTCTCTTACTCCTTGGTGGGGTGGGGGTGGGGGGTGGAATGAGTGTCAGTGCTGGTGGGGGGAGTTCTGATCAGCCAACTTAGGTGCTCTTGATCAAGGTCATCTACCGATCTGAGAACTGTAGTGGAGACTTTTGATGGCAACTATAATCACAGGTATTATTACTCACTGTCTCTGACTTTGTGGTGTCTCGTAGCAGTGACACTTATGCTGAAATCAGGAGATAGGGTCTCCTCCAGCCCCTCCCACTTCACATTCCTCACCAGTCAGCTGACCTCTAGTCTCTGCCCCTCAGCCATGCCATAAACTAAATGGGCGGCTGCAAAAAGGCTGAGATGGCGGCCATGGCTCCAGGAACAGCCCAGCTGGGCGTCTGCAAAAAGGCTGGGAGAGCAGCGCGGGCATCAAGAACAGCCCAGAATTCGGTGACCCCTGGCAAAACGTCATTCAACCGCTGAGGGGGTCCCGACCCCCCAGGTTGAGAACCACTGTTGTAAACCCTGTTTGAAAAAAAACAAAACCTATAAGACAAAGGCATATTGAGCTAATATGCATTGCATACTAGCTCATTATGTAATACTTACCTTAGAACAAAACTCTCTCAGTGGCACCCGCACACCACTGAGACGGCTGACATTTTTCCCGGAGTTTCTTCCGGGTCTGCGGGCTCCGGCACTGTGATTGGCCAGAGCCACGATGATGTTGCTCCCGCGCAGGAGTCTCCGTTCACGGCACGGGGCTTGGAAGGAACGGCACAGGTGCCCGCTCCTTCAGAGCACATGCGCCAGTGATGTCACTGGCTGCATGTCTACTAAATATCTCCTAAACGGTATATGTTTAGGAGATATTCTCACTACCTATAGGTAAATGTAAGCAGAGGAAGTTTACTTATTTTGCAGGTTAAAATGTGCATATTATTATTTCTTTACATTGCAGCAAAGCATTGCTCCTGCGATCAGTTGATCACGGGAGCAATGGCAAGCTCCTGCAGACACACATTACAGCTGTCTGCCTGTACACAAGAACCCCCCCCCCCCCCCCTTATGGGCTGACAGTTACTAAAGTGCAGGAAGAGGATCCCCTGCCCGTTGTCATTAAAGGGGTGAGAAGTTACACGTGTTACAGGTGTAACTTGTTACAAAAGGTGAACTTATCCTTTAAAGGGTGGTAAACATAATTTTGTATGCACTTTAAAAAATGTGGCATTTAAAATAATATAAAAAGGAAGTGATATTGGCCTGCATTCACACCTGAGCAGAGCATATTCCTAGTAATTTTGAAGCAATTTTTGGGTGTTTTTACAAGCTTTGTGCAAGGGTTTTTGGACGTGTATCAAGCTTCAGGCATTTTTTTTCCTTGGCTGGACAAGGGGAGGAGAGGAGTTTTTCACATCCAAAGACGCACACAATTTTGTGTGTTGCACAATTAATGGCATAGTTTTTCAAGTCTATGGGGGGGCAAAAATGACAGAATACACTAAAAAAAACAAACAGTGCACTTTTATAGCCTAGGGGCAGTATGAATGGAGGCTTATTGATCACTCAAGAACATTTTAGGAAGGTTTTAACAAATGAATACTATTATATGTTTTCATATGGAGCAGCAAAAGTTGTATAGCCAGAGCAGAAGGTAGCAGGAAAACAATCTTGCTTAAAGTGCTACTAAACCCACAGCAGTAAAAAAAAGGAAAAAATCTGTATATGTAGAATAGCATGCTAGTTCTACGCACTGTGGAACTTAAGGGGTTAATCCTCTGAATTGTGTAAAAAGGCTATTTTAAACCTGTATGCACAGATCCTCCCCCCTCCTGCAGGGTCTCTCTTGGCGAGGCCAGATAAGACACAGTGAGGGTAGTACTGCTGCACATGCTCAGTTTAGTTTCTATTGCTGGAGAGAACAGTTCCTTGTTGGGCTGATCTTTTCAGGTCACATATTGACATTACACGTGTGGGTGTGTATACAGATCCTAAATGACAACCCAGTCCCTCCCTCCTCCATGCCCAGTAACTAAAAAAGAACACAGTGGGCGAGATCTCACATCCTGAATGATGGCTGATCCGCCTCCCTTAACAGCATGAGGGCACAGGCTGTAGCGGAAATCTCCTCCTACCTGAACATTCAGCACTATAGGCAGACCCTGCAGTTTATAATTTGACCAATGTATACAGATCAGCCAAAAAGGTATAGAGTGGCAGTATTTTAATGTAAAAAGAAGATTTCTAAACTTGGGGGGGCGCAGATGAACTATTTTCATATTGCTGGGTTTAGAAACCTTTTAATAGACAGCTTTGATAGTGATATATCTTGATGGAAAATGTTCTTCACAGCCTATGCGTTGCTTTTTCTCAGCTAAATGAATTACCTGAACCTAATTGTACCTGTCTACATTTTTACTGTACATTTATGTTATACTGTTACACAATACAGAACTTTAAAGGTATCACAGATAACCTAGTCATAAAATATACAGTGCCTTGAAAAAGTATTCATACCCCTGAAATTTTCCACATTTTGTCATGTTACAACCAAAAAACATGTATTTTATTGGGATTTTATGTGAGCGACCAACACAAAGTGGCACATAATTGTGAAGTGGAAGGAAAATGATAAATGGTTTTCAATTTTTTTTTTTTTACAAATCTCTGAAAAGTGTGCTGTGCGTTTGTATTCAGCCCCTCTGGATCAATACTTTGTAGAATCACCTTTTGCTGCAATTACAGCTGCAAGTGTTTTTGGGTATGTCTACCAGCCTTGCACATCTAGAGTGACATTTTTTTTCCCATTCTTTGCAAAATTGTTCAAGCTCTGTCAGATTGGATGGCGAGCGTCTGTTAACAGCAATTTTCAAGTCTTGCCACAAATTCTCAATTGGATTTAGGTCTGAACTTTGACTGGGCCATTCTAACACATCAATATGCTTTGATCTAAACCATTCCATTTTAGTTCTGGCTGTATGTTTAGGGTCGTTGTCCTGCTGGAAGATGAACCTCCACCCCAGTCTTATGTCTTTTGCAGACTAACAGGTTTCCTTCTAAGATTGCCATGTATTTGGTTCCACCCATCTCCCCATCAACTCTGATCAGGTTCTCTGTCCCTGCTTAAAAAACGCACCCTCACAACATGATGCTGTCACCAACATGTATCACGGTAGGGATGGTGTTTTCAGGGTGATGTGCAGTGTTAGTTTTCCGCCACACATTGTTTTGCATTTAGGCCAAAAAGTTCACTTTTGGTCTCATCTGACCAGAGCACCTTCTCCCACATGTTTGCTGTGTCCCCCACATGGCCTCTTGCAAACTGCAAATGGGACTTCTTCTTATGGCTTTCTTTCAACAATGGCTTCCTTCTTGACACTCTTCCATAAAGGGCAGATTTGTTGAGTGCACAGCTAATAGTTGTCCTGTGGACAGATTCTCCCACCTGAGCTGTGGATCTCTGCGTGGAAACCCGCATCCAATTTGCAATAGTTTGAACTTAGCCTTAAACTTCTCTAACTTTATCCCTGACATGTCTGGTGCGTTCCTTGGCCTTCATGATGCTGTTTGTTCACTATGGTTCTGTAAAAAACCTCTGAGGGCTTCACAGAACAGCTGTATTTATACTGAGATTAAATTATACACAGGTGGACTCTATTTACTAATTAGGTGATTTCTGAATGCAGTTGGTTCACTAGATTTTAGTTAGGGGTAGCAGAGTAAAGGGGGCTGAATAGAAATGTACTCCACACTTTTCAGATATTTATTTGAAAACCATTTATCATTTTCATCCCACTTCAGAATTATGTGCTACTTTGTGTTGGTCAATCACATAAAATCCCAATAAAATACGTTTGGATTGCCCAACAAAGTGGCACGTAATGTTCCCTCCGGGTCTCAGTCCCTCCACTTTTGAATGGTGGATGAACAAAGGCTTACTCCGTCTCTTGGATTTTTGCGACCATAGAGGATTGCTGTCTAGAAGCACTTTACAGGAAAAATACCTCCTCCCCATAGGGCTGCGATTTAGATATTCTCAAATTACGCACTTCCTGAACTCCCTGAAACATACTAGTGGCTTGACCTCCCCAACCCCCATGGAATATTTGTGTAGCAGAGTGGATAAACACACTGACCACATATCTGATATACGCTATTCTATACAAAGAGTCCACTAAATTACCTTACATGATACGATGGGAACGGGATCTAGGGGAAGAGTTAGAAGCAGCGGAATGGGGGAAACTGGCCCAATTCAATTCTAAACCTTACATTAATACCTCCCTGATCGAGGCGAACTACGTTTTCTTGCAATGGTATCTGGTTCCAGTCAGATTGGCGTCTGCAATGCAGGGGGCCTCCAGGTGTTTTCGTAGTTGCCAGGAGCTGGTGGACGTGTAGCAAAGTAAGGCGGTTCTGGATCCGCACTTACAATTTTATCTATTCCCTCACCCAAGAGAATCTAACAAAGTCTTCACAGCAGGCTCTTCTGGGGAAGCCAGTGGAGGGGATCCCGGGACATGTGAGACGCCTAATGGCATTAATTTTCACGGCAGCTAGGCTATCCATAGCGAGATCCTGGAGGTTGCCTATAATCCCCTTTGATCTTCTGAAGGCAAAATTGACATGGATCATGATCAATGAATGTATGGTGGCTATCCACAGGGACAAGCTAGCCCGCTTTGAGAAAATATGGAATCCATGGATAAAATACCTGTCAGAATCCACCTGATCTGGAGGGGGAGACAGTAGCTCCCTACATAGGAGGGCCATAGCCTGGTACCTAGACACTGCCACTTTCTTCCTGTCCTTTCACATCTTTCTCTACGGGTTTTCTCTTATGTTACCCAATCCTTCTCCCCCTCCTTTTTTTCCCTTTTCCTCCACTCTTCTTTCATTCTCCATTTTTCCTACAAGATGGATTAACCTTTTTAACCTTGGTCCGGAGTGACCTAGTCACTAAATATAAAGTGTAAGGGCTCGCAAGAGTCCAAGCAAGGGAACAGACAGCAGTTAATAATACATTCAAAGTTAAACATAGATTGCCTGTGTATATATTATTTATTTTATATTATTCAACAGTTCCGCCTGTTGTAGACTATGCAAATGATACTCAGGTTCATTGTCAACTGTTCGGATTTTACATCTTCAGTGACCTAACTACCTGACCAATGAATGGGAAGCCACCCATAGATCTGAGAGTTATTGGGCTGTTTGACTTTGTCTTTTTCTTGTATGCACCCAGTTTTGTGTTAATGTTGAAAAATTACCAATAAAAACTATTGAAACGAAAATACATTTACGTTTTTGATTGTAACATGACAAAATGTGGAAAATTTCAAGGGGTATAAATACTTTTTCAGGGCACTGTATATATTAGGATTATGTCATCTGTGATACATTTAAAGTCCTATATTGTGTAACAGTACATCATAAATAATATACAGTACATTAGAGCTGCGCGATTAATTGTTAAAAAATCACTATCTCGATTCAACCCCCCTCACGATCTTAACCCAGCATTTCCACGATTCATACAGTGCAGAGCCCGTTCTCTGCTCACCCACAGCTGTCCAAAGGAACAAAAATAGCTGGCAAATGTTTATCAACATTGTCAGCATTGAGAGATAACTATAAACAAAGTATCATTTGGTTCTTTTAGAATTTTTATATCAAAGGAATAAACGTCGGTCTGTAAATGAGGGCAGTTTAACCACTTAGAGTGGTGTTCCGGCCGAAATTATACTTTTTAAATAAAAATACCCCTATAATACACAAGCTTAATGTATTCTAGTAAAGTTAGTCTGTAAACTAAGGTCTGTTTTGTTAGTTTATAGCAGTAGTTTGTTATTTTATAAACTTACAGCAGGCCGTGGGCATCTGAAGCCAGACTGTATTTCTTCCTGGATCTCATCCTTGCAGATCTCGCACATGCTCAGTGCAGCACAAGCAGTGTAATAGGTTTCAGGTCAGGTTTCCATAGCAACGGCAGTGTCAGAGGAAGTTGCCGCCCCTTCCCAGAAGGCATTGCAACAGGAAATGATGCGATGGGCCACGGCCAGGGAGGAGGAAGTGAAAAATGAATACAGCAGATATACAGTAGGTGCTGAGAAAAACAAATACAAAAATATCCAATTCGCTTACAGTGCACAGTTTAGTGAAGGATGCTGAAGAGTTGTAAAAGTGGGTGGAACTCCACTTTAAAGTCTAAGCCCCCGTTCACACCTATGCGAATTAGATGCGCTTACACCGCATCTAATTCGCAGGACATTTTTAAATACATTCATATGAATGCATCTGGTTCACATATGTGCGTTGCATTTGCACTGCGCATTGCACAAAAAACGTGTGCGTTTTCTGGGCATTGCGGTGCGAATTACGAGTCAATTATCTTCTATGGGAACGCATCTGCTTTGCAGATGCATTGCGTTCTGAACATGGATTTTCTCCTTCTCCTCACTACACCTCCCCCTCTCCCTGCTCACTGATCCTGAGCTAAAACGCAGTGATTCCTTTGAACAGGAGATTTTTATCTCGCCAGTGAAACCTGACCTTCAATTCGCACCGCACATGTGTGAACCCAGGCTTAACCTTTTTCTGATACTTGTTGCTTACAAGTTAAAATCAGTATTTTTTGCTAGGAAATTACTTAGAACCTCCAAACATTAATATTTTTTAACAGAGACCCTAGAGAATAAAATGGCAGTTGTTGCAATATTTTAGGTCACACTGTATTTGCGCAGCAGTCTTTCAAACACAAATTTTTGGGAAAAAATATACTTCAGTGTAATTAAAAAAACAAAACAACCGTAAAGTTAGCCCGATTTTGTATAATGTGAAAGATGATGTTACACCGCGAGAGTCGTGAGAGAATCGTGATCTTTATTCTAAGCAAAAAAAAAAAAATTGTGATTCTCATTTTAGCCAGAATCGCACAGCTCTACACAGTAAATTTTATTTATTTTTATATATAATAAAAATATATAAATATTATAGTAGGAGGGTGGTTCTTTATTAAAAATGCAGTGGCATGCCACCATTTGTAAGTGATTTCACATCATAAACACATATACACTGTTACATTGTATTAAAAGAAAGGCCATTGCACAGATCTATTATGCCCAGATAGATCTGTGAGGTAACTTTCTTTTATTCTAACTGTGTGTGTATACAACCCCAGTTCCAAAAAAGTTGGGACGCTGTGTAAAATCTACATAAAAACAGATTGCAATGATTTGAAAATCTCATAAGCCCATGTTTTATTGGGACAACATGTGGACAGGGCCATGTTTACCACAGTGTAGTATCACTCTTCTGTAGCCTCCCTGGCGGTTTTCCCGAGTGTGGCTCGGGGTTAAAATTCAGGACCATTAGCGGTAACCCCGAGCCACTCGGGATTACATCGCAGGATCCTGGTGCCTCCTTACTTACCTTGTCCCCGGGATCCTGCGATGTCCCCCGCAGTGACCGAGGGCTCCGTCCTCCCCCGAAGCCTCTCCTTGCCAGGCTCCGTTCCCTGCGAGCGTCGCAACGCACGGGGGCGGAGCCTGGCGGCAAATTAAAAAAAAAAGTAAAAATCATAACACATGCAGTACTGTAATCTTACAGATTACAGTACTGTATGAAATGATTTCACATCCCTTTTGTTCCCAGTGCTTTGGCCCATGCCCTGCATGCAGTTTTACATGATATACACTGTTCTTTCTGCCTGGAAACTGGAGATTGTCCATAGCAACCAAAAAGTGTCCCTTTACGTCAAAAGTGGCTTTAGACCAGCTAGAAAACAGCGATAGTAAATTAGAACACTTGCAGAATTGAGCGATAGTGAATTGTGGGGAAATTTATTTTATTACTATTTATTTTTATTTTTTTTAATTATTTATTTTTATTTATTATATTATAATTTATGTTTTTGTGTTTCAAACTTTATCATACCCGGGATATCTCCTAGACTCTGGTTTGGACAGATTTAAGTGTGTTATTGTTAAGAATTACAGACCTACAATATAAAACGCCAAATTTCCATGCAAAATAATTGTACCGCTTTCAGCACCTAAAATCCGAAATAATGATACCGCCAGGGAGGTTAAACAACAATCTGTAAATGTCTGGGAACTGAGGAGATCTCTTGCTGGAGCTTTGGGAGAGGAATGTGGTCCCATTCCTGCCTGATATAGGATTCTTACCGTCCTGGGTCTTTGTCGTATTTTTTGTTTCAAGATGCGCCAAATATTTTCGTTTGAAAGGTCTGGACTGCAGGCATGCCGGTTAATAGCATGGCACCCGGACTCTTCTACTACAAAGCAATGCTGTTGTCATAGATGCAGTATGCGGTTTAGCATTGTCCTGCTGAAATGGGCAAGGCCTTTCCTGAAAGAGACGTCTTCCGGATGGGAGAATATGCTGCTCTAAAACCTGAATATATCTTTTAGCATTGATGGTGCCTTTCCAGATGTTAAAGCTGCCCATTCCATACACATCAATATGGGTGGCTGATAACGAGCTGAAAGTTCCCTCCCCTCTTTAGTCTGGAGGACGCTGCTCCAATGGTGGCCAAAAAGACCACAGAACAGATTTTCACTTTGCAACAGACCATTTTAAATTAGCTTTGGCCCAGTGAAGACGATGGTGTTTCTGAATCGTGTTCAGATATGGCTTCTTCTTTGCATGATATAGCTTTACCTTGCATTTTTGCATGGCATGGCGAACTGTGTTCAGAGAGTGATTTTTGGAAGTATTCCTGAGCCCATGCAGTGATGTCCATCACAGAATCATACCTGTTTTTAATCTAGTGCCGTCCGAGGGGCCGAATATCGCAAGCTTCCAATATTGCGTTGGGCATTGGCCTTGTCACTTGTGCACAGAGATTTCTCTGATACTTTCGATGAGCTTATGTACTGTAGATGATGGTATAATTGAAGTCTTTGCAATTTTACATTAAGGAACATTATTCTAAAATTGTTTGACAATTTTAGATGCGGCTTTTTACAGATTGTTGAATCGCTGTTCATCTTTACTTCTTAGTGTCCTATGGGAAGGCTCGTTGTTTTTGTTTTTGTTTTTCTTCCTTTACTTCTTCTTTCATTCCTTGGCCTTTTCTCTTCTTTCCATTTATTAAACTTTTTGGTAGTTTTGGGGAGAGACGTAAGACCGCTGGCTGGCCGCCATTTGTCCCACTCCCTTTCTGAGGGCAGTGTGTGCAAACACAAAGACCAGCTACCCTAATTAATTCATGGCCAGGGTGACCCCTCGTCTTAGGTGAGGGCGATCCCTGGTCATGCAGTTCCTATTTAGAGGATGTATTCTTTGTTATTAGGAAATCTAGTCACAGCCCAAAATTATCTTATATCTTTTCCATAGTGATTATTGGTGTATGTTACTAATGCCATCATGTACCATTACTTTACTGTATTGTATGGTTCATAACCTTAATAAAAAATAATTGGAAAAGAAAATGATGGAATACCACCGCATATTTAAAATTTGGGTACTAATCATGCCTATTCATAGATATTTCCAATTCTTCGGAGGAAGCAGACTTGTTCTGAGAAACCCAATAAGTAAAGTACCACCCATCTACTCTCTCTTGACCATCAGCTTATCCTCAAAATACAATAGCCGGGTAGAAGAGGGATTGAGGGTAGTAATGTTTGTATATTCTGAATACTGTACAGCCTAGTTATAGTGCTGTAATTCTTGTATTGTATTATATAATTGTTGATCTGTATTTATATCACAGGCTCAACACAAAGCACACAGAAAACATTTTTTTTTTCTTTTCCATGTGTCCTGTCCACACCTTAATGCTCCTTTTAGCCCTGGTTCTCACTGAGCTGCGGGAATGAAACCGTGCAAGTTCAGCTGAACTCAATTTCATTCCCGCATGTCAGTCCCAACTTCAGCTGCGATTTCACAGACTTCTGTGCGGGTTTCTGCACAGATGTCAATGGAAATCGCACCCCAAAATCGCAAAAATTAATACAGAAACTTTTTGAAATCGGTGCGGCGTCGCAAATGCAGCATCGCACCTATTAGGATGGCGCCAATGCTGGCAATTGCCACCAATTTGACATGTCAAAACCAATGTGAACCAGGGCTTAAAGCAGAACAAACCTATTGATTTAACCGTTAGCTCTTATTGTCTGTCTATCGATTTAACCGTTTCCCAAAATTGGTACCATCCCTTGAATGGTAACTGTCACAGTTGTTTGTGCTCTCAACTGGACTGTCAAGCCATCATATGACTGGTGTCCTAACTGATCACATGTGCAGCACCTTGGCAACAGTAGATCAAACCGAGGCTAAGATGACAGCTTCTTTGACTGCAAGCCCGGGTTCACACTATAGCGAACACAGACATCGCATGTATTTGCACCCGCACTGCGGGTGTGCCTAACCAGTGTTTTTGTGTACACAGTGTGCTGCTTTCACTAGGGGGAGAGATGGATTTTAGTCCCTGCTTTGCAGAGACACAGGATAGATTCCCCTGTCAGAACTGAGACATGCCTTGTTTACATATCTCAGTTCTCTGTCTCCCCGACAATCGGCGGGTACCGGAGGACATAGAGTACCGTAGATCGGCTTCTGCTGTGAATTATCACAGTAGAAGTGTCCTGCCAGCATCATGCGTGCACCCCCCTGCAGTTGGGAAGTACAGAATCAGGTGTATATACATGATCCTGCGCACAGCTGCTGCTCTGTAGCAGTAAAGGTAGAGAAAATACAAGTTAAAAAAAAATGATATTCACTATTGCCATATCCCCCCCCACACACACACACACACACACACACACACACACTTATTTTCTGCTATTTAGTTAACCTATGCTCTCCTGTTGGGCTATATTCACAGGTCTGTGTGCATTATTTTTAAGTATTCACAAGGTGCACTGCTGCAAATCAAACATGACAAAGATGTAGCCAAAATGATTCCTGTACTAACAAAGATATAGAAGCTTCTATAGGTGACTTCCGTCTCTGAAAATGCTATGTACTTGACTGTCATGCTGATCCAGCAACTACAGTATTCCAGCCTTCACTTAATTAACACAGCATCATTCTGATCCTCTCCCTGTAAAATGTTGTGCAACTGTTGTTTCCCCCACCTGCCCCCCAGCCTCCTGGTATACAGGCTTCAGGACAGTCTCCCCTAATCGGCCAAACTCGCACATGAGCAGCGACCAGGGGCCAGTTGAGTGACAAAGGAAGTGACTATCGATTCCTAATCCCTAGAGGGTGGCGTGAGGGGGGAAAAAAAAAAATAACTGAAGACTTCAGGAGAGAGGAAGTCTCTGATATACCGTATTTATCGGCGTATAACACGCACTTTTTTCCCCTTAAAATCAGGGGAAAGTTGCAGGTGCGTGTTATACGCCGATCCGGAGCTGTCACTTCTTCAAAATCGCGGACCGCGATTTGAAAATGGCGCCGCCGGCGCCGAAGTACACAGAGCCGGTCCTCGGCTCTTTCCGGCGGCTCTCGTTTACTTTCGGCTCCACTCGTAGTCCCGAGCGGAGCTATCCGAACCTACTCGGATAGCTCCGCTCCGGACTACGAGTGAAACCGAAAGTAAACGAGAGCCGCCGGAAAGAGCCGAGGACCGGCTCTGTGTACTTCGGCGCCGGCGGCGCCATTTTCAAATCGCGGTCCGCGATTTTGAAGATGTGACAGCAGGGACAGGGGATCCCAGGCTGCACGGGGGGAAGGCTGCACGGGGGGAAGGCTGCACGGGGGGAAGGCTGCACGGGGGGAAGGCTGCAGGGGGGAAGGCTGCACTGGGGAAGGCTGCACTGGGGAAGGCTGCACTGGGGAAGGCTGCACTGACAAGGCTGCACTGACAAGGCTGCACTAACATGGCTGCACTGACATGGCTGCACTGACATGGCTGCACTGACAAGGCTGCACTGACATGGCTGCACTGACATGGCTGCACTGACAAGGCTGCACTGACATGGCTGCACTGGGGAAGGCTGCACTGAGGAAGGCTGCACTGAGGAAGGCTGCACTGACAAGGCTGCACTGACATGGCTGCACTGACATGGCTGCACTGACAAGGCTGCAATGAAGGGCATTTAAATGTAAGTTTTTTTTCCCTTCAACTTCCCTCCTAAAAGTTTTTTTTCCTTAAAATTCCCTCCTAAATTGGGGTGCGTGTTATACGCCGGTGCGTGTTATACGCCGATAAATACGGTACTTCCTGAGCTCTTCATTTTTATTTTATTTTTTTAAGTCAGCAGCTACAGTACTTGTAGCTGGTGACATTTATTTTTGGATAGCCGGGTGAAGTTCCTCTTTAGGCACTGACCTGGAACAAGTATGCAGATGTACTTTCTAATCTGCATACTTTAAGATCGGTAAGGAAGAAAGTAGTCCCTAGATCAGCGTGTCGGCCCAATATTTTCTCAGTACAGGTTTCTGAGTTTCCGTTTAGCAAAGGAGGCTCCTTTGCACAGACTGAAGTTTTAATATTTATTTCATGTTTTTTGTATAGAGCTAAAAGACTTTGTCTGTGCCTCTCATGCTTATCTGTCTTTCTCCCAGCCACTGCCTGATCATCCAGAAACTGAGGCGTGCAGCAGTCCTTACCATTTTGTGACAGGTAAATGAGTCTTTTCAACTCTTGAGTCATTTTAAAGAGCCACACACATTATTTGTTTTTTGTGCTGTGAATATGTACTGCTGCAGGTACATGTATGTGTGATTTGAGACGTTTTCTAAATAGAAATTTAGAATTACTTGTTCTATAAATGGTATTAGGAAAGAACGCTGCCTATGTGTAAAGAATTAGTCCAGGTAAACGATTTACTTTCTAAATTGATAAAAATGCAATTCTGATTGCAGTGACCTGTGCATACCTGCCATATTGATTCTCAAAGTGCACCTGTGCCTAGACAATGGACAATAACCACTTTCCTTGGACTAATCATAAACCACCCAGATAAAACAAGCTCAAAGCTGGTATCGTTATTTTTCAGCCGTCAATTTAAATGTTTAGTAAAAGTGATTTGGCTGTCTCTACAGCTGCCTGATCACTTTCACAGTAGTGAGAGGTGCCACATCCTCTTGCTGCTGCCCATGGGGGTTCCCAGGTTTTCCTGTTCATCTGGACAGCCAGGGACTGCAGTAACCTGCCACAAGAGTGAGGGCAAGAGGAGATGAAGGAACATCCATTCACTGATCTCTTCTACAAGTAATGAAGGAATTCGCTTTTTGTGTAGCTGCAGGACAATATGTTGTTGTTGATGAGCTGCAGTAGATGGCAGGGAAGACGTTGGGGGTCCAATAGACTTCTGATGTCCCTATAAACAAGACCTGTCACCTAGTCATGCTATCACATATGAGCTCCCTTGTGATTGCAATAAAGTTAAATGGGGAAAAAGGTGTTACATAAAAGTAATTTATGAAATTTAAAAAGCATCCACTTGTGTGTAAACAGCAATTATGCCGTATGTGTGAGGTATTGCCATGAACGCTGGTGTGAGAGAGAAAATTCTACAGCCATAGTTCATGGTTGACTCTAAACTGATAACCTGTGAAGGCTTTTAAAGCGTAGCATATAGACCAGTGGTTCTGTCCTCAGGACCCACTAACAGGCCAGGTTTGCAAGGCCACTGAAATACATCACAGGTGATATAATTTGCTATTCAGTTATTGCAGTATTCTAGTCTGCATCTCCCCAAGGTAATACTTAAAATCTGGCCTGTTAGTGGGTCCTGAAGACAGGGGTTGAGAGCAATATTGGGTACTGTTGTTTTTCGCCACTTCATGGGTACCTGCAATTTTAAGGCTTGACATGTTTGGCATCTATTAACTTAACACAACCTCTTTTTTTATATTTTACCATAAAATTGAGTATTATATTGTGTTTGCATGCACTAAACTTTTTTGTGTATTTTTTGTTCCAGAAAATATACTTTTGATAGGTGTGCAAATATAGTGCAACATAAAAAAAAAATGGCACTACTAGTCTACAGGACCTCTGCTTTCAGAAAATATAAAATTGTTTGGGGTTCTAATAATTTTCCAGCAAAAAATGCTGGATTTTAACTTGCCGTACTTATCGGCAAGTTAAAATCCACGGCACGCACCCCAAGTTTAGGAGGGAATTATAAGGAAAAAAATGTTTTAAGGAAAAAAACTTACATTTAAATGCCCATCAATGCAGCCTTGCACAGCATCAATCTGCATGCTTGTCCAGTGTCATTTGCAGTCATTTGCAGCCTTGATGTCATTTGCAGCCTTGATGTCATTTGCAGCCTTGATGTCATTTGCAGCCTTGATGTCATTTGCAGCCTTGCAGTCAGCAGCCTTGATGTCATTTGCAGCCTTGCAGTCAGCAGCCTTGGTGTCATTTTGCAGCCTTGCAGTCAGCAGCCTTGGTGTCATTTTGCAGCCTTATCAAGTGTCCATTTGCAGCCTTGCAGCTTTGCCAGTGCCGATCTGAAGCTTTTCTGTGTCCTTTTGCAGCCTTGCCCAGGCTGCAGTTAAACTGCAGTGACCTGTCAGTGTCACTGCAGTTTGAAAATGGCGCCGAAATACACAGAGCCGGTCCTCGGCTCTTCTCGTCGGCTTTCGTTCACTTTCGGCTCTACTCGTAGTCCCGCTCGGGATGGGCGTGACTGTGAGCGGAGCTAGCCGAACCTAGCCGAGTACACTCGGCTAGGTTCGTGCGGCGCTCGAGTGAAGCCGAAAGTGGCCGAGAAGAGCCGAGGACCGGCTCTGTGTATTTCGGCGCCATTTTCAAATCGCGGTCGGCGATCACTCCGCTCAGTCAGCAGGGGATCGCAGGGGATCGGCGTATAACATGCACCCGCGATTTTCCCCTGATTTTAAGGGGAAAAAAGTGCGTGTTATACGCCGATAAATACGGTATGTGAAAATGGAAAGATTTCCCCAGACATGAAGTGGTTAAAGTATTTTTTTATTCTTAACAGGCACTGAAAGCGCTTTCAAACAAGTCATCCCTGACCCCCTCTAGCTGCTTGTACTGTAGAGTAAATCGTTATCAAAGATAACAGCAAAGGTTTAATGGGTTTAGTTGGTTTCTAACAGCTTAAAGTGATATTAAAGCTCCACTTTTGTTTTTTAAATAACAAACAGGTCATACGTACCTGCTCTGTGCAATGGTTATGCACAGAGCAGCCCCAATCCTTCTTATTTTAGGTCCCCTGCTGATGCTCCTGGCTCCTCCCCCTTTGAGCACCCACTATTAGCTTTCAGAGCCACTTTAAAAAACCTGATGACTGTTTACATTGGAGGGCTGTCGGGCTACCAAGATTCTGGTGAAATGTTACGTAAAGGGGGCAGAAGATGAGATTTCAGTGCCTCTGTTGTAAATTTTGAAGATGAATGTCTCCACAGTGTCTACAACTACAGAGATGAATGAGAGCTTTTGCTGCTTGTTTGAAATATGTAGCTTCATTAGTGTTCATAGTCTGAAAACAGGTTCACTTTAGGCTTGCATTTTGACTGACCCCTGCATTATCTCCTACATTCAGATGTCATTTATTCCATACTCAGTGAACAAAAAATTGGTATTCCTTTTTAATATAAAGTTTTAAGTGTGTACCCTTTTGAACATGCGGTGCTTGTTTCAAGACAGGTGTCAGCAGTTGGGCATTGTTTCTGTGCATGGTGTGTTTCCTTCATTGCTTTGGTATTTGTTGGGAGTCCAAATATTCAAGATTAGCTGTAAATAGTCTCATGCTACTGAGGATTGTAGGTCATGTTGTCATGCAGAGAGCAGTGGAATGATTTTACAGCAGGTATTTGTCATAAATATACTGTGTACATATTATTGTATTACAATATATTATTATTACAATATATAGTATAACAATTCAACCTGGCTTCATCTTTTGTTTTAATGAAGGTTTGAAACAGTCCAGATTTACAGTACTGGAGGATTCTGTTAAATGTTCTGTTCTGAATTCTGTTAGTCATGTAGCAGTGCAGCGCTGTTCTATATTCTGATTGGTTTAAAGTAAATGTGGTTGTTCTAGATAAGAGTGCCATGCGTGGTTTGAAATTCAGCAGACACTGGTCGATCTACCGACTGCCTTCTGTACAACTGCCCTGTCGGATTTTCTTTCAGCTATCCACAATATGCTAAGTGTATTCTGACGGTGAGGATGTCTCCCCACTGTCCGAATACAAAGACACAGTGGGGAGGATTCTGCCTCCACTGTGAATGTGTGGATGGGGGAATCTGGTCGTCAGTTTTTTTTTTTTTTTTTTTTTTTCCCAACCTGCTGGTTGAACGAAAAAAAAAAACTGACTCATCTTTAGACCGCTTTTAGTATAATTAAACCTGCCAGCACACCCTTTCTAAATCCCATTCTAACTGCCCTGTGAAAAAGGAAAAGGAAGATGCTTATATATACACACCTATGCTCAGGGCGCTCTGTACTGGTCACATGATTGACTCCCAGTGGCGGCTTCAGGGGAGAGGAGAGACAGCCGGAAATGGATTCCCCATTGTAAGCCTATGGGTGATGTCATGGACTAGGCATTGCTGCTGTTGTGGCTGCTCTCTCCTCTCCCCTGCAGCCAGCTACTAGGGAGATTTTAATGACCAGACCGGATTGCTCTGAGAATAGGAAAGTATAAGCATCTTCCTTTAACAGGGTAGTTAGAGTAGGATTTAGAAGATGGGTGGGAGCAGGTTTAAGCATACTTATTAATAGCCTGGAATTCCACTTTAAAAGGAAGTCAAGCATCACACCAAAGGGCCTATTTTTTTTTAATTGCATTGCAGTCACACAAAAGTCATGAACAATGTGTGAAATGTGGTTTCTATTTGTTGCCTTTCTTGGGGTGAACATAACATTCCCTAACCTTTGTTCCTAAGGCCTCTTGAGTTTAGGAGCTTTTGCCCTTTTTTTTTTTTTTTTTTTTTGCCATAACTCCTAAACTTGACTCCATATAAGCTTGTGTCCATGTACACATAGGCTGTTAGGATCATTTAGGAGCTGCTGCGGTTAGGTGAGATTCAACCTCCCTCTCCTGAACGTGATTGTAAAGTCTTGTTTTAAAAAATAAAATAACAAACATGTTATACTTCTCTGCTCTGTGCAGTTGGTTTTGCACAGAGCAAACCGGGATCCTTCTCTTTTTGGGTCCCATTTCGCTGCTCCTGGCCCCCCTCCTCTGTCAAGTGCCCCCACAGCAAGCAGCTTGCTATGGGGGCATACAAGCCGAACTGCAGCTTCGCGTGTCCGTTCAGACACGGAGCTGCCGTTAGGCCCCGCCCCTCTCTCCTCTGGCTAAGTGACTGGCAGCCGCGGGAGCCAATTGAGTCCCGGATGGCTGATGGACTCGTGGACATTGATGGAGAGAGCTGGAGCTCAGGTAATTTGGGAGGGTGCTGGGCGGGCTGCTGTACACAAGTTTTTTATCTTAATGCATAGAATGTGGTAGCCTCCCTGGCGGTTTTCCCGAGTGTGGCTCGGGGTTAAAATTCAGGACCATTAGCGGTAATCCCGAGCCACACTCGGGATTACATCGCAGGATCCTGGTGTGGCTTTACTTACCTTGTCCCCGGGATCCTGCGATGTCCCCCGCAGTGTCCGTGGGCTCTGTCCTCTGCCCGAAGTCTCTCCTTGCCAGGCTCCGTTTCCTGCGAGCATCGCCACGTACGGGGGCGGAGCCTGGCGGCAAATTTAAAAAAAAAGTAAAAATCATAACACATACAGTACTGTAATCTTACAGATTACAGTACTGTATGAAATGATTTCACATCCCTTTTGTCCCCAGTGCTTTGGCCCATGCCCTGCATGCAGTTTTATATTATATATACTGTTCTTTCTGCCTGGAAACTGGAGATTGTCCATAGCAACCAAAAAGTGTCCCTTTACGTCAAAAGTGACTTTAGACCAGCTAGAAAACAGCGATAGTAAATTAGAACACTTGCAGAATTGAGCGATAGTGAATCGTGGGGAAATTTTATTTTATTACTATTTATTTTATTTTTTTAAATTATTTATTTTTATTTATTATATTATAATTTATGTTTTTGTGTTTCAAACTTTATAATACCCGGGATATCTACTAGACTCTGGTTTGGACAGATTTAAGTGTGTTATTGTTAAGAATTACAGACCTTCAATATAAAACGCCAAATTTCCATGCAAAATAATTGTACCACTTTCAGCACCTAAAATCCGAAATAATCATACCGCCAGGGAGGTTAAGATAAAAAAAACCTTCTGCCTTTACAACTCCTTTAACCACTTCAGCCCCAGAAGTTTTGGCTGCTCAGTGTCCAGGCCATTTTTTGCGATACGGCACTGCGGCGCTTTAACTGACAATTGCATGATCGTGCGATGCTGTATCCAAGCCAAATTTATGTCTCTCCCCCCCCCCCCCCCCCCACACAATTTTTGCTATAATAAATATCCCACATTTTTTTTCAAAAAAACAAATTTTTTCCTCAGTTTAGGCCGATATGTATTATACATATTTTTGGTTAAAAAAATCGCAATAAGCGTATATTGATTGGTTTGCGCAAAAGTCTACAAAAAAGGGGATAGATTTATGGCATTTTTATTTATTTATTTTATTTTTTTTACTAGTAATGGCGATCTGCAATTTTTTTATCGGGACTGCGATATTGTGGCGGACAAATTGGACACTTTTGACACATTTTTGGGACCATTAACAATCATACAGCGGTCAGTGCTATAAAAATGCACTGAATACTGTATAAATGTCACTGGCAGGGAAGGGGTTAACACTAGGGGGTGATCAAGGGGTTAACTGTGTTCCTCACGGTGTTCTAACTGTAGGGGGATGGGACTGTCTAGGAGGAGAGAGAGATCAGTGTTCATACATAGTATGAACACACGATCTGTCTCCACAGATCCCGGTTCTCGCTCTGTCATGCATCGGGTCCGGGCATACACTGTGGGCGTGCGCCCCTGGTGGCCAAAAGGCGAAGCACCGTAAGTAACGTTGTTTCGCCCATCAGTGACATTATGCCGCAGTAAAACTGTGGCGGCTTGTCGGCAACCAGTTAAAGCGTTTGTTAACCCCCCCAAAAAATGGCTCCTGCTCCTTTAAAGCATGTTATATGACACAGTGCTTGTCCTGTGTCATTTTTGCCCCCTGTAACACCTAAAAAAAAAACTTGGCTGATCCTGACAGTTTCTACCCTCCCCCCTGTAAACGGACTACAGTGTATTATGGCTTGCTGCTGAGCCCTGACACTGTGGTCAGTTTACGTGCCTCCATCATCTGCAGCCTACTATCTGTCTCCTCTGTGTTCTCTCCCTCACTCCCTGCCTGTCAGCTCGTGACACCCCCAAGCCCCCCCTCCCCTCCGCTGCTTAAATAACACTAACCTGTATGCACCATCTGCGCTGCCTCCTATTGTAGTGTCCCCCTCCTTGTATGATTTATAAAAAATGCTGCAAATGCCTAATTTCAGAGCGTAAATCGTAAACACATGACTGGCCGGATCTCTCCTCCCCTCCTCCTCCCTTTCCGATTGACGTTAGTGGGGGAATCTCAGCCCCGCCTGAAACATCTCTCAGAAGAGGAAAGGAGAGATCCGGCCGGTCATGTGACTGAGATATCTGCTTTGAAATGAGGTATTTGCAGCATCTATTTTTATAAATCACACACAGAGGGGGACACTACAATAGGAGGCAGAGCTGATGGTGCAAACAGGTTACAGTGGCTTAACCACTTTAAGTGTATATGAAGCCTAAGGCTCCTTTCACGCGGGGGCGGCATCAGCGGTAAAACTACGCTATTTTTAGCGCCGCTTTAACATTGTTTTAGTGGCGGTTTTTGGCCGCTAGCGGCCGAGAAAGGGTTAAAACCACTACAAAGCGCTGCTGCAGCAGTGCTTTGCCGGCGGTATTACCGCGCTACCCCAATGATTTCAATGGGCAGGAGCAGTGTATTCACCGCTCCAAAGATCCTTCTTGCAGGACTTTTTTTTTACTGTCCTGCCAGCGCACCGCTTCAGTGTGAAAGCCCTCGGGGCTTTCACATTGGAGACAAAGCAGCGGCTCTTTCAGGGCGTTTTGCAGGCGCTATTTTTAGCGCTGTAGCGCCTGCATAGCGCCCCAGTGTGAAAAGGGTCTAAGAATAAAGCCTTAAGAATAATTGACCAGAAGAATTAAAGAACATTTGACCAATCGTGAAAAAACCATAACACTATGGGTTAAAAACATTTGACCAGAAGAGGAAATAATTTGAGGGGAGACCTTTGTCCTGAGTACTAAATGCATGGAAATTCCTGTGCTCAGCTCCAACAGTGTAATTAATGAATCAGCAACTGCAGAGAGTGAACTTCTACACAGAATTGATACAATGTTGTTTCATTTGTTTTGACAAATTTACCACTAGCAACAAATCACCTAAGGTAAACAATGGAGTTCCATCTCTGCAATATTGTATCAGTTCTGTAAAAAGGTGCACTCTCTGGACTAGCTGATTCATTACACTGTCATTGTTTGGAAAGCAATCTCCATACACTTTGTACAGAGTGCAGAGGTCTCCCTCCTAATTCCTCTTCTTTTCAGTCCATGGTGTTAGGCTATTTTCTCTATTGGTGGAATGTTCTTTAACCACTTGCTGACCGCTCTATAGCAGATTTACTGCTACAGGATGGCCACTCTGCGCAGAATCACATTATATATATATATATATATATATATATATATATATATATATATATATATATATATATATATATATAATGTGATTCTGCACTTCCGGGTAGGGGACACACCGCTTCTGCTTTGATTAATCACAACAGAAGCCGATCAGCGGGTGCCAGCCAATGCATGTCCACTGGCACCCACTGATCTCTGAGGACACACATTTGACGGAGCTTTGCAAATGTAAGCAATGCAAAGCTCCATCCTGTCAGTGATTTCTGTGCTGGATTTTGTTTCCCTTAGTAAAAACAGCACACTGTGTACACAAAAACACTGGTTGGACACGCATTTAAACCTTTGATTGCCCTAGATGTTTAACTCCTTCCCAGCCAGTGTCATTGGTACAGTGACAGTGTATATTTTTAGCACTGATCACTGTATTAGTGTCACTAGTTCCCACAAAGTCACTGATCCCCACCATTACTAGTAAAAAACAAAATATATATATATATATATATATATATCAGGGATATGCAATTAGCGGACCTCCCAGCTGTTGCAAAACTACAAGTCCCATCATGCCTCTGCCTCTGGATGTCATGCTTCTGGCTGTCAGTCTTGCTATGCCTCATAGGACTTGTAGTTCTGCAACAGCTGGAGGTCCGCTAATTGCATATCCCTGATATATATTATAATAGTTTGGTTTGCACAAAAGTTATAGCGTCTACAATCAATATATGCTTATTCTGATTTTTTTTTTTTTTTTTAACCAAAAATATATAACAGAATACATATTGGCCTAAATTTATGAAGAAATTTAAATTAAAAAAAAAATTAATAGACATGTTTTATAGCAAAATGTAAAAACATGTTTGTTTGTTTTTTTTTCTCAAAATTGTCTTTCTTTTTTTTGTTTATAGAGCAGAAAATAAACCCAGTGGTGATCAAATACCACCAAAAGAAATCTCTATTTGTAGTAAACAATTACATAAATTTTATTTATGTACAGCATTGCATGACCACGCAAAGGTCATGAAGGGGGTAAATCTTCAGAAGGTCAAGTGGTTAAGGCTCCATGCACATTAGAGTTTCTGCTGGCTGAAAAATGAGGATAATCACATTTTTTGTATCGGGTTGTAGTAGCGTTTAAGTAGCTTTTAGGAGCATTGGCGTCTTGTTAGCATTTTTAGAGTACATGAAGGGGGGGGGGGTTAACGCTCCATAAAAGTAGCTGGGAGCGTTTTAGAGGTGTTTAGGAGCATTTAGTGTTTTTTTTTGGCTGGGAAAACGCTCCCAAAAACCCTACAAAAACAATTCTGTTTCTCCTAAACACTGAAGCATGAAAAATGCTTTTAGCATAAAATAGTGTGCATGGGCACATAGGATAACACTATTAGCTTCTAGGAGCAGAAAAAAAAAATGCTCATAATACCTTCCAGAAACTTAAAAAAACACTAGTGTGCAAGGAGCCTAACTCTTCTGCTCAAAAGTTTTTTAAGGATAGGTTCTATTTATCATCTTGCTATCGTTATCTCCCCCTCACCCCTTCCCTCCCTGCCTGTCAGCTCTGTGTTCTGTGTCTTTGTCTCTGCCCCCCTCCTCCCCCTCGGCTATTAGTACAAATAAATTATAAATGGTCACTGCCAGCCGCTCTATTATAAATAGGCATACCACATTGTATAAGTCTCTTTTATAAAAACGAGACATGTAAATATCTGTTTAGAGTGATCTTCAGGCCGGTCCCGTGACTCTCTGCCAGTTTCCAGGGCTACTGCGGGAGAGGCTGAGCGGTCATGTGACCTCCCCAGCTGACCTCAGAGGGAGATCTCGGGCCCCTCCTTCAGCCATGTATCAGAGATTTAAAGTGGCCGCAAATCACGTGACCGGCCTGAAGATCGCTCTAAAAAGGTATTACATGCCTCGTTTTTATGAAAGACATGTACAGTGTTCAATTCCTAGCTCTAATAGAAGGGCTGGCAGTGATTTGTATACTTGGGTTAACAAACACTTTAAAGTCTTTTTTTCCTTTTGCCCTTCGAAAGGCAACACATAGAAGCTAACATTTCACACTTTTGCAATGCAATTTTTTTGTAAATGATGAACCCTCAAGTGTTGTGGCACCAGCTTGGCAAATATGCTTTAAAGTGGTTCTAAAGGCAGAAGGTTTTTTAGCTTAATACATTCTATGTATTAAGCAAAAAAAAAACCTGCAAGCAGTCCCCCAGCCCCCTCTAATTTCTTACCTGAGCCCAATCTCGATCCAGGCATGTGCATGAGAGCAGGGGCTCTTTTGGCCCTTTCCCTCCTCATTGGCTCAAGTACAGCAGCATGAGCCATTAGTTTCTGCTGCTATCAGTAACAGCCAGTGGAAAAGGGGCAGGGCCAAGCCACACTTCATTTTGATCTCTACTCCATTAGCTGCAGTGGAGTACAGGAGAGGCATGCGGGGTCTAAACGACCCCTGATGTCCTAATAAAGAGAACCCCACCCAATGCAATGTCCTCTGCCCCCTTCACATCAGCCCCCCCACCCCCGTAGTCCCCCCCAGTATTGTTCTGTACCCCCCAACCAGTGTCCTCTAACACATACACATAACCCACAGCCCTGTGTAGGTAGCACTTCCTACCTGCCAGCGTGTGTACAGCAGTATCCTATAGCATAGTGCTGGGTCGAAGGCAGAAGCTGGAGATGCCGGAGTTATTTCATAATAACAAGCTGGTGATTGATTGCTAGGACCGCTTGGCAAACAATTACCGAGGCAGCTCCCACTCCCGCTCCCACCCTCCATCCAGCACTATGATGCCTTCCGCTCTCCACTCTGCAGAGAACATGAGACCGGCAGAGGCTGGGGGGGATCAGAGCCATGATCATGATCCAGTTGGTGGCTCCCTTCGATCGACGGCTTGGGAGAAAGCAAGAGAAGGAGAGCCATGTTCTACATTCATTGGGAACCTGACTGTAGCCATCCTTCAATAGCAGCAAGAAAAAGCACTTTGGAGAAAGCTAGGAGCAATAGCTTTGTTGAATACATACTTTAATTAAAAAAAAAAAAATGAAACCATAGTTTGTCACTTTGCAAAAGTATGGCCCAATTGGTTCTTAGACAGCCCTGTGTAAAATAAAAAAAAATGTTATAAATCGAAGCCAGTTTACATCTACATGTTGCGGTAATGTGTGCAGTACGGTAATAGTGTATAATGGAGGGGAACTTCGACTTGGTTATACTCAGCAGTTTGACCTTACATTTTCAGTTAAAGTGGAACTTTACCCATAACAACTTGATTAAAATTGTTCTTTAGTAAGGAACATACATTCAACATTAATATTTATGCTATCAAAATGAGTGTGTATCTCTAAATTGCCTCCAGCATTGCTCCTGTTTCTTCTTGCGAAGGCTGTAATTTTGCTGAAGTCCAGAGCCCCTGAGCAGCAGTAAATCTTTAGGCTGTCAGCAGATCGGGCTCTACAAATTCTGCACAGTGCCTAAAAATAGAGAGCAACTGAGCATGTGCAGAGCAGACTAAGACAGTGTATTAGTGTATTTTAAACAGTGTAGGCACTTATTTTTTTTAATGTTTTAAAAAGCTATACTTGCAAAAGGGGCCAGCTTGAAGTGATCTAAGGAGGAATGAAGATGATATCCGACTGTGCTGGCAACCATGTTGGATACTCAGACATCACTCAGGCTGTGGCCAGTGATGTCAGTATGTTAACATCGCCGTGGGGCTCCTGTAATGCCCTGTACACACGGTCGGATTTTCCGATGGAAAATGTGTGATAGGACCTTGTTGTGGGAAATTCCGACCGTGTGTGGGCTCCATCACACATTTTCCATCGGATTTTCCGACACACAAAGTTTGAGAGCTTGCTATAAAATTTTCCGACAGCAAAATCGATTGTCGGAATTTCCGATCGTGTGTACACAAATCCGACGCACAAAGTGCCACGCATGCTCAGAATAAATAAAAAGATGAAAGCTATTGGCTACTGCCCAGTTTATAGTCCCGACGTACGTGTTTTACGTCACCGCGTTCAGAATGATCTGATTTTCCGACAACTTTGTGTTACTGTGTGTATGCAAGACAAGTTTGAGCCAACATCCGTCGGAAAAAATCCTAGGATTTTGTTGTCGGAATGTCCGAACAAAGTCCGACCGTGTGTACGGGGCATAAGGATGGTATTGTCATGCAAAAATTATCCTAGGTTGTTTCTGAATTGTTCATGTCTTTATATTCTTGCACAGGTATTGATTGCACTTGAGGGGGCTGGGGAATGTTACAGACTGTTTTTGTAGCATTAATGTTTCGTAAGTATCTGGCTGTGCCAGTAATGTATTTTTCTGGTATCTTAGATACCCCACTTTGAATGTTTTTCTATGTGGAAAAATTAATGAAAATAATTTTCCCAAAAATTAAAAAAGTAGAGCTATGGGCAAAACTTTTTCTGTCAGGGAGGGTTCTAACCTCTTGTCAGATTTTTTTTTTTTTTTTTTTTGCCATCTGTGTCCCATTGAGGAGATTTCCCTTCACTTCCTGTCCCATAGCCAAAACAGGAAGTGAGAGGAAATACCTGAAATTAAAGGAATTCCTTGGGGACCCCCAGGTTACCATAACTAGTGTCCCCATTGGAAGATTTTCTCTCTATTACTTTTCTTGGGACAACCCAAAATTTAGGATTTTCTTGTACTTTTACGTTCAACGATAACGGTAAATAGACAGGGTGAATCTCCCTAATGGGGGAACAGAGAGCAATAAAAACTGACAGGTGTTTTAATCCATCTCCCTTCTATCAAAAACTTATAGTTATACAATATTTATGGCTTGGGACAGGGCTCGACAAAACCCGGGCGCCAGGTCGCATTTGCGACTAGAATTAGCGACCTGGCGCCTGGGGCAGCACAGCTGGGATATCCTGTGTTCGTTCGACAGCCCCCCCCCTCCCGCCGCGATCGCGCTGGGCCGCGCCGGTAATTGAGGCCCCGGCTTTGCGGCCTACTGCAGTCCTATGGTTCCTGGTTCCTTCTGCAATCGGGCGCCCTCTGGTGGTGGCCGTTGGTATGACAAGACATCCACCAATGCTAATGGAGCTTCCCCTGCCTATTTTCACTGCCTGCTCATCTCCTTCCCTTTACTTAGAACCCCCAAACATTATATATATTTTTTATTCTAACACCCTAGAGAATAAAATGGCGGTCATTGCAATACTTTCTGTCACACCGTATTTGCGCAGCGGACTTACAAGCGCACTTTTTTGGGAAAAAATACTTTTTTTTATTAAAAAATAAGAAAACAGTAAAGTTAGCCCAATTTTTTTTATATTGTGAAAGATAATGTTACGCCGAGTAAATTGATTCCCAACATGTCACGCTTAAAAATTTCATCCGCTCGTGGAATGGCGACAAACTTTTACCCTTTAAAATCTCCATAGGCGTCGTTTAAAAAATTGTACAGGTTACATGTTTTGAGTTACAGAGGAGGTCTAGGACTAGAATTATTGCTCTCGCTCTAACGATCGTGGCGATAGGGGGCCCTCTCCTGCCGCCGATAAAAGTGATCTCGCTGCTAATCTGCTGCAGAGACCACTTTTATCTGAAAGAGAACCGCCGGCTCTTGAAGAAGATACCGGGGTTATGGTAGCTAGCTGCTACCATAACTACGGTATTTCTCTTCAAAGACAGGACGTATTTATTCGTCCTGCGGGAAGGAAGCGGTTGATTAAAATGATTTTATTATTTGTCACCTCCCTGCTTGGCCCCTTTCACTCGGGCTGTCTGATCAGGTTCACCTGTCAGTTTTTCAGGCAGACCTGATTGGATCCTTAGCGAGAATATGGTGGTCTTGTGTCCCTGCATGGCAGGAAATAAAAGCAGTCACATTAGTTCTAGTCGTCTCTGTGTAAATTTAAGATTGGTTAATTTTTATATTGAAAATAAAGCTTTGTCGGTCGTTTAAAAAAAAAAAAAAACCTGGCTCCTAACTTTTTTAGCTGGCTCCTAGATTCCAAGCAAATTTGTCAAGCCCTGGCTTGGGATACTTTATTTTGATGATCACGTGATCAGTTTTTTTTTTTTTTTTTTTTTTTAATAAGTTTAGTTTAAATATGTTAAGTATTCTATGTAGTTTTGTGAACAGACATTTTCTGATATAGCATTGTGATGTTGGAACTGACTACAATAGTATTATGCTGTTTTCAGGGTTGTCATACCTAGCAGCCTGCTGTTTTTAAAGTGCAAGTTCGCTCAAAATCTAACTAAGGCTATACCTACTCCCACCCCAATTCTAAACCCATTCTATCTACCCTGTAAAAAAAAAAGATGCCCATACTTGCCTATTCTGAGGGCACTTTGGTACAGTCACATGGTCTCTCCAGGGGCAGCTTTAGTGTAAAGGAGAGATTGCCAACAACAGCTGCAAATACCTGTGCGAAGACGTCACCCTTAGGCCTCTTTCACACGGACTGTCCGTTCAGGTCCGCCTGTCAGTTTTTTAGGCGGACCTGAACGGACATTCCATGGAGGTCTATGGAGCGTCGGATGTCAGCGGTGACATGTCCGCTGACATCCGACCCGCTCCGATCCGAAAAAGTCTAACGGAGGAAAACCCTACTTTTTCCATCCGTTTTTGGATCGGATCAGGTGACGACGGACTCTACGGTCCGTCATCACCCGATCCCCCATAGGGGAGAGCGACGCTCTGACAGGTCCATCGCTGCACAGTGTGCAGCGATGGACCTGTCATCTTCCTGCTCAGCGGGGATCGGCGGAGCGATCCCCGCTGAGCAAGCGGATGTTCACGGGGCGGATCATCACTGATCCGCCCCATGTGAAAGAGCCCTTAGGCTTACTCTGGGGATCTGTTGTCGGCTGCCCCTCCTCTACACTGAAGTCAGTGCTGGGACCAGATCATATGAACAGACCAGAGTGGCTACAGAATATGTAAGTATAAGAATCTTAGGAAGATGGTTTCCAGAGCAGTGTTTAAGGAACGCAAAATATTGTTGCTACATTGAAAAAGCATTTCCCCTCCTACCGTAAAGAATGGGTGCAACATACAGGCATTACCCTCAGGTTTGAGCAGGTCATTTACCAACATAGGGGCTGTCCTGCTAAATTTGACAGGGATTGGGGTGGCTGGCTGGATATCCCTGGCCTAGCCCCTACAGACCTGGTTATGAATAGATTGCCTGATATATATACTTATTCAGTTTCCAATACAATTTACGAGTGTCGTTGCTGTAAGCAGTGTTTTATGTCCATGTGAGCGGCAGATCACTGGGGGAGTTTCCTGTGACTGGGTGGCAGGGTATGTGCTTTGACTAGTATTTGAACAGTTATCTGTTAGTTACTGTACTTTTCTGTTTCATTTGTGTCCTGACAGTTTCAATACTGTACTGTGTGTTTACATGGAACGTGTGGTTTATCTTTGTAAACTTTTTATAATTGTTTCAATAAAACTTTTTCCTGACAAAAAAAAAAAAAAGTATAAGCATCTTTCCTTTTACAGGGTAGACAGAATAGTCTTAGAATAGGGGTGGGGGTAGATTTAGCTTAAAGCCTCCTACACATGCTTAGATTTTCGGGCGACCGAACGTCCGTTTTTTGTTGCATGCTACTCTCATGTTGAAAGTGACGAGGTTACTCACAATGCGCAAATTTTCGTACGACAGACTACAGTGTCAGAAGTGTTTTTATAGTTTTGTATGTATTCTTTTGTTTCTGAGCATGCATAGTCTTGCTCTTACGTTTTTTTTTTCTGTACGAAAACCGTACTGATGAAATGAAAGTCACATCCGACAAAAATGTTAGTCTGCATATCCAGCTTTTGTCTGATTAAAAAAGCGAAATCGGCTGTCGAAAGCACTGTACTAACGATACAAAAATCAACAGCTCGTCGTACGAATTTTTCCACCTTTTTTTCGTATCTCGTGTACAGGCCTTTGGTTAGATCTTGACTGAACTTCCACCTAAATGGTTCTAAAGCCTTATGGTTTTTCACCTTTTTAATGCATAGGAAAAACAGAAAGACCTTCTGTGCTGCAGCTCTGCCCCAGGCTCCCCCCACCCCACCCCCACTACTTTTTTCTTAACAGAATCCGATCCAGTGATGTGCACAAGCTCCTTGTTGGACTAATTGGTCCTGTCAATCAAAATCCGTGACTTAGGAGTGGGGGGCAGGGCCAAGTCCCATTGTCTGTGTCTATGGTCGCAGCAGCGGGACTCGGGAGCGAGCCCACACAGGTGCTCCCCAGGGAAAGTCTCTTTCCGTGGGGGCACCCGTAAAAGAGGGGCCTGAAGCACCAGCGGGGGGCCCCAGAAGATTGGGGCTGCTTTGTGCAAAAGCATTGCACAGAGCAGGTAAGTATAGGCATGTTTTGTTTTAATTGAAAAAAAAAATGGTTTAATACCGCTTTAAGCTTCATATAGCTACAGTTGTGCTCATAAGTTTACATACCCTGGCAGAATTTATGATTTCTTGGCCATTTTTCAGAGATTATGATAACACAAAAACTTTTCTTTCACTCATGGTTAGTGTTTGGCTGAAGGCATTTATTATCAATCAACTGTGTTTACTCTTTTTAAATCATAATGACAACAGAAACTACCCAAATGACCCTGATCAAAAATGTACATACCCCAGTTGTTAATACCGTGTATTGCCCCCTTTAACATCAATGCCAGCTTGAAGTCTTTTGTGGTATTTGTGGATGAGGCTCTTTATCTTCTCAGATGGTAAAGCTGCCCATTCCTCTTGGCAAAAGGCCTCCAGTTCCTGTAAATTCTTGGGCTGTCTTGCATGAACTGCAGGTTTGAGATCTCCTCAGAGTGGCTCAATGATATTGAGGTCAGGAGACTGAGATGGCCACTCCAGAACCTTCCCTTTATTCTGTAGCCAATGACAGGTCGACATGGCCTTGTGTTTTGGATCGTTGTCATGTTGGAATGTCCAAGTACGTCCCATGCGCAGCTTCCTGGCTGATGAATGCAAATGTTTCTCCAGTATTTTTTGAAAATACGGCATTCATCTTACCATCAATTTTGACCAAATTGCCTGTGCGTTTGTAGCTCACACATCCCCAGAACATCATCGATCCACCTCTGTTTCACAGTAGGAATGGTGTACCTTTCATCATAGGCCTTGTTGGCTCCTCTCCAAATGTAGTGGTTATGGTTGTGGCCAAAAAGCTCAATCTTGGTCTCATCACTCCAAATGACTTTGTGCCAGAAGGTTTGAGGCTGGTCTCTGTGCTGTTTGGCGTATTGTAAGTGGGATACGTTGTGGCATTTGTGTAGTAATGGCTTTCCTCTGGCGACTCGACCATGCAGCGCATCTTTCTTCTTATTGTGCCTCTTGAAACAGCCACAGCACATGGTTTTTAGAGAGTCCTGTATTTGTGGGTTTTTCTTTGCATCCCGAACAATTTTCCTGATTACAAGTAAACAGATCACAGGTGAGGATGGTTACTTTTTAATAGCCATTCAAATCCCTTTGTGTCAACTTGTGTGCATGTTATCAGGCCAAAATCACCAGGGTATGTAAACTTTTAATCAGGGTCATTTGGGTAGTTTATGTTGTAATTATGATTTAAAAAGAGTTAACACAGTTGATTGATAATAAATGGCTTCAGCCAAACACTAAGGCTCGATTCACATCTATGCATGTTGCTTTTGAGCATTTTTGAAATTTTTTTGTGATGCTTGCCACGTTTTTGAGCAGCGTTTTTGCCGCGTTTTGCGTTTTTGTTTTTTTTTGTTTTTGTTTTTTTTAGACTGTATACAGTCTAAAAAAAAAGCCGCCAAAAACGCTGCACTTGCGTTTTTGATGCTGGTCCATTGAATTCTATTACATGCAAAATGCTGCATTTTGCATGAAAAAAAGTCCCTGACCCTTTCCAAAAATGCAGAGGTACAAAAAGGCATTGATGTGAACATGTTCCATAGGAACCCATGTTAAAAAATTCCCATGCATTTCTGCAAAATGCATCAAAAAACGTGCTAGTGTGAATGGAGCCTAACTCTGAGTGAAGGAAAAGTTTTTGCGTTATCATTCATATTCTCTGAAAAATGACTAAGAAATCATAAATTCTGCCAGGGTATGTAAACTTATGAACACAACTGTATATCATAAAGATGCTTAATGCTTGTGGAATTAGCTTTTGTGCTTATTTTAAACATTTTGGACATATTCTTTTGTGAGACTGCTTTGTGCCTTAGTCGTCGTTTGTTCGGAATACGAAATGTGTTTTTTTTTTTGTCTAGACTAGTCTACAATGCTGGGAAGTAGCTGTTGTACTCACTAGATATGCTAGTTGCCATCTGCCATTCCGAACTTGAACTGATATGCCAGGGCACTGGGAACTAACCTGGAAATTTTCTATTTAGTATGTGTAAGTGCACAATGAAAAAGTATTTGCTCCCTTCTGGATTTTTTTATTTTTTTGCATATTTGTCACAGAAATAAACTTAAGAAAAACAAAAAACTTTTCCCTTGCAAGGCAATGTTATAATGTGCACATTCTGTGAAACTTTCCTTAAAACGAAGCCCTCCAGCAGAAAGCTATCACAGCTGACAGGGCTTCCATCTTAACCCGGTCTTCCTTCTGGGTTTATGGGCTCTGGTCCGTTGAATGGCTGAGCCACGATGCATGTGACGTCATCGGTAACTACACAAATTCTTCTAAACGGTGCAGGTCTGTAACACATTTATTTACAGTACCTACATATAAGCCCTAGTATAGGCTTCAGAAAGCAAAGCAACTAACTATGCTCCCCTCTGTCCCTGCCATGATGCTGTTTCTGATCATTGATTCAGATCATTATTCTACAGATCATCAAACAAATTTTAATATTACACATATTAACACAAGATAACCCGAGTAAATACAAAATGCAATTTTTAAATGATGGTTTGATTTATTAAGGCAAAAAAGCTGTTTAAACCTGCCTGGCTCTATGTGAACGGCCTGTTTAAGGTCATGCTACATCTCAATCAGATTAAAGTCAGGACTTTGACTAGGCCAAACCAAAACCTTAATTTTGGGGTCATTGAGAGGTGGACTTGCTGGCATGGTTTAGATTATTGTTCTGCTGCATAACCCAAGTGCGCTTGAGCTTATTTTAAGGAACTGATGGCCGGACATTTGCAGAATTCATGGTTCCATCAATTATGGCATAACGCTACAACCACCATGTTTGACTGTTGGTATAATGTTCTTTTTATGAAATGCTCTGTTAGTTTTACGCCAAGAGAGACGGGACGCACACCTTCCAAAAAGTTCAACTTTTGTCTCATTAATCCACAGACTATTTTGCCAAACATCTTTGGGATAAGGAAGACGTTTTTTGGCAAATGTGAGGTGAGCCTTTGTGTTCTTTTTGGTCAGCAGTGGCTTTCATCTTGGAACTCTCCCATGAATGCCATTTTTGCCCAGTCTTTGTTGTTGAATTATGAACGCTGACCTTAAAGGGGTTGTAAATCCTCGTTTTTTCGCCTTAATGCATCCTATGCATTAAAATGAAAAAACACCTGTCAGTCATCGGCACCCCAGCCCCCCGTTTTACTTACCTGAGTCCAGCATTCGTTTCTGTGGACGCAAACGCTGGACTTGGGAGCGGGCCCGCAAGGTAACCCCCTCGGGAGAGCGCTTCTAGAGGGTTATCTGATGCAGGGATGAGCTGCCGGGGGACCCCAGAAGAGGATGTTTGGGGACACTCTGTGCAAAACGAGCTGCACAGTGGAGGTAAGTATGACATGTTTATTATTTAAAAATAAAAAAAAGATCCTTTTACTGGATTATTATTTTATGACCTCCTGGATGAGTCGCCGATCACTGGAGTCCACTGGAGTCCCAGAGCTTTAAGAATTACTTTGTAATCCTTTCCAGACTCGTACATGTCAATTACTTTGTTTCTCTTCTGTTCTTGAATTTCTTTAGATCGTGGCATGATGTGTTGCTTTTTGAGATCTTTTAGCGTGCTTTACTTTGTCAGACAGTTTCTATTTAAGTGACTTCTTGATTCAACAGGTCTGGCAGTAATCAGGCCTGGGTGTGGCAGGTGAAGTTTAACTTTGCTTTTCAAAAAAATGTGGTTAATCACAGTTCATTTATGATTTAGTAAGGGGGCAATTACTTTTTCCATATAAGGTCAGGCAGGTTTAGACAGCTTTTTCCCTTAATAAATGAAATCCTCATTTAAAAATTGCATTCTGTATTAACTTTTGTCCTTGTGTAATAAAAAAATGTGTTTGATCTAAATCATTTAGGTGTAACAAATATGCAAAAAAAATTTTAAAAATCAGGAGGGGCAGGGGCAAATACTTTTTCACAGCACTGTATTTATTGCAAATTGTGCATACTTGCAAAAGTGTCTTTCCCATGGCTTCATGAATATGTCTCAGGTGGTGTGCTGGAGCAGGACCTGGAATCTGTGACCTCTGCCTTGATCTGTTCTAGCTGTTGTGCAGGAGCAGAATCTCTGACACTTGGCTCTGCAAAGGGGCAATGCAGGGTGCTGCATAAATTGATAGTTTCCCATATTCCTGCCCTACATCTTCCCTTTATTTTTTTTTAATTTAAATTTGTGTTATCTCGCTTCCCTATGGCTCTAGTGCAGGGGTAGGCTAAACCCCCGGCACGCGACTCCCTCCCCAACAGCACAGCACAGCAGTGCAGGGAAGTGTCAGTGAGACGCTAATGCATTCCAATCTCACAATTCCCCATGCCGCACCTGCACTGGGGGAAGGCACTGTGCCCCCACACATTGTAAATGATGGGAAACATCTAACTTTGTTGTAGCTGCGATCATCAGCTCTTGTGATGGGGAAGAGATTGAGTGCAGTTCTGCTAGGGGGGCGGTCCCTGTTTCCAGGAGGAGGAGGAGGACTGCCAATCGCAGTCCTGCTAGCCCCACCCACCATGACTTGCTTGGTTGCCACCACCAATCTCAAAGAAGGGATTTCACTGTGATTGTCACCTGATTGTGGTTGTCTCAGTTTGTGGAATTACCGTTGAGCTTCTGGGAACATTGCTGATAATAAATACATAAATGCCGCACTTCTTGGCTGCGGGGGCCCGATCTTGCACACAGACCCACTGCTTTCAGAAAATGCCCCTGACCTGAGCTCATCATTGCGTATCCATTCCAGATGCTTGTATGTGACATCACATACAAGCATGTGGGCTGGATGCGAGAGGTGGATCAGCGGGGATGAGTGTGCCAGGACAGGTAGATGTCTCATCTCTGCTTCCTTACACTGCTGCACATATTATATATGAGAAGAGGGTACAGCGGTGGGGCAGATGAGCAGGGGGGTTTAGCGGGGGGACAGAAGAGCAGGAAGGTATGAAGGTGGGGTAGATGTGCAGGGGTACAGTAGTGGAAGAGATGAGAAGGGGGTTTAGTGGTAGGACAGAAGAGCAAGGGGGTTACAGTGATGGGGGCAAATGAGCAGGGGGGTTACGGTGGTAGGACAGAGGAGCAGGGGGGTTCAATAAAAGGCCAGATGAGAATGGAGATACACTGGTGGGGCAGAAAAGCAGGGAGTACAGTGGCAGGGCAGAGGAGAAAGGAGGTACGTACATTGGTGGGACAGATGAGCATGGGGTTACAGAGGTGAGACAGATGTGCAGGAGGTAAAGTGGTGGGGCAGATGAGAAAGGGGTTTACAGTGGTGGGAGCAATGAGAAGGGGGTACAGCGGTGGGGCAGATGAGAAAGGGGGGTACAGTGGTTGGGCAGAAGTGCAGAAGGTACAGTGGTGGGAGAGATGAGAAGGAGGTTCAGTGGTGAGACAGAAGAGTACAGTACAGTGATAGGGCAGATGAGCAGGGGGTTACAGAGGTGGGACAGATGGGCAGGGGGGGTTCAGTGTTGTGCCACATGAGAAGGGGCCTACAGTGGTGGAAAAGATAAGTAGGGGGGGGGGGTTCAGTGTTTGGGCAGATGGGAAAGGGAGGTGCATTAGTGGGGCAGAAGAGCAGGGGGTACAGAAGTGGGGCAGAAGAGCAGGGGGTACAGAAGTGGGGCAGAAGAGCAGGGGGTTACAGAGGTGGGGCAGAAGAGCAGGGGGTTACAGAGGTGGGGCAAAAGAGCAGGGGGTTACAGAGGTGGGGCAAAAGAGCAGGGGGTTACAGAGGTGGGGCAAAAGAGCAGGGGGTTACAGAGGTGGGGCAGAAGAGCAGGGGGTTACAGAGGTGGGGCAGAAGAGCAGGGGGTTACAGAGGTGGGGCAGAAGAGCTGGGGGTTACAGAGGTGGGGCAGAAGAGCTGGGGGTTACAGAGGTGGGGCAGAAGAGCAGGGGGTTACAGGGGTGGGGCAGAAGAGCAGGGGGTTACAGAGGTGGGGCAGAAGAGCAGGGGGTTACAGGGGTGGGGCAGAGCAGGGGGGAGCAGGGGGTTACAGAGGTGGGGCAGAAGAGCAGGGGGTTACAGAGGTGGGGCAGAAGAGCAGGGGGTTACAGAGGTGGGGCAGAAGAGCAGGGGGTTAAACAGTGGTGGGGCAGATGTGCAGGGGGTTACAGTGGTGGGGCAGATGTGCAGGGGGTTACAGTGGTGGGGCAGATGTGCAGGGGGTTACAGTGGTGGGGCAGATGTGCAGGGGGTTACAGTGGTGGGGCAGATGTGCAGGGGGTTACAGTGGTGGGGTAGATGTGCAGGGTAGTACAGTGAGGTGACGGATGAGCAGTGGGGTACAAAGGGGGGACAGATTTGCAGGGGGTACAGTGATCTGAGGTGTGAAGGTGCGGGAATTGGGGTTGATATAAGGCATGAGCGTGCAGGTTGTTAATAAGTCACTATTACTCAGGTAGTTTATAGCATTTTACTTTATCAAAAAGTCCTTTTCATGATTGAGGTTGTGAAGTTAACTTTTTTTTGGTTATAAAATAGGCACGCTCAATTTCTTTGAAAACATTTTTTGGCACATTGTGCTCAAAAGGTTGCCTACCCCCCTGCTCTAGTGGAAGGCAGAGAAGCATGAGATAACAGGTGCCAGTTTAAGAACTCAGTACCAAGGCTTGAAGTAAGTTAGTAAGTAGCAGCAATGCTATTAAAGAGAAAGTTCAGCCAAACACTTAAAGTGGTTGTAAACCTTTACATATACCCAGTGAAGTGACTGGCCTTAGGTGACACACATGGATGAAACAAATCCTTCTATATAAGTTGTCTGTCTATCTTGCAGTCTTCTCTTTTCTACATCTGTTCAAAGTGCTGAATTTATAAGCTTGTCTGAGATTTCAGAAAAAGGCAGGGGGGAGCTGAAGTTACACACTGCAAAGCTCAGTGAGGAGAGCTCTGGCAGCTGATTGGAGGGAAGGGATGTACACCCCCTGCACACAGGATCAGAGCTGAAGCTGTCCATCAGCTGGATGCCATTTTTCTCTTGGTGTCAGGAAAACTTGTCAGAAGTAAGTCATGCAGAGAGAGGAACGAAGCAGCAGACAGAAATGACTCTCGGTGCTCTTAACTGAGACAATTACACATTATAGAGGGATATGCTTTGTTCATATTTCATGTCTGAGGTTCATAACCACTTTAATTATATTTAAATCTAATATTCTTCAGGGTTGTCTTAGCATGTTGCATAAAAAATGTGTATAAGTAAGTCAGTGGATGGATCAAGCCTGCTTTTTTGTAATACAAAGCCACAGGTTTCCTAACAACTGCTGACATTATTGGTTATTAAGTAGGACATCGGGCACCAGCACAACATCTTTGTTTGACCTTCTGCCCCCCTCTCTGTCAGCACTGGGGTCACTTTGGTGTGTGGGGGGAGAGAAAATGAGGAATAAGATATGCTGCAATCCTTGTCAGTACCAGTGTGCAAAATTTTTGCTTTGAAAGAATAAATCATCTCTAATGTTGGGTGTCTTAGCGCCCTTTCACACTGTTCAGCTTTGGGTCAGGTTTTTCAGTTAAAAGCAAAAGCATAATGAATGAAAAATGCATTCCTTTAGATCCTATGGAACTCTTCGCAACGTTCAGTTGCGTGGTAAAAAAAAAATGCGGTAAAAACACAATTTTTTTTTTTTAACTGAAAAACTGATCAGTGTGAAAGGACCCCAAGATGCATCAAAAATGCAGCAAGCAGGATGGCGGTCGGTTGCGTTTTTAAGAGTTCCATAGGATTTAAAGGGATGCATTATGCCTTTTTTACCCCGTGTTTTGTAACTGAAGCTGTGTGAAAATAGCCAAAAACTCAACTGAAGAGCAACTGACCGATGTGAAGCGTTCCATAGGATTTAAAGGGGTGCATTTTTCTTCTGCTTTTTTAACTTGAAAACTGTTTAAAAACTGTTCAGATTGAAAGGCCCCGTAATGTGTGTTTGGATGCTGCTGCAATATTTCAAACTATTCGTTTCGTTTTTTACATTTAAGGCCTCATGTACACTGGCTGCTCCTAAACGATCTTTTGTTTTTTTTTTTTGTTTTTTTGCCAAAGTCCATAAATGCAAATCTGTAAAAGCCCACATGTACACATAGGCTTTTATCGGAGTTTAGGGACAGTAAATGTCCCTCTCCTGAACGTAGCAGAATCACATTCAAGAGAGGAACGCTTTGTCCAAAAAAACGCCAAATGCGGCAAAAACACATGTAAATGTGCCTAAACGCTAGCTGCATTTAGCACTTGGGTGTTTGTACATTTCAATGACAGGTACTCTGGCCAATGAAATGACAAACTCCAAATGCCAAAAACGCGGTACCGCTTTTTGTGCTGCGTTTAGCGTTTTTCTACTGCCAGGAGAGTTTAGTTTAGGGAAGGCCAGTGTATGTGTAGCCTTAGAAGGGGGTGCCTCAAATTCGTAAATAATTTTAAAGGGCGCCTTAATTGGAAAAGGTTCAGAAAGACTGGCCTATTCTATCTACCCTGTGAAGGGAAAGATGCTTATACTTGTCTATTATGATGGCGGTCTGGTCACATGATTGGCTCCCAGGCCAGCTTCAGTGTAGAGCAGGGGTCTCCAAACTTTTCAAACAAAGGGCCACTTTATTGTCCTTCAGACTTTAGGAGGGCCGGATTGTGGTTGGCAGGGGAAGAAAATTTCACGGGCCCAGCATCAGTGAGAATAAATATGGCCTCAGGGTTGGTGGTCAATAGGAGGAGGAGTATTCCCTCTATTAGTAGGAGGAATAGTATTCCATCATTGGTATCGGTGGAAGATATAGTGCCCCATTGTTGGTATCAGTGGGAGGAATAGTGCCTCATGTCAGTGGGAGGAATTGTGCCTCATATCAGTGGGAGGAATTTTGCCCCAAGGGCCAGATAAAATCTAGCAAAGGGCCACATCTGGCCCTCGGGCCGCAGTTTGGAGACCCCTGGTGTAGAGGGACAGCCGACAACAGATGCCCCATAGTAAACCTATGGGTGACATCATCGCCCAGGCTCTTCAGCTGCTATCGTTGATCTCTCCTCTTCACTGAAGCTGGAGCTGAAGAGATCATGTGAGTGAACAGAAGCGCCCTCAGAATAGGTAAGTATACAGATTTTTCCTTTTACAGGGTAGATGAAATAGGCTTAGAATGGGGGTGGGAGTAGATTTAAGTATGGTTAGTGTTTGACTGAACTTCCACTGTTTCAACAAGGTATAGTTCTTTATTTTTTAAGTGTGTGCTGTCTCTCAAAATTAATTTCATCAAATAGCTAAAATAATGTTGCTCAATTGATGTTTCTGTGGGCTGCACTGGTCCATAAGGACATGGATGAGCAAGTTTGGGGTGAAGGAACTTGACTGTTCTGCACAGAGTCCTGACCTCAACCCAATAGAACACCTTTGGAATGAATTAGAGCAGAGACTACGACCTAGGCCTTCTCGTCCACATCAGTGCCTAACCTCACAAACGCGCTTCTGGAAGAATGGTCAAACGTTCCCATAGACACACTCCTAAACCTTGTGGACAGCCTTCCCCGAAGAGTTGAAGCTGTTATAGCTGCAAAGGGTGGGCCAACTCAATATTGAACCCTACGGATGAAGGCTGAGATGCCATTAAAGTTCATGTGCGTGTAAAAGCAGGTGTCCCAATACTTTTGGTAATATAGTGTATATGTGACCCCAAGAACATCACAATTAAAGTGTTTTTTACCCCAAAACTTCTTATGTGCCTTCTGTACCATGTACTTCTATGAGGAAGTAACCTGTTCTCTTTGTTTTTGATTTCCTTTTTTGAAATCCCTGGTGTTCCTGCCAGTCCCTCTGCTTTCCTATTAGAAACTGACCACACTACGCAGGAGAACACACTGTGATCAGTTCTCTAGCTATGCTGGGAACTGTGTGCTCTCCTCCAATGATCAGACTTGTCCTGACATTCCCCCCACTGTACAGCCATTCACTGGGAAGCTCAGCGTGCTCCTTCTCCTTACCCCTGCTCTTATGCAGCTGAGAACAGAGGGAATGTGATCAACTATAAAAAGGGGATTTATAATGTATTTTTATGTCTATACAAAAATGTTTTGCCTTTTTATTTCTATTTTTGGCCCCTTTCACACGATCGGGTCTGCCTGTCCGTTTTTCAGGCGGATCCGATCGGCCACCCATTGTCCTCTATGGGGAGGCGGATGTCAGAGGATATGTATCCACTGACACCCGCCTGGCATCTGGTCCGACAAAATCTACTGAAAACATGTATGGCGATACGTTCGCCATCCATCCAGCTGATCGGATGAAAACAAACAGGCTGTCCGTTATCATCTGATCTCCCCATAGAGGAGAGCGGGACTCTGACAGGTCCATCTCTGCACAGTGAGCGGAGACGGACCTGTCATCCCCCTGCTCAGCGGTGATCAACAGATCGATCACCCGCTGAGCAAGTGGAGTTCGTCAAATTGGATCCGCCCCATGTGAAAGGGACCTTAAACTGAATGGGTTGTTTTACAAGGTAATTGTTTACAATCACTTTAAGCTTTCACATTTTCATCTAGTATACAACATCTGCTTCCTTTCACAGATTTTAGGGGGGGGGGGTGATTTTCTTATTACTCCCCCATAACTTATCCAGCAATGTGAGAATGTGATCCAACGAGAGGGGTAGATGTGAGTGTGTGTGCCTGAGAGAGATGTGGATATTAAATAGGTACGGTATTGAATGTATACAGTCATGGTTGTGCACAGGAATTGAAGGAGAAGTTCACGCAACTTGTTTTAGAATGGCTGTGAGTAGGTTTAGAGTTTGGTTTTGGGGGAACTTCTACTTTAAGTGGGCAAGAAATGGTACATTTGTGAAACCAAAAAAAGAAAAGAAATGGAACTTTGTTGCAGCAGCAGGGTGAAAGTACTGTACTTTGAAGATGTATAAACCAAGTGGACTGCGCTAGCAACTAATTGTGTAAAGATGTATAAGCAAAAAAACCCAAAAACACCAAAGGGTGTTGGTGAAGTGACAAGTGAGTAAAATTATGGATGTGTCAGAGAACTGGACCTGCAGCTCGTGCACCCGAGTCAGCACTCAGTGTGCATGCACTACGCCGCAGCACCAGAGCTCCAAGACCCTCCACACAAACAAAATCAATTGGTGTAGAAGTGACAGGATCATGGGACGATGCACTATTAGAACAGATGCATCTATCAAATCTCAGAAATTGGCATACAATAATATAAACAAAAATAAATATATATGCAAATAAAACTTGACAATTGTGCAGAAAGTAGATCATGATCCTGTCACTTCTACACCAATTGATTTTGTTTGTGTGGAGGGTCTTGGAGCTCTGGTGCTGCGGCGTAGTGCATGCACACTGAGTGCTGACTCGAGCTGCAGGTCCAGTTCTCTGACACATCCATAATTTTACTCACTTGTCACTTCACCAACACCCTTTGGTGTTTTTGGGTTTTTTTGCTTATACATCTTTACACAATTAGTTGCTAGCGCAGTCCACTTGGTTTATACATCTTCAAAGTACAGTACTTTCACCCTGCTGCTGCAACAAAGTTCCATTTCTTTTCTTTTTTTGGTTTCACAAAAGTTTTTGTTTGATATTTTTGATTTGCAAGCGCTGTATTGTATGATTTCAAGAAATGGTACATTGTTTACAAATGTCCATATGTCCCTTCAGGTATATTCATACCAGCTGCTGCATTACAACGCAGCAGCTCGTTATAGGTGTGATCTGGCCGTGCTCTCAGCACTTTGCACTGGGTTTTTTCTTTTACGGACTTTGAGATGTAACACAGATATAAAGTGTAATTGCGGGCTGCACGGTACAAGGCAGTGGATTACCTTGCGCTGCACTTGAAAACCGTACAGCACGCAACGCAGGGGTGTGAACCTGGCAGATAAGGTTGGCAAGGCATTTTGCCTTGTCATGTGGTAGGACTGGTCCTGTGCTGGAAAAGCTACACAGTGCAGTCCCAACGCATCTATTGTGATTGGGCCCTTAAACATCCTTTATACTCAATTGCTTAGAATGTATTTGCTGTGAAAACTAAAAGGCCCTGTGTTAGTGGTAAGGCCGTACGACTAACAAGCAAAAATAAAAAATGTGTTTAGCAAAGTCTAGTAAATCCCAAATTGTTTCAGTGAGTGGGGAGAGGTGGAAGGAGAAGAACCTGCTTGCATGACCTGTCTAAGTCATGTGATCATCCTCTACATATTCACTTTGTTTTTCTGCAGCTTTATGCAGAGATCAGGCTGTGGCTTGCATTTTATGATTGACAGTTGCAGTGTGAAGTAAACACTGCGGTGTACAGTAGATAACTGTATCCACTCTCACTATAAATAGGCCTCTTCATTTTTCTATGATCGGAATTGAGATTCTTTGTGAACAATGTAGTGTTGAAAGAGGAACTTCACCCCCCCTGCTATAACCCTTTTGCTGCTAGGGCTTTTTTCTTTTTGTTGTTTTAAAAATCATTTTAGACCTGAAGATTAGTTAAAACCCCCATCCCTTATATATTTCTGAATGCAAACGCCCTGTAGAATAAAATGGTGGTTGTTTTACATTTTTTATGGCAAAATTTCAGGAAAAAAACGCACTAAAGGTAATTTCAGTATACACAAACGCAATATCATTACCTAATTTTTTTATAAAATATAAAAGATGAGGTTGCGCCAAGTACATTGCATTAAGGTAAAAAATGTCTCACTGCTTGTTCTTTCCCCGTTCCTCCCCAAATGCTTACTTGAGCCCTCTCTCCATCCAGCTCACTGCCCATCTGCAGAAACTCTGGTCTCTGTTCCTCTTCTCAGAGGACAGATTGATAGCAGTGTTAGCCATGAGCTCCTGCTGCTGTCAGTCAAGTCCTGTGAGGGGGGGGCAGGCCGAGCTGTGCTGTGATTCTCTATGGATGCACACATCCTGGCTTGGGAGCACACCTGAACTTATGTCCCCGTAGCAAGCAGCTTGTTATGGGGGCACGTGGATGAGCGGACAGCACCGGCAGGGAACCCCAGAAGAGGTATGGTACACCCACAAAATGAGGTGTCATTTCAGTACCCTATGTTTTCCATAGGTGACAATTTAAAAGCCCCTAAAGGTCATTAGTTTACAGTTCACCATGAATTATAAGCAGAAAATTATTGCACTCACTCCTCTAATATGGAGGCAGGACAGGCTAAAACATTTTAGGGGGTGAGTGTTTAAGTGCTTGGGTGTAACATTATTTTTATTTTTTTCCTTTTTTTTTTCCTTTTAAATGAAGTGAATGGAGCATAGATCACACTCCATTAGCTTCTTTCTTGGCCAAAAGGGCCAGGGAAAGTGACTTCAGAAACTGGAAGTGACGTTGTACATGTCGTTTCCGTGTTTATTCTAGCTAGGGGAGCCTCAGCTGCCAAGATTTGCTCATTTGCTTAACCACTTAAGGACTAGCCTCGTTTTGGATTTTAGGTGTTTACATGTTTAAAACAGGGTTTTTTTGCTAGAAAATTACTTAGAACCCCCAAACATTATATATATTTTTTTTTTCTAACACCCTAGAGAATAAAATGGCGGTCATTGAAATACTTTTTTTTGTTCCGTATTTGCGCAGCGGTCTTATAAGCGCACTTTTTTTGGAAAAAATTCACTTTTTTGAATAAAAAAATAAGACTGCAGTAAAGTTAGCCCAATTTTTTTTTTATATTGTGAAATATAATGTTATATCTCCATAGGCGATGTTTAAAAAATTCTACAGGTTGCATGTTTTGCGCTACAGAGGAGGTCTAGGGCTAGAATGATTGCTCTCGCTCTATCGGTCGCGGCGATACCTCACATGTGTGGTTTGACTACCGTTTTTTCATATACGGGCGCTACTCGCGTATGCGTTCGCTTCTGCGCGCGAGCTCGTCGGGACGGGGGGGTTTTAACAACATTTTTTTTTATTATTATTATTTATTTTACAATATTTTATTTATTTTTACACTGTTTAAAAAAAAAATGGTGTCACTTTTTTATTCCTATTACAAGGAATGTAAACATCCCTTGTAATAGAAAAAAGCATGACAGGTCCTCCTTAAATATGAGATCTGGGGTCAAAAAGTCCTCAGATCTCATATTTGGACTAAAATGCAAAAAAAAAAAAAAAAAAAGTTTGAAAAAAATGACACAAAAAAAAATATGCCTTTTAAGAAAAGTGGGCGGAGCTGACGTAATGACGTCGCTTCAGCCGTCCAATGGTATGGAGACGGGTGGCGGCCATCTTAGCCTCACTTGTCTCTATACCCAGGCACAGAAAGGTCCCGATCGCCTCCGCCGCTACCGACGGCTCCGGTAAGCGGCGGAGAGCGGCGGGAGGGGGGGTGGCACCTCTCCCGCCACCGATGACGGTGATCTCGCGGCGAACCCGCCACAGAGACCACCATTATCGTACACAGAACCGGCTCCTGTAAAGATGGATACCTCGGTTGTGGCAGCAGCTGCTGCTGTTACTGAGATATCCCTCTTCAAAGTGCCGGCGTATATGTACAGGAGCCGGTCAGTAAGTGGTTAATGACCAGGCCATATTTTGCGATACGGCACTGCGTCGCTTTAACTGACAATTGCGTGGTCTTGCGACGCTGTACCCAAACAAAATTGACGTCCTTTTTTCCCCACAAATAGAGCTTTCTTTTGGTGGTATTTGATCACCTCCTGCAGTTTTTATTTTTTGCGCTATAAACAAAAAGACAATTAAAAAAAAGAAAAATATATATCCCCAAGAAAATATAAAAAAAAACATTTATTCATCAGTTTAGGCTGATGTATTCTTCTACATATTTTTTGGTAAAAAAAAAAATTGCAATAGGCATATATTGATTGGTTTGGTTTGTGCAAAAGTTAGCGCGTCTACAAACTATGGGATAGATTTAGGGACTTTTATATATTTTATTTTATTATTGTTTTTACTAGTAATGGCGTTGATCTGCGATTTTTAGCGGGACTGTGACGTTGCGGCAGACAAATTTGACCCCAAATGACACTTTTTGGGGACCAGTGACTTTATTACATTGATCAGTGCATTTTTATAGCACTGATCAATGTAAAAAAATGACACTGGCAGGGAAGGGGTTAACACTAGGGGGCGGTCAAGGGGTTAAGTGTGTTTTCTAGGTGTATTCTAACTGTAGAGGGGTATGGGCTGCCAGGGACATGGCAGAGATCACTGGGAACAGAAGATCTGACATGTCACCCAGCAGAACGGGTATCTGCTCGTTTACACTGGCAGATCCCCGTTCTGCCTCTGTACTAGGCGATCGCGGGTCGCCGGCGGACATAGTCTACCCAGCCGGCGGCACGCGCCCACCCGCAACTGCGCCTGCGCAAGCCGCTGTACAGCTACGGCAATTCGCGCACGAGCGCCAACCTACCGCCGTATAACGGCGGCTGGTCGGTGAGGGGTTAACCATTTTTTTTTCTGCCAGTAAATACCTTATATAGCACACTTCCTGTTTCTTGTCTGGTAATAAGCCTAGGCTTATGACATCATGCACAGCTCTCCAACTCTTGTGAGAGTTTGCCAGGAAGGGAGGAGGGGTGAGTCATAAGAGGGCCAATGAGAGCTGCAGAGCTGGAGGTGTGCCTCTTTGTGTCTGTGTAAAACCAGGAAGTGAACAGGCAGCATCTTGCAGCCATACTCAGTGGAGAGAGATTTCTGCAGCATATTTGGCAAGTACAGAATCACAGTACTGTATATATAAAATATGCAAAATGGTTGGAGGGAAGCTTCAGAATGGCAAAGATGTTTTTATGACAAATTATGTGAGCAGACTGCAGTTCCTCTTTAAAGTGATATTCAAGGCATATGGTTATTATTTAAAAAAAAGTTATACTTACAGTGCCTTGAAAAAGTATTTATACCCCTTGACATTTTCCACATTTTGTCACGTTACAACCAACAACGTAAATGTATTTTATTGGGATTTTATGTGTTTGACCAACACAAAGTGGCACCTAATTGTGAAGTGGAAGGAAAATGATAAATGGTTTTCAAAATATTTTACAAATAAATATGTGAAAAGTGTGGTGTTCATTTGTATTCAGCCCCCCTGAGTCAATACTTTGTAGAACCGCCTTTTTGGGGATGTTTCTACCAGCTTTGCACATCTAGAGAGTGAAATATTTGCCCATTCTTCTTTGCAAAATAGCTCAAGCTCTGTCAGATTGGATGGAGAGCGTCTGTGAACAGCAATTTTCAAGTCTTGCCACAGATTCTCAAATGGGTTTAGGTCTGGACTTTGACTGGGACATTCTAACACATGAATATGCTTTGATCGAAACCATTCCATTGTAGCTCTGGCTGTATGTTTAGGGTCGTTGTCCTGCTGGAAGGTGGTCCTCCGCCCCAGTCTTTTGCAGACTCCAACTGGTTTTCTTCTAAGAATTCCCTGTATTTTGCTCCATCTATCTTCCTATCAACTCTGACCAGCTTCCCAGTTCCTGCTTAAGAAAAGCATCCCCACAATAAGATGCTGCCACCACCATGTTTCACGGTGGGGATGGTGTGTTCAGGGTGATGTGCAGTGTTTAGTTTTTCGCCACACATAGCGTTTTGTTTTTAGGCCAAAAAGTTCAATTTTGGTCTCATCTGACCAGAGCAACTTCTTCTATGTTTGCTGTGTCCTCCACATGGCTCCTCACAAACTGAAAACTGGACTTCTTATGACTTTCTTTCAACAATGGCTTTCTTCTTGCCACTCTTCCATAAAGGCCATATTTGTGGAGTGCATCACTAATAGTTGTCCTGTGGACAGATTCTCCCACCTGTGCTGTGGATCTCTGCAGCTCCTCCAGAGTTACCATGGGCCTCTTGGCTGCTTCTCTGAATAATGCTCTCCTTGCCCTGCCTGTTTGTTTAGGTGGACGGCCATGTCTTGGTAGGTTTGCATTTGTGCCATACTCTTTCCATTTTTGGTTGATGGATTGAACAGTTCTCCATGAGATGTTCAAAGCCTGGGATGTTTTTTTATAACCTAACCCTACTTTAAACTTCTGCACAACTTTATCCCTGACCTGTCTGGTGTGTTCCTTGGCCTTCATGATGCTGTTTGTTCACTAAGGTTCTCTAACAAATCTCTGAGGGCTTCACAGAAGAGCTGTATTTATACTGAGATTAAATTACACACAGGTGGACTCTATTTACTAATTAGTTGACTTCTGAAGGCAATTGGTTCCACTAGATTTTAGTTAGGGGTATTGGAGTAAAGGGGGCTGAATACAAATGCACCCCACACTTTTCAGATATTTATTTGTTCACAATTATGTACCACTTTGAGTTGGTCACACAAAATCCCAATAAAATACGTTTACGTTTTTGATTGCAACATGACAAAATGTGGAAAATTAAAAGGGAATACTGTGGTTTTGCACAGAGCATCCCCCATCCTCCTTTTCTCAGGTCCCTCGCCGGTCTCCTGACCACCCCCCCCCCCCCCCTTGCTGAGTGCCCCCAAAGCCACTTGCTATGAGGGCAGTTATGCGTACTTCTGAGCTGCCTCTGTGTGTTCATAAGACACACAGAGTGCAATTTAGACCTGTCCCCTGCTTTCTCTTCACTGGCTGTGATTGACAGAAGAGGGAGCCAGTGGCTCCTGCTGCTGTGTCTCAGCCAATGAGAAGGAAGAGACCCGGGAGAGCTGCTGCTGTTGTGTACATTGCTGGATTGAGATGGGGCTCAGGTAAGTATCAGGGGGCTCAAGTGGAAGAAGATCACACAGAAGATTTTTTTTACCTTCATGCATTGAAAACGTTCAGCCTTTACAGCCATTTTAAATCTGCTAGTGCGTTTACACTACCCTCTTCCCAGATTGACAATGCTGTTGTCCTAAAGTGTAAATATTCCTAAAATAGCCTGCATGTCATTGCTGCCTAGTTGCCAAGGCCAAACTTGGTAGCATGCATCCGTTGGCTTATTACCTACATTTTTCTTTATTATAAGCTAGCAAATGCATTTTTTAAATATTTAATAATTTTTTTTGTAATCTGATGATAGCAGCATGAAGTGTGGCACTTTAGTTGGAACAATGCAGCTTGAAGGTGGCAGTGCTTATCTGCAGGCTGGAGGCTTTCGTGTGTGTGTGTGTGTGTGTGTGTGTGTTTTTTTTTTTTCCAAGAAACCTCTTCCAGCCTACATGTGATAACTTTGTTATAGTTGACATGGTGATCTGGAACCACTCTTGATTGTCAGTGGAGACCCAAAGTGTCGATGACAGTAAGGATTGAGAGCTAGCGGCCACTTAAAATGATATGTCTAATCACAGCATACACTTTCATTTTAGAATATTGACATCGTATTAGCAAAACAAACAATAATTGTTTTTGCCAATTTAATATAAACTTGAAAAACCCTTCATGTTGTGAGTGCTGCCTGTCTGCTGCCCATCTCTTTTTACAACTTCTTTCTTTCCCTGTGTGCTTTGCAGTTTTCTTACTGCACATTCTTTTGGTTTAGTGTTGAATCTGAGGACTACATTGCCCATGGTACCTTGCTGTCAGCACCTCTGTAGTTCAGAAGGCAGGCTCTGTGAAGTATGACACAAGCCACGCCTATTCACAGGGCATAGTGCACGTGTCACAGAATTCAGGGAAGTGTGGGATCCTTCAATAAGTACGTTTTTAGACTTCAAGATTGATCAGATTAATAAGAGTAGGCTGGAAGAAATTGAAAAACAATGTGGAAATTTAATATATGATTTTACATTTTGACCATAGCCATGTTATGTCAAATTGAGGGCGTATTGTAATGGTGAACCTTTTTATATACAGATTTCTTTATCAAAAATTGAGTTGTCAGGATCTGGAGCATTGGCAACCAACCAGCTTCTACCTTCAGCTTGTTTCGCTAGGGTTTGAAAATGAAAGTTAGAAAACCATTTGGTTTCCATGCATTACTGCTCCAGATTCACTCTCTTCTAGTTTTGATAAATTTCTCTCAATGTGCTTTTTATTTGCTGTTCAGCATGAGTTGGTGCGTAAAATGGAGTAAAATAGATAACAATGTTTTCAAAAGCCAAGTCTATCAAGAACTGATATTTCAGGTTTGCTGGCAAGTTGACTCGTGTGTTGGCTTCGCCCTCCTGTCTCATATCTCAGACTAATCTATAGTCTCAGCACCCTCTCTTAGGGCTATTTACATGATATTCTTGCTGCTGAGTGTGATTCTATCCAGCGTTATCTAGTCAAATATCAGTTTTGGCTAGATGTACCACTTTAAACTTTGTAAAGAATATCCCCTACAATAAGTGCCTGTATTAACATTATTTATCTTACAATTTTTTTTTTATTTTTTAAGCAGAAGAACGCTCCTGGGGGATTATTAGTCACTGTCCAAGGATTGAACTTGAAGATGGAGTTCGACTTGGTTGCCATCACCATTCAAGCCTGAGTCTCCACTTTCCAGTCCTCAGCAGGGAGAACTCGCCTAACCGCAGGAGCCCTTCCCAAGAGCCTGAGGCATCCAACTCTGCGGCTCCCCCAGCTCCCCCTACGAAGAGACACTGCCGCTCTTTATCAGTGCCAGAGGACCTATCACGCTGGCGGCCTATTTGGAGGCCCAGTGGGTCTAAAGTTTGGACTCCTGTCAAGAGGAGATGTAATAGTGGTGGGGTTGGAGCAGTACTAGGGGTGCAGACTCAAAGTCCATCCCAAGGGGTCTCCAATCTCAGGTTTCAAAATGACCCCAGTGCCTCTTTACGATGCATCCAAGCCAACAGCCCTCCCTTCTTCAGCCTGGCTTTGTGCCGGGAGTCACCAGGTCCCTACACCCTTTCCCCAACCACTATATTTTGGGAAAACACAGAAGGGCCAAGTTGCTTTCCATTGCAGCGCCGTTTTTCACTGTCACCAGTACTCTTCAAGGATGCAGGACGGTTCCTTCCTTCAGCCAGCAGCTCCCCACCTTCCACGCCAGAGCTGGTCCGGCGACAGCAATGTCTGCCTCGTAGCCAGTCACAGCCCTGTGATCTTGACACCAGGAAATGTGGAATCAAACGAAGGCACGAGGAAGATACACGATGGCATCGTCCTTCTCTGGATTTCTACAAGATGAACCAGGTAAAGACTCCAAGGAGGCTTTTCATTATATTTTATTGACCTTGGCATTAATCATTAGCACCATCATTTTCATCATTATTTAAATCTGTTAGGTGAGCTCTAGTATAAAAGGTGGAACTTTTAGTTTGGGGAAAAAAATGAAAAATGGTTAAAGCCCTGTTAGGTTTGTAATGTGTTTACTTCCTGTTCTGGTAACCCCCAAGGACACTTCAGTAAATTGAAATTTCTGTTCGCTTAAAGTGGCATTAAACCCCAAACTAAAAATGTAATATATTGCAACTTATCAATCCTTAGATGTAGTGGCTGCATTGATTTGAGCTTTTTAGGCTTTTTTTTCTCCCTCTGTTTTCACCTGGTAATCTGGCTAATAACACAGATCCTGTAGTATTTATAGTATATTGAGCCACTCCAGTGCCACATCCTTATTCAAAATCACAATGGCAAATAGAATTGTCAGACTTTACTGCCACAGACAAGAGTACACCTCCTGTATTAGAGTGCCTCCACTCTGGAGGAAGGAGCACCTCTGGATGAAGGAGCACAGGGGACAAATTTAAACAGAAGCATTTTCAGTCTGGGGGGAAGGGGAGTGTTGGATGGACTAGTCAATTTAGATACACTAACAAATTGAAGCCAAACTCCATCTAACCTTTTAGAAGTAGTTACAAGAATAAATGTTTTAGATAAATAAAAGCTGATTGTTTGCACCCCTGTCGGTGGTAAATGGTTTCTCTCTTCTCTGTAACTGATAAACTCTGGTGGAAAGCTTGTTCTTTTGAAAAACAGACTTACTGGTTGGATAACCAGATGAAAATAGAAGAAAGAAAACTTAAAAAAAAAACAAACGAATGCAGCCACTACATCTAAGAATTGGTAAACTGCAATATAATATTTTCTGCTTTTGGATTTAATACTGATTTAATCTTCCTTAGTCTCTAAGATCCCTTTCTCCTCAGGAATGTAAAAAAAAAGTGAAAATAACTGCGCATCAAAAAGTATAAGTAAATTATAAAAGAACATATGCTGCGAAATCCTATATGTGACACAAACACACAACATGAACAATGATAAACTGGTGAATTAAATTAACATCAAAAGCTGCAATGCGTGGTGCAACAACAATTAAAAAGATTGTGAATAATAGTCCATATAAAAAACACCCAAGTGTGGTGTAAAAATCCAAAGAGGGTCGAGTAATATGGAGTCATAGGTGTATGGGTCCACCACCATAAATAGAGTGCCTGGCCGCTTACCAGAAACCCATGATCTCCTTCACACACTAAAGGAGAGCCGCCATTTTGGAGGAGGCCAAACTCCCTCTATGTGGCATCGCTGTACCTGCTCTCTCAGGTCCCGGCCTGGCAAGTCTCTCTGTGCTCCAGTGTAGCCATCTGTGATCATACATGCTGCAAGGAACAAGGCTGAGTCTTTCCTGTGGATCTATCCATCTGCACCACAGTCCCTGATGTCCCATTCCAGCTCCCATCTTGACTCCATGGTGGTCCGGAGTAGCAGGATATAACAGCCTACTCAGACCCTCTGTAACGGGGGGTCATGGGTTTCTGGTAAGCGGCCAGGCACTCTATTTATGGTGGTGGACCCATACACCTATGGCTCCATATTACTGGACCCTCTTTGGATTTTTACACCACACTTGGGTGTTTTTTATATGGACTATTATTCACAATCTTTTTAATTGTTGTTGCACCACGCATTGCAGCTTTTGATGTTCATTTAATTTTCTGCACATTTTTTTGGATATATCATTATATGTCTTTTTGTATTTGGTTTAAAGTGAGGTCTGATCACCTTTTCAGCTTTATACACTGTAGTTTGTCATATATCATTATATGTCTTTTTGTATTTGGTTTAAAGTCAGGTCTGATCACCTTTCAGCTATATACACTGTAGTTTGTCAAAGCGCGAGTCACCAGTTTATCATTCCTCAGGAATGTCACCATCTTTATTTGGATTCCCCATAGGGGACTATTGAGAACATGCTCCAGAGTGAGTAATTGGGGCTTTTATCTGACAGTAATGATCAATGATCTGATCAAAATGACAGAAAATTGGCAGAAATCCTTGTAGCGGGGGTAAAAACAGCAATGACACATTGGGGTTGATTTACTAAAGCAGTATAGGCTGTTGACTTCTTAAAAAAAACTAAAGGTACTTTTTTTTCTTAGCTTTTTGCCTAGGAAAAAGCTCTGTTAAATTGGATGTAAACCCAATGTCATCCTTTCTAAACTACTGCCATAGGGGTTATATATAAGGATATACATGTCTCCTGCATGTATCTTTACCTGTCAAATGTCTCCCCTCTGTCTGTTATGAGATCTGAAAAACGGCAGATTCTGTGGGTGGGTCTGTTGTCTGGAGCTCGGTGGGTGGAGTTGTGATGTCAGTAGACTCCCCGCCCACCTCTACACTCCCCTTGTCAATATGTATTTTCTCCTGTGTATTTCTAACACTGAACTTCTGCTATGATCTTTTAACATCCAGTGAAAAGACTGGAAAGTAACCACATGACTTCAGCATGCCAAATCATGGTGAGGTGTGGAACAGCCAATCCTTGCAGATCTGCTGAAGAAAGAAGTGGGGGTGGGAATTAAAAAATAATGCCTGTGTCTTAGGCTAGTGCACAAGATATGTCAATCACCTGTCACTCACAGCAAGGGGGAGGATTTGACAGTTTGAAGTTTTTGTCAGTTTGTCAAGTTTTATCTCACTGAACAATAAAAGAGGATTGCTCAGAGCTGGATTAACTCTTTGTGGCAAGACTGGGCTCAATATCTTATATTCTACATTATGACATGAAAAAAAAAAATTTCGGGTTTACATCCACTGTAATCAGCCAATCATGTGCAAGCAAAAATCCATTTGTTTTCTTGCACGTTTGGGTATTTTTTGCAAAATGTATTTATCACGTCATTCACTGTAAGTTACAATTTCAATGCAACATGAACTCTACTTTAATATATCAAACCCATTAGCTCTATCAATCTAACTATTGACAAGGTTTATATTTTTATTACTGTGGGAAAAAGATTGCTGAAAAAGCTCCTTTTTCTGGATTAACTAACTGGTATGTTAGTAGTGGCTGTACCGTACCTGGCAATGTGTGCATGCCCTTTCTCGTTACTACATTGTATGCTGGCTCCTATTATATCATAATTGCTGTTTACAGAAACAAAAATTTAAATTTGTTGCCATGAGTCTTGCTGTTGAAGAATCTGACCCAATGTCGTCCACTGCAGACTACGGTTTTATCACCAATCGTTCCGTACCTGTATGTGATTCGTGCGCCAGAGTAGGGAGCTCCCCTGCCACCTGATGTGTGCTGCGATTGGCTGCAGCACCAGCCACGCAGCAGGTGTCGGCCGCTTAAAGATCGCCGGCACCCGCTGATCGGCTCAACATATTTGAACAGAGCCCTATGTAGGTGAACAAACACAGGGCTTTCTTCTGACAGCATCTATGTGCTGTTAATTCTTCCTGCAAAGCAGGAAGAAAAAAACCGCACATTGCTTAGTAATAACAGCACACCATGTACACAGTTAGGCCTCGTACACACAATACGAAAATCGGAAGGGAAAATTCGTAAGACGAGCTGTCTGCGGATTTTCGGATCGTTAGTACGGTGCATTCGACAGACAATTTGACTTTGTCTTCAGACAAAAGCTGGATGTGCAGGCTATAAAATTGTTGTCGGATGTGAACTCAACATCTGATTTTCAGATGGTCAGTACAGAAACCGTCACACAAAAGTTGAAAGTACAAACACGCATGCTCGGAATCAAGGACTGACTGGGAAGAGTTTGGTCTTGTAAACTACCGTTCGTAATCTAGAATTTAACATTCGTGACGCGGCAATTGATGAAATGTCGAAATTCTCATCTTCTTTACTGGGATAAAAATGAAGCTGTTTTGCTGGTGATACTGATGTAGTTATGCCAAACGTATTTTAAAAGGCTTTTGTTCTGTATGATCTGAAAATCGCGAATCAACGCTCACCAAACTTCTACTAACACGAAATTAGCAGAAGGGTGGCGCTTGAGAAATGAATTTCCTCCTTATACAGTACTCTCATAGTACATCACTACGTTTTTGTTTGTCAAACGCCAATTTGCGGATAGTTAGTATGCTAGACAAAATCCTGCACACAAGCTTTTGCCAAAAGTCAGAAGTTCGGTCGTCCAATAATCAAACCGTGTGTACGAGGCCTAACACGTTGGGCACACATTAAACCCTTTGATTGCCCCTGATGTTAACCGCTTCTCAGCCAGGGTCATTAGTGTCACTGGTCCCCAAAAAGTCTCAGTTAGTGTCCCGATTAGTCCGCCGCAACATCGCAGTCCCGCTATAAATCGATGATCGCTGTGATTACTAGTAAAAAAAATAAAATAAAAATTCCATAAAAATATCCCATAGTTTGAAGACACTATAACTTTTGCGCAAAACAATCAATATACGCTTATTGGGATTATTTTTTGTCACCGAAAATATGTAGCAGAATGCTTATTGACCCAAATTGATGAAGAAATTTATTTTTTTACATTTTTTTTTTTTTTTTTTTTAATTGGATATGTTTTATAGCAGAAAGTAAAACTTTTTTTTTTTATTTTCTTTTAAATTGTCAGTCTTTTTTTGTTTATAGTGCAAAAGATAAAAACCGCAGAGGTGATCAAATACCACCAAAAGAAAGCTCTATTTGTAGAAAAAAAAGGACACATTTTATGTGGGTACAGCATGGTGCAATTGCCAGTTAAAGTAACATTGCTGTATCACAAAAAATGGCCATGGGGGGGGGGGGGGGTAAATCTTTTAAAGCTGAAGTGGTTGTAACCTTTTTTTTTTTTTTTTTTTTTCTTTTTTTTTTTCTTTTTTTACATTTCTTCAGTTACTTCTTGATTTTTTGCCTAGGCAAATTAAGTCTTACATCCCAGGAGTTTTCAGGAGAGGAGGAGGGGTTTTCTCAGCTAAGCACACTCTCCTGCATGCGAGCGAAGGGCAGATGGTTTTTAAGAAGTAAATGCTACGTGAATCATTTGCCCTTACTCAAGATGGCTACAGCCAGAAATGCTAGGGTGTTGTTTTTCAAAGTGATTTGTCAACAAAATAAAGTGTAGAAACATGGATAAATGGTGGCGTTTGCTTTGAATATAAATTTAATTAAAAATTTATCAAATAGTGTTTTTGGTTTGTGGTGCTCAGATGCAGTGAAGATCCACTTTAAGAATTAAAGTTTAAGTCAAAGTTGATTGAGAGAGTGAAGTTCTGAAAAGGCTTAAGTTTGTACTGTAGAACCGCCTGGCCATGTAAGTAGTGTTGGGCAGAGTTCTTCCTTAAAATGTCTGAATATTAACAGCGGTTTTTATTTTTTTCAGAATGCTGGTGCTATGTGTTTCTTGGACAACTCGGATGAAGGCAGCCCATCTCCTTTTATGGCTTGCCATGGGGAGTCTCCTTGCACTTCTGAAAGTCCTGTCACCACTTGCACACTGGCACTTAGTGAAGAAGATATTGGTAGGAGGGATCACTCCTCCTGCTCCCAGGCAATGCTCTTCCAGCACGATTTTGCGGACCTGGATTTAAATCTAATTGAAGAGAATTAACACTCTCAGGAAACATCATACTTCAAATGGAGTTATTGTAAGGTGGACATATTGGTGAGAGTGTAAGGCTGCCAGGCACCATCAGGAGACTTGCACCAGGAGCATTCCACAAACATTCTAAACTTCATGACTGATAGATATTGTGTGGGGGTGTAGGGCAAAAGAGAGTGAGCAAAAAGCTTTGTCCTTTTTTTTTTTTTTTTTTTTCTAAAGGAGAAGCCTGGGGCTGGGTCATCTGGACCCCCAACTACACTTCTCCATTCCCAGTAATACAGCTGGAATTGGGATCCCCCATTACCGAGTTACAAACTTCACATAAAGGGTGCTGTGGGATTGCTTTATTTTTTTACAGATGGCTTTTGGAAGGATGTTCTGCACTGCCCTGAGGGGATCACATGCAAATATAGGTGTGTGATTAATTCTTCATGCTTAACTGACTGTTGGGAAAAAAAAAAAGAGCAAACCAACAAGATGGCAAATCTGGTTGTGCACAAAGGCTCAGGCCTTGTTTTCAAATGAAATCCCCAAGACATGAGTTTAGAGCTTCACACCAAGGAAGCCCAATCCCGTGTGTTCCGTTCAGAACACTTTCTTTTGCTCTCCAATTCATCATGAAGAAGGCTGACAACAGAACAAATGTTTCCAATTGTTGTATGTGTGTGGTGTTTTTTATTTTATTTTTTAAACTTTTGGGTTTTTTATGTTATTTTATTGATGTTTGCCTGTGGCAAATGTTTTAGAAGCTGTAATGAATTTGTTCTTTAACATTGCTGGCCAGTTAAAAGGAAGCTTCCAGTTCACCCTAAACCTATGTTGCCTGTACTGCCATCCTAGTCATTACATGGCCATGCCATTACCTCAGACAGGTGTTGGTTTTTTTTCTTTTCTGCATACACAATCCCTCCTGGGTGTCACCATCCCATTACCTTCTCAGGTATGAGTTTTGCAGGACGTGGATGTATGAATGATTGTATTATTCTTTAGTGTTCATGAGCCCCCCCAGAACAGTGTCTCATAACCTTTCAATGAAGGAAGTAGTCAAGGTGTCATGTCCTCCTTGAATGTTGTTGGTATATAGTATGCTGCTATATACAATGTATTGTACAGTAAGTATTATTGTATATTCTGACAAAGGACGGGAATCAGCCTGTGTTTGCAGTTACACATAAAATGGATGCGTATGCGGCCATTATACCTCCTTGTGTATGTGGCCATTATACCTCTTGGAGGATGTGTATGTGGCCATTATACCTCTCGGTGGACATGTATGTGGCCATTATACTTCTTGGTGGGTGCAATTCCTTGTGATATATTTTTAGCCTGGGTTCACACATGTGCGGTGCGAATTGAAGCTCAGGTTTCACTGGGGAGATAAAAATCTCCTGTTCAAAGGTTCATCTGCGTTTTAGCTCGGGATCAGTGAGCAGGGAGAGGGGGAGGTGTAGTGAGGATAAGGAGAAAATCCATGTTCAGAACGCAATGCATCCCCTAGAAGATAAGGGGCTCGTAATTCGCACCGCAATGACCAGAAAACGCACATGTTTTTTGTGCAATGCGCAGTGCGAATGCAAAGCACATATGTAAACAAGCCTCATTTAAATTAACCTAGTTTAAAATGTCCTGCGAATTGGATGCGTTGTAAGCCGCATCTAATTCGCATAGGTGTGAACGGGGGCTAAAACTTGCCCAGTTGCAGATCCAGAGCTATTTTTTTTTTCTACTTTAAAAAATAATCATCTTACGGTTTACATTATTTGCTCATATTTAAAATCTATGTGAATGCACTACATCAAAAACGGGAAATATTATTTAGTTTCCATATGCGTATTTAGTCATTTCAAATGTAAATGTTTTACCTTTTTTATACGAGGGTTTATTTAGTGGTCATAGACCGCACAGCCTACTTTGAGATACTCTTCTGCATTAGGGAGGAGGGCATGATGTCACACACAGCCAACTGCACTTCTCTACTGGCTTCGAGCAGGTGCAATTTGCCAGTTAGTCTGTTCACACTGAGGCAGCACGACTTGCAGCGCGACTGCCTCAGACGACTTGAACACGACTGCAGTGGCGACTTGCAAAACGACTTCTATATAGAAGTCAATGCAAGTCGCCTCTAGTCGCCCCCAAAGTAGTACAGGAACCTTTTTCTAAGTCGGAGCGACTTGCGTCGCTCCGATTAGAACGGTTCCATTGTACAGAACGGGACGCTACTTGTCAGGCGGCTAAGTCGCCTGACAAGTCGTCCTAGTGTGAACCGGCTCTAAGGCTCGTGCTGTGAGCAGCTTTCAATCAACGGGTCAGGGCAAGGAGCAAAGCAGCTAAACAGACTACAGAAAATACCAGTGCAGCATCCTGTATTTCCATGAATTAAAAGCTGAGACTCAAACTGACCACACCAGCAGGGATCTGCTGCTGTGCCTTGCATGGTCAGAATAGAAAAGGAAAGGAGGGTGGCTGGCAGGATCACCAGGAAAAGAACATATAATAGATTACATTTATTAAAGTGGTTTTAAACCCTTTACAAAAACTTTTTGCTACAGGTAAGCCTATAATAAGGCTTACCTGTACCTACCCGGATATCTCCTAAACCTGCACGGTTTAGGAGATATCCCCTGTATCTGCATGTGCCGACGTCATCGGCACATGCGCACTGAAGCGATGGCACGTATGTGCCGTTGCTTTAGTGAGTGTGCCATTACCGGTGGCTCCGGCGAGTCACCGTGCTGGAGCCCGCGATACCCAGAAGTAACTCCGGGACCGATGTCGCTGGCCGGAGTGGTGTACAAGGACCGCTGCGGGGGCTTCGATCTAAGGTAAGTAATTCATAATGAGCTAGTATGCTATGCATACTAGCTCATTATGCCTTTGCAGGTTTTGTTTTTTTGTGGGTTTACAACCACTTTAGGATCCACATGGACACAGACACGTGGAATAAATAATACATTTTGAGGTTACATACACTTCAGTCATTAAAGGGTCTTGTGAAATTCCCACACGGTTTAGAAGAGTCTCCAAGCTTCTTGAGCTTATTAGTGGCAATCATTCCTAGTGTTAGTGAACAACACTTTGTAAAATATTACTCAAATGGAGCTTTTTAATAGCAATCATATTAACATTTAAAATGTAATCATTTGATGACCTCCCGAAGAAAATCTGCTTATGACAAGCACTTTATTTTAAGATGGATATTGAGAATGCAGTAAGTAACGGAGACTGGGACTTTTCAGTCTCTCCAGCCATCACCTTAGTGGATTTGTAAAGTTTTTACCCCAGCAAAAGCCCTCAAAGTTTGCAAAAACACCAAAACATTTATCAGTACATTGATTGGAAAGCTCTATTTCCATATTTATATTGTAATTGTGCGAAATAATAACATAAAGAATAAGGCGCTATACATGTTCATATAAAAAAACTGTCACAAAGAAAAACATTGCATCAAACTCAAATGTGCACATTAATGGGAAAATAAGCAAGCATAAATTCCATAAGTGAATAAACCCCAGCACCAAAACGGAATGCTCTGAAATAAAACTTCTAGATCCTCCACCACGAGTGCTCAGTATGAAGATGGTCGCTCACCAGAGCTGTTTGACCCCTATTTACAGGATGGTCAAGAAACACTTTGGGAACCCCAAATTGGTTCCACTAATTGCATGAATCCACTCCAATTCAACCTGGCATTTGTTTCAGGTTTTAATCTCCAATATAAAGAGGTGGAAAGGATAATTAAAACCTACTAGCCAATATTACAAAAAGACCAAACCCTTAGAAAGATCCTTCCAAACAAACCTAAGTTTATAGAAGAGCCACAGGGTTACGCAATATGTTAGCCAAAAATGTCATCTGGCCCCCTAGGAAACCCCCCACTTTTTTGGACCGCACTGGGTTTTATAAATGTAAGAGATGCAAAGCATGCAGAATTACTAGGGACAAAACTAGGAAAACCACTAGCTTTCCATCAGTGGTTACAGGTGGGGAATATGACATTAGGCAGTTCATCACCTGCGACACTAGATATGTCACTTACCTGCTCATGTGTCCATGCAATTTCCAATATGTTGGCAGGACCACTAGGATCATGGCCAAAAGAGTGGGAAAACATATAGATAATATAAAAAATGGGTTCAAACACCACAGTGTATCTAACCACTAGAAGATCTAGAAGTTTTATTTCAGAGCATTCCGTTTTGGTGTTGGGATTTATTCACTTATGGACTTTATGCTTGCTTATTTTCTCATTAATGTGAACATTTGAGTTTGATGCAATGTTTTTCTTTGACAGTTTTTTTATATGAACATGTATCGCGCCCTATTCTTTGTTATTATTTCGCACAGTTCCAGTGATTCGTTCACTTTAAAAAGGGGCAGCTGTTTATATTTTCTCATCCCCACAAGGCGCCATTTTTTGGTACACATTATTTATATTGTAATGCTTTGTCTTTAAATGCCAAAAGTGCAGCACTTTTACCATGAGTCATTATGTAATGAGGAAACAGCGTTTTCAGTTCAGTATAAACATGTGAAATGGCCGGGTATCCCAGCGCTGTTTATGCGTAGCAGTATTGCAGGGATATGTGATGGCACCAGTAATAAGCACCTGTCATTGATTCTTTTAAGAGCTTGCTGCTTTAATAAGAAGGGGAAAAGTGATATTCGAGACCATCAGAATATCTTTTTCTTTCTAATTTGTCAATATTATCACTCTAGTAAGCATGCTGTTCTAGCCCTAATTTCCCAAATTCATTTCAAAGCCTACTGATGTCATACATTTGATCCAGTAGCAGCTGGTAATGCATCTTAGATTAAAGCACTGCAAAGCCCTACAGCTACCTTAAGACAGTAGCTTAGGCCAGCCATAGACTATTTGAATCTCTGCCAGTTCAGCGGGAACCAGGCGAGATTAGAACCATGTACGGGCGAGATTAAAACCATGTAGGGGCAGACTGAAGGTACCCAAGTTGATCAATCAACTGTGCTCTCCTGGCGGGGATGGCTGCTTCTTGCAAGCTTCCGACCCCCCCCCCCCCCCCCCCAGCTGCAACTAAACTGGTAATGTAGCGTAAGGTTCCCTATACGAGTGGCTTCAGTGCTCATTTAGATGCCACCTGCACTCATGTCAAGCTCTTTTTGAGCAGCCTCTGTACATCCCGCCTCTTTATGTTCCCAAGTCAATGTCTGATTTAGAATATCATGAGGTTTCTGATGGAAACACCTTCCATTGGAGCAGCGTAGCTTGACCTTGGCCTTGTTTTTTTCAGTCCTCATTGAAAAGAAGTCATTTTCCAAGTCATAGTTGTGTTGCGCTATGAGTAATTGCTGTTAAACGTCTTGGCAGTGCTAAGACAGCTGGTTGACAGCACTGAAAACAAATTCTTACTGTTTTTTTTAAGGGAGTGATTTGGATAGGTTTTCAAAAAAGTAAAAAGCCCTTTTAAACTTTATCACCAGGCAAATTGCTAAAGCTGGCCATACAAGGAGGGACTTTTGGCAGGTTTCTCCTGAAGTGGGCGAAATGCGCTCAGTGGGTGGCTCACTCGTACCACCTCCTGCCTGACATCCCTCTGCTGAAAAATTGAAAATCGAAGGAAAATTGTTGCCTGAACAGTGCCTGCATGCGACCAGATGCAGACACTGTTCTGGTATTTTGACAGCTGGCAGGGCCATGCTGTGTATTGTTGCGGTGGGAATCTGTTAGTTTCTGCTCCCTGCTTTTAAGTAGAAGGTGCTGGTTCACTGTCCAATGAATAGGCTGGAGTGGAGGTAATAAACATGTATTAACTGTGCATTTGCTGTTCTTCAAGGATTCTTTATTTTTGAACAAGGAACTTGGATTCATATGATTCACATGCAATTTTTCAGGCTTAGTTTTCAGTCTTTTACCTTTATGGAGAAATTAATGAAACATGGAGTCTGGTATAAATGGGCAACCACTCCATATTTCTTTGTCCGCATTTCAGTGTGTGTGTTTGTGTGTGTGTATATATGTGTGGTTGCACACATTGAACTTCTAAAGTTGCCCTGGTATTCTCTCCAGTTCTGTGTTTCTGCTGCCTCCTCTTCTCAGAATTTTGCGTCAGCCTTATATTGCACAATGTGCTGAAACACACAGCAACAGGAGAGCAGTAAGGGAAAGCAGTGGAACAGATTTGCATCTTGTGGATGCAACTTTTATTTGTGCCCTCATCTTCTGCCCTTATAAATTTGTTTAATACTTTCATGTAAATATTTTCCATGTGTGACCAACCCAGAGTGATGGTATAAAAATGGTTGTGTGTATATATATATATATATATATATATATATATATATATATATATATATATATATATATATATATATATAATTTTTTAGTTTTTAAGCTCAGTTTAACATTTAATGGCCTCTCTAAAAAAATCCCAAATGCACATTTTTTCCTGAAAAATTGCATTTGATAAATGGCTATTGCAACAATCACCATTTTATTCTCCAGGGCCTCGGCTTTCAGAAAATATATAATTTGTGGGTCTTATGTAATTTTCTAGAAAAAAAGGCTGATTTTTAATGTATGTGAGAAATGTCAAAATTGGCTCGGATGGCAAGTCTTGATGGACTGGTGTCTTTATTCAACCTTGCTTGTAAACAGCTGAGGAGTAAAAGCAGAGCTCAAGCCATTTTTGTGTTTATTAAAAGTCAGCAGCTACAAAAAGAGTAGCTGCTGACTTTTAATAAACAGCCACTCACCTGTCCCATGATCCAGGGGTGCACTCACCCCTGCCGTCTTCACTCTGTGTCCTCCCTCGGTGGTGCCGACATCTTCACTGTGGGCACCTGTCTGTGACAGCTTGCGGTTTCACAGCCAGGTCCTTGCTGCACATGCACAAGCGGCGCTGCTGTCTGTGACTGGCCCAGAAGTCTTCTAGGACCTGTCATGTGTCCCAGAAGACTTCGGGAAGGAGAACTTCAGCTTCCGATCGCCTAAGGTGACCGGAATGGAAGTGGGTACCTGTCAAAACTCCCACTCCCCCCCCCTTTTCCCCAAAAGCCGGGGAGGAGGCCTTAAAGCTGAACTTCCCCTTTTGGGTGGAGCTCCGCTTTAATGTACTAGGGATTCTGGAATGTATAAAGTATTTTTGGAAAATGGCCATTAAATGGGGAACTAACCCTTTAAATTAAATTTAAATTAAATAGTTCACTGAAACAAAGTAACTGCTAACACTGGAATTGGTTAGACCCGATCCTAAACATCCTGAGCAGGAGTTGTCTCTCCTTGTAGCTTCTGGATCTTAAGTGGCCAGTAAAAAAAAAAAAAAAGATGGTTTACATAAACATGGCTTGATACTATTGTATGTAGGGCTATGAGAACTCTGTATAATTTGGGTTTTAGGTGAGGACCGATTTTTTTTTTTTTTTTTTTTTTTTTTTTTTTTTGCCCATAGTTTGGATGGCCACAGATAGGCACATTTCTGACACAGAATATTGGTGAAAGATTTGCTTGCTTCCTCCTAGCCACTTTTTTTTTTTTCCTCCATCTGGCTTACCATCACATGTACCGTGCACAGTTTGAATGAATTTTTTTTTTTTTTATTATTACACATTTATGAAGGTTACCAGCGGCTCTTCTACATAAAAGCTATTTCTGGTTTATGTATTCTAGTCCTTAAGGCTCCATGCACACTGGGCTTAAAAAAAAAAACATCTGTTCTCTTGGGAGCATTTTTTGTGCAATGTTTAGGAGAGTTTTATGTTTTTCTGCCAGTAAGCTCCAATCAGAAATGCAAACCAGAAGGGTTTTTTTCCTGCCTCTTTACGTTGAGCTCAAAATACGCCTGTGATCGTCCTAATATGCATGGACACATAGGATAACATTGAGCTGCTTCTACAGGCAGAACACAAAACTCCTGTAGAAGCAACACTTTTTTAAGCCACTGTGCATGGAGCCTTATGGGGGCATATACCACAAAAGCCGTAACAGCTCATAAACCATTTATTATGCTGAATTGGAGTGCTTCCTTAACCAGCAGTGGGTGGGATTGAAAGCTGTAATGAATGTGTCAATTCTAAATTTTCTTGGATGTATCCCAAATAATGGCTTTTTTTTGTAAGCATTTCACTGTTAATCATTTCATGCCCATTTCCCTGTTGTCCATATTACCTTTGAATTCTCTTATTCAATGCCTTGTTTGAAATCCATACATCTCTTTTTAAGGAGTTGAATTGCTGTATAGTACTGTGATTTTATGTGCAGACCCCCCACGTCTGCAAGCCTGTGTGCTATTTTTTTTTTTTTCCTTCAGGTTTACATTAAACAGAAACTGTGATACCATCTACTCCAATACCTGTCCAGTTGTGGTTTGCTTTGCAGTGTGGCACTGCTTCTTTCTTGAAACATTTCTCTTTCAATACCTTAAATGTTGATTGACAAACCATTTGAAGCAGTAAAATTGTTGCCGGAACACAGTGGAGACAGCTATTTTTTTCTAAGTTATTGGATTTTACATTCACTAACAAAACAGAGGAATGAGCCCTGCTTGTACATGTGCAGAAAGGTTGGTTTATAGTAAACAGCTGCTGGTTTAACACTGTTAAAAATTAAGATGAGGGTTTCTCACGCGTATGTTTTTGGAGTCCGTTTGTCTTTAATTAATAAAACCTTATGATCGTGGTTCTGTAAGGTAAACCATAGAAGGATCAAGCTGAGATCTGATCCATCTATGAGCAGGCTGGTTTGTTCTGAAGTCGATCCATTGATTGACTTCAGTACCACCAGCCTGTCAGAATTTTTTTTTCATGTTATAGCCAGCCGCCAGTAGTGATCACTGTGTTCTGCTGGCAGGGAAGGCTCCCCACTGGCAGAACACAATAGCACTACAGGAGAGATTCCTCCATCAACACTGACTGTTGATGGGGGAAATCAAGCAATATTCTTTCCTTCTGCCCATGATGGAAGGAAAGAAAATTGTATAATCTATGGCCTGCTTAACAGTGCTTGGCAAAATGCCATAGAGCCACTTGACGCAATGTTGGGGGCATAGCTTCTGAAAATACTTTCCAATGCTCCTAATTGACCTATTACCCTAAAATGCACTGGCCATAATGTTACCAAATCTAGAATAATATAGATCCTAAATTGTGCCCAGTGTTTGCCAGTGCAGGTAATCAAAAGCATTACAAAGCCTCGTAAACCATAGCAGTCAGCTTGTAGACCAGAAATAATTCTGGTTGGTTTGTCTGGGTTATAGGAGTTGGCAAATTGCTCTTTGCCCTACTGAATGAACCGGATTGCAGCTAAGGGAACTCTAGGCACTGCAGTTTTTTTTGTTTTTTGTTTTTGAAGATGTGAAGAAGATTACATGAACCAGTGAGCCACAAACCCTCTATTTTTATGCACTTGTCCTATGTACTTGACACAAGCAACTGTTGCTCCCGAAATGTGGCTTCATAGCATGGTTGTACAGTAGTAGACTTGGCTAAAATTGTGCTAGCTTTTAGGTTTGTATGAAGGGCAATCCAAGGGGCCATAGACTATAAATGGCATTTATACATTAATGGTCCATTAAAGAGCATGATATTGCATATAGTAATTTAGTAGTTCTAATACCTACACTGCATTGGAGCTGTCATCTTATTAATCTTAAGCCGGCCTTAGACCGAGCGATTTTCTTTCCTACCACCACAGGTTTCAGGAAAGAAAATCACTTCATTCCCCCATCAACACAGTCAGTGTTGATTGGGGAATCCTTCCTGCGGAGCCATTGTGTTCTCTCAGTGGGGCATGCCATCCATGCTAGGAGAACACAGTGATTACTGCTAGCGGCTATAATGGCCACTAGCAATAATCGCGTGTAAAATCTGACAGGCTTGTTGTATCCAAGTTGATCAATCAACTTGAGTACATTACTATTTGAACCATCTATGGCCGGCTTTATTCCCCAAACAGAAGTTTTTAGTGTCCTAGACCAGTGTTTTTCAAGGCGCCCCAACAGATCATGTTTTCAGTATTTCCCTCAGATGAAACGGCTGTGGTAATTACTAAGGCAGTGAAACTGATCATATCAGCTGTGCAAAATAATGGAAAGCCTGAAAACGACCTGTTGGGGCGTCTTGAGGACTGGAGTTGAGAAGCACTGTCCTAGACCCTACTGTCCAACCCAAGAGGTTCCTCATTAGGATTAGAAACTCTTCTCTTTATCTGCCACTGACCTCTGCAATTCAGGTGTTGGCAATTGAAAACGATAACATTGCCTGAATCTGATTAACTGTTGAACCTTTTGTACTTAGGTGAGCCAGTAATTAAAGGAGTAGTTGGCGACACATTTGCACCATGCTAAAACAAACTGTTATTTTGGGTTTTGATGCTCTAGCCCTGGTTCTTCTAATGCCGTAGGCGTAGGTAATTTCTGGTGCAGAATAGCTTTCATTCTCCACGTTTTCCAGGCTAAAACCTGTGTTGTTAACACCTTCCTCAAGGAGGAACTCTCTTTGGGCATTCATTTGAAGTAAATTGAATAATGCAGGACAACCTTCAAGCTATAGTCGGGTAAAACCAAACACATTTCTTTTATTCGACACACCCTTTCCTACCCAGTGATTGGGGAGAAGACTATTTGGAAGATGTTATAGAAGTTTTTTTGTTTTTTAACAATGTAGCACTTACTGATGGTAATTGCATTAAACATTTTTGTGCCCAGCAGAATATATTATACCGATCCATGGCAGATTAGTAGCAGAAAGCAAGTTTGCAGTTGGATTCTGGAAATCTGTTCAAGCAGTTGAGACAGGTTCTGTTATCCCTGCCTGATGGATATTAACTCTTTTTACTGGTTGCTTTGTGTCTGTTGAATTGCTGCACATAATACTTACAATAAAATGGCTCCCTCCACTGTGCGTTTGGACAACTTGCAAATGTTTTTTTCACCTGCAAAATATTTACCGGTGGCATTTGTGAAGCAATCCACCTGCTCGTTCACACACACTGACCTCTATTAAAGTTATTGAATTTTGAAAACAAATTAGTAATAACTAAACGTTATTACACATTCTGCAGCGACGGCGTTATCATTCTAGTATTGTAAATGTAATTGTAACTTCCTATTTTTATATTTGAAATGTCATTTTTATTTATTTATTTTCTGTTGTTGGATGAGTGAAGGTCAAAAAAATCTGCTAAAAAACAGTGAGTGACGTGTAAAACATACAGAAAGTGCAGGTATCTTTTTAATGTTATTTGAAACAATTACTGGAGTTTAACAGCAAATAGTAAAAACTCATTTCAGGGGTTCCAAACCTATGTGGCATAGTGACACACCTACATACACAATAATACACAATTCATTTTTATGACAATAATCTTATAATCAGAATCACTACGGTGAATAAGTATCTGTATATTTAAACAATAGCTAAATGGTGCCATTTGCAATTAAATACAGTTTATGCATAATCTCCATTGCCTATCCGAATATTTTCCTGACTGCCAGATCCAGCCTGGCATTATGCTGCATAGATTCACATTGGTTGGGAATCTCTGACTAAAGCTGGATACACACTATACAATTTTCTTTAGGATTTTTTTTTTTCCTTTAGATTTACCAAAACCATATAATATGAGGTCAAACCTAAACACTTTCAATTTGTATGCAATCAGGCAGGCCCTTGCACTACATAGTTGAAGGTAAAACGAAAGGAAATCGAACAACAAAAGTTGTATGGTGTGTATCCAGCTTTGGAAGATTGAAGTGTCAATAAAGATTGCAGATAATGGACTAAACGTTGGGTACTCTATCTGGACTAAGCGTCTATATTTTTTTAGATGCCGTACTGGCATTCCGTGAAAAAGGGGTTTCCCTGCACTGGTAATAGTTCTGTTCAACTGATTTAATAAAGACTTTTCGGCTATTCGTAAACGGCAGTAAAATTGATCACTTTTTCAGACTGCATTTCAGATTCATTTTATGTGTCTATGAAGAGCTCTCTATACATGTCTATGATGTGTTTCCCTTCAAATTATTGGCCTAGATATATTAAGGAATAAAATCAAGATGAATTGAGAAAATGGAGAGTATTGTTGTTTTAATAAAGATGTTCATTGTAAAATTAGGGTGATTTGCTCCTGCTGTTTAACAGCTTCATTACTATACATCCTTTCTTATACATTTTACCCAAACATATCAGGGTTTTCTGATGTACTGTAATTCTTTCCAGTGTGTTTAGTGGTCCAAGTCTCATGAAAAATGCCAAGGTTATTTTGCCAAATCATTAACACTAAAGTATAACTAAAGGCAAAACTTTTTTAATTTTGGATAGAGTGGAGAAGGATTAGAACACCTGTCAGATGTTTATTGCTGTCTGTAAGTGCCGGCTTACACCAGAGCGGCTTCAAAGTCGTGCAACTTTTGAAGCTGACATCCCTGCGTGACTCCATCTCGACTTGAATACGACTTCTTTAACAGAAGTCAATGCAAGTCGTGATGCGGTCGCCCCAAAATGCGCTGCAGTGTTGCACCGATTTGAAAAAGTAGTTCTTGCACTACTTTTGGCAATTTTGGGTGCGACTTGCACAGACATCTTTACATAAAGCTGCCCAGATGTCTTCTAAGTTGCACTGACATGTGGCTTTGAAATTGTGCGATTTCAGGTGAAGTTGCACGATTTCAAAGTTGCAGTCAGTATGAACGAGGACTTGGAGAGATTAGTACTTTTTAAGATCAAAGATACAACTATGTTGGTGTCCCTTGTCAATTTTACATTAGGAGTAGGCAATTACATTTAAAAAAATACAAACTGTCATTTGAAGTAAAACACATAGCCAAGTATTATTCTACACAATTTTTTTATTGTGCATTAAAAAAAGAAAACAAATAAAATTAGACATGCTATCTGCCAATAAAACTTAATCAAAACGTGCATTCTATGCTTCCAAAAATATAGAAAATATAACACGGGCTGCGGAAATTAATGATTAATTCCTCGAGTAATCGTTAATTTTTTTTGATCGATCAAATTGTTTTCGATCGGTAGGCTGCCTGCCCTGGGGTCGTTTTGGGCCAAGTTCTGGCTGCAGCGCTCCGCTCCCTCCTCCACTATATGTCATACACAGTCTGCGGGCATCTCCCGCTGTGTGTCTCTGAGCTGAGTGTGAAAACTTTGGCCACGCTGTGAGAAAAGTCCCGCCCTCCTCGATCAGCTTGTGTGATAGACGCAGTGTTCTGTCTATCACACAAGCTGATCTAGGAGGAGGGTGGGACTTACAGTGCGGCCAAAGTTTTCACACTCAGCTCCGAGACACACAGCGGGAGATGCCCGCAGACTGTGTAATCCAGGCACAGACTACAGTGAGGCTGCGATAATGGGCATGGCGAGGCTGCGATTGTGGGCACAGTGAGACAGCATTATGGGAATGGTGAGGTTGCGATTATGAGCACGGTAAGTCTGGGATTATGGGCACAGTGAGACTGCATTATGGGCACGGTAAGGCTTAGTTTATGATGTGTGACGTCCTAGCTATGCCCCGCTATGTCCGACTTTGGCCGTTGCCATAACAACGGTGCTAAATCAGCTAAAAGTAGTTGGATCTGTATGTGCGTTATAATTAATTAATCGATTTAATCGAACACGAAAATTTTAATCAGTAACAGCCCTAAATGTAACAAATCAAATAATTATTACTCAACCAAAAATAAAATAAAAGCCTCATGCATGTGTCCTACTTCTTAATATAGGGGGTCAACAATGCCAAGAGTTGGTGAAAGCAGGGGTCCGGAGATAATTCCAAAAATCATCTGGATTATTCTGGAGCTCCCGCAGCAAAGGCATATGACATAATTGGTCACGATTAATAAAGCAACCAATTTTGGTCCAAGAACTCCTCCTGTTTCTGGACTGGACTTGGGTCAAAGCAATAACTCCAAGGCCAATAATAAATAACACGTTATCTCCGATTCCGCAACATGCCTGGTTGAGGAATGGCCGTTCAGAAACAAACTGAAAAGTGCAAATCAACACTCACCAAACTTCTACTAACACGAAATTAGCAGAATGAGCCCAAAGGGTGGCACTAAGTAGCTGAAAAACCACGTAGTATGTCACTAGATTCGTGTTTGTTGGCCGACAATTCCTTGCCGTTTGTATGCAAGACAAAATCCAGGCACACGCCTTAGGACAAAAGTCTGAGGTTTTGTCCGGAAAATTGGATCGTGTGTACGAGGCTTAAGTATCATTTCTGTCTGCTGCTTCGTTCCTCTGCTAGCTGCATAAGTCACTTCTGACAAGTTTTCCTGGCATCAGGGGAAAAAAAGGTGAAGAGAGGGATCTCCAGCTGATTGACCACCTCAGCTCTGTTCCTGTGTGCTATGTGAAGGGGGTGTGTCCTTTCCCTGCAATCAGCTCTCAGAGCTCTCCTCAGTGAGCTCTACAGATTGTAACTTCAGCTTTCCACCCCCTTTTTGAGTATGATGCTGCAAGCTTGGCACGCCTATTTTTGAGCATTTTCTTCCATTCTTCTTTGCAGGACTTCTCAAGCTCCATCAAGTTGGATGGGGAGCATCGGTGCACAGCCATTTTCAGATCTCTCCAGAGATGTTGAATTGGGTTCAAGTCTGGACTCTGGCTGGGCCACTCAAGGACATTCACAGAGTTGTCCTGTAGTAACTCCTTTGTTATCTTGGCTGTGTGCTTAGGTTCGTTGTCCTGTTGGAAGATGAACCTTTTCCCATTCTGAAGTGCGGAGCGCTCTGGAGCAGGTTTTCATTAAGGATGTCTCTGTATATTGCTGCATTCATATTTCCCTCAATCCTGACTAGTCTCCCAGTTCCTGCCACTGAAAAACATCCCCACAGCATGAAGCTGCCACCACCATGCTTCACTGTAGGGATGATATTGGCCAGGTGATGAGCGGTGCCTGGTTTCCCCCAGACATGACACTTGCCATTCAGGCCAAAGAGGTCAATCTTTATTTCATCAAACCAGAGAATTTTTTTTTCTTATGGTCTGAGAGTCCTTCAGGTGACCTTTGGCAAACTCCAGGCGGGCTGTCATGTGCCTTATACTGAGGAGTGGCTTCTGTCTGGCCACTCTAGTATACAGGCCTAATTGGTGGAGTGCTGCAGGGATGGTTTTTCTTCTGGAAGGTTCTGCTCTCTCCACAGAGAAACGCTGGAGCTCTGTCAGAGTGACCATCAGGTTCTTGGTCACCTCCCTGACTAAGGCCCTCCTCCCCGATCGCTCAGTTAGGCTGGGCAGCCTGCTCGAGGAAGAGTCCTGGTGGTTCCAAACTTCTTCCATTTACGGATGATGGAGGCCACTGTGCTCATTGGGACCTGCAAAAAACTTTCTGTACCCTTCCCCAGATCTGTGCCTCGATACAATCCTGTCTCAGAGGGCTACAGACATTTCCTTGTCCAATCAACTGAATTTACCACAGGTGGACTCCAATCAAGTTGTAGAAACATCTCAGGCTGGGTTCACACTGGTGCGACACGACAGCCATCCTACTTTGGATCCGACTTTGTCCTGCGACATGAAGCCGGCATGTGTCCGACTTTCAATGAACGGGGATCCGACTTCGATCCCCACCAATGCCCGGCACTGTGTTAGGTATGAATCTTTAGGGGGAACTCTGCGCCAAATTTTAAATAAAAAACCGGCATGGGTTCCCCCTCCAAGAGCATACCAGGCCCTTGGGTCTGGTATGGACCTTAAGGGGAACCCCCTATACCGAAAAAACGGCGTGGGGTCCCCCCAAATCTATACCAGACCCTTATCCGAGCATGCAGCCCAGCCGGACAGGAATGGGGGTGGGAACGAGCGAGCGCCCCCCCCCCCCTGAACCGTACCAGACCGCATGCCCCCTTGGGGGAGGGGGGTGCGCTGCAGGCCCCCCCACCCCAAAGCACCTTGTCCCCATGTTGATGAGGACAAGGGCCTCTTCCCGACAACCCTGGCCATTGGTTGCCGGGGTCTGAAGGCCTGGTATGGATTTGGGGGGACTCGCAAGCTGTTTTTTCGGCGTAGGGGGTTCCCCTTAAGGTCCATACCAGACTCAAGGGCCTGGTATGCTCTTGGAGGGGGAACCCACGCCAGTTTTTTATTTAAAATTTGGCGCGGAGTACCCTCTCAAGACCATCTGAGCACTAGTCGCGTGCCGAAGTCGGATCATGCGAGGCAGCGATCCGACTTTGATCCGACTTCAATGATAGTCAATAGGCTGAAGTAGGATCAAAGTCGGACCAAAGTAGTACGGGGAGCATTTCTAAAGTCGGAACGACTTGTGTCGGACCAGTTAGGACGGCTCCCATAGGGAAACATTGAATTTCACACGTCATGCGACATGAGCTCCCAATGTCGGAGCGTTTGTCTCGGACCAGTGTGAACCCAGCCTCAAGGATGATCATTGGAAACAGGATGCACCTGAGCTCAATTTTGAGTGTCATGGCAAAGGCTGTGAATACTTATGTACATGCGATATTTTTTTTTTTTTTAGTTTTTTAGGCCCCTTTCACACAAGCGGACCATTCATTTCATCAGTTCAGTCACGTAAAAACAGGTGAAAGCAGAAGTAAACCCATCCATAAAACAGTTTCATTCACGGCACGTGCTGGAAATGTAACACTCCCATTGGTTGTGCTCTCAACCAAACTGTCAAACCATCCAATGGCTGGTGTCATAACTGATCACATGTGCAGCATCATCGCAGTTGTAGATTAAACAGAGGCAAAGATGGCAGCTTCCTTGGCTGAAAACGATAGGGGGGTTTACTTACACTTGAAGTATTTGTTAGTTTTTTCATTAGTTTTTTTTATATCCACTACCAATGCAAAATCTAATGAAAAACTGACCATTTGTCAGTTTACATCCGTTATTTGTCCGATCCGTTTTTTTATGGGAAGAAAAACAGAGCTTTGATACGTTTCAAAAAATGGATGATTGCGGATGTAAACTGATATAAATGGATGATCATCCTTTTACATCAGTTTTTCCATAGCAATGCATTGATGTCCGTTTTTCATCCTTCAACGGACAGTATGTGTGAAAGGGGCCTTAAGTTGCAAAGATTTCAAACAAACTTCTTTCACGTTGTCATTATGGGGTATTGTTTGTAGAATTTTGAGGAAAATAATGAATTTGGTTCATTTTGGAATAAAGCTGGCTGTAACATAACAAAATGTGTAAAAAGTGAAGCGCTGTCAAAACTTTCTGGATGGACAGTATGTAAGGGTTTACAGCCACTTTATCTATGGACAGTATGTGAAAGGAAATCTCTCTAAGGGCCAGTTCACACTGCAACGATGTCTGAGGTAAACAAATAGTATGGCTGAATTCGCATCACATTTAGACCGTCTCGCTCAGGACCCTTTTTTTGGTCCGCAGCAGAATCGGATCGCATGGTTTTTCACACCTATGCAATCTGATTCTTGTATAAATTTGCAGATTGCACTGCGATATGCAAACTGATTAGAGGGTGTCATTAACTTTTGACTGACTCTCCCAGCAGTTCGCATAGTGCAGTGTGAACTGCCGCCGGGAGACATGCAACGCGTGAACCCGCAGTGGATTTGCAGGGTTCCCGCATCGCAGCAGTGTGAACCGGCACTAAAGGTGGGAAAAATAAATAACTGACAAGGGTTATAACCCTCCCTTGCTCTATCAACAAAAAAAAAAAGTGTAGTTTTTTGTCCTTTTAGTTCTGCTTTAAGGGCCTGTTTTCACTATTTTGTTATAACGCGCTAAAACGGATGCATCCAACTTCCCCATAATAAATATAGTGCTTGTTCCCATCTCAGCGCTGCAGTGCAGTGCATTTTGAAAAATACATATCAATTTTTTTCTGAATTTTAATGCATTGTAGACCCATAAAAGTCAGCAGCAACGCATTAAAATGCATAATGTGTTTTGAGGTATTGGCAACCAGTAGGCATGAATCGAACACCCCTCCAGTTCGGTTCGCGGCAGAACATGCGAACAGACCAAAAATTTGTGCAAACACGCGAACCCTGTTAAAGTCTATGGGACTCGAACGTGAAAAATCAAAAGTGCACATTTTAAAGGCTAATATGCAAGATATTGTCCTAAAAAGTATTTGGGGACCCGGGTCCTGCCCCAGGGGTCATGTATCAATGCAAAAAAAAGTTTTCAAAATGGCCGTTTTTTCGGGAGCAGTGATTTTAATAATGTTAAACCGCTTGCCGCCTGCTGGCTGTCATATGACGGCCAGGCGGCGCAGCTCTCGTTCTGGGAGGGCGTCATATGACGCCCTCGCCTTCCCTACCCACCAGGGGGCACCCGCCGTGTCACTGGGCACCTGATGCGTGTCCCCGGCGGCCGCAAAGTCCGCAGGGCACACGCGATTGCCCAGTAACACGGCAGGACGTGGATCTGTGTATGTAAACATACAGATCCACATCCTGTCAGAGAGGAGAGGAGACCGATGTGTGTTCTCAGTATAGAGCAACACCGATCGGTCTCCTACCCTTGTGAGTCCCCTCCCCCTTCAGTTAGAAACATTCACTAGGAACACAGTTAACCTCTCGATCACCCCCTAGTGTTAACCCCTTCCCTGCCAGTCACATTTATACAGTAATCAGTCCATTTTTATGGCACGGATCGCTGTATAAATGTGAATGGTCCCAAAAATGTGGAGAAGAATATATATCGACCTAAACTAAGGAAAAAATTTGTTTAAAAAAAAAAAAAATTGGATATTTATTATAGCAAAATGTAAAAAATAGTTTGAAAAAAAAAAACTTGTCCCTCTTCTTTTGTTTATAGCGCAAAAGATAAAAACCGCAGATGTGATCAGATACCACCAAAAGTAAGCTCTATTTGTGGGGAAAAAATAATAAAAATTTCATTTGGGTACAGTATTGTATAACCGCGCAATCGTCATTCAAAGTGTGACAGCGCTGAAAGCTGAAAAATGGCTTGGGCAGGAATGGGGTGAAAATGCACTGTATTGAGATGGTTAAAGTGAAAAAATAAAAGTGAAATATTCCTTTAAATATCGTACCTGGGGGTATGCCTGTAAAGTCGCGCGTGTCTCCCGTGTTTAGTACAGTCCCTGCACAAAATGACATTTCTAAAGGGAAAAAAAGTCATTTAAAACTGCTTGCAGCTGTAATGTAATGTTTCCCCCCCCCCCCAGGCCCTTTGGGTCTGGTATGGATATTAGGGGGAACCCTGCACCCAGATAAAAAAGAAAAGGCTTGGGGCACCCAGGCTCTATATACTCTCAACAGCAGTATACAGGTGGTCCCTGGGTTACAAACAAGATAGGGACTGTAGGTTTGTTGTTAAGTTGAATCTGTTTGTAATATGGAATAGGTACATTTGTTAAGTGTAGGTCCAGCCCCAAAATCTATGTTTAAGCTTTTTGGATAATCTAGGGCATCGTTATCACCCCTGTAACATTTTTTTTGCTGTCTGTGCCCTTGTTCAGAAGATTTCACATCACTTTCTGTCCCAATGCCAATTGGATATTGAAAATTTGGAGTTATTAGGGAAAGAAGGATTGGTGATAAAGCATCAGTGGAGACACCTTTTTCCCATATTAACTCTTACAGGAGAGAATTTCCCTTCCTATGCGTAGATTTCCTCTCACTTCCTGTTGTCTCCCTCCGTTTGTAAGTAGGAGTCGTTTGTAAGTTGGATGTTTGAAAATAAAGGACCACCTGTCTATACTATACAGCCTGCCCTATACACTCTGCGAAAAATTGGGCCTTAGGTGTTGGTGGTACCAGAATGCTGTAAGCCCTCACAGTTACTCTTGTTCAAAAATTGTAATTACACGCCCTTGTTAAACAGGGGCAGAAAAATTGGGTCTTAGGCAGTGGTGGTGGTGGTGGCATAATACTGTAAGCCCTCACAGATACTCTTGTTGGGCGCAGGAACGGGCCCAGCTGTGAAATATTAGATCAAAAATTGTAATTACAATATAGTGCAGCTGTAGTGCAGTTGCTACTACTTTTCTGGTATATACAGTACATACAATATAGTGTAGTGCGGTGTTGCAAAACAATATATACATCATGTCCAGAAGGCCACCAAGGAGAGGCAGACGCTCACAGCAGGCCACTAAAAGAGGGCAAGCAGGCTCTGTGTCTACAGTCAACAGTGCTGGTCGTGGACATGGTGCATCCTCTGCCGGTGGCCGTGGGGCACACTTGTCCTTTTTTTCTGCTGCTGGCCATGTTATTGAGCCAGAACATGCAGAAGAGTTGGTGGAGTGGATAACAAAGCCCTCCTCATCCTCCTCATCCTCTGTCACCCAGGCTCAGAGTAGTTTTCCTTCCTATGCAGCTGCCAAAGTGGCCTATTCCACCAGCTCCTTGTCCACAGTCACTCCTTTCGTAGCCCCACCATCATGCTGGGAGGAGTCCCCCCAACTATTCAACCACAATGTCGGGTACATGCTGCTGAAGAATGCGCAGCGATTTGAAGGCTCCGGTGTTGGTTCCCAGGTTGAGGAAGGGAGTAACGTGAGCCTAGAGAGAGGGGGTGCCCAAGAAGGCCAAGAAACTGGCAGTCATGTTCCCCCAGCTGCAGCATAGTGCCAAGTTTGCTCCAGTGATGAGGAGGGAGGGGATGATGAGGTCATTGACTCTACTTGGGTGCCTGATAGAATAGAGGAGGAGGAGGCACAACTCCAACGAGGCAGGATGTCCTCTAGGGGGCAGTTTAAGGGCAGCCACCCTACTGCATCACACCGCAGAGCTCTGCAGGTGCAGAGTATCTATAGTCTACAGCAAGGAAGAAAATATTAGGTTAAAATAAGAGAATTACATGAAGGAATACAGAGTATATTCCTGAAAAACATTAATCTGCAAACATATTTAGTTACTTACAAGTAAAATGCAGACCTTTCCCATAAGTACCCTTTGCACCAAGGTTCCATCCATTCTGATGGTTGCTCTCCCATAAAAGTGTGTGTTTCCCTCCCATCTAGTCTATGTATATCATTACATGCTGATGCCTCATTGGTTGGCATAGGCGTGGCTCTGATTGGTGAGCTTCCCTATTCCTGGTTAAGGACTGGCTACATCTTCAATCCCTATACTTTGCATAAGTCAGCCCCCTTTAATGCAAATCCTTGTGACTATTCTGAGCAGGAGCTTAACTTGAATTTTCCTGGGAAATTAAGTATTGATTACGAGTTGGTCTCCCTTCATTGCATATACCAGCATGGGATATTTGAAGTGAGGTTTGGATCCCATTGTTTGCATACACAAGCCTAGGCACCGACTTGTCTGGTCTACCAGAGATTTCGGTGAAGATAATATGTTCCGCCCTACATAGCTACAAGCTAAATTAAATATATTCATGAAATATAAATACATGAAATATATTAATTAAATATAAATAAACTAAATATATTCATAATTACAATATCCTACGGCAACAGCACTTCAAAAGACACACATCAAAGAAAAATGTAGACTTCTCCTTGCTCCTCATCTGGGATCTCCAACCCTACTCCAGTCCTCTGGAAAACCTGCACTGAGAGGAATAAAGGTCTAGCAATGGGTGTCCCAAATACTTGAAGCCAATCTGCTAGCAGTACACCTCCACCTGATTTTATCAGGGAAATTTTCCTACCCCAGTTGCTAAACATTAAAAAGAAATTTGGTCCCAGTCATCCACATGCTCACCTTCTGAATGCTAGCTTGAATGCCAGCTTGGCCAAATTGCTAGCACTGCAACTACTGCCTTTTCAGCTTGTAGACTCTGCCCCCTTTCGTGAATTTGTGGAATGTGCTGTATCTCAGTTGCAGTTACCAAAACGCACTTTCTTTCCACGGAAGGCCATTCCAGCTCTTTACCGGCATGTAAAAGGCAATGTTTTTGTCTTGTTGGACAGGGCGGTCAGCAGTAAGGTGTATATTACCGCAGACACATGGCCTAGTAGGCATGGGCAGGGATGTTACCTTTCCTTCACGGTGCACTGAGTAACTCTGCTAGCAGCTGGGAAGGATGCAGGACAGGGTTCAGTATTGTTGGAGCTTGTTACACCACCACGCCTCTAAAATGCTAGTGGTGATTCTGCCACAGCTCTCTCCTCCATCCCCTCTTCTTCCTCTATGGTCTCTTCTGCAGATTTGTTCTCTGAACCAGCAGTGCTCTGTAAGCGTTCAAGGGGCTACGCAAGTACTCAGGCAAAAAGATGCCGTGCAGTGCATGAGTTACATAGTAGGTGAGGTTTAAAAAAGACACAAGTCAATCAAGTCCAACCTATGTGTGTGGTTATATGTCAGTATTACATTGTATATCTGTTGCGGTCGTTCAGGTGCTTATCTAATATTTTCTTGAAACTATTGATGCCCCCGCTGAGAGTGACCACCGCCTTTGGAAGGGAATTCCACATCCTTGCTGCTCTTACAGTAAAGAACCCTCTACGTAGTTTAAGGTTAAACCACTGCTTAGGGGACAGGAGCCACACTGGGGCAGAGATTCTGTTAGCTCTGCAGGGGCAGGCTCAGAGGTGGTTGACGCCACACCAGCTTCAGCCAAGAATGGTTGCAACAATGGCACCAACTTTCTCTCCGCCCTCCGACAGGAACACTTGACCCATGTTCCATGTTTGGCAAACATCCTGAATTTGGTGGTGCAGCGGTTCTTGAGCAGATACCCAGGCTTACAAGATATCCTGAGGCAGGCCAGAAAAGTCTGTGGTCATTTCCAACAGTCATACAATACCAGTGCTCGGCTGGCTGACATTGAAAGGGGATGCAACCTGTCCACCAACCGCCTCATTTATGACATGTCCACCAGGTGGAAGTCAACATTGGCAATGCTGCAGCGGCTGTAGACGCAGCAGAAGGCCATTAATGAGTACCTGTGTGAGTATGGCACCAGGACAGGGTCAGGGGAGCTTGGCTTCTTTTTGCCACGCCAGTGGCTACTGATCAAGGACGCATGCACTGTTCTGTCACCATTTGATAAGGCCATGAGGATGGTGAGCACACTGAGCAGCGACAATGCATGTATCAGTGATACTGTCCCTCTTGTCTTCCTGTTGGAGCACACGCTTCATGAAGTAATGGACAGGGCACTTGAGGCAGAACAGTGTGAGGAAGAGGAGGACTTCCTTACCTCTCAAGGCCCTCTTTATCCAGATATTATTCCTGCAGGCCCGCCAAACACACAGGAAGAAGAGGAGGATTGTGTCAGCATGGACGTGGAGGATAACACTCAGCAGCAGTCTACAAGGGATGGTTTTCAGTCCCCAGAAACCCAAGGAGTTGTACGTGGCTGGGAGGAGGTTGTTAAGGAACATGTGATCCTTAGTGACCCAGAGGACTCAGAATCGAATGCCTCTGGAAACTTTCGCAGGCTTTTCAGAATCAGGGAGGCCATTACGCGTAAGGACCCTGGGATTCGTGGTATCAAAGAGAAGGAATCATTACTGGCTGGCAACCCTTCTTGATCCACGTTACAAGGGTAGGGTTGCAGAACTCATCCTGCCTTCGCAGAGGGAGAAGAGGATGGAACATCTTCAGGAGGCCTTAAAGAAAGGTTTTGTGCAATGCATTTCCAGACCCTGTGAGGTTACAATTTCCTGGTGCTGGATAACATGTTGCTGAGGCTTCTGTCAGGTCACCTGAGGCCAGGTGACAGATGCACACTGTTGGGGTCAGGAGTGCACTGCAAAGGTAGTGGATCCTACGGCTGACTGCTGCGGATGGGAGTCTAGGTGGTTAAGGAAGGCAGGTCCGCTGGAACACCAACACGGATCCCACAGGGGCTAGAGCATAAGATTCCCCAGAGTCTAAGAGCCAGCAGGTGTTCACCAGAGCCTCTAGTGGTGAGGATGGACTGGGCTACAACTGGCTCCAGGTCGCGATCCCCAGGGTCTCCCAGCTCACGCCCACTGTAGGCTACAGGAGGACAGAGATAGTAGGGGAATAAGCCAAAGGTTGGGGCGACTAGCAGTGGCTGACAAGGATAAACATAGAACACGCCAAAGGTCAGGGTCACAAGCAGGCAGGGATAGTCAAGAACAAGCCAAGATCGGTAACTGGAATCAGACGTAGAAGATACATCACAATGCACACAGAAGCTAAACACGCAAAGGTTGATCAGCAAGGCAGGTTTGCAGTGCACAGGTTAATATAGAGTTCCCTGATAGGGGCTGGGGTAGAGCCATGCTTTGAGGAGAGATTATTTAAGTAGCCAGGTGAGAGTGGCTGGCCTCTAAAGGTGAACACATGGAGGAGAGGTAAGCTGACAGACAAAGATTACTGCATAACCATGACAGCTTCGTTCAATCAGAGGAAGAGCAGTGGAGAAGGTGGCTAGCTGACCGATGCCTTTAGACAATTTTTCAGTCCTCTGCGCCAAGGTCTGATCGGTTCAAGCAACCATCGCCAGCAGACTTGGAGACCTTTCCAACAGAGCATCCACTGGGTTACTGGGTCTTGAGGATGGACCACTGGCCAGAACTAGCTCAATATGCAATTGATCTACTTGCCTGTCCTGCATCCAGCGTTCTTTCTGAACGCACATTCAATGCTGCTGGAGGGTTTGTAACGGATCATAGAGTGCGCCTGTCCACAGACTCCCTTGATAGGCTCACATTCATAAAAATTAATCAGTCTTGGATCAGCAGTAGCTATCAAGCACCTGATGCTGATGTAATTGCTTGTTTTTTCTATGGATGTGGGATCGCTTGAAGACTGCCTATGCTGAGTAACTATCCTATTCCTCCTCAATCTTGATGATGCTAGCTTCCAACAATATTTTTAGTTTAGGGCACCACCACCACTGCCTAAGGCCCATTTTTTCTGTCCCTATTTAACAGGGGCATATAATTACAATTTCTGATCTAATCTTTCACAGCAGGGCCCATTCCTGCGCCCAACAAGAGTATCTGTGAGGGGTTACAGTGTTGTGGCACCACCACCACCAAAGGCCCAATTTTTCTGCCCTTGCCCAGCAGCAGAAAAAAAAGGACAAGCGTGCCCTACAGCCACCTGCAGAAGATGCACCATGACCAGCACTGTGGACTGTAGACACAGAGCCTGCTTGCCCTCTTTTAGTGGCCTGTGAGCGTCTGCCTCTCCTTGGTGGCCTTATGGACATGATGGGGATTTTGTTTTGCAACACCACACTACACTGTATTGTGTACTGTGTACACCAGCAGAAAAGTAGTAGAAACTGCACTAGGGGTGCACGGTATTGTGTACACCACCAGAAGTCTAATAGCAACTATGGGTGCACTGTATGTATTGTGAAACAGTACACCAGAAACGGCCTGCAGTGAGATATAGCTAAACTGTATGCAGTGGAGATATATATACTGAATCACCTGCCTGCCTGAAAGTTTATTTGAAAACGTACACCAGGAGTGGCCTGCAGTCAGATATAGGCTTGGCTAGACTAGAATGCTGTGTATATATTTGTAGGAGACTGTATATATATATTTTATGAACTGCAGATCACTGAATCACCTACCTGCTTGAAAGTATATTTGAAAACGTACACCAGGAATGGTCTGCAGTCAGATATAGGCTTGGCTAGACTGGAATGCAGTGGATATATAAATATGTAGGAGACTGTATATATATTTTATGCACTGGAGCTCACTGAATCACCTGCCTGACAGAAGTATAGTAGAAACAGTACACCAGGAACGGACCGCAGTGAGATCTAGCTAAACTGTATGCAGTGGATATATATATGTACTAGACTGACTGTGTGTGTGTATATATATATATATATATATATATATATATATATATATATATATATATATGAAATACACTGCAGCTAACTGAATCACCTGCCTGCCAGTGGATATATATATATATATATATATACATATATATATATACTAGACTGACTGAAAAGTTTAAGGGGGTCTGAATACTTTCTGTCCGCACTGTGTGTATATATATATATATATATATATATATATATACACACACACACTCTTTGTTATATTGCAGCCATTTGCTAAAGTCATTTAAGTTCATTTTTTTTCCTCATTAATGTACACAGCACCCCATATTGACAGAAAAACACAGAATTGTTGACATTTTTGCAGATTTATTAAAAAAGAAAAACTGAAATATCACATGGTCCTAAGTATTCAGACCCTTTGCTCAGTATTTAGTAGAAGAACCCTTTAAAATCTAATATAGTCATGAGTCTTTTTGGGAAAGATGCAACAAGTTTTTCACACCTGGATTTGGGGATCCTCTGCCATTCCTCCTTGCAGATCCTCTCCAGTTCTGTCAGGTTGGATGGTAAACGTTGGTGGACAGCCATTTTTAGGTCTCTCCAGAGATGCTCAATTGGGTTTAAGTCAGGGCTCTGGCTGGGCCATTCAAGAACAGTCACGAAGTTGTTGTGAAGCCACTCCTTTGTTATTTTAGCTGTGTGCTTAGGGTCATTGTGTTGTTGGAAGGTAAACTTTTGGCCCAGTCTGAGGTCCTGAGCACTCTGGAGAAGGTTTTCTTCCAGGATATCTCCCGACTGCATCTCTGGAGCTCAGCCATAGTGAACTTTGGGTTCTTCTTTACCTCTCTCACCAAGGCTCTTCTCCCCCGATAGCTCAGTTTGGCCAGACGGCCAGCTCTAGGAAGGATTCTGGTCGTCCCAAACGTTCCCATTTAAGGATTATGGAGGCCACAGTGCTCTTAGAAACCTTAAGTGCAGCAGACATTTTTTGTAACCTTGGCCAGATCTGTGCCTTGCCACAATTCTGTGTCTGCGCTCTTCAGGCAGTTCCTTTGACCTCATGATTCTCATTTGCTCTGACATGCACTGTGAGCTGTAATGTCTTATATAGACAGGTGTGTGGCTTTCCTAAACAAGTCCAATCAGTATAATCAAACACAGCTGGACTCAAATGAAGGTGTAGAAACATCTCAAGGATGATCAGAAGACATGGACAGCACCTGAGGTAAATATGTGAGTGTCACAGCAAAGGGTCTGAATACTTAGGACCATGTGATATTTAAGTTTTTCTTTTTTAATAAATCTGCAAAAATGTCAACAATTCTGTGTTTTTCTGTCAATATGGCGTGCTGTTTGTACAGTAATGAGGAAAAAAATTACTGTATATACTCTAGTATAAGTCAACCCGAGTATAAGTCGAGGCCCCCAGGGTCGATCCTAGGGTCACCGGCGCCTGGGTGCAGAAATATTTCTGGCGCCCCCACATGGGCGTGGTCATCTTACCAACTCCTCCCCTTTACAAATGTTTCTATGGCAATGACTCAAACACAGAGATGCTCTCCTAAGAACTCTTTGTTACCCTAGGATCCTCCCATGATCTTTTAACAATAAAAAAAAATACAGGAAGAGCGTACACTAATGAGACCCGGAGGGGAGTCTCTCTGATGCACACAAAGAGGGCTTCTGTTAGAGAGTCTGTTAGAAAGAACCCCCATACATAGTACAGGAGATGATCAGAGACTGCAGACATAGTACAGGAGATGATCAGAGACTGCAGACATAGTACAGGAGATGGTCAGAGACTGCAGACATAGTACAGGAGATGGTCAGAGACTGCAGACATAATACAAGAGATGGTCAGAGACTGCAGACATGATACAGGAGATGATCAGAGACTGCAGACATGATACAAGAGATGGTCAGAGACTGCAGACATGATACAGGAGATGATCAGAGACTGCAGACATAGTACAGGAGATGGTCAGAGACTGCAGACATGATACAGGAGATGATCAGAGACTGCAGACATGATACAAGAGATGGTCAGAGACTGCAGACATGATACAGGAGATGATCAGAGACTGCAGACATAGTACAGGAGATGGTCAGAGACTGCAGACATGATACAGGAGATGATCAGAGACTGCAGACATGATACAAGAGATGGTCAGAGACTGCAGATCTGATACAGGAGATGATCAGAGACTGCAGACATAGTACAGGAGATGATCAGAGACTGCAGGCATAGTACAGGAGATGATCAGAGACTGCAGGCATAGTACAGGAGATGATCAGAGACTGCAGGCATAGTACAGGAGATGGTCAGAGACTGCAGACATGATACAGGAGATGATCAGAGACTGCAGATATTGTACAGGAGATGATCAGAGACTGCAGACCTAGTACAGGAGATGATCAGAGATTGCAGACATAATACAGGAGATGATCAGAGACTGCAGACATAGTACAGGAGATGATCAGAGACTGCAGACATAGTACAGGAGATGATCAGAGACTGCAGACATAGTACAGGAGATGATCAGTGATTGCAGACATAATACAGGAGATGGTCAGAGACTGCAGACATGATACAGGAGATGATCAGAGACTGCAGATATTGTACAGGAGATGATCAGAGACTGCAGACATAGTACAGGAGATGATCAGAGACTGCAGACATAGTACAGGAGATGGTCAGAGACTGCAGACATGATACAGGAGATGATCAGAGACTGCAGATATTGTACAGGAGATGATCAGAGACTGCAGACATAGTACAGGAGATGATCAGAGACTGCAGACATAATACAGGAGATGATCAGAGACTGCAGACATACTACAGGAGATGGTCAGAGACTGCAGACATAATACATGAGATGAATAGAGACTGCAGACATAGTACATATTGGCCGACCGGCCCTCTCACCTGACCCAGCGATACAGCAACGGTTCCTCTGATCAGGAGTCAGCTCACTCTGAATTGCCCATGGTGACTCCGCTGTATTCCTGCAATGACTCCATTCCTTTCAATGCCAGCGATGGCGCTAGGCTGTGTGGCTTTCCCTCTGGTGGTGCAGGTCAGCAGGGTTCTCTCATCTCTGATGGTGTTCTCTCAGCACTGTCCTCTCCCTCTGGAGTCCTGGGTGTACTTCCCTGAAAACTTTCCCAGGCTCCTGTCTCTCTCTCTCTCTTTCCCATTCAGCTGAGCATGCTGTGTGGGCTGCAGTTTCTGTGTTACAGTGGGGCTGCCAGTTCTCGGGACTATATGTCCCACAATCCTCTTCTCTGCTCCTTTTTTCTTTTCCATTAGTACAGACCCCCCAGGACAGACCCCCCTCCATTAGTACAGACCCCCCAGGTCAGACCCCCCCCCATTAGTACAGACCCCCCCTCCATTAGTACAGACCCCACCTCCATTAGTACAGACCCCCTCATTAGTACAGACCCCCCAGGACAGACCCCCCTCCATTAGTAGAGACCCCCATATTAGTAAAGACCCCCCCCTCCATTAGTACAGACCCCATTAGTACAGACCCCCCCTCCATTAGTACAGACCCCATTAGTACATACCCCCCCTCCATTAGTACAGACCCCCCTCCATTAGTACAGACCCCCCCTCCATTAGTACAGACCCCCCCTCCATTAGTACAGACCCCATTAGTACAGACCCCCCAGGACAGACCCCCTCTCCATTAGTACAGACCCCCTCTTCATTAGTACAGACCCCCCTCCATTAGTACAGACCCCCCAGGACAGCCCCCCCTCCATTAGTACAGCCCCCCCTCCATTAGTACAGCCCCCCCCCTCCGTTAGGGTACATATATACACCCGGGCGGCAGCTGAAGAGGAGAGAACAGTGTGCAGCCAGCCGCGCCGCCCGGGTGAAGAGCAGAGGAGTTTAAAGTAGGCAGGAGTGGGAGACACAGAGCAGAATGTGTCGGGCACATTCCGCTCCTCCGCTCCCTCCCCCCCGCGCGACATCACTGTGCGGCTGGTCTCTCTCCACGCAGAGACCAGCCGCTCAGGAGGAAGGGGCTTGAGCAGCACACACAGCGGCAGCGCCGCCTTTCTTCTTTTAACACCGGCGGAGAGCACCGCAGCCGGACGCAATCAAGAGGAGGAGGAGGAGGGAAGGGAGCACTCCGGCGCTTCAGCGCCCCCACCTCTCTGGCGCCTGCGTGCACTGCACCCTGTGCACCCCGTCTAGGACCGGCCCTGGAGGCCCCTAATTTACCACAAAAAACTGGGAAAAACTTATTGACCCGAGTATAAGACGAGGGTGAGAAATGCAGAGGGTCAACAATGCCCACCTGCAGCTGCATGCCTCCCTGTGTCCTGTGCAGCCTACCTGTATCCCGTATGTCAAAAAGTCTGTATGCTTTGCGCTAACCAAAAAATGCATACAGTAGTGCAGCTGCTTGTGCAAGCCCCAAATACTAAAAGACCCAAAACACTTCCAAAAATATAACAAGCGCGCACCCACATAAGATATTACAATAAACCTTAGTGATAAGTGTTCACTGCATGTGATATTGCAATAGGAACCTCAGCGGTAGGTCCCAATTGCAGTGCACCCAATCAGCTGTTGGTGCAGAGAAAGTCTACCTAAAGACACTATTTGCCACAATCTGTGCTTAATTCTATTATGAAACATAAAAGATACAATTCTGTTGAAATAGTGAAAAATTGCAACACCAATACTGTGCAACAAAATAATAAACACAATAAAAAAAAGTCCCATAAGACATATATATCAGCTGTATATCTTCTGAACTTTGCGAGAGTGCCACTGCTTTCCCATCCAAAGATGTTAAAAATAGCCGCTTACCAGATACGTCGGATCTCAGGTTATAGAGATCTAATACGCCAGGTGCATAAGCCTGCCGGCACCAAGGGTCTCCACCTCCCCTTCACTTCTGAGCGATAGATAACCTGTGGAGTGCCGTGTATTTTGGAGTTTTTTTGCTGTTTGCTGTGAAAATCTAACATCTTTGGATGGGAAAGCAGTGGCACTCTCGCAAAGTTCAGAAGATATACAGCTGATATATATGCCTTATGGGACTTTTTTTATTGTGTTTATTATTTTGTTGCACAGTATTGGTGTTACAATTCTGTTTGAAATAGTGAAAAATTGCATCTTTTTTGTTTCATAATAGAATTAAGCACAGATTGTGGCAAATAGTGTCTTTAGGTAGACTTTCTCTGCACCAACAGCTGATTGGGTGCACTGCAATTAGGACCTACCGCTGAGGTTCCTATTGCACACATATCTTATGTGGATGCGCGCTTGTTACCTGTATCCTGTGCATGTGTCCTGTACATGTGTATGTGTCCTGTGTATGTGTCCTGTACATGTGTATGTGTCCCTGTGTCCTATACATGTGTATGTGCCCCTGTGTCCTGTACATGTGTCCTGTATGTGTCCATGTGTCCTGTACATGTGTATGTGTCCTGTACATGTGTATGTGTCCTGTGTGCATGTGTCCTGTGTGCATGTGTTCCTGTGCAGCCTACCTGTGGCGATCTCCATCCTCCGATCAGTGTGTGATAATACACTTCGGCGGCCATTCCACTGTTCAAAAGCCGCGCCTCCTCCTCGTCTGTGATAGGCAGAACACTCAGCAGTCAGCGGCCAGCCTATCACGGACATTCTCTCATTCTCATACCACGGACGAGGATGAGAGAATGTCCGTGATAGGCTGTACACTGACAGCTGTTCAGCCTATCACAGACAAGCAGGAGGCGTGGCTTTTGAAATCTGGAATAGCCTGCGAAGGAATTATCACACGCCGGCCGCCGTCTGCCTGCATGACACGCTGATCATGCAGACAGACGGCAGTGACTCGATTATAAGTCGAGGGGGGGGAACTTTCAGGCCAAAAAAAGGGCTGAAAATTTTGACTTATACTCGAGTATATACGGTAATTTAAATGATTTTTAGGAAATGGCTGCAATATAACAAAGAGTGAAAAATTTAAGGGGGTCTGAATACTTTTGTCCCCACTGTGTATATATATATATATATATATATATATATATATATATATATATATATATATATATATATATATGAAATACACTGCAGCTAACTGAATCACCTGCCTGCCAGAAGTATAGTAGAAACAGTACACCAGGAACGGACCGCAGTGAGATCTAGCTAAACTGTATGCAGTGGAGATATATATACACTAGACTGTATATATATATATATATATAAATATATATATATATATATATATATATATATATATATATGAAATACACTGCAGCTAACTGAATCACCTGCCTGCCAGAAGTATAGTAGAAACAGTGAGTACACCAGGAACGGACCGCAGTGAGATCTAGCTAAACTGTATGCAGTGGATATAATATACTAGACTGACTGTATGTGTGTGTATATATATATATATATATATATATATATATATATATAAAATACACTGCAGCTAACTGGATCACCTGCCTGCCAGAAGTATAGAAGTATAGTAGAAACAGTACACCACCAGGAACGGACTGCAGTGAGACCCAGCTAAACTGTATGCAGTGGTTATATATATATATATATATACATACATACATACACTAGACTCACTGTATATATTGTAACATCGGGGGTTGGTTTAGCTTAAAGGTAGAGCTTACCAGTGAGCTGAGTCCACGCCAGATATGCAGGTTTAAGGGCTTGTAGGCCCACTTTTATTAAAGAAAGAAAATGTCCGATAACAGAAGTGTTTCCCACACAGGGGTTTCAGCTTTCCACAGCAACAATGTAAGTTCAATCAAAAATACCAAGCCACCTGGCTCTCTTTAGCAGCACTGCTGCTCAGACTTATGCTTCAGCCCTCTCGGCTCTATAACAGAGTTCCTGTAAACCCAGTACCTCAGCACTCTTTTCCAGCTTCCTTTTCCAGCCCATAGGCTTGAACCCTCTGTCTACTCTGACAGACCTGTGCAGACATGCACACTTCTCCCTTGCTTGCCTGGACTCCTCGGGAGGGTGGAGCCCAGAACTATGGTCAGGTGTCTACAAATAGCCTAACACACACCTGACCAGTCAATATGCTGGTGGATCTCAAAACCTGGAGAAAGCTGCGAAAGCAGTTTTCTCCAGTCCACATTTATGCTCTGTAGCCTTGCACCAAGCAAATGTGCATACTCTGTGTCCACTTTAACCCCATTTTCATAGCGACAGGGACTCTCACTATTACAATATATATATATATGAAATACACTGCAGCAACTGAATAATCTGCCTGCCTGCTCAATCCAATGACACACTACACGAGGCCAATGTGCAGTCAGCCTTATATAGTGTGGGCGTGGACTTAGTACCCCTAAACCATGATTGGCAAAAACAGAGCATTATGGGCCATTATGCGCCGCTCGAATTTGGCGCGAACGGCCCATAATGTTCGGTTTTCGACGAACGGGCGAACAGCCAATGTTCGAGTCAAACTCATGTTCAACCCAAACAGAAAGCTCATCCCTGGCAAACAGTATTAACAAGCCTTGGTCACTAGTGGTCACCCTCTCCACTGCAACTTTTACAATAAAAAAACATTGACAATGTGCGTCAACACACGTCAGAATGCATATCAGTGCTCAAAGGAAACAGATGTTGATGCAGGGCAGCGCACCTGCCTAACACAACAAAAAATGCACCTGTACGCGCATGCATAAATCTAAATGGGCCCGCAGGGTTATTCTATGGCTATTTGCACACAGATTCAGCACTGATATGGAAATAAACCAAGTAATCCAACAGCCGCCGCTCCAGAATCCGTTGGTGCCACGCGACCATGCAACTCCTCCTCCTCCGAGCAGAACAACTCGCCTTCCGACCGCACTTCAGGAGCTTGTTGGTCTGCTATCTGCAGCATTCCAGACAAGGAGGGCCTGGATGCCGTGGATCCTTGACATTTTTGGCCCTCTTCCTCCCTTCTATCACCGCAGGAGGACCTGTCACCTCAATGGAGCCGCTGGCCATGTCTGGCCCATAGAATCCAGACTACACTGAGATAATGGACTGTGCAGTCTGCATTCTGTTGGTAACAGGTTCAAAGGTTTGTGCTAGTTTCCATCAGTCTTAGGAAGCTGGCGAGTAATTCCCCCTTCCAGTTACCATCCAAATGAAATTTGGAAATTTCTATTTTGGATGATTTTAGCATAAAATGAGAAAACAAACCAGCCAGTAAGCTAATGCTCTCTCCCAAACTCCAGTGTCCCTAAAAACTCACCCCACTGTGAGAAACACCCTCCCATTGATCATACACAGCAATGTAACTGCAGTGTGTATGTACACAGAAGTCAGATTAAAGGGCACAGGTCACTAGAAATGTGTCTTGTTTTTATAGTCTCAAGCTTTGGGGCTGTCATTCTAAAAGCCTAAGATCAGCCAAAATAAAAAATATAATATATAGTCAGTAGGATGTGTCCCTTGTGCTGATGCCTCCACTGTTGAAATCCTCCTCTGTTAATGCATAATCTTTTTGGTGCGGCAGGGGATAATAGCATTTCGATGTTGTCACAGGCTCTCATCAAGAGAGCCCAACTATGCCCGCTCTTTTTGCCTAGCTGCTCAATTCATAGAACCTGTGGGTGCACCCGTCTTTTTGACCATGCGGTCCTCCCTGCGGCCACGTTTTTTTTTTTTTAAAAAGGTGCATGCACTTTTTTGTGCGGTTCCTGCGGCCCAGTAGCCCATTTAAATGGATGGGCAACCATGCCTGAGCAAACGTGGGAAGCATGGCACTAGTGTAAACCTAGAACAGAAGATCATCAGCACAAGGGACACATCCTACTGACTGTAAAGTATGTCCCTTGTGCTGATTTTTCCTTTTTTATTTTGGTTGCACTTAGGGCCCTTTCACACTGGGGCGGGGGCAGCGTCGGCGGTATTCGGCCGCTAGCGGGGCGGTAGCGGCCGCCGAGAAAGGGTTAAAAACCACCGTAAAGCGCCTCTGCAGAGGCGCTTTGCCGGCGGTATAGCCGCGCCATCCCATTGATTTCAATGGGCAGGAGCGGTAAAGGAGCGGTATACACTCTGCTCCTTCACTGCTCAGAAGATCCTGCTAGCAGAACAAGTGAAAGTCCACATATGATGTAAAAAATAGGAAGGCAATTCCAAAAATAAAAGTGTCTCCACTCGACAGTGCTGCAAATCCAAATGTCCACCACACCTCAGTGACGTGATTCCACTCCCTTGTGAATTTCAAACTCACCAGCTGTAAAGGCCTCCCACTCTCATGTTTAGCCAAAACACTCTTATAGGGGTTAAACAGCGACCACTGTTATCAACCGCTATTGACCGTTATATATTCCGGACCCTCTCCTGTAATGATATATAACCCCTGCTGTGCAGGCAGCTGGATCCTGTAGAAATAGTCTGTGCAGGGATTCCCTTCCTCTTGCTGCTACTGAACTTCCTGGAATTACACATGTTGTAGAGACACTGATCCGACATGCAGCAAATAAGTATAAAGCTTTATACTTATTTGCTGCATGTCGGATCAATGTGTACACTTATTGCTTTATTTTTAGTATTGCTTAGAGTATTATCCTAGCACTTTAACGTCACTAGTGTTTATCCCACAAGTATCAGGGCCAGCGCCACTATTCCATCTCTACCTTAGGGGGAAATTCAGTTTTTATAAAATGCTTTATACCTGTCACAGTAAGTTGACTGCTAAAACAGGTGCTCATTTAGACCCCTTTCACACTGAGGAGCTTTTCAGGCACTTTCACGCTAAAAAAAGCACCTGAAAAGCTCACGAAAACCTATTTCCACTGAAATCAATGAATGCTTTCACATTGGGGCAGTGGGCTGGCAGGGCGGTGAAAAAACACCCCTCTCCATTGAAATTAATGGAAAGCTCTTCAAAAGCGCCTGAAAAGCTCTTCAAAAGCGCTCAGTGTTTTACTGGCAGTTTAGAAGTGTGAAAGGGGCCTTAAGCCCCATACACACGATAGGACTTTGTACAAACTTTCCCTTGGATTTTTGTACAAAGGGAGTTGGCCAGAAGTTTGTCTTGCATACAGACGACAGGACTTTTCCAGCCAACTTTCACCATATCATGTGGTTTTTCAGCTCTTTACCACCACCCTTTGGTCAACTTGTGTATTGTTGTCTGATATTGTGTCAATCTCGCCACTTTTATTGGCGAGATTGACACCTTGCGAGCCGGGTTGACACTGGTGCGGGGATCCGACTTGGATCCCCGCCAATGCCAGGCACTGTTTAGTATGAATCTGGAGGGGGAACTCCACGCCAAATTTTAAATAAAAAACCAGCATGGGTTCCCCTCCAGGGGCATACCAGGCCCTTAGGTCTGGTATGGATATTAAGAGGAACCCCCTACGCCGAAAAAACGGCGTGGGGGTCCCCCCAATCCATACCAGACCCTTATCCGAGCACGCAGCCCGGCCGGTCAGGAAAGGGGGTGGGGATGAGCGAGCGCCCCCCCCTCCTGAGCCGTACCAGGCCGCATGCCCTCAACATGGGGGGTGGGTGGTTTGGGGGAAGGGGGCGCCCTGCGGCCCCCCCCACCCCAAAGCACCTTGTCCCCATGTTGATGAGAACAAGGGCCTCTTCCCGACAACCCTGGCCTTTGGTTGTCGGGGTCTGTGGGCGGGGCGCTTATCGGAATCCGGGAGCCAGATCCCGGCCCCCCACCCTATGTGAATGAGTATGGGGTACATGGTACCCCTACCCATTCACCTAGGGAAAAATGTTTCAATAAAAAACACAGTACACTGGTTTTTAAAGTAATTTATTAGGCAGCTCCGGGGTCCTCTTCAGACTTCGGGGGTCCTCTTCCGACTTCGGGGGTCTCTCCGACGTCTTCTGCCGGCTCCACCGCTATCTTCTGGCGCTCTTTTGCCAGCGGTGGTCCGGACCTCTGGATCGTCTTCTTCCCTCTTCTCTTCCAGAGATGTTGACACGACGCTCTCTCCAGCCAGAATGGTCTCTGTGCGCTCCGCAACGGACTTATATAGGCGGTGACCCCGCCCCCATATGACATCACAGTCCCAGGGCATGCTGGGACTGTGAGTTCATAAGGGGGCGTGGTCAAATTCCATACCAGACCGAAGGGCTTGGTATTCTCCAGAGGGGAATTCCCTCTCGCGCCCGCCGCAGTAGGAAAATGTGTTTTTCCTATTGCAGCTAGCGCGAGATGTACAGTACCCTGCCGCCGGGAAACATTCTCGCGGCTGCGTACTGTAGTTTGTACAAAAGTCTGATGGCTTTGTGTACACACGATCAGACTTTGCTCCATCGGACTTTTGTTGCCGGAAAGTTTGTCCGTTCGCACAGCCAACAAAAGTCCGATGGAAACTGAAAAAGTTTGTCCGATGGAGCGTACGCACGGTCGGATGTTGCTCCAAAACAGCTAATTTGCATATTTGTTGTCAAAAAGTCTGATCGTGTGTACGGCCCTTTACAGACAGATGTTTGCATACATTTGGTAAATTCCGACAATGCTTCATACTCTGGCTATAAGGCCCCTTTCACACTGGGGCGGGGGCGGCGCTGGCGGTAAAGCGCTGCTATAGTTAGCGGCCCTTTACCGTCGGTATTCGTCTGCTAGCAGGGCGGTTTTACCCCCCGCTAGCGGCCGAGAAAGGGTTCAAAACTACCGCAAAGCGCCTCTGCTGAGGCGCTTTGCCGGCGGTAGAGCCACGGTGCCCCATTGATTTCAATGGGCAGGAGCGGTGAAGGAGCAGTATACACACACCGCTCCTTCACCGCTCCAAAGATGCTGCTAGCAGAACTTTTTTTACCTTCCTGCTAGCGCACCGCTCCAGTGTGAAAGTCCTCTTTCACACTGGAGACAAAGCAGTGGCACTTTCAGGTTGGTTTGCAGGCGCTATTTTAAGCGCAATAGCGCCTGCAAACCGACCCAGTGTGAAAGGGGCCTAAGGCATGTTGAATGTTCCATTGGTTTTTTAGACCCCTTTCACACTGAGGCGCTTTTACGCTAAAAAAAAAAAAAAAGCATCTGAAAAGCTCACGAAAACCTATTTCCATTTCACACTAAAATGGTGCTCTAGCAGGACGCTGAAAAAAGTCCTGCTAGCAGCATCTTTGGAGCTCCTTCACCGCTCCTGCCCATTGAAATCAGTGGGGCAGCACGGCTATACCGATGGCATAGCGCCGCTGCAGTGGCGCCTTGCGGGTGGTTTTAACCCTTTTTCGGCCGCTAGTGGGGGTAAAACCGCCCCGCTAGCGGCTGAATAGCGCAGCTAAAATGACAGTAAAGCGTTTTACCGCCGACGCACCCATCGCCCTAGTGTGAAACTGGCCTTACACGTCCACATCTCATCTGTCCTATAACGCTGATCTTTAAGCCCCCCTTCACGCCGGTGCGACTTTGAAATCATGCTACTTCAGTGCAATTTCAAAGCTGCACACCAGTGCGATTTGCACTACTGATTTCATTGCGCCCTCATTTAACAGAAGTCTATGCAAGTCGCAGTTAAATCAGTAAAAAGTAGTGCAGGAACCTTTTTCATAATCACCGCAACAGGAGTCGCAGCATCATAAGCGGTTCCATTGCTGCAATGGGGTGCGATTTGGAACTGTCAAATTGCATGAAATGTCGCACCGCTGTGAACAGGGGCTAAGGACCCCTCACAATTTGTATTGCGTTAATGCACTTAGGTAGACAAAACATCTTACCATGTGTTAGACCCCTTTCACTCTGGGGCGGTTTGCAGGCGTTATTGCGCTAAAAATAGTGCCTGCAAACCGACCCAAAACAGCCGCTGCTGTTTGTTCAGTGTGAAAGCCCGAGGCTTTCACACTGAAGCGGTGCGCTGACAGGAGAAGAAAAAAACTCCTGCCAGCCGCATCTTTGGAGCGGTGTATTTACCGCTCCTAAACCGCTCCTGCCCATTGAAATCAATAGGACAGTGCGGCTATACCGCGGCAATACTGCAGCTATAGCCGCGCTATACGAGCGGTTTTAACCCTTTTTCGGCCGCCAGCGGGGGTTAAAACCGCACCGCTAGCGGCCGAATACCGCGGTGAAGCAGCGCTAAAAATAGCGCTGTTTTACCGCCGACGCCCCCTACCGCCCCAGTGTGAAAGCAGCCTTAAGGCAGCCTGTTGATTTTGAATGGAAATACAAATTTTATTACATCAGCTTGATGGTGGCCTCTTGCTAAAGGAAGCAAGAATCTGGAATGGAAACTTTATTTGAAAGTGGGACGCGTTTACCTGGTCAGGTTTTTAGTAAACCATCCTCGCCACTAGGTCTCATCCCTTGAGCCATCATTTGGATTCAGACCTAAAGGGTAGGTTTGAGCATGGATGTAGGAAATGGGAAGTCCAGTTCCAAGTTAAAGTGGAAGTCCACCCTAATACTTAATTTCCCCCCTGCAATCATGAATGTGAGCTAATTCAGCCTTATGTGTCAAAATGAAAAAATCCCACTTTTTCTACCTTTATTTTGCAGAATCCAGTGCCGTCACATGACTTTGAATCTACTTCCTTCTGAGACTAAAATCAGCCAGTGGGTGTGGTTACTGAAAGCTAATGACATCACTTCCGGGGGGGGGGGACACTGTTCCTGTGTGGCCAGTGCGTGTATACAGGATGGGAGGAGCTAATGATAGGTTCCTGCCCAGTATTCTCTCATTGTACATCCTAATGCCCTGTACACACGATCGCACATTCCGACAACAAAATCCATGTTTATTTCCTGACGGATGTTGGCTCAAACTTGTCTTGCATACACATGGTCACACAAATGTTGTCGGAAATTCCGAACGTCAAGAACACGGTGACGTACAACACGTACGACAAGCCGAGAAAAATGAACTTCAGTAGCCAGTGCAGCTCTTCTGCTTGATTCCGAGCATGATGCGTGGAACTTTGTGCGTCGGAATTGTGTACACACGATTGGAATTTACGACAACGGATTTTGTTGGAAAATTTGAGAACCAGCTCTCAAATTTTGTGTGACGGAAATTCCGATGGAAAATGTCCGATGGAGCCTACACACGGCTGACAACAAGCTTCTATTGAACATTTTCTGTCGGAAAATCCTATCGTGTGTACGGGGCATAATTCATGAGAAAATGAAGAAATAAAAAGCTCTGTCCACACAGGACACAGGGAGGAGTGCACATATACAGTATTGCTGTGCACAGGAGAAGGGAGCTGGGCACACGGGGGGGGGGCGACGACTGTCAGTGTAGCTGGAAGTGCTCTGGGGTCTCAGCTCACACTCTACAATGATCATGCTACAGGCAACCACACTAAAGCTCTGTTTCCACTAGTACGACTTGTCATGCGACTTTGGTCACATAAAGTCGCATGACAAGTCACAGCCCATTGATTTCAATGGCACCCGTTCCCATCTATGCAACTTTGAAAATCAGCAACTTTGAAAAGGTACCTGCAATGCTTTTATGCGACTTTTGATGCAACTTTGATCTAGAGAGTGTAAAGTTGGATCAAAGCTGCACTCAAAGTCGCACTCCAAATTGTGCAACTTTGTGGTTGCAATAGTGGAAACGTGACTTGTCATGCGACTATGTGTCCAAAGTCGCATGACAAATCACATCCCATTGATTTTAATGGTACCCATTCCCATCTATGCAACTTTGAAAATCGGTGAGTTTGAAAAGGTACCTGCAATGCTTTGATGCAACTTTGATCCAGAGAGTGTAAAGTTGGATCAAAGCTGCACACTCAAAGTTGCATCAGTCACACTCTAGTCTTAGGCTACGTTCCCACTAGTGCGACTCCAAAGCTGTGCGGTTTAGAGTGCGACTTTGAGTGCAGCTTTGATCCAACTTTACACGCTGGATCAAAGTCACATCAAAAGTTGCATCAAAGTAGTGCAGACATCTTTTCAAAGTCGCATAGATGGGAGCGTTTGCCATTGAAATCAATGGGCTGTGACTTGTCATACGACTTTGTGTCTAAAGTCGCATGACAAGTCACACTAGTGGAAACGGAGCCTTAAACTCATTACTCACATGTAGCTCCCTCAGCTGGGCGTGTGTTACATCATGCACACAGTGCCATCACAGTGCTACACCATGCACACGGTGCCATCACAGTGCTACACCATGCACACAGTGCCCATCACAGTGCTACACTAGCTGGCTCACCTCCCCAATGGCAGCTGCACAGTTTGGGAGTGGAGGAATCCAGCCTCCTGCCCCAAAGGTTAGCCAGAGCAGAGAGTGTAAAGTCCCCAGCAGAAGTGCTGGCAACAGGGCAGAGTGCTACCAACCTCTGCCCAGCACCGGAAACAAATGTGGAGATCCAGGGAGTCGGGGCAGTCGGCCCCTCTCTCCGGCGACAAGCTGATGTAGTGGAGCTGCTACTTCCAGCTGAATCACTGGCAACAGGGCAGAGCGCTGCTGGCCTCTGCCTTGCACCTACAATTTCTTCTCAGCTTCAGGGAATTGGGACAGTGGGCCCCTCTGTCCAGCAACAGGCCAAGTCATGGAATGGTAAACACCACCCAGCTGAAGCGCTGACAGCCAGACAGAGAGTAAATGACCTCTGCCCCACACCTACTGAGATTAACTATCCCTTGCAGCCAAGAAAGGAGATCATGCAGGAAGACTATGTGAGTTCACTCTGCCTGACTAACGCATGTCCAGACCAGGTGGAGGTCTGGGACCTTGTTAGTCAACCTTTGATAGGGGTGAAATGTGACAGACTCACCCGGGACAGAGGCTATTGGAGGGGACTGAACGCAAGCCTCTTGCCATCAGATTATGGGCCCTGGATTTTAAGGGAACAATACTCTGCAAGGTGAATTAGAAATCTAGTCTGATCTGTACTAATCAGACTCAATCGTGTATATATGTATATATTGTTTGTTGTCTCATTCTGTTGTGGACTCTTTGCTGTGGTCATTTGGTATGCGTGTCCCTGTAGAGGGAGGGGGGATTCCTCCAGCAGCCCCCCTGCTGATAAGACTGATTCATACTGTTGGGACACATCCTGTGAGGAGATGCTGGTGTCATCAACTCCAACTGTCTGTCTGTTGCCTGCTAGAATGTGTATTGTAAATAAGTCTAGTATGGGATCTAAGAGTCATTAGATCCCCATTGTTGTTTGTGTTAATTAACTCTGCTATTGTGTGAAAAAGAGTTCTGTGTTGATTTGTGATAATGTTGATTGTGTTTTCTGAGCTACAAGATGGCCAGTCTGGCCTAAAGGTCATGACTGAGTCATCTAGGCTGTCTAAAGGGATTAGTTAATTAGCCCATGTTAATTAGGTTTCTGGTCACAGGTGTATGTTCAGAGTAATATGAGCAGGAGGTATGCACCTCCTCTTTTAATGTATAAAAGAGCCTGTATTCCTTTCAATAAATGAGATCCCTGTTTGAACTTACATACAGCCTGCCTGGTGTTTGTTCTGAGCTATCACAACTGGATTCGAACGGCACATAGCTGTAGTTCTAATCCTGGAGCATCGGATGACTGAACGATCAGACGTTGCGATCTGCAATCTGATCCTATAGCAGCAGAGGAGTGTCGGGAGAGTGGAACTGAGCGAGCAGGGGCTCGTTACAGGTGGAGATGGTAGACATCTTAGTGAGGACAGATTATGATGGGAATCATGGACCTACAGAAACCCAAATGCCAGAAAGGCCAAGATCATGGCTAAAGTTGTGAGAAGTCTGCACAGGAATTTTTGGGTATGACGATCCAAGGATCAGTTGAGAAAATGCTGGTCAGACCTTAAATTGAGAGAGGAATATTTTCATGTGGTTCGAACAGCATTTATTAAATTCATCTGGCGAGGTAAATATCCACGCCTTGGCAGAATGTTGTTGTTAAGACCCAAGCCCAGAGGCGGTATTGGATTCCCAGATCCTGCTCTGTGTTACACTGCGACACATATGGCCAGGGTTGTTGACTGGTGCAGACATAGCGACACAAAATTATGGGTAACACTGGAACAAAAAGCCGTCCATGCGCCACTTGCTGGCTTACCATGGGTAGAGAAAATCCACACAAACCATCTGACAGCTCATCCTTTGATTGGCCCTACTCTAGCGGAAATGGATTGATTCTTTCGTCTATCTTCACTGAGCAATTTCCCTTCACCAATGACACCACTTGTTGGACATCCAGGGTTCAAACCCAGCCTCACTGACCCAACTTTCCATTCACAAGCCCCACAGGGGCTCCTGAGGGCCTCCCAGTTTTTACAGTATTCCGGCTGGTTCCCTGTAGAGACTGTGCTCTCTGGGCGAGCTCCTCTAACATTAGATCATTGGAGGACTAATCAGCTCCCACACGTTCTTGGCTCACTGCCTAAACCAACGCTATTTATCCGAAAACTTCACTCTTTTTAGGAACTTTGTCTAGGATTCGGGGCTCTCTCTCTACCGCCTACAAATCTTTGCTGGAACTCCATTCTGATAAGGATCCCCCGTACCTGGCAAAATGGGAGAGGGACTTGGGAGTTACATTTTCGGAACCCCAAAAGGAACACATACTCTTCTTTGCACAGAAGTCTGCTCTATGTAGCAAATATCAGGAGACTACATACAGAATAACTACACAATGGTGTAGAATCCCATCAGTTCTGGCAAAGATATTCCCCAATCAAATGCGGCCTTCACCAGGGAACTATCCTGCACATTTTCTGGGAATGCCCTGTACTCAAAACTTTTTGGGAACCAGTCCCTAAACTCATACATAAATTTACTGACATTTCCCTACAGGACAACCCAGCCGTGGTCCTATTAAACCTTACTCCTTTATCAAGGAAACGTTATCATAAATCCCTCCTCAAGCATCTCCTTAATGCCGCATGAGCGTGCATTCTGCCTTTATGGAAACAACAATCCGTGCCAACGGTGGCTCAATGGTTCGCAAGGGTGAAGGATATAGAGCAAATGGAAGACTTGATCTCGGTTCTGCGAGATAAGGCGGAGGAACATAAGACCAGATGGTTTTTTTGGGTCCAATTCTGCGTCTCCAATGAATTTCTCCAATACGCTTGAACACGACCTTCGCCAGTGAATCCTGCTGTCTGACAGGTCCTGACGACCCATGCTCCTGCGGGATGACACATCTCCCGCCATCCTGCAACCCCCCCCTACTCCCCACCCACCTCCCCCTCTTTTATTTTCTCTCTCCCACCCTCTCTCTCCACCCCTGTCAGGGGCCTGTCAGCAGCCGTCGGGCGAATCTGCGTGCACGCAGGTCCACAAGGAATCTTTCTAGACTGATTCAGCTTAATTCCCCACCAGGGGGCGCCGGCGCGCTCCCGCGTGTGCCCGTACGCGCGCGCCCGCGCGCGCCCGTTTGCGCTAGCGCCGTTTGGCGCCAAGGGCCCTTTAAAAGAGTGACAGGTGCTCATGTCAGGTGCTGTTTCGTCTGCAGCTCTGCACCTGAAAGTTCCTGTATCTGCCTGTCTGTTGTTTACTATTGACCCGGCTACGTCTGACCACTCTCCAGTCTCCAATCCGACCCGGCTTGCCTGACCTTGCTTATTCAGTTACCTGTTGCCGAATTCCTGCCTGTCTGACTATCCTTGGATCATCCCTCCTGCTAATACCTGCCTGATCTCCTGCCAAATCGGACTGTCTGACCTTGTTTACCTGTGTCCTGTGACACGGCTTCCAGTCTGCCTGTTTGCATCCAGTTGCCGCCTTTTCAGCTGTCAGCCTGCCTCCTGGCCTGCACCAGCTACCTGCATCAGCCTGCCTCCCGGCCTGCACCAGTTACCTGCATCCGCAGCTCTGCCATCCCTGAGGGACATCCTTCCAGTTCCGGTGTCTGCTCCTGCCAGAACCTGCATCAGGCCCTCCTACCCACTGTGCTCAGGAGACCACTGTTCCCACTTCCAGCGGCTCCTGAACCAGCGTTTAAGAGAGGTCGCCTACCAGTCAGGCTCAACTACCAGGTACCTAACAGTACGAAACAGCCATGTCTGAGCCTGCAGGAGAGACCTCTCCCATTCAGGAGATCTGTACGCACTTGGCAGCCCTCACTCAAGCAGTTAAGACTTTACAGGACAGTTATAACAGACTGGAGGGTCAAGTGTTAAACCTCAGTGGTCCCGGTGGTGTGGCTCCTGCTTCCGCAGCCGCTCCAGTACAGGCTGCTGCACCACCCTCTGTGGTCATGCTTCCACCGGAACCAAGAGTCCCGGTTCCTGAAAAGTTTTCTGGTGACCGAACCAAGTTTTTGGCTTTCCGCAGCGCTTGTCAACTTTATTTCGGCCTACAGCCACAGACTTTTTCCTTGGAAGTCACCAAAGTAGGATTTGTCATATAACTTCTCCAGGGGGAACCCCAGACCTGGGCTCACCGCTTGCTTGAAACCAACGCCATACAGGTCCAGTCTTTAACCGCCTTTTTTGAAGCTATGGCTCAGCTTTATGAGGACGCTCAGCGGGCTGCCACCGCTGGGGCAGCTTTGTTCGCGCTCCAGCAAGGCCGTAGGCCGGCCGAGGACTATGTCATGGACTTTCGACGCTGGAGCGCGGACACTCAATGGAACAACGCCGCCCTTCGCCATCAGTTCCGCATGGGGCTGAAGGTCTTAAGGATGAACTTGCCCGGGTGGGAATGCCTGACACTTTGGAGGAGCTTATTGCCATTACTATCCAAATTGACCATCGCCTTCGTGAACGCCGGTCTGAACGGTCTTCTCAACAAACGCGGCCTATGTGGATGACCGCAAGAGCCCCGCTGCCTGCTTCCCGGTATCTACCTTCTGCCGGGCAAAGTTCAGTCAACCAAACAGCTGATGCTCCTGAACCTATGCAGCTGGGACTTATGCGTACTACTCTGACCCCTGAAGAACGGGCAAGCAGGCGCCAACTGAACCTTTGCCTCTATTGTGGCGGGACGGGCCACTATGTGAACAACTGCCCAGTAAAGATCCGTAAGTGTTCTTCTTCAACTCCAACCAGTTTATCTGCTTTAACAGCCAATGCCACTCAACTTGTTCTCCCTCTCTCATTACAGCTCCAGGGAAGAACAATTCAAGTCAACGCCATTGTTGATTACGGGGCATGTAGCTGCTTTGTCGACTCTACTTTTGCTACTCAACAAAATCTTCCGTTAAAGAATAAGACACATAGACTTTCAATTTTTCTGGCCGATGGGTCCCATATAAGATCTGGACAGGTCTCTCAAGAAACCCTTCCTCTGTCTGCTATCTGCTCATCTCAGCACCAAGAAATCCTTGTCCTGGACGTTATTTCATCACCACTTTTCCCAATCATTTTGGGTATGCCCTGGCTTCAAGCCCACAATCCTCTTGTTAACTGGGCCACGGGCGAGATCAAGTTTCAGTCACCCTATTGTCAAAGATATTGTCTACCTGAACCTGTTAATTCTGCCACTACCTTAATGTGTATGGACATTGATCCAGATCTGCTTCAAGATGTACCAGAGGTCTATCAGGACTTTGCAGATGTGTTCAGTAAAAAGGGAGCAGACTCTTTGCCACCCCATCGTCCCTATGACTGTCCAATTGAGCTGCTTCCTGGAGCTGAGATTCCTTTTAGGTGCATCTTTCCGCTATCCGAAAAGGAACAAGAGGCACTTAAGGTTTACATCAACGAAAATCTCGAAAAAGGCTTCATTCGACAATCCACTTCACCAGCCGGGGCGGGAATTTTTTTTGTCTCCAAAAAAGATCTTACGCTTCGTCCTTGTGTGGACTATCGGGAGCTAAACAAAGTTACGGTCAAAAACCGTTATCCGTTGCCTCTAATACCTGAACTGTTTCAAAAATTAAGGTCCGCCATCATCTTTACCAAACTAGATCTGAGAGGGGCCTACAATCTGGTCCGCATTCGGGCCGGGGATGAATGGAAGACGGCTTTCCGGACCCGTTTCGGACACTATGAATATCTAGTCATGCCCTTCGGTCTCTGCAATGCTCCTGCCACATTTCAGCATCTGGTCAATGATGTGTTTAAGGATTTCCTGGACATCTTCCTAATTGTCTATTTGGACGATATCCTGATCTTCTCCAGTTCACTCGAGCAACATAGGGAACATGTCCGTAAAGTCCTGGCCCGACTCCGCCTACACAGACTGTACGCCAAGGCGGAGAAGTGCGAATTTGAACAAGATTCAGTTTCTGGGGTTAGTTATCTCCCCAACCGGCATCAAAATGGATCCTCAGAAAGTGTCTGCTGTGTTAGAATGGCCAGCACCCATGGACAAGAAGGGCGTACAATGATTCATTGGATTCGCAAACTTTTACAGGAAGTTTATCAGGGGGTTCTCTGCCATCATCTCCCCCATTACACAACTAACCAAGCAGAATCTTCGTTTCCACTGGAACCAGGAAGCTCAGGGGGCCTTTGAGGAGTTAAAGAGGCGTTTCACGTCGCTCCGATTCTGAGCCATCCGGATCCATCTTTGCCCTTTATCCTAGAGGTTGATGCCTCCGTAGTAGCTGTGGGTGCTATTATTTCCCAACGACAAGGCAACAAGGACCTGATGCATCCTGTAGGGTTCTTCTCTAGGAAACTTTCGCCGGCTGAGCGGAACTACGATGCGGGGGACCGGGAGCTACTTGCTATCAAGACAGCCTTGGAGGAATGGAGGTATTTGCTTGAAGGTGCAGTCCATCCAGTACTGATTTACACGGATCACAAAAATCTGGAGTACTTAAGATCTGCTAAAAGACTAAAACCCAGACAGGCCCGTTGGGCTCTATTCTTTACACGGTTCTGCTTTCATATAACCTACCGGCCGGGATCCAAGAATGTAAAGCCAGACGCGCTGTCGCGCATGTTTGATAATCCTAAGGACTTTTCTGTACCTGACACTATTCTGCCGGCAAATAGTTTCCTCCTTCTTCAAACAGATCTTCTATCCATGATCAGAGAAGCATCCCCAGAACCTTCAAGTCTCCAGGGGTCCTCTTTAACACCTCGAGATGGACTATTATGGAGGGGAAGTCAAATTTTTGTACCAGAGAACGTCCGAGTCAAGATACTGACACTTTTGCACGACCATCCACTTGCAGGACATTTTGGGGTCCGTAAGACCCTTGAGCTGGTGCAACGCACCTTTTGGTGGCCGAACTTAAAGGAATTTTGCAGAAAATATGTCAGCTCCTGCCCTGTCTGCATCCAGAATAAGACTCCCAGGAACAGAGCTTGGGGACTGTTAAGACCATTGCCTATACCAGATAGGCCCTGGAGGATGATAGCAAAGGACTTTATAGTGGAATTGCCATGTTCTGAGGGATGTTCGGCGATCCTTGTGGTCATTGACCGGCTATCCAAGATGGCTCACTTTGTGCCCCTAAAGGGAACACCTTCTGCTGTGGAGACAGCCCGTGTGTTCATTAGGGAAATTGTCAGGTTACACGGGATCCCCGCAAATATAGTGTCCAATAGGGGGGTACAGTTTACGTCACGCTTTTGGAGAGCTCTTTGTGAAAATCTAAAAATTGAACTAGCTTTGTCCTCAGCATACCATCCCCAAACAAATGGGCAAACTGAAAGGACAAATCAGACTCTGGAGCAATACATTAGGTGTTTTACATCTTTTGTGCAAGATGATTGGGTGTCCCTGCTGCCACTAGCGGAATTCGCGTACAATAATGCCAGTCACTCTGCCACCGGTCAATCCCCTTTCTTTGCCAATTATGGGTTTCATGCATCTTTTTTACCAGATTTTCTTTCAGAATCCTCAGTCCCAGCGGTCCAGGACACTGTGCAGTTCCTCAGCCACAATAACCGGATCTTGCAGGAAGCGGTATCCAAGGCGCAAGCGGACAATAAGAGGTTCTTTGATCAGAAGAGAAGGGGAGATCTAAACCTTCAGCTTGGCGATAAGGTATGGCTGTCTACCAATAATATCAGATTGACATGTCCTTCCAAGAAGCTTGCCCCTAAATTTATTGGACCTTTCCCTGTGAAAAGAAAAATTAACGAGGTATCTTATGAATTATGCTTACCTGACTCACTTAAGATACATCCTGTGTTTCACGTGTCACTCTTAAAACCTGCTGTAGATGATCCTTTTCCTGATAGGGGCACCAGGGTCCCTGAACCAGTTCTGGTGGACGGCAATGAAGAGTATGAAGTGGAATCCATCCTTGACTGCAGAAAGAGGTCTGGGCAAGTACAGTTTTTAATTAAATGGAAGGGGTATGGTCCGGAAAACAATTCATGGGAACCTGACTGTAATATTCATGCTAAACGTCTGATTCATGCCTATTTCTCTGCCCATCCTGAGAAGAAAAGTTATCTGGGCATCCGGAGGCTGCCCGTTGGGAGGGGGCAATGTCAGGGGCCTGTCAGCAGCCGTCGGGCGAATCTGCGTGCACGCAGGTCCACAAGGAATCTTTCTAGACTGATTCAGCTTAATTCCCCACCAGGGGGTGCCGGCGCGCTCCCGCGTGTGCCCGTACGCGCGTTCGCGGGTGCGTGCGCGCGTTCGCGGGTGCGTGCGCCCGTTCGCGCTAGCGCCGTTTGGCGCCAAGGGCCCTTTAAAAGAGTGACAGGTGCTCATGTCAGGTGCTGTTTCGTCTGCAGCTCTGCACCTGAAAGTTCCTGTATCTGCCTGTCTGTTGTTTACTATTGACCCGGCTACGTCTGACCACTCTCCAGTCTCCAATCCAACCCAGCTTGCCTGACCTTGCTTATTCAGTTACCTGTTGCCGAATTCCTGCCTGTCTGACTATCCTTGGATCATCCCTCCTGCTAATACCTGCCTGATCTCCTGCCAAATCGGACTGTCTGACCTTGTTTACCTGTGTCCTGTGACACGGCTTCCAGTCTGCCTGTTTGCATCCAGTTGCCGCCTTTTCAGCTGTCAGCCTGCCTCCTGGCTTGCACCCGCTACCTGCATCAGCCTGCCTCCCGGCCTGCACCAGTTACCTGCATCCGCAGCTCAGCCATCCCTGAGGGACATCCTTCCAGTTCCAGTGTCTGCTCCTGCCAGAACCTGCATCAGGCCCTCCTACCCACTGTGCTCAGGAGACCACTGTTCCCACTTCCAGCGGCTCCTGAACCAGCGTTTAAGAGAGGTCTCCTTCTACCAGTCAGGCTCAACTACCAGGTACCTAACAACCCCCTTCTAGTATTCTCTTTCTCACCTCGGTCTATGCCTGACTTCAACCTGATCTCAGGTAATTCCGCCCCCAAAAAAAGAACCTAGTAATACACACTGTTATAGACTCCCCAGAGTGACCTGGCAGATCTCTCTTTTTCTTCACAAAAGCGAGACTGCCTCCAATGCAGACTAAATGGAGGAGCCACGGCATTCTTTTATGAACACTATTTTCTTCTTGTACCAAATATATATGCTTTAATCCTCCATAGCATATCTTGGAGTATTGGTTGAGATAATGATGTTAACTACTGATTGCATGTCCTTTCAAAGTTACCCTCTAACTGTAACTGCTGCATACCCTTCAATAAAAACTAAATAAAAAAAAAAAAAAAATTGAGAGAGGAAGATCAGTAAAGAATGATCAGTAAAGTGCTGCTACAAAGCATGTATTTGTCCTATGTTCCTATTATTATTACTTTTGTGCTGGTCAATGTTCTTTTCTTTACTGTTCTACAGTTTAAAATGCCACGTTTTATTTTCGCGGACACAGGAATCGTTCGCGGGACATTAAACATCGTTTGATCGACCACTAATACTTTGTTTTTGTGAGATGCAGATTAAATGCATTTGTTATGGCCTATTTTTATTAAAATAAGTTGATTAGATTGTTGTCTAGATGTGTTTGTAACTATAATGAAATGTCAATTTTATTCAGTGTCAGTAGAGGACACTCAGCAGCTGTTTACGCATCTGGACACAGGAGCACTAGTGTGGGACATCATAACACCCTTGTTATGGTGTCCCATGCAGGTGCTCCAGTGGATACTAGGGGTCTCTCCATCTGTGAAACTTGCACAAAACAGGTAAGTATTCCTGTTCTGTCTCAAGGAGCAGATAGCTAAATCTTCTTATCCCAATAACTGTAGATACCATATTACTTTGATCTCAGTTTTATTAGAACAAGCCAGGTGAAACTACAAAATAACAGAAATAGACCTCAATAAGTATAATATTGCATACAATACAGCATACATTGCATAAACAACGATATACAGTACAAGATGAGATAATAAAAACTTACCTTTTAAGTTCTCTAAGGGGTGATGGCGATAGATTGAGAAATACATGTGTTGCTTCCTGCAATGTATTGAAAAGAATGGTGACTGGTTCACTTCCTGCTAAGATTCTACCCAGAATTCCCTGCTTGCTGACAACTTCCTTTTTTACACATACAATAAACAATTAAGCAGAACTGCAGCAATACCAAAAACGAACACTAGATGGAGACTGCACACCACATATGATTTTCTTAAGTAAATTACACATTTGCATGTAAATTTAACAACACAGGTACAAATAAGGTACAAATAACCAGTAAAACATCTGGTGGACAGAACAATTCCAGCTTTGCAAAGGGAAAAAATCATGTATTCAGCTTGGAACTCTGCCAAAACAGACAATTGGAAGACACTTGCAAAGAATGTTATATGTTACTATTTCTAGCCTAACATATCTGTCTACTAAGTATACCTTTTTTGTATTCACATAGGGGAGAAAAGAAGAGGGACATCTGAACTGTGTGGACACCAGTAACCGAGCACCTCCTGAAGATAAGTCAACTCACCAGACACCCTGAAGAAGATGTTGATGCTGATGTGCAGGAAGTACTGTGTGAAGTTCTCAAAACTGTGTCGACCACAGGTCAGTGTCTGAGACCACAGCTTCAAGTAATAGATGGATGCCTGCATATTTCTAATACTATTAATGTTTGTTTTTGTTTTTTTTTAGGTGATATGGATGTTGTGGAAGACCAAAATCACTTCATCAGTGCAAGTGCACAAATACTTATCAGTGAGCTCTTGGTTTGCAATATTGGAATTGGAGAAAATTAAAGAAAACATCCATGATCTACAAAACAAAGTTATCAACATCATCAATATTCTAGCGAAAATTTAAAAAAACAAACATGTTTTATTTTTGTCCTTATGTTGTACATGTGTTTGTACAGTTTTAAATTGATTACATTTGTGTGGCTTCATGCCCAGATGTCTATCGAAGTTGCACCTAAAATTGGAAAAAGTAGTGCAGGAACTACTTTTGCAAATTGTTGTGGCGCCGCTAAATCAATGTCGCACCGATAGGAACAGTGCCATTGCCTCAAATAGGCTGCGACTTGTCATGCATTTTTATCAATCAAATCGCATGACAAATCGCTCCAATGTGAACCTAGGCTTTATAGTATCTGAGGTCAGTGTTTAGCCACTCCACTTCTCTAGGTGCACCATCAGGTCCTGTTTTCTTTATTTTCTGCAGGGCTAAAAACGACTGTGTGAATTACTAACCTCGAAAATGACCTGTGCCAAAAACAAAAAATATAGAAAACATGACCTAGAAATGCATCTGGAGGAGAGTTGTGAAACACTGCCCTAAGTAATGTTTTAAAGTGGTTGTAAACCCTTAAGGCTTACCTGTAGGTCCAAGAAATATCTCCTAAACCTACACGGTTTAGGAAATATTTGCAAAAAGACAGGCACCGCTGTCTACGGCGCATGCGCCATAGACAGTGGCGCGCAGGCACACTGAGCATGCCGCTGCTAATGGCGATATGCCGTTAGTGGTGGCTCCCATGCGCATGCGCGGGAGTGACGTCATCGCAGCTCCGGCCAATCACAGCGCCGGAGCCACAATACCCAGAAAGAAGATGGACGCTCCGTAGCAGAGGGGACAGAGGTGACATCGCACGCTCCTGTGTCAGGTAAGTGACACATAATGGGCTACTATGCGATACATAGTAGCCCATTATGCTTTTTTTTTTCAACAGAAAAATTTTGCCCATTATGCTTTACCTTCGCAGGGAAAGGTAATCGTGATTGTGATCTTGTGTGTGTTTTTAAGAATCGCAAAGCCAAAAATTGAAGATGCACACAAATTGGGCCACAAAATTCCGAATTCCCTCATAATCCCATGCCTAAAATGTGTGTCTTTCCCTTCATCTAGTTTGCTAAAGCCCAAAACACACAGTGTGTCAACATGTGCTATCTATCATCACGGGATATCAATGTACGCGTTTTGGGGGTGCAACCCCTTCCTCAAAACTAAAGTAGGTGAGAGGAAGGGGTTGCACCCCCGAAACACATCCATTGATCCCCCATGATGGGAGCTAGCACATGTTGACACACTGGGGGTTATTTCCAAAAGGCCAATCCACTATGCACTACAAGTGCAATGGCAAGTGAACTTGTGCACTTGGAGTGCACTTGTAGTGCAAAGTGGATTGGCCTTTCATACGTAGGCCTCTATGTGTACGTGCCTTCAAATTTTGGCTTTTAGAGGGGTGAGATCACCCCATCTGAGGAAGGCAACATCAACACAGTTTTGGGATACTAATGTCTCATATGGCCTTCACTTTAGCAAAGTCGAACTTTGTAAGTTCCTGAGTTGGGGATGTGTATGTTTAAAAACTTATGTTTTTAAACATGCCTGTTTAACCACACAAAAGGCAAAATAATGGCAAACATACATGTTATACACCAAGATGTTGTTTTGTTCAAAAACCTTTTAAAACGCACATGTGAATGTGCTTGGAGTAAAATGTTTTATACTAAAAAATGTGGGGCTTCTTATTTCAATGCTTAATACCAGTGTATTTGTTAAGTTGGTGTAGTTACAGTGACAATGTGCTCTAAAATGTGGCAGACTCAGGCAATTTTAGGGCCTCAAAGTAATTAATTAGAGTTGAAAAGCATGAATATTTTTATCATTAATGCATTACATACATTAACAACAATAACATTGTGTGTGTGTAGCAGACCCATAGCACAACATAATAGTTAGCTGAAGAAGAGATTATCTCATGAAGCAAATAAGTTACGCTTGCACTATTGTAGAAACTGGCTAAAATTAAGGCCATTTGAGAACCTAGGAGACAGATAAGAAATACAACAGTAATTCAAATGAAATACGAGTTTAGTATCACATCAAATATTTATTCAGGATCAGCAACATTTTGCTGAAAAGCCACTGCCCCTCTACCCACAGAATAATCCATATACTGTTGCTGGACATCTCTGGCAGTTTGGGAGGGCAACCCATCACAGCCACTTTCCAGAGCCATCATCACAGCAGGATCAGCTGGGCCTGACACAGAAAAGTCAATCTCACTTGGAACGTGAGGCAAGGTAGCTGCTTTCATTCCTACGTAAGTAATTGTGCAGTATGCAGCAGCTCAATACTACATGGTTTAGCTTGTATTCGGCCAGGTTAATTGCTGTTAGAAAAAGCCTGAACCGACTTGACAGTATTCCAAATGCGTACTCTACAACCCTTCAGGCACGAGACAGCCTATAGTTGTAGATCCTCTGCTCTGGGGTGAGGTTCCACATGGAAAAGGGCCTCATAAGATGTTCCCCCAGAGCAAAGGCCTCATCTGCAACAAATACAAAATTGAGGCCCTTGACATTCTCCTCAGGAGGTGGCAAATGTAAGGTGCCATTCTGTAGCTGACGGTGGAATTCGGTCTGTGCAATCACTCCTCCATCCAAGTTGCGGCCATTCTTCCCAACGTCCAGGTACAGGAACTCGTAATTTGCAGACACTACCGCTAGCTACAAAAGCCCTTATAATTATAATAATAAGAGCCCGAGTTGGGTGGTGGGACAATGCAGACATGCTTCCCATCAATCACCCCACTACAGTTGGGAAAATCCCACTGATGGTGGAATTGGGCTGCAACAGCCTGTCATTCCTGTGGGTTGGAAGGAAACTGTTGAGTCAAACAAGAAAAAAAAATTACTACTTTTGCACATAATATTGCAAGCAGACTTGACACAAACATTCTTGGCCAACATAAGTATAACATTTATTTAAATGAGTATTTAAAGATAAAAGTATAAGGTCAACTTATCAGATTCCTCACCCCCTCTGGTGGCCCATTCTAAAAATGTTATGGTGGGGGGGTAGATGTTTTGGACAGGTAATCCTCTCTACTTCCATAAATTCTGAATGCCTAAATAATGTGTGATAGTTTGGCCAGCCCCTCCTTACTTACACTATTGGCAGCCAACTGGACAGGTATGAAATGTCATAATCCAAAAATATGGACACACACTGTCCAAATTGAAGCACATTTTTACATTCATAAATGACCTATCAAGATAATAGGAGACAAAAACTTTCAACAGTACCATTTGAACGGATTCAGGCAGGCCCTTGCACTACATACCTCTGCCTGAATTTGAGGACAACATTTTAGGGGGTGTTTAGGAGAAGCACAAAAATGAAGCTGAAAAAATACATTGTTAAGTTAATAGGCTAGGTGTGTATGAGCCCAGGATAGCATGCTGGGGAGTTAGTGAAGGCAAATATGCATGAAGGATAAAAAAGGAGCATTAAAAGCTTACAGCATGCATGAGGACAAAGAAGACATTCACAGCATATTACAATAATGGTAATTATGGAATTAAGAAATTAATACAATATATTAGCAAACATTAAATACATAGAATGTGATGTTACAGGCTAAAACTTACCCGAATATATCCTTCTGCAGGACTTGGATGATGGCAGAACAGGTCTCTGGAATAATGATTCCCAGAGCCTGAGGGGGGATCCCAGTTGTGAAATTCAGATCCTGGAGACTTCTCCCCATCGCCAAGTACAGCAAGGTGGCAATGAGCCTTTGCTCGGGAGTACTGGCTTGCCGCATGCATGTGTCCTGCTTACTAATATGGGGGTAAGCAAAGCCAATAGACTGTGAACGCAGGGGTCGGTCATCTGGAGATAATTCCTGAAATTATCAGGATTATTCTCCTGGAGCTCCCGCAACAAAGGCATATGACAGAATTGGTCACGATTAAGCAACCAATTTTTGGTCCAAGAACTCCTCCTTCCCCCGTTCCCGGAATAGACTTGGTTCAAAGCAATAATTCTAAGCCCAATAATAGCACAATCTCTCCGACAAGAACACCACATGGCTAGTAGAGAATGGTCATTCAGAAATGAACTGACAAGCAGGCACTGAAAATCAAAAAGGACCTGACAAGCACGACCTGAAAATCAGAAACGACCCGACAAGCACACACTGAAAATCCGAAGCAAACTGAAAAGAACGCACTGAAAAACAGAAGTGACCTGACAAGCACGCACTGAATAACAGAAACGAACTGACAAGCACGAGGCTAAAAAGCGCAAATCAACACTCACCAAACTTCTACTAACACGAGATTAGCAGAAGGAGCCCAAAGGGTGGCACATGACTATTGAACTTCTTTTTTATTGGCTTGCATGTCTAGTACGTCACTACATTCGTAATTGTTGGCCAACAATTGTGTGGCCGTGTGTATGCAAGACAAGTTTGGGCCAACGCCCTTCAGACAAATTTCCACAGTTTTGTTGGCGAACAATCCGATTATGTGTACGAGGCATAACACTTTCTGCAAACCAGAATTTGAAACTTGCAAGACTGCCTCTGAAGAACTGGGTAGTTCATTGTGCAGGTTAACATAGCTCCCAACCGTCTTTCGTTTGGTGGGACTGTTTTTCTTTTGAGACCAAATCCCCTTGTCCCTCAAGCAGCCTCAATTGTCCCTCTTTTTGGTCTCATGTGTTCATCTCTATACAAAACAAATTATTTTTGACCATGATTCTCAAACTGGTACAGGTTTTGGATTAATGCTCACCTTTTACCTCTTGCCCTATGAAATTCTAGACATTGCCTCTCTCTCAATGTTTATCTTATCTGGGTCAACAGGAAGTCCAGTACGACTTTCAGTTTTCTATCTGCTAACGTATTTTGTGCCGCCAGCAGTTTTCACAACAAAGATTACGCTTGTTTATTAAAGGTGGCTGGAATTTTAACACTCCTACGTTTTTTCTTCCTTCAGATAGACTTTGGGCAAACTTCCATAGGAGTTATGAGAAATGTTACCACAACTTTATTAAAGGTTGCCATTAAGATGAAATTGTATACAAACAGCTAAATGCATGATTAAATACATATTTTAACATTTTACCTGGCAATGGACTTGCAATTTAAACCTTTTATGGGGCGTACACACGGTCGGACTTTTCGTCTACAAAAGTCCGACAGCCTGTCCGACAGACTTGCGGCGGACTTGCGGCGGACTTGCGGCAGACTTTCTATCGAACGGACTTGCCTACACACGACCACACAAAAGTCCGACGGATTCGTACGTGATGACATACACCGGACTAAAATAAGGAAGTTGATAGCCAGTAGCCAATAGCTGCCCTAGCGTGGGTTTTTGTCCGTCGGACTAGCACACAGACGAGCGGATTTCGGGGTCCGTCGTAGTTACGACGTAAAGATTTGAAGCATGTTTCAAATCTAAAGTCCGTCGGATTTGAGGCTGAAAAAGTCCGCTGAAAGTCCGGGGAAGCCCACACACGATCGGATTACCAGCCAGCTTTAGTCCGTCGGCGTCCGTTGGACTTTTGTAGACGAAAAGTCCGACCGTGTGTACGCCCCATTAGGAACATCACTCTACTTCTGGTTTGCCACTACTGACTATTGCTTAATATTATATATAGGTGACATAAAAAGCTGAAATGATTAAGCGTGTCTCACATAGGTGTGCGCAAGGGATGTGTCGGGTGTGCCTGGGCACACCCTAATTACCCTGTGCTCCAGAGCCAATGATAAGGCAGTATAGTCTGCCCTCCTGTACCAGGCCCATGTCCTAGTAATTCAAAAGGGGGGGCTCAGACACCTGGTGAGCAGGAGGACCAGCTGTATTGCTCTATTGCAGATACCGATCTGATGTTCCTCGCCCTGCAGCGCTCATGGCTTTTCCTCCTCTCTCTCCCTCCGACTGCGCTGCAGGGGGATCAGTTCTAGTATCTGCGCCTCTATCCTGTCTTCAGTCTCTTTCTCAGTCTTAAATGTTGATCATCAGGGGTCTGTGTAGAACCCTGATATTTCACCAAAGCCCACCAAAAGGGCAGTTATAAATGTAAAAAAACAAATGTAAAAAAAGAAATAAAATAAAATATATATTTTTTCAAAATTAAGGACTCGTTCACATGTGCTCTGCACTCTGTAGCTGCTGTAGTTTTACTTTCTTGGTCGCCTTCCTAATGCCACATGGCTGATTGGACAATAAAAAAAGCAGCAGCACACAGATCAGGTAGTTATTGTGATTTTTTTTCCCCTCCTGTAAGTAACTCCTATTCTTTGACTAACAACGCTTGGTTTAAATTTGCTAGCCCTCCCTGTCCCAGCCTAAATCAGTCTTTCTCAACATTGATACCCCCAGGCAGGGGCGGACTGACAACTCATGGGGCCCCCGGGCAACAGGAGATCATGGGGCCCCCTGTGTCCCTGCCCACACTCAAGCCACACCCACACAAAGCCCCACCCTCCATCTTGCACTGCATGGACGTCTCAATTCTGGGTTGAACCTGAGATAAACAGTGCACAGGGGGCAGAAGGGCAGAGCATTGGATGTCAAGCAAGCACAGTACACAGGGGGCAGCAGGGTAGAGCATGGAGGAACCATGGCAAAGTATAGTCAGCAGGTCATAGCACAGGGGGTCAGGAGGGCACAATATGTGTGTGTGGACGGCAGGAGGGCACACTACATGGATAGCAGCAGGGCACATTATGGGGCACACCAGGGAACATTACAGGTGGGGAAGGAACAGTAGGACACATTACAGGGGGGGGGGGGGCAGCAGGGAACATTATAGGGCACATTACATATGGGGAGACAGAGGGGCACAGCATGGAACATTACATGGGGCAGGAGGGCACATTATGGGGTACAGCAGAGTATATTACATAGGGGCATGAGGGCACATTATGGGGCACAACAGAGCACATTATGGGGCATATTACATGGGGACAAGAGGGCACATAATAGGACACAGCAGGGCATATTACATGGGGGCATGAGGGCACATTAAGGGGCACAGCAGAGCACATTAGGAGGGATACAATCTCATATTATGGGGCACAGCAGGGCACATTATGAGGCATAGCAGGACATATTACGTGGGGGCAAGAGAATACATTATGGGGTACAGCAGGGTATATTACATGAAGCAAGAGGGCACATATAGGGCACTGTATGATGCACACAGAAAAGCACACTATGGGGCACTGAATGATGCATCAAGGGGCACACAGCAGGGCACATCATATGGCACACAGCAGGGTACAGGGCACATCATGGGGCATACAGTAGGGCTCACGGCACATCACAAGGCCCACAGGAGGGAATTGGGCACACAGTGGGGCACATAGTAGGGAATGGGGCACACAGTAGGACACAACATGGGGCACACCACAAGGGCACACAGTAGAGCACATCATGGGGCACACAGTATGGCATATCACAGGGCACATCATGGGGGCAAGCATCAGGTCATAGGGGCAGGCAACAGGGAATGGGGGCAGGCAGCAGGGCATGGGGGCACACATCAGAGCATGGGCATGGGGCAGACAGCAGGCCATGGGGCACCGAGCAGGGTGTGGGGCAGGCATCAGGGCATGGGGGCACAGACCAGGGCATGGGGGCACACACATCAGGGCATGGGGGCACAGAGCAGGGCATGGGGGCACAAAGCAGGGCATGGGGGCAGACAGCAGGGCAGGGGGGCACGGAGCAGGGCATAGGGTAGACAGTAGGGCATGGGGACACAGGGCAAGGGGGCACAGAGCACGGCATGGGGTAGACATCAGAGCATGGAGCAGACATCAGGGCAGGGGGGCACAGAGCAGGGCATGGGGGCACAGAGCAGGGCATGGGGGCACACAGCGGGGCATGGAGGCAGACAGCGGGGCATGGGGGCACAGAGCAGGGCATAGGGTAGACAGCAGGGCAAGGGGCACAGAGCACTGCATGGGGCAGACATCAGGGAATGGGGGCACAGAGCAGGGCATGGGGCAGACAGCAGGGCATTGGGCAAAGAGCAAGGCATGGTGGCACAGAGCAGGGCATGGGGCAGATAGCAGGGTATGGGCAGACTATAGGGCATGAGGCAGACATCAGGGCATGGGGGCACAGAGTGGGGCATGGGGGCAGACAGCGGGGCATGGGGGCACGGAGCAGGGCAAGGGGGCACAGAGCATGGCATGGGGTAGACATAAGAGCATGGCGCAGACATCAGGGAATGGGGTTACAAAGCAGGGCATGGGGCAGACAGCAGGGCATGGGGCAAAGAGCAGGGCATGGGGGCACAGAGCAGGGCGTGGGCAGACTATAGGGCATGGGGCAGACATCAGGGCATGGGGGCACAGAGCAGGGCATGGGGACACAGAGCGGGGCATGGGGGCAGACAGCAGGGCATGGGGGCACGGAGCGGGGCATAGGGTAGACAGCAGGGCATGGGGCACAGAGCAGGGCAAGGGGGCACAGAGCACAACATGGGGTAGACATCAGAGCATGGGGCAGACATCAGGGAATGGGGCCACAGAGCAGGGCATGGGCAGACAGCAGGGCATGGGGCAAAGAGCAAGGAGAGGGGGCAGACAGCAGGGCATGGGGGCACAGAGCAGGGCATGGGCAGACATCAGGTCATGGGGAAGATAGCACGGTATTGGCAGACTATAGTGCATGGGGCAGACAGCAGGGCATAGGGGCAAAGAGCAGGGCATGGGGGCACAGAGCGGGGCATGGCGGCACAGAGCGGGGCATGGGGGCACAGAGCGGGGCATGGGGCACAGAGCAGGGCATGGGGGCACAGAGCAGGGCATGGGGGTAGACAGCAGGGCATGGGGGCACGGAGCGGGACATATGGTAGACAGCAGGGCATGGGGGCACAGAGCAGGGCAAGGGGGCACAGAGCATGACATGGGGTAAACATTAGAGCATGGGGCAGACATCAGGGAATAGGGGCACAAAGCAGGGCATGGGCAGAAAGCAGGGCATGGGGCAAAGGGTAGGGCATGGGCAGACATCGGGCATGGGGCAGATAGCAGGGTATGGGCAGACATCAGGGCATGGGGCAGATAGCAGGGTATGGGCAGACATCAGGGCATGGGGCAGATAGCTGGGCACATAGAGGGACACAGGACAGCAGCTGCTGCACTTTCCTTCCTAGATGCAGAGTAGCGCGGGAAGCGGCTGTAAACATACCTCTCGTGATGTGCTCCTCCCCGCCGGCCCCTCCTCTCTTCTCGTCCGTCCGAGGTGATGACAAATACAAGCACCTGGGATGGACGGGAGGGAAGGAGGGGCCGGCGGGGAGGAGCACATCACGAGAGGTTCGCTGACACTGCAGCAGTCTCTTAGCAGGGAGCAGTGATTCGGGACCCGATCTACCCGTCAGCTAGCTGTGATTGACGGGTAGATCGAAGTGGAAGCTGTCATGGGGCCCCCTACTGGCCACGGGCCCTCGGTCCCTGTCCGAATTGCCCGATGGTCAGTCCGCCCCTGCCCCCAGGGCCGGACTGGGCATAAAAACCAGCCCTGGAAAAAGTGTCATACCAGCCCATAGCATTATTATACCAGCCCAACATCATAACCATCATAACGTCATTATTTCCTTGTTCATGAAAGGGAAAACCATGCATTTTTTAAAGCACATTTAAAGAGTGTATTATATATATACAAAGAAGGCAGATATGAAAGCACATAGGGCTATATATATATATACATATACACACATATATATATATATATATATATATATATATATATATATATATATATATATACATATATATATATAAAGCAAATTCCAGTTAAAAGTGGTGGTAAAATTGGTTCATCATCAAGGGGCACCCCAGGAACATGGGGGGGACTCTGGTTTCCAGAGACCACCTTCCTCCGAAAGAATGGGGGGGGGGGGTTACTGATATAAGGGGGAAACCTTTATATAAGTGCCCCCTTATATTATTATATTCACTCCATCCTTACATCAGTGACCCCAGTGGCGGCGCTGTCACTGACCTCCTTTCAGGTGCACTGTGCAGGGATCAGTTAGATGGCTCCAGGTTGGTGGCTCTGGTTTTATCCTATAGTCTCCTCTCCACAGTCCACACACTTCTGACTTCTCCCATGACCCCCATCCTGGCGGCACTCCCACTCTTTACTCCTCTCCAGACTCCCCCTCAGAGACTGCAGACATGCTATAAGACAAGAGATGGTCAGAGGTCGTGGACATGGTACAAGAGATGGTTAGAGACTGAGGACATGATACAAGTGGTGTTTAGAGACTGAAAACAGACTACAAGAGATGGTTAGAGACTGAGGACATGATACAAGAGATGGCTAGAGACTGTGGACATGATACAAGAGATGGTTAGAGACTGAGGACAGGATACAAGAGATAGCTAGAGACTGAGGACAGGATACAAGAGATGGGTAGAGATTGAGAACATGATACGGGAGATGGTCAGAGGCTGCGGACATAATACAAGAGATGGTAAGAGGTTGCGGACATGATACAAGAGATGGTCAGAGGATGCAGGCATGATACAGTAGATGTCAGAGGCTGCAGATATGATACAGGAGGTGTCAGAGGCTGCCGGCATGGTACAGGAGATGGTTAGAGACTGAGGACATCATACTAAAGATGGTCAGAGACTGCAGACATAGTACAAGAGATGGCCAGAGACTGCAGACATGAAACAAGAGATCAATGCAGCCTCACTGTGCCCATCATTGCAGCCTCACTGTGCCCATCAAATGCAGCTTTATGGTGCCCATCAATGCAGCCTCCCTGTGCCCATCATTGCAGCCTCACTGTGCCCATAATTGCAGACTCACTGTGCCCATCAATGCAGCCTCGCTGTGCCCATCAATGCAGCATTGCCGTGCCCATCAATGCAGCCTCGCCGTGCCCATCAATGCAGCCTTGTCATGCCCATTAATGCAGCCTCCCGTGCCCACCAATGCAGCCTCACTGTGCCCATCATTACAGCCTCTCTGTGCCCATCATTGCAGCCTCACTGTGCCCATCAATGCCGCCTTACTGTGCCCACCAATGCAGCCTCTCTGTGCCCACCACTGCAGCCTCTGTGTGCCCACCAATTGCAGCCTCTGTGCCCACCAATTGCAGCCCCTGTGTGCCCACCAACTGCAGCCTCTGTGCCCACTAATTGCAGCCTCACCATTTCCAGGATAACACACAGTACTCCCCTCCCTCTGTCCCTCGACGCTCATATGGCACGGAGCTGGGTTTGTGTGTGCAAGGTCCCGCCCCCCTAGACTAGCTCGTGTGATAGGCGGAACACTGATTCAATCAGTGTTCCATCTAGAAGACTATCACACGAGCCGGTCTAGGGGGGCAGGACCTTGCACACACAGACCCAGCTCCATGACATATGAGTACCGGAGGACAGAGGGAGGGGAGCGCTGCAGCCCTTGCTCAAAGTGGCCCCAGGGCAGGCGGCCAACTGGGAAATTTTCTGGTATCCCGGTAGGCCAGTCCGTCCCTGGTTACCCCAAGAAAAAGCCTTTGAAATAATTTCAGCTCTTAGGGTAACTCTGATAAAACCAATTCACTGTGAATAGGCGGCTAGTATCTTTTGCCTGTTGCCTTAAATTACTAAGTGACTGGGTGTTTTGCTTGCGTCTATCTAGCAAGGTTACTTTGCAGTATAAGCAAGGAAGTTCAGACCTATACAGTGTTTAAATGTGCTTTTACTGAACAAAAAAGCTGTGCATACAAAACTATTACAATATTAGAAATACAGTACAAGGCTGACAGATATCTATAGCAAGATGCAAATAAGCAGAAACTATGGTCTGTAACAGGAGAAATATGCTTAAGACTCCAGTTACTGTGTGTTCATGATCTCCATTGACAACGAGGCTTCTGGAGATCAGGCACCTTTTTTCTTGGCAGATTCTTCCTTTTCTGGTCTTAAGGCATGATGCAAGTCCTCTGGTCTTACAATAAAAAAATCATATTTTATATCAAATGCAACAAACTGGGATATAAACTTTTCCCAATTTTCAGAATATACTCCCTTTCAGTGCATATGTGAGGAATCCCTAGGCTTAAATGTTGTTCTACAAAGCTTCCCTACAAGAAGCATCCTGCTTGGATGCCATTTGAAGGACAACGCCTACTTGGTGATTCCTTTACAGCATTTTTCAACCTTTTTACCCCAGAGGAACCTTTTTTAACAGAAGGAATGTTTTATAGAAATAGTAAAAGCAGTACACATGAGAACAATGTATTGACATTACATGGGGTATCGTCTTAACAGTGCTGTCATAGTTAACTATGTATTACTAGATCTAAAAGCATAAGGGTAGAGGAACATCATCACCTACTTAATAACCAACACAAATATCAACGCCACAATCTCCTGGAATGAACAGCAGTGGGAGTCTCAAAGCATTTATGGGATATATTCTGCCCAACATTATTATACTCCCACTAAGAGATAGTCCAGTAGACTTTAACTAAGGAGAGGGAGGGGGGAAGGAGAAGAGGGAGGAGAAAGGAGGAGGGGGGGACACAAAAGGGTTCCTGTCCTCTTCCAGTGATAAAGAGCACAAGTTCTTCTAGAGGTGGCAAAAACAAAAAAATGGCAAAGGGGACCATACATGTTATTATAACCCTGTGAACCTTCAGGGTGGGCCATATATTGTTTGGGCAGGATAAGCTGTAAGGTGCCTCGCCTGTACTCAGGCTGCCCATATTTTCTAAAATTTTTGAGGGCAGTTCCGGCCCATGTAACTGAGTTTATATAAGGGTAGAACCACATTAATAAGTACCCTCCATGCTCAAAGCTGAGGGGGGTCCAGGAGCTTCCATTTGGTCAGTATCGTTTTCCTGGCATAATAGGCCTCATAGAAAACAAACAGACTGGTATGCTTAGTGGTATTCAAATTGTCAGTGATGCACAAAATAAATACAAGAGGGTCCCTGTCCAAAGAAAGACCTGCAATCGTATTCACATCTGTAACCACCTCCTGCCAAAATGTCTGGACATGGGGGCACTCCCACACCATATGGATAAATGTTCCCACCGACTGTCTGCATTTGGGGCAGATGTCTGTCACTCCTGAGTAGATTCTGGAGAGTCTAGCGGGGGTTTAGTACACTCTATGTAAAAATTTAAGCTGGACAAAGCGGTCTCTGACCGATATCATAAGTGGGATACATTGCTGTAAGCCCTCGGTCCAATCCTCCTCCATCAGGGCAGGAATGTCCCTCCGCCAGACCTCAAACAGCTGAGATGTACTCATCGCTTCTTTGCATGTAAGTCTCAAATATATAGAGGATAATGTACTGTCAATCTCGGTCGCTGTCAGAAGGGATTCAACCGAGTGCACAGCAAGGACCACTCCATCGGGGAACTGGGCCTTTATGTTGCATGTACCTGACGTACATCCACGGTGGCAGATTAAATTGTCAATTAAGCTCCGCTAGGGGGAGAATGAGCCCTCCTGACATCATTTGTTTCAATTTAGTAATCTGGAATCTAGCCCAAACTTGGGGGTCAGGTATAGATCTGAGATGAGGCAAAGAGGGGTTGCCCCAAAGTGGAGTATGGGGAGAGATGGCATTCGTCTCACCAAGAAGGTGAGTAACCTGCTTCCAGGCCAGTAGTGTTGTCTTCATAGGAGTGGTCACCTGGGGGCCACACTTGGGTCCGCGATATACAGGATTATTGAGCTCAGAGTATGATCCCAATATGGCCGCCTCTAGGTTCACCGCTGGGTTGGAAATGTCCTGAGTGAACCACCACCACACGGTAACCAGCTGTGCAGCCCAGTAATGCTTCCTAAAGTTAGGAAGGGACAGACCGCCCTCAGTCAAGGAAAGTTGTAGCTTGGCCTTGGCCACACGGGGGGTCAAACCCACCCAAATAAATGAGGAAATGGTCTGGTCAAGTTTAGTGAAGAAGGTAGCTGGGATGGGAACTGGTGAGTGCCGGAAGACATACAGAAATTTGGGAAGAAAACACATTTTTATAAGGTTCACTCTCCCCACCAGAGTGAGTGGGAGTGTAATGTACCTTGGGTGTGAACCTGACGTGCGGAGGGAGACCTCCCGTACCACCCCGCCTCAGAGACCACTGGTGTGGGGACAGTGGTGGTAAGAGCACGGTGAGGTAAGGGTGCCTGTTTGGTCCTCGCTGCTTGGAGTTGTGTAGCCAAGTGAAAGCTGGAACAGCAGGTATGGAGAGCAGCGGATGCAGGCCAGCAGGTGTAGCGGATGCAGGTCTGGAGGTGCAGGTTTGCAGAGCAGCGGATGCAGGTCAGCAAGTGCAGGTTTGCAGAGCAGCGGATGCAGGTCAGCAAATGCAGGTTTGCAGAGCAGCGGATGCAGGTCAGCAGACAGAAGCAGAGTCAGACTAGCGGGGTATTACACATCAGAGTAGACGGCATAAACGGCAGGCAGAGAATAGTCAGAGTCCAGGCTGGGTCTTGGCAACAGGCAATCAGGCAGGTAACTAAGGAGGGTCAAACAAGCCGAGGTCAGGATTGGAGACAGAAGCAAGGTCAGGAAGCCGGGTCAAACACAGGAACAGGATACTGTCACAGAGTCAGGAACACAGGGAATAGAAGCAGATCAAACCGCAAGGGACAACATTCCTGGAGCGCCTTTTATAGACCGTTGGGCGCCAAAGCGCGTCTAACGTGCGGAAGTATGTGAAGATGTGAAGCATCGGAGATATTGTTCGAGCGTTTGATTCGTCCTCTCGGTTTGCCCATTGGTTTGGGGGTGATAAGCCGAGGACATGGACGATTAAATCTTCAGGGCCTTGCACAGAGCCTTCCAGAAGCGAGAGGTGAACTGCACCCCTCTATTCAAAACAATATCGGCAGGGACCCCATGTAGCCTTACTACCTCCTTAATGAAGACCTGGGCAGTTTCCATGGCAGAGGGTGTGCTCTTCAGTGGCACGAAGTGGGCCATTTTAGATAAACGGTCAACCACAACAAAAATGGCTTAGTAACCCTCTGACGGGGGAAGTTCCACCATGAAGTCCATGGCAATCATTTTCCAGGGACGGTCAGGGACTGGTAAGGGTCTGAGCAGACCCCAGGCCTTGCTTCTAGTGATCTTGCTACAGATACAGGTGGCACAAGAACTTATATATTCCCTGCAATTCTTTTCAAGATCCGGCCACCAAAGCGTGCGTTGAACCAGTTCCAAAGTTTTTGCATTCCAAAATGGCCTACCAGGGGATGATCATGGCACAAGTTTAATACTGTGACTCGAACCTCTTCAGGCACAAAGATCTTGTTATCTTTCCACAGTAATCCATCTTTGGGTAACAGACTAACTCCGGGGGGGCCAGACACACCTGCAGAGGCTTGCTTCAAGCCAGACATTAGGTCAGTTTGCAAAAGTAAGAAGTTACCTTCTGATAGAATGGTAACTTCTTGGTACTTCCTTCGGATCATCAAACATGCGGGAGAGGGCGTCTGGTTTGGTGTTTTTGGAGCCTGGCTGGTAAGTTATGTGGAACAAAAACCTAGAGAAAAATAATGCTCATCATGCCTGGCGTGGTTTCAGACGTTTGGCCGCTCTCAGATACTCCAGGTTTTTGTGCTCTGTGTAAATGAGTATAGGGTGCGCTGCTCCCTCCAACAGGTACCTCCACTCCTCAAGGGCAGATTTAATGGCCAGAAGCTCCCAGTCCCCAACGTCATAGTTCTTCTCGGACGGGGTGAGCTTACGGGAGAAGAAGGCTATTGAGTGCATCAAGTCCTTGAGACCCTGGCGTTGGAAGATGACAACGCCAACCGCTGTCTCTGAGGCGTCTACCTCAAGTAGATAAGGGAGAGCAGGATCAGGGTGACTCAGAATAGGAGCGGATGTGAAAAGTCCTTTTAAGTTCGTGAAGGCAGCCTGTGCCTCAGGAGTCCACTGAAACGGGACATTTTGCTTGGTGAGCTGCGTGATTGGGGAAATAATAATGGAGAATCCCTTGATGAACCGCCTATAGAAGTTCGCAAAGCCAACAAAGCACTGCACCCCCTTTTTGTCTGAAGGTGCAGGCCAATCCAGAATGGCTGAAACTTTCTGTGGGTCCATCTTGAATCCCTCTGTTGAGATCACTAGGCCAAGGAACTGGATACTCTGTTGCTCGAATTCGCACTTTTCTGGTTTTGTGTACAGTCCATGTTGGCGGAGACTACAGAGTACATTCTTAACATGTTCCCAGTTCCAGAATATCATCTAGATAGACAACTACATAAATGTCCAGACAGTCTCTGAAAATGTCAATAACTAGGTGCAGGAGCGTTACATAGTCCAAAGGGCATTAATAGATATTCATAATGGTCAAATCTGGTACGAAAAGCAGTCTTCCATTCATCCCCTGCACGGATGCAGACCAGGTTGTACACCCCCCCCCCCCCCCCCCCGCAGGTCTAACTTGGTAAGCACAGAGGAAGTCCTGAGTCTTTGAAAAAGTTCAGGTACCAGAAGCAGAGGGTACCGGTTCTTGACCGTGATTTTATTTAATTCCTGGTAGACCACACAGGGCCGCAGGGAGTGGTCCTTTTTCTCCACAAAAAAGATTCCTGCCCCGGCTGGAGAAGTGGAAGGACGGATGAATCCCTTTTTGAGATTTTCATCAACATATTCTTTCAGTACCCCTAGTTCCCGTTCAGATAAGGGGAAGATCCGTCTGAAAGGAATTTCAGCACCCGGAAGAAGCTCGATTGGACAGTCGTATGGACAATGAGGCGGGAGGACTTCAGCCCCTCGTTTGCTGAAGACGTCCAAGAACTCATGGTATTGGTATTGAGCGTATCTCTGGATCTGGTTCCAGGCATAACAGAGGACCAGAGGTGCTGGGACATGAAGGCATGCAGTGATTCAGGCAGTAAGGTGACTGGAACTTAATACTTCTGGTTCACCAATAGATCTGCGGATTGTGTGCCTGAAGCCAGGGTAGGCCCAAGATGAGTGGAAACAGGGGAGATGCAATAGCATCCAATTTTAATAGTTCCTTATGATCCATAGAGGTGATTACAGGCAAAGGAGGGGTTTCCTGGGTCAATACTCCAGACTTGATGCGAGACCCATCCGCCAGGAAGATGGAGAGTCCCTGGGTCTTGGGTTGGAGTGGGATGTGCTGTTGTGCTGCAAAGTCTAAATCGATAAAACGACTACATGCCCCTGAGTCAATTATCACAGTCACTGGTATTGTCCTTCCTGGCAACTGGAACGAGATAGGTAGGGCCAGGTGAGTGGCATTGGTAGAGGGAGGTAAGTGGTTGGGAGAAGAGGTAGCCAGGACCTTGCGCAGCTTAGCAGGACAAGAAGAAACATAATGACCAGCTTCTCCACAATACAGGCATAGGTAATTCTGCTGCCGACGAAATCGTTCTTGGGCAGACAGGGAATGTATCATCAGTCCAAGCTGCTTCGGTTTGACGGAAACAAAAGTCTGGTTAAGAGGTGAGGATTTAAAGGGAGCTGGACTGACACTGACGGGGTACACAGGAGTTGGCATCCAGGGTACCCCGGATACATCTACAGGGTATGTAGATGTCTGTCGTGTGCTTCAGAGACTAAGAGAGAACAACCTCTGTTGTAAATTGGAAAAGTGCGAATTCCATTGTAAACAGGTTAAATTCCTGGGTTGTCATTTCCACTGCTGGTTTTTTGATGGACCCAGAGAAACTTTCAGCTGGCCTACAGTGGCCTCGACCCAAGGGTTTTCGTCCTCTGCAGCGTTTTCTTGGCTTTGCCAACTATTATCAGAAGTTTATTCCTAACTTCTCGTCTCTGGTCAAGACCCTGACTGATATGACCAGGAAAGACGGCAACCCACAGAATTGGTCTCCAGAGTCCATTAAGGCCTTTGAGAGTATCAAGGCTGCCTAGGTTTCTGCTCCTGTGTTGGCACACCCTGATCCTACGTTGCCTTTTATTCTAGAAGTTGATGCTTCTGAGACTGGAGTTGGCACCCTTCTGTCTCAACGTCCTAACTCTGAGTTCGCTATGCATCCGTGTGGCTACTTTTCCAAGAAATTGTCACCGGCAGAGTGCAATTACGAGATTGGTGACAGAGAGCTGTTGGCGATCATTTTAGCCCTGAAAGAACGGAGACATCTCCTTGAAGGTACCACTGTGCTGGTTATCATTCTTACTGACCATAAGAATCTCTTGACTGAGGCTAAGCGCCTTTCTCCCAGAAGGAGCGCGATGGGCTCTTTTCTTGTCCAGTTTTAATCACATTCTCTCATTCTTACCCGGTACTAAGAATGTAAGGGCTGACGCCTTGTCACAACAATTTTCCTCCTCTTCCAAGATGGAGTCGGTTCTGGTTCCTGTGATTCCTCCTGATCGTATTCTGGCTACGTTTCGCACCAGTCTTACTTCACCTTTGGGTGGCAAAATTCTTACTGCTCAGGTCGATGCTCCTCCTGAGAAACCTTGTGACCGCTGCTTTGTTCCCGAGAGTCTCCGTACTGCTGTGCTCTAGACTTGCCATTCTCCCAAGGCTGCTGGCCACACTGGGAAGAATCAGCTCTTTTGGGCCATTTCCCAACAATTCTGGTGGCCTAGTCTACGTGCCGATGTAACCGCCTTCATAGCTGCCTGTTCTGTGTGTGCTCAGAGTAAGACTCCACGACACCTTCCAGTGGGCCTCCCACAACCCATACCCAGTGGAGAGAGGCCCTGGACCCACCTGTCTATGGATTTCATTGTGGAGTTACCCAACTCCCATGGCAACACAGTTATCCTTATGGTGGTTGACTGTTGCATTGTATTCCACTCAAGAAATTGCCTACTTCTAAGGAACTGGCTTCTATTTTTGCTCGGGAGATCTTCTGCTTACATGGGCTACCCAAGGTGATTTTCTCAGAAAGGGGTAGTCAGTTTGTGTCTCGGTTCTGGCGAGCCTTTTGTGCACAGTTGGGTATTCAGCTTGCTTTCTCTTCTGCGTATCACCCGCAATCTAATGGGGCCGCAGAACGAGCCAATCAGTCCTTGGAGCAATTTCTACGTTGCTATATTTCTGACCATCCTAACAACTGGTCAGACCTCTTACCGTGGGCGGAGTTTGCTCACAATAGTGCCTTGAATTCAGCTTCCCATTTGTCCCTGTTTATGGCGAACTATGGTTTCCAACCTTCCCTGTTGCCTGCCTTGTTTGTTCCGTAGAGTATTCCTGCGTTAGAGGAGCATCTCCGTGGCCTTCGTTCCACTTGAGCACAAGTCCAGGAGGCTTTGCGACATGCTAATGATAGGTACAGACTTCATGCTGACCGCAGAAGCCTGCCTGCGCCTTCCTACCAGGTTGGGGACAGAGTTTTCCTGTCGTCTCGCAACCTCTGACTTTGTGTTCTTTCTTTGAAGTTCGCACCTCGGTTTATTGGGCCTTTCCGTATCCTTCGCAGGATTAACCCAGTGGCTTACGCGTTGGACTCAGATCTCCTTATTGAAACCTTTGGTCTGCAACCGCTTTACCATCTCGGTGCCACATCCTCACCCTATACAGGTTGAGAACCATGAGGAGTATGAAGTACAATCCATTGTTGACTCCCATAGGTTCCGTGGGTGCATACAGTACCAGGTGCATTGGAAGGGGTACGGTCCAGAGGAACGCTCTTGGGTCTCATCCTCAACGTACATGCCCCTATCCTCCTCCGTGAAATTCCATAGACGGCTTCCCCTCAAGCCCGGTGGTCCTCCAAGAGGGAGGGTTCGTTGAGGAGGGGGTACTGTCAGGGCTGGGCTCAGCCCATCCTTCTCTGATCTGGCCGCTCAGCTGTCTGCTAATTCCCAGTTCCTTTCTCTCCACAGTGACTCAGCTGCTGATGATCTGTCAGTCCTGGCTACTTAAAGCCATCCAGCTCACTTCATCTCTGCCTTCGCCTTTGGTCACATCTCAGAGACTTTCTCCTTCGTTCCTGTTGAAGACTTGCTTGGCTGACGTCCCTTCTGGCTCCTGATCCTGCTTGCTGTACTACTACGTTGATCTCTGGCTCTCTGACATTGGCTAACTACCCGATCTGGTTACTGAACTCTGGCTATGTATTGACTACTCTTACTCTGTTTACCTTTTTATTATTATTAAACAAGTGTGATTAACTGTACTTCTGTCTCGGTCTGATTCATGGTTTCTGACAGGGTCGTCATAGAGTCGGGCCATGGCATCAAGGAAGGATGACAGAGAGTCCAGAACTACATGGCGGACTTGAAGTAGGTGGTGGGCCTAGGCCTGAGGCTCCCCCTGCAGCAGAGTGATAACAAAGCCCACTTTGGTGACTTCAGATGAAAAAGTCCAAGGTAGCAATGAAAAGTACAGTTCACATGCGTTGCGAAACGCCCGGAATTTGCTTTGGTTCCCAGAGAACCTCTCAGGAACAGGCACCCTAGGCTCAGGAGGTGGTATCATTCCCAAGGAGGAAGTTGGAAACAAAGGTGGGTCTGAAGAGATGTCCTGGTCTTGTGTCTGCTTATCTATTCGGACGAAGCTGTCCTGTAGAGACTTCACGACCTGAGTGAGGGCTGTAAGGTGTTGACAGACATTGTTCATAGGTAAGGTCCCTCCTGCAGGCTCAAGCATGGCGGTTTGATACTGTAACTTACCTTGGGTGTGAGCCTGACGTGCGGAGGGAGACCTCCCGTACCACCCCAGCTCGGAGACCACTGGAGTGGGGACAGTGGTGGTAAGAGCACGATGAGGTAAGGGTGCCTGTTTGGTCCTCGACGGTTGGAGTTGTGTAGCCAAGTGGAAGCTGGAACGGCAGGTACGGAGAGCAGCAGATGCAGGCCAGCAGGTGTAGCGGATGCAGGTCAGCAGATGCAGGTTTGCAGAGCAGTGGATGCAGGTCAGCTTTGCAGGTTTGAAGAACAGCGGATGCAGGTCAGCAAATGCAGGTTTGCAGAGCAGCGGATGCAGGTCAGCAGACAGAAGCAGAGTCAGACTTGCCGGGTATTACACATCAGAGTAGACGGCATAAACGGCAGGCAGAGAATAGTCAGAGTCCAGGCTGGGTCTTGGCCACAGGCAATCAGGCAGGTAACTAAGCAGGGTCAAACAAGCCGAGGTCAGGATTGGAGACAGAAGCAAGGTCAGGAAGCCGGGTCAAACACAGGAACAGGATACTGGCACAGAATCAGGAACACAGGGAACAGAAGCAGATCAAACCGCAAGGGACAACATTCCTGGAGCGTCTTTTATAGACCACTGGGCGCCAAAGCGCGTTTAACACGCACGCATGCGCACATTCATGCGCCAAGTCCGCGATTCGAGACATAGATATTCTATCTCCACCGAGTCAAAGACCTTCTCTGCATCTAACGAGGCAACCACTCCGGTACCCCCGCTGGCCGATACTCCGGCCATAACGGCATGGAGCCTTCTCAGGTTAATGTCGGTGCCTTTCCCCATAAACCTGGTTTTGTCCCTGTGGATCAAAAATAGAATAACCTTGCCAAGGCGAGTTGCCAGGACCTTTGCGAGAATCTTTGCGTCCACATTAAGTAATGAGATGGGACTGTACGAGGAGCATAACTCAGGGTCCTTGCCGGGCTTAGGTATTACTACGATAACAGCCGCAGACATCGAGGGTGGGAGAGAAGAGGACTCAAAGGAGGCCAATAGCACCTCCAACAGCCTGCAAGCAAGTGTCTCTTCATGAGCTTTATAGTACTCCGCCAGGAGTCCGTCGTCTCCCGACGCTTTTCCAGCCTGCATGGAGCCTATAGCCTGCTGAGGTTCTTTACCAGGGGAATCTTTAAAACAATTTTCATGTCTCAGGGAAGCCCTGTAAAAAAATAACTAATTAGAATTAATTGGGAAAAATGGCCCCTTACAGTGGTGGTCAATGGAAAGATTGCCCCCTACAGTGATGGTCAGAATGCCTCCCTCCCACAGTAGTGGTCAGTGAGAAGAGTGCCCTCCTCACATTGGTGACCAATGGGAAGAGTACTCTCTTTGCAGTGGTGGTTGGAATGCCACTCTAACAGACAGCTAAAAGATCGATGGTGTCCTTCTGTTGGCACTGCCAAGCAAGTGGCATTGGACATAGAACTATGCAGAAACCATGAGATGGGAGGTCAATCAGCCATAGCTAAAGGAATCCGAAGCAATCTCTGGGAGAACGTTAGGTTTCCACAAAACCCTAGTTGAGAATAGCTAGCTTCTCAGAGCATCTCAGGCTGATTGTAGATACAACCTTCCCTCCAGACAAGCTCCTGGCCTTTCACTCCTACATTTGGATCTTGTGCTCCAGGGGATGCCCAACCATTCACTTTTGCCCAATTTCACCCCAGACTGTTGCAACTCAGCATATTGGCTGCATAGGACAAGCAGAACCTGATTTGCCCTAATATAGTGGATTTCCAGTCTCACACAGGAATTGGGGAAGTTCTTTCTTCTGGTGTTTTGGAGGTTCTCAGTATGAACGTGAGCCTGTTGGGGTTGGGAGGAGTCCTGGAGACCCTCTCCTTACAGAGGGATTGGTGGCTGGTGTAAGCCCAGCTCTACATCAGCATCTGGAAAAAAGGGAAATTCAGTCAGATAAGATGGCTGTGGCTTGCATCATCCATCAAGGAATCCACGTAGCTCAAACAGAAGCAGATCTCATTTAAGCTTGGGCGGAAGTCCACATCTCAGCCAAATGAGGCACTCAGTGACTGGCTTTATTAGCTTGGCTGTTGAAGCCCAAGTCCTAAGGGACAGGACTCTCTTGAACTTGGTGATCCCTTCAGTCCTAAAAGCTAGGAAATCAACCTTTTGCAAAATCTAACATCATACCTGGAAGGCTTAGTTTGCCTGGTGTGTGGCTAGGAAATTCTACCCCAGCAAGTACTCCATGGGTTGAATCATCTCTTTCCTCCATCTGGTCTGAAACAGCGTTTGGCCATAAGGACCATCAAAGGTCAAATTTCAGACCAAGTAACTTTTTTTCTATAGACTGCTTGCACCTCGGTAAAAGTCTTTGTGCAGCGTGTAACTCACATTTTTCCCCAGTATGTCTCCCAGTGACTCTTTAGAGCCCCAAATTGGTTTTATCAGTTCCTACGAAACCTCCCTACAAACTTGAGGATATCCCACTGTCTTCCCCTGCTCATGAGATTCCCTTTATTGGGGCTGTCACCTCTGGGAGACATGTCTCAGTTAGTGGTCTTATCCTGTAAGGAACCTTTCTAGTGTTACACAGGCATGAAGTTGTCTTGCCTTGTAAGGCCTCTATTCTTCCCAGCGGTGCTTCCCTCCCTATGTCCTGCTCCAAAACATTCCAAGTAGATTTTTCTTCACTTTCTTGATATGGTACGCGCTCTGTGACTTTTCCTCTTAGCTATGGTTTCTTTTAGACAATCAAATTCACTTGTCATTCCTGAGTGTACAGAGTGGTTTGTCAAGTGGCTTAGACATGTCATCATCCGAGCCTACAGTTTGAAGGATAAAGTTCCTCCCCTTTTCAAAATAAAAGCTCACCTTTTCATTAAGATACACTATGCTGTCTTGGGCCCCCCCTGTTAATAAACAACTCTGGCCAGTTTTTAAATAGTTTCATAGGTTTTAATACTTACCACCATGATCACCAAAGCCTGTCTCAAAAACTCTCATTGAAGCAATTAGCCACGTTCTCCTGTGTCTGGGATGCTCCAAAATATTAGATGTTTGCTTTCAGCATCAGAGCAAGCGTACTTCTGCATTCCACACTTGAGCATGGCCCGCACAATCTCTCTACCCTAAATCAACAATGGAAGTGTAATGCTGGGAGTGAGCATCTAATGTTTAGAGCAGGATGTAGCTGATCACTTCAACTGGCAATCACTTGGCAGGCTTTTGGTGTTAGCATTAAAACTAAGGGCCTCTTCACACTAGCTGCAATAGGACAGCATTGGATGACTATTCCAGTGCAGTCCCACCGTATGACAAGGCAAGATACATTGTCCCCTATCTAGCCAGTTCACACCACTATGTTGCATTAGTGTGCCCTGGAATAAATACAGCATGCAGTACTTTATTTCAGCGCAGTGCCACCGCCTTGCATTAAGCCAGGAGCAGTATTTTTTTTAATGCTTAAAGTGGATGTAAACCCGGTTCATGAAATTTGACCTGGGCACATATATTTGCAGTGTTTTCTTATCTCACGCCAAAGCACTAAGTCCCGTGTCTTTCTGCTGCTCCATTCTTCTGTTATCAGCATGATAACTTCTGCCAAGTTCTCCAACAACCGAGATAAAACCAGCCTGAAATTTGTGTCGGGGAGGTTGCTATAAATAGATTTGCAGAGAGTTTGTCTATTCACAGCACATTCCTTCCTTCCTCTGCCTATGTAGAGGGGGGGGGGTGTCTTTCCTCCAATCAGCTGTCACACAGTGTATGCCAACAATCCACACCCAGTGGCGAACAGGAAGAGAACATTTCTAATACAATGTGCACTGTCTAAAGAATATAGCAAGCTAAAGACAGCAGATATACATGTAAAACGTATGTAGGGAGATTTGTTTTATCTCTTTGTATCATCTGAGGCTGTTCACTTCACTAGATATATGTGAGAGTTTACATCCAGTTAGTGAAACATCAAAAATGCCCAATTCTTTTAAAAAACTTACCTGGGAGGTGCTCTTATCCTGCCTGTGATGGAGCACATCTACAGCAGCACTGACATAAACAAAGGAAAAAAAGTGTTTAACCACTTACCGACCAGCCGCCGTCATTATACTGCGGCAGTTCGGCACGATCCCGCGAACCGTCGTCTTTATACGTCGGTCCCCTTAAGCAGGATAGCAGGCACGCGCATGCGCCCGCTTCACAGCGGGGGTGCCATAGCTTGTGAATGCCTTCTGAAGGTGGGAGGGGACTGTGCAGGGGAGATGACAGATCGCTGTTCATACTCTGTATGAACAGACGATCTGTCTGTTCTCCCCTCAACTGTGTGTTTACACACACAGATCCCGGTTCTCCTCGTTCTACTCGCATCGGCGTGCACGTGCCCCCTAGTGGTCGAATATGTTACCGACATAACATGACGGCGATTCGCGCAGCCAAGTCATGTTGCTGCAGTAAAAATGCGGCGGCTGGTCGGCAAACGGTTAACCTCCACCCAAAGCAGAATTTAATTGGTGATGCTTCATTACCAAAGCAATTTCTTTCTGTAAAGGTTTGTAAATATCCATGTTTATGCACATTCCATGCATATTCAAAAAAAACTTTAAAACCCCATTTTGATGGAACTCACAATTCACAGAGGATGTATTAAACACAAAATGAATTGAGCCCCCCTCATTACTCACAAAGTAGATTTTTTATGGTATAATTAATTCATTAATTATTATTCCTCAATCAGATGACAAAGACTACTAGAATAACAGCTAAGGGTCTACAGGCATCTCTTGCACTCGATTTGTGTTTATGATCCTGCCCTAGTAAAAAAACAATCAAAGGTAATTTTAATTCAAGGTTACAGCGAAAGAACCTTCGAAGAAAAACCCATTATGGCCTTTATCAAACTACTGTAATAGGGTGAACTACCCATAAATACTACATACCAAAGCCTCAGCCCAGCTTTGAAACATGGTGGGTAGATTTCAAAGGCATAAGGGTAATTTGCTGCCTCGGGGCCTGGACATCTTGCAATACTTATGAGACCAATTCACTTAATGAACCATCATTCCTCAAGGACAGACTGGAACAAATGGAGTTTTTGTTCACTGATCATTTACTTGTGAGTTTTTTTGAGTTGAACAGTTCATAATCAGTTCAGTTTAAAATGGTTCCTGTAAAATTGGGTAGGGTGGCTCTGGACCTTGGGCATACAGGGTACACCCAAAAAAACTCCAGTCCCAAATGAACCCTGTGCTGCCAGTACATAGAAGAGTCAGACTGTTGCCCTGTACACACAATAGGATTTTCCGACAACAAAATCCATGGGATTTTTTCCGACGGATGTTGGCTCAAACTTGTCTTGCATACACATGGTCACACAAAGTTGGTCGGACATTCCGAACGTCAAGAACGCGGTGATGTACAACGAGCCGAGAAAAATTAAATTCGATAGCCAGTGCTGCTCTTCTGCTTGATTCCGAGCATGCGTGGCACTTTGTGCGTCGGAATTGTGTACACACGATCGGAATTTCCAACAACGGATTTTGTTGTCAGAAAATTTTATAGCCAACTCTCAAACTTTGTGTGTCGGAAATTCCTATAGAAAATGTGTGATGGAGCCTACACACGGTCGGAATTTCCAACAACAAGGTCCTATCACACATTTTCCATCTGAAAATCCGACCGTGTGTACAGGGCATGTGGCTCTCTCACACAAAGCAGCAGCCCAGCTATCCAGCTGTTCGTAAAGATGTGAAAATGCTGCGTTATTCCTTTAAATCATACAGTGCATAGAAATCTTACTTTTCAAAACTCAGGCATATCATACAAAAGTAATTTACAAATGCAAATCCATAACAGACATGGGGGAGATTTACTGGTGTACACAGAATCTGGTGCAACTGTGCATAGTAACCAATCAGCTTCTACTGTAGATGTTATTGTCAAAGCTTAATTAAATAAGCAGAAGATTAAAAGCTTATTGGTTGCTATGCACAGGTGCACCAAATTCTGTGTGCACCAGTTTTAGTGAATCTTCCCCAAAATATAATATATATATTTATAACTCCTATTGTTACAGTATCTCACAAAAGTGAGTACACCCCTCACATTTTTGTAAATATTTTATTATATCTTTTCATGTGACAACACTGAAGAAATGACACTTTACTACAATGTAAAGTAGTAAGTGTACAGCTTGTATAACAGTGTAAATTTTCTGTCCCCTCAAAATAACTCAACACACAGACATTAATGTCTAAATCGCTGGCAACAAAAGTGAGTACACCCCTAAGTGAAAATGTCCGAATTGGGCCCAATTTGCCATTTTCCCTCCCCGGTGTCATGTGGCTCATTAGTGTTACAAGGTCTCAGGTGTGAATAGGGAGCAGGTGTGTTAAATTCGGTGTTATCGCTCTCACTCTCTCATACTGGTCACTGGAGGTTCAACATGGCACCTCATGGCAAAGAACTCTGAGGATCTGAAAAAATAAATTGTTGGTCTACATAAAGATGGCCTAGGCTATAAGAAGATTGCAAAGACCCTGAAACTGAGCTGCAGTACAGTGGCCAGGACCATACCGCGGTTTAACAGGACAGGTTCCACTAAGAAAAGGCCTCGCCATGTTTGACCAAAGAAGTTGAGTGTACGTGCTCAGCATTATATCCAGTGGTTGTCTTTGGGAAATAGACATATGAGTGCTGCCAGCATTGCTGCAGAGGTTGAAGGGGTGGGGGGGTCAGCCTGTCAGTGCTCAGACCATACGCCGCACACTGCATCAAATTTGTCTGCATGGCTGTTATCCCAGAAGGAAGCCTCTTCTAAAGATGATGCACAAGAAAGCCCGCAAACAGTTTGCTGAAGACAAGCAGACTAAGGACACAGATTACTGGAACCATGTCCTGTGGTCTGATGAGACCAAGATAAAGTTATTTGGTTCAGATAGTTTCAAGCGTGTGTGGCGGCAACCAGGTGATGAGTACAAAGCATGTCTTGCCTACAGTCAAGCATGGTGATGGGAGTGTCATGGTCTGGGGCTGCATGAGTGCTGCCAGCACTGGGGAGCTACTGTTCATTGAGGGAACCATGAATACCAGCATGTAATGTGACATACTGAAGCAGAGCATGATCCCCTCCCTTCGGAGACTGGGCCGCAGGGCAGTATTTCAAATGATTACGACTCCAAACACACCTCCAAGGCAACCACTGCCTTGCTAAAGAAGCTGAGGGTAAAGGTGATGGACTGGCCAAGCCTGTCTCCAGACCTAAACATTATTGAGCATCTGTGGGGCATCCTCAAACGGAAGGTGGAGGAGCGCAAGGTCTCTAACATCCACCAGCTCCATGATGTCATCATGGAGAAGTGGAAGAGGACTCCAGTGGCAACCTGTGAAGCTCTGCTGAACTCCATGCCCAAGAGGGTTAAGGCAGTGCTAGAAAATAATGGTGGCCAAAACAAAATATTGACACTTTGGCCCAATTTGGACACTTTCACTTAGGGGTGTACTCATTTTTGTTGCCAGCGATTTAGACATTAATGGTTGTGTGTTGAGTTATTTCGAGGGGACAGCAAATTTATACAAGCTGCACACTCACCACTTTACATTGTAGCAAAGTGTAATTTCTTCAGTGTTGTCACATGAAAAGATGGAATAAAATATTTACAAAAATGTGAGGGGTGTACTCACTTTTGTGAGATACTGTAAATCCAAAGGTCCCATGAAAAAGGTGCACTGTGTAATTTGAAATAATCCTCCACCGATATCCATTTAAAATCTCCTCCTGTGACTTCTACTCCACCAACCTAAAAAATATAAACTCTTACCAGAAGAAGTGAACCCCACATGTGTTGTAAAGGATATCAGCCAGCCACACATCTACTGTAATTTCTCATAAAGTATGCATTGCCATGTAACATTCAAAGAGAAGAGCACTCCACATGGTGCTAGACGGAATACAGCAGGCATGGTGACGTCAGTGTATTTGATGCAAGCTGCTTCCCATGTTTATGTATTTTTTATTGTTATTGACTGGAGCAGTGTGCAAGGGACATGTTGGACCACTTGAGCTTGGTCACTGCTTTGTGTGAGAGAATTGCAGCACAGGGTATTTAAAGGGTTAATTCACCTTTTCACAAAAAATTTTTATTTGAAAAATACAACACAACCAAAAAAAAAAATGTAAAAGATACTTACCCCTTACTTGTGTCCCAACTTTCTTTCCTAGGTATAATCAAAATCAGCTTCCTCAAGGTTTTCCAAGATAGTTTTGGATCCCAAATTATATCAAAATGCACTATTGCCCTGTGTAGGAGTGTATTCTCATATGATCTGGGATCATCGGCTTTCCCAGGAGGCAGCAGTAAGGAAATAACCTAAAGTGTATGTAAACTGTAACAACAAACTTCTCATTCTTGCTCCATTTTGGACTGTTAAATATACCATTGAAAGTGTTTTGTTATAACGGTTAGATAAGTGTGAAAAGAAAAACTGTTGATTTTGCCAGAAATGAGGGATTATGGAAATGAGATTGAAGGGGAGAGGTCTCTATTCTTTGTAATCCATCAGAAATTAAATAGTCAGGGTGGACACTGTGGGGTTGATTTAACAAACTGGGGAGTGCAAAATCTGGTGCAGCTGTGCATAGTAGCCAATCAGCTTTAACTTTAGCCTATTCAATTAAGGTTTGACAAAAAAAAAGAAAGCTGATTGGTTTCTATGCAGAGCTACACTAGATTTTTCACTCTCCAATTTTATTAAATCAACCCCATCATGTGTTTGGAATTTAGAGCCAAAAACTATAGTGTGTTGTCATGTCAAAGCGATGGTAGGAGCACACTATATTTTTTGCACATCTTCAGTTATGTTTCTGTACTTGTAGTGTGTTTTAAAGGGTTAAAACCTTGGGAAGTGTGCATGTATTGCAGAGATGTACCAAATATGTTTTCCTGGCACATCATGGCAGCATACACTGGGTTGTGGTTTAACTCCCACAACCTGATAGGACTGGTTAACAATGATTTCTCTACTAGGCCCCAGCCCAGCATTCTCCTTTTTGTCCTTACCCCTTACCGCATTCGCCCCAGTCAGGTTCAGCCTCTCCTGGATGGAAGTCAGAGAGGTAACAGACTTTATCAAAGTACCGCTGCTTCAGCTCTGCAAGCTCCCCAAAGGACAGAAAGCTCCTCTGAAAATTAGGAAATTGAAGGGGCATCTGGATTTGATTATTCTCTGGTGGAACCATTCGCCAGGTCAGTCAAGGAAGTCATCGCTGGCAGGAGGTGGAGGAAGCACCACACAAAGTCAGAAGATATTTTCCCAACCTTTAAAGGCTTGCATTATTATACTTATTGAAAGAACCTAGGGTAAACCCTCTGATCACAGCTCCAGTGGTTGAGGCATCTTTGATGCGCTTAGCCAGGCACTCTTCCCATGGAAGATGCGGTAACATTCCGGAATGTGTTAGACCGCAAAATGGATTCCGTAATCAAGCAAGCATATCCTTCAGCAGGAGGCACCTGCAGACTGGCCATAGCATTGATGGCAGTTGGGAAGGCTGTGTCCAGTTGTACTTTCAACGTTGAGAAGCTTTTAGTCTAAGGAACAGACCAGGAGAAGATAATATCAGCCTTGCAAGTACTGAAGCTGGCAGGAGACTTTGTTGTGGAAGCATCTGCAGACATAATTACCTTGTCCGCAAAAGCAATGCTGTCTTCCAACATAGCCAGAAGAGCTCTATGACTAAAACCTTGGGTAGCAGATGCCGCATCAAAGTCTAATTGGTGTAAAATCCCCTATGATGGCATCAACTTATTTGGCCCTAAGCTGGACTCAGCCATTTCAGGTCTAATTCTGTCAGACAGGAAATCCAAACCCCAGAGGGGTCCCTCCTACTGATGCAATATTCTGGATAAGTACAAAGAGGCCAGATCCTACAGGCCAGGCAGGGAACTCAAGAGGAACTGTAGGAAGGGACAATCTTCTCTATTAGGCTTCCAGAAATCCAAGTCTTCTTTAGGGTCTGACCAGCTAAAATCTTTTTGAGGGCACACCCGTCCAGCCTGTGGTGGTAGGGGCCAGGCTCAGACACTACACACAGGTGTGGGTGGAGCATGTGTCAGATCTTTGGGTGATGTCCACTGTTTTTAATTTGGCCATTGAGGGCGGTTCAAGGGGAAACCCCCAAGCAATAATTTCCGATCAACCAGGCTTCCCTCAGATCAGAGGAGAAGGAAGATAATGGTCAAATACATCATGGACCTTCTTCAGAAATGGAAGTGCCAATATCTCAGCAGGGCAGAGGATTCTACTCCCCTTTGTTCCTAGTAAGGAAAAAAAGAGTCAAAACAAAGGCAAAACCATCTTGCGAGCCACAATAATCCAATACCCAGTGAAATACCAAACATAAATATAGATATCTAGCAGCAAACGCAGTTCATGTATTCATAACCGTGCAGATAGATACAAATAAAAAATTGCGTTTTATTTTATTTTATATATTTGTTTATGTGAAGTTTGGTATTTTCATTTTTGATGCTATACACTTAAGCGCAACGCAATTTTTTATTTGTAAGGAAAAAAAGAGGATCTTCACCCGGGACTAGACCTAACAACGCCTCAACAGGAGCATTTGTCTCAACTCCTTCAACATCCTTCAAAAGCCTTTAATCAATACTGCTGGCAATAAATCTCAGGGACTGGATGCTCTCTGTAGACTTATCCAATGCATATCTCCACGTGCAGATTCATCCAACTTTTTAGAGGTACTTGCACTTCACTATCAAACACCAGAACTTTCAGTTTCTTAGCCTACCTTTCAGGACTTCTACGGCCCCCAGGTTCCCCCAGAATGAAAGTTCTTCTTCCAGTTATCATGCTCATGAGGAAGAAGGGGCTGAAGGTCCACCATTATTTGGATGATATCCTGCTGCTTGCCAGCAGCAGGGATATTCTGTTGCAACATCTGAGACTTCTAATTTACACCCTTCAGAACTATGGGTGGATAATAAGCTGGAAGAAGAGCAACTTACACCTTACACAAAGGATGGTCTTTCTGGGCGCATTACTGGACACACAAGCCCACATGGTCCAACCTCCAAGGGAGAAGATAGGCCCTTTAATCCACAGAGTAAAAACAGCATTGTTGGCAGTAACGCTGCCAGTCAAATCCTGTCTCAGCATCCTAGGGTCATTGAACTCCACATCCCCTTTGATGAAATGGGCCCAATGGCACACAAGAACCTTCCAGAGTTCCTTTCTTGTGCAATGGAATTGGATGTCAATGCACCAATCAATCATCATCCTCTACACAGAGTGAAAAGATCTCTTTGTTGATTGACTCGGGTCCACAACCCTCTGAAACATTGCCCGATCGTTCCCCATGCACCCAGAGGTAGTGACTTTGGATGCCAGTCTGGAAGGATGGGGTGCACATTACCAACAACAGGCAGCCTAGGAGTGCTGGGCATTCAACCCCCAGGGGATAGTTTTGAATACCCTGGAACTGAGGGCAGCTATTCAAGCCCTGCTAACTTTTGGTCCTGCTTTGGAGGGCAAGAGGATACTCCTATGTGTGGAAAACAAGGTCAGAGTAGACTACATTCAGAGACAGGGGAGTACTAGGAGCCCCACTTTACTGCAACAAGACCGTTTCATCCTGGATTGGGCACAGACACACCTAATAGATCTAATTTCAATATACGTTCCAGCTAATTTATTCAGAATTTTCTACTCAACAACAAGTGGTCTTTGAGCCCCAGGCCTTTTCCTTTCAAACCCAGAGATGGAGCATCCCAGAAATAGACTTTGTTGGCAACTCCAACGAAAACAGAATGCTCAAGGTTTCTGTCGAGAGCACCATGTCCCTCGGCTGCCTTCACTAAGCTTTGAGATTCAGCCTGGGTTACATATTCCCTCCAATTCTTCTAATTGTGAGGTTTTTAGCTAGGCTCAGGAGGTCCTCAAACACAGTAATGGCAGTAATTCCATTTTGGCAGTGGAGGCCATGATTCATGACGCTGCTGCAACTTCTGTCCCAGGGGCAGTTTCCGCACCCAACTCTGGAGAAGCTGCACCTGATGGCCTGGAAACTGAGAGGCAATGGTTCGTAGAGTCCGGTTGCTCTAACCAGGTGGTAGCAACCCTTCTTCAGGCCAGGAAAAACCCCACAAACAGCACGTATCAAAAAATATGGCAGAGCTTCCTCTCAGTCGCCCAGTGGCAGTCCTGGAATCCGGCTTGCCCAGATGTGGAAGTTTTGGAATACTTGCAAATGGGGCTCGAAAGGGTCTGAATTCAAGTACAATACCTTAAAAGTCCAGGTGTCCGCTATTACAGGAATTAAATGGGCCGCAAATCCCCTGGTCATCCAATTCATGAGAGCATATCTAAAAACCAGGCCACCAAGAAAACCAATATTCCCTGCTTGAGATCTGTCAGTAGTCCTGGAAGCATTATCACGCTCTCCTTTTCATCCACCACAGTCAACCTCAGAATGGGACTTTTTGCTAAAGATGTATTCCCTCACCACCATAACCTCAGCAAAGTGAGTATCTAAAATTCAAGCTCTTGTTACAAAAGAGCCTCATCTTATATTCTATCTGGACAGAGTAATCCTAAAACCGTCAGACCGTCAGAACGGTTCATTCCGAAGGAAGCTTCCACCTTCCATTTCAGTCAGGAGATCATTCTGCTATCCTTTCTCAATGATCAAGGAACACCACATCAACTAGATGTTGGATTAAACATAAAGGCATACCTGACAGTCATTGAACCATTCAGAAAAGCTGATAACATTCTAGTAATCCCCCATGGGGCCAGAAGGGGGCAAGCGGCATCCTCACGCACCATATCCTCTTGGTTGATCAAGATCATAAAGAAGGCCTACTCAATCCTACAGCGTCCAACTCCGGAGGGCTAATTCCATGAGGGCAGTGGCGGTCTCTCCGGAAACGTAAGGTGACAACATGGTCGCCTAGGAATACATTAATTTTGCATTGCTGTGTGGATCCAGCATAGCTTACCACAATAGAGTTTGGCAGATCCGTTATCCAAGCGGATCAGGTCAGTCTCGGTTAATAAATTACATTTTTTTATTGTACCCACCCAACTGGCGAGTTCTTTCCCAATGTATGCTGCTATGATGCGCCAGGAAAAAAATTGTATACTCACCTTTATGTAATTTTTCTTTCCTGTCGCATCATGGCAGCATACACGTTGGGTTGTGACTCCGCCCCCACAACCTGATAGGACCACATAGCTATAAATTAGAGAGTAGACACCCGTCCCAGTATTCTCTTATTTTTCCTCACCTGTCAGGACCGCACGGATCAGCACCCCCTTACCGCTTCGCCCCAGCCAGGTTCTAGCCTCTCCTGGGTGGAAGCCCTTCTTGTACAGCCTCTAAACGAGCTAAATGGAAGGAGCCCCACTCTGGTGGTCTCAGGGGCACTCTCTCATCTTACTCTGCTGTCTGACCACGATATAAGCCTTAAACAGGCTTCATGTGCAGCAGCCCACAAAAGCCTTAAACAGGCTTGCTGGAGGAATGGCCAGGGAATCTTTGCATGGCCGCATGAAATAAGCCTTAAACAGGCTTAGTTGTGTGCAGCGGTCTCCCCCCCCCCACCCTCTCCCTCTCCCTCTCCTTCTCCTACCAGTGATGTTCGGCCCGTCTGCTGGGCTCTGTTGTCCTCCAATCTACCATCTGTGTGCGCCGAGCATCCTCGGCGTCCTCGCGCATGCGCGGTGCGTCGTTTGGGCGCTCCTATGCCTTTTTCCAGCTTCCAAGATGGCGCCGAGTGTCCCGTGGCGCTACTGCGCATGCGCGAGCGTCCGACGCTGATGGCGGCGATTTTAAAAGCCCAGCATCAGCTGTATTTGCTGCTGCTGGATGACTGTGTTGTGTCAGTTCGTTTTTTCCTGCAAAACGCTCTACAAAGGTATGTGGCCACCCTTTATTCAGCTATTTGGCTAGGAACCTTGCTCTCTCTGCATAGCCTTTCCTGTTTTTTTCCTGCAGGTTCCCAGTCCACTCCCTCACCATGGAGACCGCTGCCCCAGTAGATCACCGCCAGCCTATTAGGTAAGGGGGGGGAAGACAAGTGTAAGTATTGAAGATTGAAAAAGAGAGCACTACTAATGCTGCCTAAATTGGTCAGCCCTACCAGGTCCTCAAGAACGTCTGCTTCAAGACAAAGAGAGTCCTCGCGCAGGATAAGTCGCTCCAGACACAGACGGAGCCGTTCCTACCATAGGAGAAGCCGCTTGAGAGGAAACCGCAGAAGAAGCTGCTCCAGGTCGCACTCCAGACATGGTCGATCCCGCCATAGAAGATCGTCCTCACGCAGACATCGTTCCCCTGCACGCCATTCCCGTCCTGCCAGGAACGCATGCTGGATCTGCGGCGCGGCGGCTCTCCTGGATAAATTGGCCTGCCAAAAATGCCTGGAGGAGGCCCCAAGAGAGAGAGCCTCGGAGGTTGGAGATTCCGTTGGGGCCGTAGCCCCCCAGGCCTCGATACCAGACGTGGATTTCTCCACCACTACCTCTCCGGCCCGGGCCAGCACATCAAGGGAGCAAGACTCCCTGTCTGATAATGAGGGTCTGGAAGTATCGGCCGGATTCGATTTCTGCCTGATAGAGTCGTTTGTTAAATCGGTTAAGGAGGCAATAGGATGGAAGGAACCCCAGGAAGCTCAACCGAAGCAAAGGAAGTATTTTCCTCAGCTTAGAAAGGATCCAGAAGCCTTCCCGTTCATAGACGAACTAGAGGACCTAATCAAAGAAGAGTGGCAAAGGCCAGAAAAAAGTCTAGTCTGAATAAAAGACTTCTGAAGCTGTACCCACTCAAGGAGCCTAAAGTGAACCCTCTGGTATCCCCTCTGATAGTAGACGCATCCTTGATGCTCCTAGCCAGGCACGTTACCCTCCCGTTAGAAGACGCGGTAACGTTTAGAGATGTCCTCGACAGGAAGATCGACACGGATCTCAAACGGGCTTACCTGTCAGCTGGAGGCGCCTGCAGGCCTGCGATAGCACTCGCTGCAGTAGGAAGGGCCATCTCGAGTTGGTCTACAAGCACGGAAAAGCTTGTATTGGAAGGTGCAGACCAAGAAAAAATAGTGAAAGCATTGCAAGAACTAAGCTTGGCTGGTGACTTCGTGGCTGAAGCTTCAGTCGACACAATCAGATCTGCGTCAAAATCCATGCTGGCCTCAGTAACGGCCAGAAGAGCATTGTGGCTGAAGCCCTGGATGGCGGATCCAGCTTCCAAGTCTAATTGGTGTCGTATCCCGTTCGACGGTGAGCAACTATTCGGAACAAAATTAGACACAGCCATCTCCAAGGTAACCGGTGGCAAGTCCGGGCTCATCCCCTCAGACAGGAGGCCCAAGCAGCAGAGACCTCCTCCCTTTAAGTGGAACCTCCCAGAGAGGTATAGGGACGCGAGAGCGTACAGACCAGGGAAGGAGTATCGAAGGAGCTGGAAGAACCCTCAAACCTCCTTTATGAAGTTTCAGAAGCCTAAGACTCCTGCTTCCAGTGACCAGAAGCCCTTTTGAAGGTGCGCCCGTCTGGTCAGCGGTAGTGGGAGCAAGACTCTCCAGTTTCAAGCTGGTCTGGGCAGAAACCATAAGGGATACCTGGACCCTGGCCACTGTCACCTTCGGCCACAGGTGGTCCTTCAAAAACCGACCCCCAGGGGATCAATTCTGTCCAACCCGTATTCCTCCATCTCGGGAAAAAAGGTTGTCTCTACTGAACTACATTCAAGATCTTCTCCAAAAACGAGCAATAATAGAGGTTCCGCCAGCACAACGAGGCAGGGGATTCTATTCTCCATTATTCCTCGTCAAGAAGAAGTCAGGGGACTTTCGACTGGTTCTAGACCTAAAGAACCTCAACAAGTCCATCAGAGTGGAGTCATTCAGGATGGAGAGCTTGCAGTTTATCCTCCAGGCAATAAACCTGGGAGACTGGATGCTCTCCATAGATCTCCAGGACGCCTACCTGCACATTCCAATCCATGTGGCATTCCAGAAATTCCTGCGATTCTCGGTTGGTCAGGGGCACTTCCAGTTTCAAAGCCTTCCCTTTGGGATCTCAACAGCCCCCAGAACATTCACGAAGGTTTTACTACCAGCAATAGCCTTTTTATACGAGAAAGGTCTAAGGGTCCACCATTACCTGGACGACATCCTCCTCCTCTCAAGCAGCCAGGAATCACTTGTTCAGCATCGCGAGATCCTGGTTTCCACCCTAATGAATCTGGGATGGATAATCAACTGGCAAAAAAGCAACATCCAACCTACCCAAAGGATGGTCTTCCTGGGAGCCTAACTAGACACCTGAGCAAACACAGTGGAACTGCCAGGGGAGAAGTTGTCCCTACTAGTTCAGAAGGTGAAGGATGCTATTCCAGCATCATGCCTACCGGCCAGAGCATACCTCAGCCTCCTGGGCTCCCTATCAACAACCATTTCAATGGTCAGATGGGCGCAATGGAATACCAGACCCCTGAAAGCCTCCTTCTTGCGCCAGTGGGATGGATGGTCCATGTCCCAATTGATTCGCATCTCAGAGGAAGCCAGGCTATCTCTACGGTGGTGGACCCACCCCGACGACCTCAGCAGATGCAAGCAGATAGTCATCCTCCACCAGGAGGTGGTAACTTCAGACGCCAGTCTGGAGGGATGGGGGGCACACTACCTACACTATGCAGCTAAGGGCCGCTGGCACTTCAAAACCAAGGATGTAGTATCAAACGTTCTAGAGATGAAGGCAGCCTTCCAAGCCCTCTTGGCATTCAGCTCACTTCTGAGAGGGAAACAGGTCCTCATTCAAATGGACAACCGAGTGGCTGTGGCCTACATCAACAGGCAGGGGGGTAACAAGAGCATCTCCATGATGCGGGAGGTTGGTCCGGTGATGCGATGGGCTCAACTGAACCTGCGGGATCTGAAGGCGGCCTATATTCCGGGTGTTCAGAACCTCCTGGCAGATTCTCTCAGCAGAACATTAGTTTCTAACAAGGAGTGGTGTCTAAGCCCACAGGCTTTTGTCCTCATATGCCAGACATGGGGTCATCCAGACATAGACCTCGCAGCAACGCCAGAGAACAAGAAGTGTCAGAGGTTTCTGGCAAGGAACCCCTTCGCCTAGGCTACATTTTTCCACCGACTCCGCTGATAGCTATCAAGAAGGCCTACTCCTTAAGCACCTTGCAGACTCCGGAAGACTTAAGAGCTCATTCCACCAGGGCAATGGCTACTTCATGGGCAGCTTACTGTAAAGTCTCAGCGGAAACCATTTGTAGAGCGGCCACTTGGTCTTCTAGAAACACCTTAATTTCCCATTATAAAATAGACGCTGCACGCTTAGCAGCAGTTGAATTTGGGAGGGCCGTTATACAGGTCAACTCTTCTATTTCTTGTCAATAAATTTATTTTTTGCATTCCCACCCAGTTTGGCGAGTTACTCCCCAACGTGTATGCTGCCATGATGCGACAGGAAAACGGAAAATTGTATACTCACCTTTCCGTAATTTTCCTTTCCTGTCGCATCTTCATGGCAGCATACAATCACCCACCCTTCTGAGGTGACATGTGTGTATATATACAGAGAATACTGGGACGGGTGTCTACTCTCTAATTTATAGCTATGTGGTCCTATCAGGTTGTGGGGGCGGAGTCACAACCCAACGTGTATGCTGCCATGAAGATGCGACAGGAAAGGTGAGTATACAATTTTCCGTTTTCCTGGTGCATCTTCATGGCAGCAGTCAAATTCCCACTCTTGAGGTAATAGTTACAGATAATATGGACTGGGGCCTAGCTGAAAACATATAGTTAACAAGTCCTATCAGGTTATGGGGGCGGAGCCATAACCCAGTGTATGCTGCAATGAAGATGCAACTAGGAAAGGAAAATTGCAGAAATGTGAATATACAATTTTAAATTTTTTATTTAATTTTTAATTGACATCTGATTTAGGCCCCTTTCTCCCTTTCTCCCATGCGGACCCTTTACCTGTTTTTCATCAATCCGTTGACGGATGAAAAATGGATATCAATGCATTTCAATGGAAAAACGGATGTAAATGGATAATCATTCATTTACATCCGTTTGCATCTGCTTCTGTCAACATCCGCTTTTTGTAATGGATCAAATCCTTATTTTTCTACCATAAAAAAAGGGATCTAAACTAGTTAAGGAATCTAGCTGGCAGATGTAAAAAACTGATGTAAAAACGGATTAAAAACAGACTGATGACAGACTGATGTAATCTTCATACGTTTTTTCTTCTAAAAAAAGTGACTGAACTGATGAATCAAACGGTCCGCCTGTGTGAAAGGGTCCTTACTCAGTTCACACTCTGAACCGTATGTAAATTGCACTGGAGCCACACTGCATTCCTGTTCAATTCACATGCAATTCAGTGCGGGGTAAATTGAGCCCATTAATTCTGAATGGCTCAAATCGTACCACATCAAACCAAAGACGTGCATGCAGCAATTTTGGAACTGCACTGCAACCGGATCGCATGGTCGTTTTGTACCATGCAATCTGGTACTGGAAAATGCACTGTGTATGTCACCTGTGTTTGGGGTGTCATTGAGATTGCACTGACACTCACTGCAATTTGCAAAGGCAGGGCGATTTGAATGCGTTATGGCAAAGGCACATAGATCGTGGCATTTCCCACAGTGGATTCGTGTGAACATAGCCTTAAAGTGGTTCTAAAGCTTAAACATTTTTACCTTAATGCAATCCCTGCATTAAGTAAAAAATGTTTAGGTAGCAAAATTGCTCCTCCCATACCCCTTATACTTGGGCCCTCGCTCGCTCCAGCACTGTGCCTGGCTGCAGTCTTCTCTCCTCTATCCCTCTTCACACAGGGACAGCCAGTGGCTCGTGCTGCTGTCAGCCAATTCACTGAGAAGGGAGTGGGGGCAGGCTGAGCCACCCTGTGTGTGTGAATAGACACGCACAGTGTGGCTTGGGATCGAGCCTGCACTAGTGGCCCCATAGCAAGTGGCCAGGAACGCCAGCGGGGAACCCAAGAACAAGAGGTTTGGATTCCATTGCACAGATCAGGTAAGTATAAATCTGTTTGTTATTAAAAAAAAATCACTTGAAATTTTTGTAGCACTTCAGTATCATAACTATTAGTTATTGCTGAATCAATTTCCAAACATGTAGTGTCAGCCTTTCCCTACTTTATTTCTGATGGATTACAAAGAACACAGGCCTTTTCTTATCTCCATAACCCCTCACAGGCAGAGGGCACGGGAAATTATCAGCTCACACATTTCCTCGCAAAATCAACAGGTATTTTTTGCACTTATCAAACAAAACATGTTCAACTTTGTACTTAATAGACTCAAAGAGAGCAAATAATCACTTATTTGCTCTATTTTGTTAGGTTTTACATACACTTTAAGAAGTTGGGTAATACAATGTGACATTGATCTGAAACACGGGAGTAAGTCAACAACATAGTAGTTCAAACAGAATAGAATTTCTTATTTTAGAATGTTCAACTTAATGTTCTGACTTGAATACCAGTAACCTATGTTGCAGTAGTCAGGTAGGTGCCATGCTGATTTATTCATACATTTTACAGCATTGATCATTTTCTTAACAAGGAATTTCCTAGAAAGACCAGTGCCAGGTCATGCAGTACAATCCTCAGAAAAAGTGACAATGGAGCTTAGGTTGACTGTAAAGAGCCTGCAGCAATATCCTGCATTTGGTATCAGTTAACTGGGGAGGCCAAATGCATATGAACTTTTTATGGGTACCATGTAAGATAGGTTGTTAGAAGCAGAACACATTGGTTCACTTTATCTTTGGGGAAGATATAGGCTTACTGGCCTATTCATGGAAGTCTTTTCCCAGGGCAGAACAGACTCTGCTTGCTAAGTTCTGATGGATTTATGAACTGTAATATATGTCCTAGTAAAGCATAAGAGAAGCACCTTTGATGAAAGCCGTTGCTCTAGCCACTTCATCTTAGCCTCTAAAAAATAACCTCTGCCCTAATTTACTATAGAATTATGCTGGCTTAGGTAATATTATTCTCCCTGTGGTACTAATACGGGCCGTGGTGTCCCAATAGTCAGTAGCCTAGTATTTAATTGAACATTCTTTTATACAACTAACATGCATAATAAAAAACAGAGAACTATGTGAACAAATTTGTGAAAGGGCTACTGTACCTTTACCATAGATGTACCTTTACCATAGTTTTGTTTTGTTAATTATGCATAACAGTCAGCTATCATCATGTCCCTTTTAGAACCAGCTTCTGGGTGGGAACCCGTTTACTTCCATATGGCCTTCACGCGCAGCTAGGTCACCACTTCAACATACAGGTTGAAGGGCATCACAGGTTGTTCAGCCCAGACCACATACTATAATGTACGAATCTCAAGACAGTTGCGCTGTGTGAGTATTGCATAAAACGGAGTGATAAATAATGTTCATAAACAATCCCAGTAAATGAATACTGTAAATAAATATGAATTGCAAATTAAATAAGTCCACAAAATTATATGAAGTGACCAAGTGAATACAATTAATCCTCAGTGTTCACAAAAAGTGTCCACCATTTCCTTGGCAAGACCCAGCAAAATGTGATAAGTAAACCCACCACCTCAACACACACAGCCTGTTATCAAATTGTTAGACCCCAAGTTATAGGATGTCTAGTATAGCGTGAAGCTGCATGGATCTTGAGCCATGGATCCTCCGATAAGGGGTCCCTATATGGCACCGATAGGGACTTCACTGTAATATTCTTCTCCTGCTCTGTGGATTAACTCGGGAAGAAAAGATAAGCCTCCAATGGTGCAGTACCGTAAATGTTTATTTATCATTAGCCAAAAAAAACCCGACTCAAAGCATTTTCTTGTAAACGCACAAAGTAATAAAAAATGCCACTTGTACCAGCTCCAGCAAAGCATGGGTGACGTCAGCACAAGCTCCGTCCCACCCGATGAAAGTTTGGTCCAAACAGACATTGTCAAGGGGATCAGCTGGTTGTGCTAATGTGCTACAGTGGTATAAATAGACAAGGGCTGAATGAATGGGAGCCGACTCCCTATCCAAGCAAGCACAGAACTTTGTAAAAAAGTGGCAATTATTAAATGCCTAATTAATGAAAAATAGGAATCATACTTATATCCACATAAATCAAAAAATAAAAATATATAAAAGTATTAATAAAATAGTAATCCATAACTGAACCTGGGAACACTGAACCCCCCTAGTGATAAATATAATTATTGCTTAACTAGTTGCTAAAAAACCCAGATAAGGATGACTGCTACCATTGTATAAAAATACAATTTCCATGAAAAAATTTATAAAAAATAGTTTTTTTATAACAGAAATACATAAAAATTATACACTTATAAAATCCCAGAGAATGTTAGAACTAAATATTATCAACATTTATCTAGTGTTGATAAAACTGTTTAAGTCCCACACTATATTATGTCCATAAGGGGCAAAGGAATTTAAGTCAAATATCCATTTTGTTTTAATTTGGGAATTACCCCGCATACTATAATTGTGCATGGTCCCCTCACAGTTAACTCCTTCCCACCTGGAGTACTATGTTTGACATGTGGTTCAGACAGAAGCTCCAGAAATCCAGCCGACCACCTAGGGTTCATGTCACACGGGGGCCTGGGCCAACTGCCGAATACTGCATGAGGGGGTTTCCTCTTACCGTCAGGCTGGGAACTTCTTCTCCTCCATCGCCACCAACTCCAACGCTGAACAGGCTTGCACTAGCAAAGCACATAACTCACTCCACTCTCCAGGTACTGCCTATATTAGACACTACACTGCATTAGATCATCACACAGAGGTTTGTCATTGAAATAAAACTCTTAACTTGCATAAGTCAGTAAGCAGAACTGAACGATACAAATAATGGCATAAATAATTCCAAAGCATGGCATGAAATGGATCATATTTAGGAACTGCAACAGGATTTGGGTATTTTGTGGTTTGGGCTTGAAAAGATAGCTCCTTCTCTCAGTCCCCTCTTATAAGATTCTCACATGATGCTTACCACCTCTCCCTGGAGGGGAGAACAAGGAGAAACACCAACCTTCTCCCTCACTGCAGATATTTGTCCCAGCTTCTCTCTCAAGTTCTTTTATCCATTCTCCCTTCTCTGGCATAATCAAGAGAAACCTTCTCCAATCACAGCCAGTGAGCCAATGAGGGGAGAGAGAGCCCCCTGATAAGATCAGGCACCTGCTGAGAAAACTGTAATGGAGAGTTGATACCAGTCCTGAGAGTCCTAGCTGCTAGGAGTGACTCCTGGGAGGTAGAGGGTAAAAAACAGCTACATTGTTTTCACATAAAGCGCTTGGGACCCCAGTGTGTAGCTCAGTGATAGTGAAAGAGAGTAAAAATCAGTAAAAACAGCCTCTATAGTTTCTTTGATGTAAAGGAAGTTTAATAACAATTCTGATTAAAACTTACATAGTAGCTGCCATCCCAAAGCGGCCAAAGATCTATCCACGGGTCTAAACAGTCCATAGGGCCATCCTTGTCCTCAGATGGAAGGGACCTGGATGTGTCACTGAGCCACCAATGTGGTGGGTATTGGTAGTTAGTAATCCCAACGGCAGAGTGGGTGGATGCCAAGGAGCCTCTGATCGGTACTGGGTATGGTATGTGCCCATCCAGCAGCTCCACGAATATCCTTGCAGTGTCACTATTCGGTCGCGGTGTCTAGCGCTGTTACGCGCAAGCGCAGGAGGGCACACCGATTCCGATGGAATCACCGTGAAGACATGTTTCGCATCAAACGCTTTGTCAAGTAAAGGTTTAGGAACAAGCCTGCTTGGGTGCCCTCATTACATGCTGCTTGCTCTGGGGGCATTCAGCAAGAGGGAGGGGCCAAGAGCGCCTGAGAGGGACCCCAGAAGAGGAGGATTGGGACTGTTCTGTGCAAAACCACTGCACAGAGCAAGTGAGTATAACATGTTTGTTATTTTATTATTATTATTTTTTGAAAGAAAGCCTTTAATATCAGTTTAAAGCTTTTTTCCCTTCTTTTTTCACCTAATGATTTGGCCTGTAACCTCCTATATTAGAGTGTTCCTACTCTGGATAAGGGAGCACAGGGGGCATATTTGGACAGCAGCATTGCCAGTCTGGGGGGAGTGTTATCCCCCGTACACAGGATCAGAAATTCCGCCAGCAAAAGTTGGATGTGAGCTTTTGGTCAGAAATTCCCACCGTGTGTATGCTCCATTGGATTTTTGCTGGCAGAATTCCAGCCAGAAAAAGATTGAGAGCAGGTTCTCTATTTTTCGGTCGGAAAAAGTTCCTATCTGAAAATGCGTTTGTCTGTATGCAATTCAGACACGCAAAAAATCATGCATGCTCGGAAACAATTTGACGCATGCTCGGAAGCATTGAACTTAATTTTCTCGGATTGTCGTAGTGTTGTACGTCACCACATTCTTGACGGTCGAAAGTTCAGAGAACTTTAGTGTGACCGTGTATATGCAAGGCAAGCTTGAGTGGAATTCTGTCGGAAAAACCACCCAAGTTTTTTCTGATGGAAATTCCGCTCGTGTGTACGCGGCATTAGATGCACAAGCAGATTTAGATCAAATTGAAGCCAAACTCCTCTAATATTTTATCAGTTACAGCTGTTTTTTTCCTTTGGGATAAAGGTTTTACATAAATAAAATCTGATTATTCCAAGCACCCCAGGTACTGTTAAAGGCCAAGTTCACCTTATTTTTCTTTAAAATCCAGCTCCCCAATGTACCAATATACCATTAATGTACCTCGGTTGCAGAAAAATAAAAGCTTTCTTTGATTTTAAGAACAAGTTCTTACCTTAGCCCTTGCTGTGTTCCATAGAAAGCTTCATGACTTCCTAGTATGTAGATTTGGAACGTAAGAGCCAGTAAGACACAGAGAGCAGTTTACTAGTTGACCTCATTAGCACACACCCTGCACCTCTCAAATTGGTTTGCATGGCATCCCTCCACACATGAATTTGCCTGGCTTGTCAATGTAAGCTGCCACAACTGCTATGTTTGCACAGCATCCCCAGAGTCCCTCCAGATGGGCCACATGCTAAACTCTCTGGGGCTGCAGGTTGGACACCCCTGATGTAGTGCAAGGGCCTGTCTGATTGGACACATAGTGAATGGATAGATAGCTGGGTCCTCCTATTCTATAGTTTTGGTAAATCTAAAGGAAAGTGTACAGAGATTGTACAATCAGACCTAAAATTAACTATTCGCGCTTTCAGGGCCATTGATTGTTAGTGGCACCCCAAACGTGGAAGCAAACACACATTTCAGTGATATGTATCTTGTTCAGTAAAGGGTTATTTACTAAAATTGGAGAGTGCAAAATCTGGTGCAGCTCCGCATAGAAACCAATCAGCTTCCAGGCTTTTTTGTCAAAGGTTAATTAAAGGAACTGAAGTTAGAAGCTGATTGGCTACAATACACAGCTTTACCAGATTTTCCACTCTCCAGTTTTAGTAAATCAACACCTGTATGTCTCTTTTCAAGGTATAGCAGTACCTCCACCCCTGACCATCCTTTAACTATCTAAGGCAGGCCATACATTATACTTTTTTTTCATTCAACAAGAGGATTCTAAAGTTCTTTTGGTTTTCTTGAGTTGAGTTCCTTTCAAGGTCCTTGTGAAGTAATTTATTTCCTTTTGTAGTCCTGCTGAGTTCAATTGCTGAGTTCTTTAACAGCTCTTCCATGTATCATTGTACTTACATGCACCTGTCTGTGGAAGACAACAAAAAATGCTTGTGAATACAAACCCTACAGTCACGTATGAGGAATATGCCTCCTTTGCCAAGCCTACCCGCTTTCAAACACCAGAAAGTTCCTTCTTTTGAACATGAAGACAAATAGTCCAGTGTCGCTGGCCATTTTTGGAGCTAATCTGTCCTAATAAATAGTCACAAGTTAAGACTTTCACATTTTTTTGTGATTCTGAAAGTGAGGAAATATATCCTAAATAGACACCATGCAATAAACCTGAATGCAGTTCTAATATTTTACCTTGGCTGTTTAAAAAAATACCTGAACTGCACATCACACCAGTTTTTCAAGATTTTTTTAGAAGTAGTTTTTCGGCAAAGAATGAAAATATTTCCCCCCAGCTTCACATACCAATTAAACTGTCCAGCAAGTGACAGGGGTTGGGACAAGCTAAAACACTGCTGGACAGGTGGTAACCCTAGTAATGGCCCACTTTATCTGTTCAATAAATGAAAGAACAAGCATCAGCTCAGTTATTTAAAATACCTTTATCCAATTCTTACTAAAGGAAAGTTACAAGAATATTTACAGAGCTATATTCATTTGCTGGATTGTAAAACTAATTAATGAGGATGAAGATGCTAAAGACAGGCATTAATAAGCAGTCCAGGATCCAGTGGCGACTGGTGCTCCATCGGTCGGTGGGGGGGTGCAGACATAAAAAAACATACGTACATATCCAGCTCTTTTCTACAGCATTGCTGTTCACTGGTGGCTCTAAGACCAAGAACCAGTGGCGGCTGGCGCTCATAATTGTTGGGGGGGCGCAGACGAACTGAAAAAAATCTGAAAAACACTGAAACAAAAACATCACATGCAGCCTCACTGTGCCATCATATGCAGCCAACTGTGTCCAGCAAATGTAGACAACTGTGCCCAGCAAATTCAGCCACTGTGCCCCATCATATGCAGCCAACTGTGCCCTATCATATGCAGCCAACTGTGCCCATCATATATAGCCAACTGTGCCCATCATACACAGCCAACTGTGCCCCATCATAAGCAGACACTGTGACACCCGCCCACCCGCCTGCTTGCTGTCTGCCCGGCACTTACCCCATCGTGGTAGCGGGTCAGGCAGTGGGTGATGGCGGCTAGCTGTGGAACTGGTAGCGCGGGTCAGGCGGCGGCTCATGTGTCCTCTGTGCATCTCTTTCTGCCTTCTGCTAGATGGCCAATGGGATCACTTGTGCCTTCAGCCAATCAGGTAACGGGTATTAGTCCTGCGCCTCCTGATTGGCTGAGAGGCGGTTTAGTGTTAGAAAAGTGAATACTCATTCGCTTTTCTAACACACCTGGGTGGACTGTGAGCACAATGCTTTGTGCTCAAGTTTACCTTTTTTGAAGCCTATTAGAGCCTATGGCTCTAATCAGGTGCTTCAAAAAACACCCCCCACCACTGGAATTCAGGCGCCTGGCGTCCGAAAAGGGTCCGGACGCATGAATAGGGGGTGGCGGCGGCGGCCATGGGTAGATTAATGCTATGCATGAATCTATCCATGATACATATAGGGGGATGGCTGGACAGAGGGGGCGGCGCCCGTGCGCCCTTAATGGACGCACCTCCACAGCTAAGAACTGAGCGATTAGATGGCCGCTGGTCATTCAGGTCTTGATCTTCTCAGAGTGTCAGTCACTGCTCTCCACTCTGCTGCTCCAGCACTCACTGGAGCACTGGGGTGGAGAAGGGCAGGCGCAGCTGGCTTCGGCTCTCAGCTACCGTGGAGAACCAGTGCCAGCTGTTAACAGGCAGCTTGGCGGATCTTGACAATATCGTTGGGATCCTTTCAGATGCTGGTCCAGTTCGATGACGTCTGTCGACAGTGGGCTTTGGCCTGCTGATGGCCGATTCTGGGTCACAGGAAAGTGCAAGCAAGTGTACTCCTGTAACCCACAAGGAAAGTATGACCAAAAAAAATTAGCCGTGATTCTCTTTTAAGAAGTGGTTTACAGTACTTCGCCTCTCAGTTTTAGGGCTTGTTCAGTATCAGTGGTGAACTGTGTTTTTTCTGCACCGGATAAACGTAGGTCACCGCTAGGGCATATACAAACAATTGTTTTCTATGTGCCTTGTTCACACTACAATGCTGGTGTGATGCGCAGTATGGTAGGCTGCGCTAAAATGAAGCATGTGTGCATTTTTTGGTAGTGCACTGGATGGAACCGCATGACGCCGCACAGCAGTGCAACATAAAATAATATTAAGAAAAAAGAACCAAAAAAAAAAACCACACAAGTAAGCAGTACGATGTGCTGAAATGAAAGATTTTGAAGAATCTTCAGAATCCAGTACTTCTGGGAGAGACAGATTCCAAGTCCCTTGCTGCACCCACTGGTTCCTCCTGCTGGACCCTACAGTATGTCACTACATCACACAGACACGGCCCACTGTTGTTACCATTACAAAACTCAGTCTGAAAAATGACATGCAGCCGTTGCTAGAGAGTATGCGTGATTGCAGGCACAAAGAGGCAAAAGATGGTACAGGAAAAAATAGGTATTTTATAAAAAAATAAAACAAGAAAAATATTTATCATGTACAGACTGGTGTTTTTCCACACCGCTGGATATGCTTTACTGCAGTGCACAGGTTGGCAATCAAAACCATTGAGGGAGCTGGGGCAGGGCCAAGCTGCATGGTGCGTGTGTCTGTGGACCCACACAGCCTGGCTCAGGAGCAAGCCCACATATGCGCTCCCATAGACACACACACATAGCTCCCAACTGTCCCTGATTTGGAGCAACGTCCCTGTATCTCTTTCCTCCTCATTTTGATCAGATTTATAGAGTTGTATATAAAATGCACTTTTTCATTTTTCAATTTTAAAAGCCATTATAAAGGAATAGTAGTGGTAAAAAAAAAGCACTTGTGGATTTAATTAACCTTTTTTCTTATTTCCCCTTTAAGGGGGCATGGCAAGGGGCGTGTCTTATACCTACATACGTTTGCTAGTAGGTGTCCCTCATTCGCATCTCAAAATGTTGGGAGGTATACATACACAGTGTGGCTTGACCCAACCCCCCCCCCCCCGCTCCCTCCTTACTGGTTTTGATTGACAGCAGCGGGGGCCGTTGGCCCCCACTGTTCTCAGCTAAGCCTGTGAGACCAGGAAGAGGGGATAGAAGACCTGCAATGAGTCACAGCACTGGATCAATAGAGGACTTAGGTAAGCGTTAGGGAGGGAGAGGAGGGTAACAGATAACACTGTCTGTTTAATTTACATTATCCCTTCTATTCCTGTATATGGATGACGGCACTGTAATTATTTTTATTAAAAAAATCTAAGTGCCTTTTCCTAATCGATATACAGATGTCACATGACTCAGATCTTTCCCAGCCTGTCTGCAGGGAAACATAAGCAGGAGGAGTATTTCTACTCCTCTGCTGCTGGTCACATGTTCAAAATAAAAAGAAGCAGACTTTGGAATACAGAGTAAAAAAATAATATCAATAAACTGTTTTAAATTGCGATACAAATACAGTATCTCACAAAAGTGAGTACACATTTTTGTAAATATTATATTATATCTTTTCATGTGACGACATTAAAGAAATGACACTTTGTTACAATGTAAAGTAGTGAGTGTACAGCTTGTATAACAGTATAAATTTGATGTCCTCTCAAAATAACTCACACAGCCATGTCTAAACCGCTGGCAACAAAAGTGAGTACACCCCTAAGTGAAAATGTCCAAATTGGTCCAAAGTGTCAATATTTTGTGTGGCCACCATTATTTTCCAGCACTGCCTTAAACCTCTGGGGCATGGAGTTCACCAGAGCTTCACAGGTTGCCACTGGAGTCCTCTTCCACTCCTCCATGACGACATCACGGAGCTGGTGGATTTTAGAGGCCTTGCGCTCCTCCACTTTCCGTTTGAGGATGCCCCACAGATGCTCAATAGGGTTTAGGTCTGGAGACATGCTTGGCCAGTCCATCACCTTTACCATCAGCTTCTTTAGCAAGGCAATGGTCATCTTGGAGGAGTGTTTGAGGTCGTTATATTGGAATACTGCTCTGCGGCCCAGTCTCCAAAGGGAGGGATCATGCTTTGCTTCAGTATGTCACAGTACGTACATGTTGGCATTCATGGTTCCCTCAATGAACTGTAGCTCCCCAGTGCCAGCAGCACTCATGCAGCCCCAGACCATGACAATCCCACCACCATGCTTGACTGTAGGCAAGACACACTTGTCTTTGTACTCCTCACCTGGTTGCTGCCACACATGCTTGACACCATCTGAACCAAATAAGTTTTTCTTGGTGTCATCAGACCACAGGACATAGTTCCAGTATTCCATGTCCTTAGTCTGCTTGTCTTCAGCAAACTGTTTGTGGGCTTCTTGTACATCATCTTTAGAAGAGGCTTCCTCCTGGGACGACACCCATGCAAACCAATTTGATTCAGTGTGCGGAGTATGGTCTGAGCACTGACAGGCTGCCCCCCACCTCCTCAACCTCTGCAGCAATGCTGGCAGCACTCATACATCTATTTCCCAAAGACAACCTTTAGATATGACGCTGAGTACGTGCACTCAACTTCTTTGGTCGACCATGCCAAGGCCTGTTCTGAGTGGAACCTGTCCTGTTAAACCACTGTATGGTCTTGGCCACTGTCCTACAGCTCAGTTTCAGTTTCCTGCAATCTTCCTATAGCCTAGGCCATCTTTATGTAGAGCAACAAATATTTTTTGTAAGATTCTCAGAGAGTTCTTTGCCATGAGGTGCCATGTTGAACTTCCAGTGATCAGTATGAGAGAGTGAGAGCGATAACACCAAATTTAATACACTTGCTCCCCATTCACACCTGAGACCTTGTAACACCAACTAATCACATGACACCGGGGAGGGAAAATGGCTATTAGGGCCCAATTTGGACATTTTCACTTAGGGGTATACTCCTTTGTTGCCAGTGGTTTAGACATTAATGGCTGTGTGTTAAGTTATTTTGAGGGGACAGCAAATTTACACTATAATACAAGCTGTACACTCACTACTTTACATTGTAGCAAAGTGTCATTTCTTCAGCGTTGTCACATGAAAAGATATAATAAAATATTTACAAAAATTTGGGGGGTGTACTCACTTTTGTGAGATACTGTATATATTTAAAATTAAATATTTATTATTTTGTGGAAATAACATGATGTGGGCGGATTTCTGCCAATCACAGGCTGTGTCTATGTCATATAATAGTAGGGAGGTGAAGCCACCATTAATCTACATGTAAAATCCCGCCCCATTGTGTTTTGCTAATGAGGAAAATTAGACAAATGGCCGCACTCCCACACGATGCAAAAAAAGCTTTATTGTGTCCAAAACATGTAAAAACAATCCACACGGGCAGGGCAACGAAGGCAGATGCGTTTCACACGAAATCGTGCTTTGCCAATGTCATCCCATTGTGTTTTACTAGTTAGTGGGCATGGAGGAGGAGGGATGGATTGGGCTGTAATTTGTTACTGTGTATACCCCCACATGTGTGACTCTAGTCACATGGGCTGCACAGATGTGATAGGCAGGAAATGCTCATCATAGAAACTCACTGAAAACTGAGCATGTGCAGAGTTGCCACCACATCTGCAAAATCCCTAGCTGAATTGGAAGGGGGAGATCGAGAACAGCAGGATCAACTAGGTTTTTTGTAGAATACAAAAAAGGAATTTCATAGTGACTGAGGGAGTATGAACAACATGTAATACAGCATTTGATAATTGTTTATGATGTGGGTTTAGTGACACTTTATTGCATTCTCTGCATTAAGGTAAAAACAAAACTTTAGTGTTTAGAACCATTTTAACCTAGCCATACATGGCTCGATCTGCGGGTTGAACAAGAGAAAATAAATCAATTCCCTCATCCATGCTAAACAGCATGATGGTGGTATCTCCAATGCTGCCTATTGTGTGTGGCCAAATACAGTGGTGCTGCCAAACAGTGACAGCATCTGATAGAATCTGTTTGACCAATCATTTTTACATTTACTTTTTTTGAGCCAGGTGATGCTTGCAAGGCCATCTTAAGCCTCGGTTCACACCAGAGGCGGCACGACTTGCAGGTCGCCTCACCGAGGCGACCTGCAAACGACTGCCCGGGCGACTTGCAAAACGACTTCTGTATAGAAGTCTATGCAAGTCGCCCCAAGTCGCCCCCGAAGTAGTACAGGAACCTTTTTCTAAGTCGGAGCGACTTGCGTCGCTCCCCTTAGAACGGTTCCATAGCACAGAACGGGAGGCGACTTGTCAGGCGACTAGGTCGCCTGACAAGTCGTCCCAGTGTGAACCGGGGCTAAGGGTTGAAGTTCTGCCAATTCTGCAGGAATTGGCAGAAATTCAAACTGTCTATGGCCAGCTTTAATGCAGAACTATACTCACTTCCACTCCAGTGCTGTGGTGTCCTGGAGCTCTCTTAACATAAGGTGACCAGATTTTTAAAATGAAATCTGGGGACATATTTTTTTTTTTTACTTGTAATGGCAGCAATCGGCGACTCTTTGCCCGTCTCCACCGCTGCCTCCCGCCTCACAGCCTGTAAAGTCTAAAGCCCTACACACTATCAGATGTGGAGAAGCTGCAGAAAAGCATGTAGTGCATTTTTACCCCGATTTTGCCGCAATTTGCATTTTGAGTTTTTAACCACTTCAATACATGGCACTTATACCCCCTTACTTGCAATTTGAATGCCAATTACTCAGTCATGCAACACTGTGCCCAAAACAAAATTTTTATAATTTTTTTTTACACAAATAGAGCTTTCTTTTGGTGATATTTAATCACCACTGGGTTGTTTATTTTTTGCGATACAACAACAACAACCAAAAAATCCTTTTTAGTTTCTATTATAAAATTTTGCAAATAAGTAATTTTTGTTCATAAATTTGGGCCAAAATTTATACTGCTACATATCTTTGGTAAAAACAACCCAAATTAGTGGATATTATTTAGTCTGTGTGAAAGTTGTAGAGTCTACAATCTATGGTACCAATCATTGAAAATTGATCACACCTGATGCAATCTCATTTCTTGAGGCCCTGAAATGTCAGGACAGTACAAATACCCCCCAAATGACCCCTTTTTGAAAAGTAGACAGTAATGACCCGTACACACGGTCGGATTTTCCGATGGAAAATGTCCGATCGGAGCATGTTGTCTGAAATTCCGACCGTGTGTGGGCTCCATCGGACATTTTCCATCTGATTTTCCGACACACAAAGTTGGAGAGCAGGAGATAAAATTTTCCGACAACAAAATCCGTTGTCAGAAATTCCGATCGTGTGTACACAAATCCGACGGACAAAGTGCCACGCATGCTCAGAATAAATAAAGAGATGAAAGCTATTGGCCACTGCCCCGTTTATAGTCCCAACGTACGTGTTTTACGTCACTGCGTTCAGAATGATCGGATTTTTCGACAACTTTGTGTGACCGTGTGTATGCAACACAAGTTTGAGCCAACATCCGTCGGAAAAAATCCTAGGATTTTGTTGTCGGAATGTCCGAACAAAGTCCGACCATGTGTACGCCCTATAAAAGGTATTTAGTAAGAGGCATGGCAAGTTTTTTGAAGTTGTAATTTTTTTTCCCGCAATTCTTGGAAAAATTCTGAATTTTTTAAAATTTTTTTACACTACACAAAATTGTCATATAACAAGTTCTCTCTCACACACAGCATATGCATACTTCCAATTACACCTCAAAATACATTCTGCTACTCCTCCCAAGTATGGTGATACCACATGTGTGAGACTTTCACAGCCTGGCCACATACAGTGGCCCAACACGCAGGGAGCACCTTCAGGCGTTCTAGGAGCACAAATTAAACATCTCATTTCCTAACGACCTATCACACTTTTGAAGGCCTTGGAGCACCAGAACAATGGATCTACCCACAAAATGACCCCATTTTGGAAAGCAAACACCCCAACGTATATTCTATGAGGCATGGGCTGCAGATAAGTACTTGGGTACTCTAATGGGCTAGAGACAGGTACTCGGGTGCTCTAATGGGCAGGGAACAGGTCCTCTTTATTACTGGGGGCAATCAGTGTTATTGGTGTGTACTCTAGGTGGTAACTAGCTGTTACTGCAATCTCCTCCTCACACACGATCGGTGTGTGTGAGGAGAAGAACTCGGTGACAGCTAGTTACTGTGGCTTGTTTACAATCTGTGACCGGCTGTGATTGGACACAGTCGGTCATGTGGTAAAGAGCAATTTCTATTGGCTCTTTACACTGACTGGGTTGGGCTGTGTCCAGTGGGACCCACCTCATCCCCCATCGCTGCTCCAGGGGGGGAGAGAATGTTTCTGCCGGCGTGATTTTACTATGGCCCAGTAAGGAAGTGATTAAATCTGCCCCCCTAAATAAATAAATAAATAAATAAAGCAAAAACACACACACACAGTAAGGATAGCAAAAAGTACTGCACAAATGCTCAAAAGCAACATGCATAGATGTGAATTGAGCCTAAACCAGCCTTAACATATACTGTGGCAGGGCGGCTCGGCTGCGTGAAACAACGTACCTGTACGTTGTCCGTGTGACCTGGTCTGGGGCGCGCACTCACGCACGCCTCTGACGATAAGCTCCCGCTGTGATTAGACATCACAGGCCCCGCGGCAGCTATGGCCGTCGGCCTCCTATGATTGCTCCGGGGAATGACAGAACGGTGGTCTGCTGATGTAAACAAAGCAGACCGTCCTTCTGTCAGACAGGAACAGAGAGATCTGTGCTTCCTGCTAATCAGGAAGATCTCTCTGTTCCTGCAGTGAGTCCTTCCCCCACACAGTTAGTAAGCACACTGAGGGAACACGTTTAACCCCTTGATTGCCCCTGACGTTAACCCATTCCCTGCTAGTGTCATTTATACAGTGTCAGTGCATTTTTTTTTTTTTAGCACTGATCACTGCATTGGTGTCACTGGTCGCAATGTCGCAGTCCAGAAAAAAAATATAAAAAATGAAAAAATAAAAAAATGTCCCTAAACCTATCCCATAGTTTGTAGATGCTATAACTTTTGCGCAAACCAATATAAGCTAATTAGGATTTTTTTACCAAAAACATGTAGCAGAATACATATTGCCCCAAATTGATGAAGAAATTTGATTTTTTTTTATTTATTGGACGTGTTTTATAGCAGAAAGTAAAAAATATTGTTTTTTTTTTTCCAAAATTGTAAGTCTTTTGTTTATAAAAAAAAGGAGGTGATCAAATACCACCAAAAGAAAGCTCTATTTGTGGGAAAAAAGGACATAAATTGTATTTGGGTATAGCGTCTCACATCTGCCCAATTGTCAGTTAAAGTAATGCAGCGCCACGTCGCAAAAAATGGCCTGATCATTAACCAGTTCCCGACTGGCGCACGCCGATGTACGTTGGCAGAATGGCATGGGTGGGCAAATGGGCGTACCTGTATGTCCCTCCACCCCCCCCCCCCCCGGGCCGGTCGGATTCGTTAGAAGACCGATCAGTCCCCAGGGCCAGACCAATGATTTATGGTCTTGACCTGGTAAACGCTCCTAACGAATGGAAACCTTCTCCTGTCTGTGTAAGTGTAAACACAGACAGGAGGAAGTGATGTCATCTCTCCTCGTGGAGTCTTTTCGAAGCCAGTGAGAGGAGAGAAGACGTCTTACCGTGAGTTGCACAACACTACACTAACACCAGTACACATAGGTACACTTGCCACCCCCCGATCGCCCCCCCCCCCCCAGTTAACCACTTCACTCCCTGTCACTATGTCACCAATTGCAGTTTTCAATATCTGATCAGATCTATACTAGCGTCCCCACCAGTTTAGGGTTCCCAAAAATGCAGTGTTAGCGGGATCACCCCAGATACCTGCTAGCACCTGCATTTAGCCCCTCCGCCCAGCCCAGCCCACCCAAGTGCAGTATCAAGCGATCACTATCACTTACATAAACACAACACACATAACAGCAGCATTCGCAGAGTCAGGTCTGATTCCTGCGAACGCTAACAGTTTTTTTGGTAGCGTTTGAATCAGTCGCTGACAGTCAGGAGCTCTTTTTCCTGTGAGTCTCATAAGCGTACCAGTAAATTTAGAGCCCAAAATGTCAAATCGAAGGTACACTAGTGAAGAGGCCTACACGTTTCTGAGCATGACAGATAGTGTAGAGGAAGTTAGTCATCAATCAGATTCAGGCTCAGGATACGATCCTGTAGACAGCAGCGGCACCCTGACAGATAGCTCTGATGACGGAGTAGTGGTCCCTGCCAAGGTCAGGCGTACCCGACCCCGTTCTGCTGTCATTGAGGTGCAAGAACCACAGGGCTCTCGTATGGAGCAGAGAGCCAGTACTAGTACCGCTCATCCTTCTGGTGAACTGGCAAGCACCAGCAGCCTAGTACACCCTGGTCGTAGTCAAACCAGCACTGCAGTAAAGCCCCATACACACTATCAGATTTTATGCTGATCTTTGTCTTCAGATTTACCAAAACCATGTAGTGCAAGGGCCTGCCTGATTGCATACAAATTGAAACTCCTAAGGTTTGACCTGCTATTATATGGTTTTGGTAAATCTAAAGACAAAAATCAGCAGAAAATCTAATAGTGTGTATGGGGCTTTACATATGGTGATGTGGCGAGTCCAATAAGTGCAATTCAAGCTGGTGAGGTGGCTAGCACAACTAGTGTCCCGCAGCCACCAAGTAGACAAAGACAGGCCCATCTGGCTCATAGTGCCCTTCCTGCTGCATTTGCTAATCCTAGTTGGGAGCCTACCACTTCTGCAGAACCTATACTTCCCCCATTCACTGGCCAACCCGGAATTCAGGTGGAAACAGTTGCTTTTATGTCACTTGATTTTTATTTGCTGTTTTTGAACGAAGATTTCTATTGTGGACCAAAGCAATTTGTATGCTGGTCAATTCATCGCCGCTAATCCCCATTTGACCCTTGCCAGAGATTGGAAACCCATTACGGTTTCCGAATTTAAGACCTTTCTGGGCCTATCCCTCCTCATGGGCATAACTAAAAAGAGTGAGTTGCGGTCATATTGGTCCACTGACCCAATTCACCATATACCCGTGTTCTCTGCCTCCATGACCAGGGCACAATATGAGCAGATCTTGTGGTTCATGCACTTCAATGACAATGAACTCTGTCGTCCTTGGGGTGACCATGGATACAATCGGCTCTACAAAATTCAGCCCCTCGTAAACCACTTCAACCAACAGTTTGCAGCCTTGTTTACTCCCCATCAAGTTGTTTGCATTGTTGAGTCCCTGATTAAGTTTTGTGGCCGCTTGTCTTTCAGACAGTATCTTCCGAGCAAGTGTGCCAGATATGGGGTAAAGATGTATAAGCTCTGTAACAGGGCAACAGGCTATACATATAATGTTAAGGTTTACGAGGGAAGAGATGGTCACATAGAGCCGGAGAACTGCCCTGACTACATAGGGAGCGCTGGTAAGATTGTGTGGGACTTGGTGTCACCCTTATTCGGAAAGGGGTACCACTTCTATGTGGACAAATATTACACGAGCGTGCCACTTTTTAGTCACTTGTTTCATCATGGAATTGGCGCATGTGGCACCGTGCGATCTAATCGCTGGGGCTTACCCCAGCGGCTTGTAGATTCCTGTCTTAGGCTGGGGGGAGAGAGCCTGCTTGAAGTGTAATAATTTGCTCGCTGTGAAGTGGAGGGATAATCGGAATGTTTTTGTTCTGTCCTCCCTTCACGCAGACATGACGGTCCAAATTCCTACGGCAACTGGTGTTGGAGAAACCCCTCTGTGTCCACGAATATAACCTTAATATGGGAGGCGTGGACCTCAACCAGTTGTTGCCGGCATACCTAGTCTCCTGTAAGGCCAGACGCTGGTACAAAAAAAAAAGTGTCTGCATACTCATTTCATTTGGCTCTGCACGGATATAGGCGTGACACCCGCTATTGTCCCTCTTGATCATCCTGGTCTTTGCATTGGTGAAGGTTTTGAACACTACCACACACTAGTGGAGTATTAGCTTAGGGTACAGCAATGCACAGACTAGGAAACACTTTCACAGGGTCTCCAAAGATGCCATCATATTTTGGGAGACCCAAAAACCCTGGAACTGAACCGTTCCAAAAAAAAGTAAAAAAAAAAAAGTCTCTCTCTCTCTCTCATGTTTTGTTACTATGTTTTATCATGTTTGCTTTTCAGGTATGTAATTATTTTATACTTTACTGTTTACTGTGTCTTATTGTCAAACCATCATTTGCTTAGCAGGTATGTCATTCAGCTGCAGCACCGATTTATTTATCTTGACAGCAACAGTGTTTGCTCACACGATACGTAAATTAGCGACTCCACCACAGTTAAAAAATAAAAAGGGTGCATCATTAGAAGTGGGTGGATGAAGGACGGTATTCTAATGGTGGGCATACCCACCAATCAATCTCTTTTGTTAAGCCCACAGGCTGCATGAAAAAAGAACATTACAATGTATGCCCAACAAGGACCAGCACTGGTATGTTGCTGGATTTTGAGTGATTATATCAGAATAATGCCTGCAGGTTTAGGTATCGTCTTGGTATCATTCTTTTAAGCCAGCAGTCAGCTTTCATGTAATATCAATCTAGCTGCCAATTAGCCTCTAGACTGCTTGCTGCCCACCAAGCAGTGGGAGGGAACGTCCCCCCCCCCCCACGTCTTCCATTGTTTTCTCGGGCTCTCCTGTCCCGACAAGGAAAGCGAGAATGCAGCGGGTGGTTCCGCCAGCTGACCATAGAGCTGATCAGAGACCAGAACAGCTCCAATCATCTCTATGGCCTATGAAGCCGGAAGCTACGAGCATTTCATGACTTCGCCAGATATAAACAGCGCAATTGGGAAATTGGCAAAGCATTTTATCACACCGATCTTGGTGTGGTCAGATGCTTTGAGGGCAGAGGAGAGATCTAGTGTCTAATAGACCCCAATAAAAAAACAGTGTACCTGTCACTACCTATTGCTATCATAGGGGATATTTACATTCCCTGAGATAATAAAAATGATTAAAAAAAGCACCCCTGTCCCCCCCGTGCTCATGCGCAAAGGCAAACGCAAGTAGACATGTGCGCCGTCAATAAATTTGTTTCATTTTGTTCTGTTTCATTTCATACGAAAATTAATTAGTATTTTGTAATTCATGTCCGAAATTCAATTCGGATTCGTACGAAATCCGAATTCTCGTTAGATTCGTAAACTTTTCGCAAAATAACGAAAGTTCATTATGATGAATTTATCATTATGAGGGGCTCCCACCATCCCTGTGCTGTGCTGACTTCCTGGATTTTTAACCTTTAGGTTCGTTAACTTTTCGTAAGAATAACAAATGTTCGTTATGATGAATTTATCATTATGAGGGGTTCCCACCATCCCTGTGCTGTGCTGACTTTCTCTGATTGGTGAACAAAACACCAGTCACGTTTCTGTTGTAACGGAATTTAGATCCGAAATTCTGAAATTCGTTAACGAAATTTTGAATTTCGTCTAAAATTCGTAAGCATAGAAATTCCCATAGGGTTCCCACCATCCCTGTGCTATGTTCCCAGATCTGTACACCTGCTGTGTCCACTATGAGGGGTTCCCACCATCCCTGTGCTGAGTTCCTGGGTCTGAGTGTACACTCGCTGTGCCCATTATGAGGGGTTCCCACCATCCCTGTGCTGTGCTGACTTCCTGGGGTTTTAACTTTTAGGTTTGTTAACTTTTCGTAACAATTCCGAATTTTCGTTATGATGAATTTATCATTGTGAGGGGTTCCCACCATCCCTGTGCTGTGCTGACTTCCTTGGTTTTTAACTTTTAGGTTCGTTAACTTTTCGTAATAATTACAAATGTTCGTCATTAATTTGTATCCGAAATTCGTAAACGAAATTTCATATGTCGTACAGAATTCGTATGCATAAAAATTCATATTTCGGATTCGTACGAAACTAATCGCACATGTCTAAACGCAAGGGTCGGTCTGGTGTCATATGTAAACAGCAATTGCACCATGCATATGAGGTATCACTGCAAAGGTCAGATCAAGGGCAAGCGTTTGAAAGATCACTGTGCAAATACTGTGTGAAAAAAAAATTTGCAACACCCACCATTTTAATCTGTAGGGTCTTTGCTTTAAAAAAAAAGTTTGGGTGTTTAGAGTAATTTTCTTTCAAAAAAAAATATTTTTTCATGTAAACAAAAAGTGTCAGAAGGGGCTTTGTCTTCAAGTGGTTAGAAGAGTGGGTGATGTGTGACATCAGCTTCTAAATGTTGTGCATAAAATGCCAGGACTGTTCAAAACCCCCCAAATGACCCTTTGGAAAGTAGATACCCCAAGCTTTTTGCTGATAGGCATGTTGAGTCCATGGAATATTTTGCCACAAGTGTCAGGAAATGTATTTTTTTCCCCCACACACAAAGTTGTCACTAAATGATTTATTGCTCAAACATAGCATAATTATATGTGGAATTACACCCCAAAATACATTCTGCTGCTTCCCCTGAGTTCGGGAATACCACATGTGTGAGACTTTTTGGGAGTCTAGCTGCGTACAGGACCCCAAAAACCAAGCACCGCCTTAGTGACAACTTTCTGTAAAAAAATAAAAATAAAAATAAAACAAATTATCCCGAGGGCATGCTGGGACTGTGAGGTCATAAGGGGGCGTGGTCATAGGATGACACGACCACGCCCCCTTATGACCTCACAGTCCCAGCATGCCCAGGGACTGTAATGTCACAGGTCATAGGTCATAGGGGGCGGAGTCACCGCCTATATAAGTCATTGCGGCACGCTCCACACAGCATTACAGTGGGAGAGAGCGTTGTGTCGACATCGGAAGAAGAGAAGAGGGGAGAAGACAACGCAGTAGTCCGGGCCACCGCTAGCAAAAGGGCGTCAGAAGATAGCGGAGGAGCCGGCAGAAGAACCGGACTCCGGGAGAAGAGGTCAAACACTGGGAGAAGAGGCCGGAGAGCGGGAGAAGAACCGGACACTGGGAGAAGAGGCCGGAGAGAGTGACAAAGTCGGAAGAAGACCCCCGAAGTCGGAAGAAGACCCCAGAGCTGCCTAATAAATTACTTTAAAAACCTGTGTAGTGTGTTTTTTTTATTGACACTTTTTTCCCTAGGTGAATGGGTAGGGGTACGGTGTACCCCATACTCATTCACATAGGGTGGGGGGCCCGGGATCTGGGGGGCCCCCTTATTAAAGGGGGCTCCCGGATTCCGATAAGCCCTCCCCCCGCAGACCCCGACAACCAATGGCCAGGGTTGTCAGGAAGAGGCCCTTGTCCTCATCAGCATGGGGACAATGTGCTTTGGGGTGGAGGGCCCGCAGGGCGCCCCCCTCCCCCAAAGCACCCATCCCCCATGTTGAGGGCATGCGGCCTGGTACAGTTCAGGAGGGGGGGGGGCGCTCGCTCGTCCCCGCCCCTTTTCCTGACTGGCTGGGCTGCGTGCTCGGATAAGTGTCTGGTATAGATTTTGGGGAGCCCACCCACGCCATTTTTTCGGCGTAGGGGTTCCCCTTAAAATCCATACCAGACCTAAGGGCCTGGTATGCTCTTGGAGGGGAACCCATGACGGTTTTTTATTTAAAATTTGGCGTGGAGTTCCCCCTCAAAATTCATACCAAACACAGTGCCTGGCATTGGCGGGGATACAAGTCGGATCCCCGCACCAGTGTGAACCCGGCTCGCAAGGTGTCAATCTCGCCGATAAAAGCGACGAGATTGACACAATATCAGACAACACTACAGAAGTTGACCAAAGGGTGGTGGTAAAGAAAAACCACGTGATTTGGTGAAAGTTGGCTGGAAAAGTCCTGCCGTCTGTATGCAATACAAACTTATGGCCAACGCCCTTTGTACAAAAAATCCACAGGAAAGTTTGTACAAAGTCCTATCGTATGTATGGGGCTTAACTTAGTCAAACTCCCTCCTGGAGCTTACCTGCTCAGCTGCATGCTGCTTGGTCACGGGCCACATCTGCCTCCTGCAGACATACACGCTCAGACTCCTAGAGACCGCCTGTGTCTTTCGTGGATCTGTCTCCACCTGAAAGTCGCCGCCGGCAATCACTTGTGACAAAAAAATAAAATATTCAATGGGCTCAACATGCCTCTCAGCAATTTCCATGGGGGGGTTGTACTGCCCTGCCATTTTAGCACCTCAAGAAATGAGATAGGCAGTCATAAACTAAAAGCTGCGTAAATTCCAGAAAATGTACCATAGTTTATAGACGCTATAACGTTTGCGCAAACCAATAAATATATGCTTTCTGACATTTTTTTTTTTTACCAAAGACATGTGGCTGAATACATTTTGGCCTAAATGTATGACTAAAATTGAGTTTATAATTTTTTTTATAACAAAAAGTAGAAAATATAATTTTTCTTTTCAAAATTTTCGGTCTTTTTCTGTTTATTTTGCAAAAAATTAAAATCGCAGAGGCAATCAAATACCTTCAAAAGAAAGCTCTATTTGTGGGAAAAAAAGGACGCAAATTTCATACAACATTGCATGACCGCACAATTACCAGTTAAAGCAGCGCAGTGCCAAATTGTAAAAAGTGCTCTGGACATTGAGCAGCCAAATGGTCCGGGGCTGAAGTGGTTCAAGGGGGTAAAACCTTCCAGGGCTGAGGTGGTTAAGGCGGAACTTCAGTCATTTTTTCATCTTTCCATCTATTAAATCTTCTGCCCTTGTTGTTTTAACTTTGGATAGTAAAACGTTTTTCTTCTGCCAGTAAATACCTTATACAGCCCACTCCCTTTTTCTTGTCTGGTAAAAAGCCTAGGCTTATGACATCATGCACAGCTCTCTCTCTCACTCTGAGAGTTTCCCTGGAAGGGAGGGGGGATGAGTCATAAGAGGGCCAATCAGAGCTGCAGAGGTGGAGGTGTGCCTCTGTGTGTCTGTGTAAATCCAGGAAGTGAACAGGCAGCAGCTTCAGCTGCCCACAGTTAATATGGATGCAGCCAGACTCAGTGGAGGGAGACTTCTGCAGCATATTTCATAGCTCCCAACTGTCCCTGATTTTGAGTTACTGTCCCTGATTTGGAGCAATGTCCCTCTTTCCTCCTTATTTGTCCCTCATTGTGGTCTGATCTATATAATTGTATATAAAATGCTCTTATTATCTTTCAAAAAGTGTTTCCCAGTGCTAAATCTTTCATCCAAAATCTAAATTACTGCATTTGTAAATTTTAAATGCCAATATAAAGGAATAGTAGTGGTAAAAGAAAAAGCCCTTGTGGATTTAATTAACCTTTTTTTGGTAATTCTCCTTTAAGGGGGGGTGTCAGTGGGCGTGTCTTATGCCTACATATGCATGCTAGTAGGTGTCCCTCATTTCTATCTTGGGAATGTTAGGAGGTATGATGATTGGCAAGTACAGAATCACAGTATATATAAAATAATATGCAAAGTGGTTGCAGGGAAGCTTCCGTATGGCAAAGATGTTTTTATTACAAATTATGTGAACAGACTGCAGTTCGGGGCCAAAATGCCTGCAATACAATCTCTGGTCTCTTGGCGGTGCTAGCAGTGGACGAGCTGTATTTCTCGATTCTCAGCTGTAGACGGCGCTGTGCGCTCACAGACCGGTACAGAACCCCCTCTTAACACTAGTAACCTCGATGGTACTCCCAGCAGGCACTTCCTGTTTCCTGTGTGAGCAGCTGGTGAGAGCGCGACGGGTCCGGTGGGGAGGAGAAGGTGAGGAGGCGAGGGACAGGGGGCGGAGGGAGCTGAGGACCGGGGAGGTGGCGGCGGCGCGGTTATAAGGGCGCGCTTTCGGTGTGAGGCTCTAGAAAGGACAGGGAACCCTCACACGTTGTTTTCTGTTCGTTTGGGGTGTCCTCTCATTGTAGTGACTTCCTCGGAGTGGAGGAGCAGCGCTGAGCTCCAGGCACATCTGCCGCCCCCAGCAATGCATCCATATGGCATTGTTTGTGAGCTCCGCGCTGCCCCCGCCAATGTACTGTGTGGCTTATTGTGGTAGCCGGGCAGCAGCGCTGTGTAATACGCAGTGTCCTTAGCAGGGCAGCCGTAGCCCGGGGGCTGATGGGGTGTGTTCATCCTGCTCTGCACAGGGTAACACTTGCAGGCTGTCTCATATAAAAAGCCATCAGAGTTTCCCCTCTACGTTTAGTGGGTGCTGCTCATACAATCACAGATCTCTGCCATCCATTAGCTGCTCTGACAAATACAAACCTGTTCTGGGCAGGGGTATGTTACATTATAGGGCTGGGAAGCACTGCTACCCTGGAAGGTGGGACATCACTGAGCTCTAGGAGTCTTATGTCTAATTACACCACAGCCATTCTCACCACCAGATACCCTAATTGTATTCTGTTTCTTTTCATGTCTCACCAACGTGTTCCGTAGCCGTACACATCGGTCTCCAAACTCTTTACATCAGTCCAGCCAATCACAGCCACGGATGTGCTTATGTTAAGGTAGATCTCCAGCCAAACTTTTTATTTTCTAGTTTTAAACAGAGTGGGGAGGCAGTAGAATGTTGGTCAGTTTTATTGCTGCAACCTCACTGGGGACAGTTACTCTTCACCATTGTCACCTTGACAGAGTGAGAGTGATTCCAGAAGTCTTCTGCCTCTGGAATGAAAGGCATGGGCAGATCTTACAGCATATAATACCGTTTAAAAAAAAAAAAATCAATATTCAAGGTCTTACCTGCTCTGTGCAGTGGTTTTGCACAGAGCAGCCCAGATCCTTCTCTCAGGTCCCTCGTAAGCCAGTGCAAGCAGCTTGCTATAGGAGCAGCCGAACCGCTGCTCTGTGTGCCCAATTAGACCCAATCTGTGCCTCGGCCCTGCCCCCCTTGCTTCTCATTGGCTCACTGACTTTGACAGCAGTGGGAGCCAATGGTGCCTGCTGCTGTCTCAGCCAATGAGAGAGAGTCCCCAGACAGCTGAGGCGCTTGTGCAACATCGCTGGACCGAGGTGGGGCTCAGGTAAGTATTAGGGGGGCTGCTGCATACAGAAGGGGTTTTTTTTTTTTTTGAATACATGAAGATAAAAAAAACACTCCTTCCTTTAGAACCACTTTAAAAGCTGTCAGAAAATGTGTTTTTTTCTTCCTTTGGGGAGACTGGTGCTCCCTCCCTGAAGGGAGGCAGACAGCGATAAGAAACTGACGCCAGCTGTATGGAATTCCCCTTAACCACTTGCCTAACATACATGTTAAAGTTTGCATTTTTTTTTTTTTTTTAGCTAGAAAATTACTTAGAACCCCCAACAGATATAGTTTCTTAAAGCAAAGGCCCTGGAGAATAAAATGGAGGTTGTTGCAACTTTTTATGTCACAAAATATTTGCACAGCTATTTATCAAATGCAGATTATCAGGAAAAAAAATACTTTAATACATTTTAGTGCACACAAACACAATATAATACCCGATGTTTGTTAAAATATAAAAGCTGATGTTATGCCGAGTAATTAGATACCAAACGTGCTTTAAATTTTTGCTCACCTGTGGAACGGTGACAAACGATTTTACATAAAATTATCCATAGGCAACGCTTTTACCGGTTAGTTTACAGTTGAACTGGAGGTCTGACACTAGATTTATTGCTCTTACCCTGTGTGGTGCCATCACCATTTACATATGTGTGTAGGACATATTTGCACAGGGGAACAGGGGTGCTTTAAAAAATATGTATTTACATTTTTTTTTTTACAATATCCCTTTTTTTTTTTTTTTACCCAACTGAACAACATCCTTTGTGATAGCATAGGCAGTGCAAAGTACTCTTTAAGGGAAGATCTGAGGTCTATTAGACCGGGCCTGGTAACAGCCAGTAAACGAACAGCCAAAACCAGAAGTGATGAAATCCCTGTCACTTGTGGTGTCTTACTTCAAAGAAGAGATTGGGGAATGGAAGGGCGCCAGGTGGTGGGAGGGGCTGGAGCAATGATCCTGGTATAATCACTGCCTGATGAGAAAATTCACCCCTCTGTTTCGGGACAATGGTCCTAAATCTGAAGTGTGGAGAAATCCAAAATGTTGGAGTTGTTCCCAGAACAGTAGGTGAGGTTACATCTTCCAGTCGAGACCCCTGTTCCAAGGACAGCCATTTAAGAAAGGATTTCTTCTAACTTTCTGTTACAGCTCTGGGACAGGAAGTGAAGTGGAAGTTTGACCAAAGGTAATCTTTCCAAAACTTTAAAAAAAAAAAAAGTTCCAGCCATACATACACATTGATTTATATTCTAGCTTTGTGAACTTAGCCTATGCTCTTTAACCACTTCCCGTTCGTCATATAGCAGAATGACGGCCGCAAAGTGGTTAAGTTATCCCGACAGGGTGTCATATGATGTCCAGCAGGATAAGTCCATCGGTGGTACGATGTGTCGCTCTGACACACTGCATCTCCGATCTTGCTGATATTCAGCGCATTAATTGTCAGTGCCAACCAGGGATGTCCCTCAGTGCCTTATCCTCAGTGCTGCCTATCAGTACAGTCTCATCAGTGCCTGTCAGTGAAGGAGAAAACATACTTATTTACAAAATTTTATAACAGAAACAAAGAAACTTTTTTTTTTTTTTTTTCCCATATTAAAAAACCCAGTGGTGATCTAATACCACCAAAAGAAAGCTCTATTTGTGGGAAAAAAAATGATAAAAATTGTCGTCATTCAAAATGCAACAGCGCTGAAAATTGGCCTGGGCAGGAAGCGTCCAGTACTGAAATGATTAATATTGTGTTGATGGTAGTTGAGCCACACATATGAGCACTGAAAGTACCTTTTGCTGCTATGCTGCCTAATATGTTATTGTTGTCATGAAGAATTCACAAATCCAAGCTCACAGACCCTAGTGCGATTTAACATTTTTATTATAAAGCGCAATTAAAAGCATAATCCAATACACTTACAAAGGCAAATCTTGCTTAGAGCTCATCAGTTATCCTAAATCTAAGCAAGAACCTCTGTATGTCTCCTTGGATGTGCTGTGGGTAGCCAAAGGATGATCCGTCCATACAGCTCTCCTGGAATTGCGATGTTGGGATGTCAGCTATTTTAGTGATATATATATATATATATATATATATATATATATATATAATTTTTTTTTTTTTAAAACCACCACTTTCCCTCTGGAGGATTTTACCCTCTTCATGACCAGGCACTTTTTTGCTATTTAGCACTGTGCTACTTTAACTGGTAATTGCGTGGTCATGCAACAGTGTACCCAAACACAATTTATATAGTTGGTGTGTGTGTGTACATACTAGAATTTTTTTATTTTTTTTTCCATACAACTAATGGTGATGATCAACGACTTATAATGGGACTACAATAGTGTGACAAATCTGACACTGACGCTGGGGGGAACTGACTGACAGTGGCATTAATTCAGTGATAATATTTTACACTGTCACTGTACTAATGACACTGGCTGGTTAGGTGTTAACATCTAGGGCGATAAAGGGGTTAAAAGTGTGCTACTTTTACTGCTAGATCTCTAGATTTCTCATTCCTGCTTTGCAGGGTTGAGAAACAGAGAGATTGTTCCCTCAGAGCTCTGTGCTGTAATTGTTCACAGCCGCTCAGCAGGTCCCGGGCGTAAATCATTGGCCCAGACTTGCTGACAGGCTCCCGCTCTGTACAATTACAGTGCATGCCAGCAGAGGATGCACAAACGTGTGCCTTGAACCTAGGTGTAGGCTGCACTTTGGGAATGATCCCGCAATCTTCTGGGACCTGTGATGTGTCCCAGAAGGCTGTGGGCAAAAGGGAGAGGTGATCTGGGGAGAAGTGGGAGTGGGTACCCGCTCCCACTTCCCCCAGATCACCTAGGTGTAATCACAGGTCCCAGTAGTGCCAATTGTTAGAGGAGGGGGAAAGGAAGCAGACAAGGGGAATAAAAAGATTAATTGTACTAGGGTCTGTGCGCTCTTAGTTTTCATAGTGTCAGGTTCCCACTGGTACCCAGAGAGCTGCAGTGACCGCAAGTTTTTTTTATTTGAATTTACTTGTGTGGGTGGACAGGTCTCTTGTTGGATGCCAAAATTGCTAGATAAATGGTGTTTTATATTGTTGTACAGAGTACATCAGGACAGCATGTTTTATGTTTGAGCAGCAGCAGTGCACATGATAATCCTCGTTTTATATATGTATGTATGTGTGTGTGTATGTATGTATGTATGTGTATATATATATATATATATATATATATATATATATATATATATATATATATATATATATATATATATATATATATATTATAATTTTGTGTGATGTGGGGAGTGTCTGGACTGGCAAGAATTATTTGGTGACCATCTGTGTTTCACAGACCACACTTTGGAAATAACGGTTAAAGCAGTTGTCTACATATACTGTAGCAATTTGCACCTAAGGGTAAAACAAATCTAAATGCCTAAGCACAATTTTGCAACTTTGACATGTTAGCAAAACCATACATATTATCACAACTACTTTGTGCATCCAGGTGGGTTATACCTTGTTTTTTGAGGACAAATTTATTTGGGCTTTCATTTGGTGGTAATTGGTTATGGATATGTTCTAATTTATTTTATTTTTATTTCTCAAAGAAAAACTGGCCCAATATAGTTGGTTTGCATTTCTGGTTACTACCATAACCATCCACCAAAGAACAAATTAAATTCTTCTGCTTCTGACAAACGCAGCGATACTACATATATATATATGTATGTTGTTTGTACTTGTAGTACAGCCCAAAAACAATAGTGCACATTTTTATGCTATTAGCTAACATACTAATTTAAAAAAATAAAGATAAATAAATACTGACCCTGACCTTTGACTCTGACCTTTACCCAAACACTAACCCTGGCACTGACCTGGATCAAATCTTGATCTAGGTATTTTTATTTTATTATTATTATAATACACTTTTTTTTCTCTGCAAGGAGAGAGAGATGCAATGCATCTCTCTCCTCCATTCACAGAGAAAGGAAACACGGGGGCGGGCTTCAGTGACTTATTACTGTGATAGCCAATCTATCACAGCAGGTGACCTGGAATCGTGAGTTCTGATTGTTAGTATGGGGCCTAGGGCTCACTTTGAGACCCTGTTCTCTGCAGGAATTACGGGTGTGTTTCCTCCCAGCACAAAGGGAGATACTCAAATATGCGGCTCCACGGAATAAAACCCAGTCCAATGAGGACGCATATTTGTTACGTCGGTGTGAAGGGGTTAAAGTAGGACTGAAGGCAAATTGTTTTTTTTTTTTTTGTTTTTTTCAGAGTAAGGGCTCTTTCACACGGGGCGGATCAGTGATGATCCGCCCCGTGAACACCCGCTTGCTCAGCGGGGATCGCTCCGCCGATCCCCGCTAAACAGGAAAATGACAGGTCCATCGCTGCACACTGTGCAGCGATGGACCTGTCAGAGCGCCGCTCTCCCCTATGGGGGATCGGATGGTGACGGACCGTAGAGTCCGTCGTCACCCGATCCGAAAAAGGATGGAAAACTAGGGTTTTCCTCCGTTACACTTTTCGGATCGGAGCTGGTCGGATGTCAGCGGACATGTCACCGCTGACATCCGACACTCAATAGGGTAGGGATACATGTATGTCCGTTTTTCATCCGAAAACGGAAGTATGAAAAACGGACATACGGATCCCCCCGTGTGAAAGAGCCCTAAGAGAGGGTTTTAGCCCCTGTCAGTCCCCACACACACACACACACACACACACACACACACACACACACACACACACACACACACACACACACACACCTCATTCTTATTGGGGAGAATCTTCACTTCCTGTCCCATAGCCAAAGAGGAAATCCCTTGGGGCCCCCAGGTCACCAGAACTAGTGTCTCCATTGAAAGATTTCCCCTCTATTACCTTTCCGGGGACAACCCAAAATTTTGGATTTTCTTTTACTTTCTATTTCAATGATAAATCGTATATAACACCTCTGCGCTTAGTGTACATTAAACAAATCCAGAATGTGTAAAAATGAATCTTGCTTTGTAAGAAAGCAGCACACAGTGTTTGACTACTGCAACACCTAATGCATCATATGAAACTTAATTAGGTGTGCTAACCCTTTTAAATTTAAAACTGGGCAAACTAATGCTAATGTATAAAAGTAAGCAGTAATTAGTATAAAAATCTCAAACACATTAGGTCCATTGTGACAGAACTTAAAAAAATGTTTAGTGCAATGAATGATAAGAAAACAAACTGAACGTTTCATGTTGTAAAGCAAGGCTAAGAAACAGATCCGTTAGTAAAAGCAGCACACTTTACACACAACCGATCTCTGTTTCTTATCCTTGCTTTACAACATGAAATGTTCAGTTTTTCTTATGTGCCTAACATTGTTAGGCACACATTTAACCCCTTGATCGCCCCAGATGTTAAACCCTTTCCAGCCAGTGTCATTAGTACAGTGACAGTGAGTATTATTATTACCGATCACTGTATTAATATCACTGGTAGTGTCAGATTGTCTGCCGCAGTCCCACTTTAAGTCACAGATCACCACCATTAGCAGTATAAAAATAAATAAAAATTCCAGTATCTATACCATAGTTTTATCAAAGACATGTAGCAGAATACATTTTGGCCAACATTTTTGAAGAAATTTGATTGTTTAAATTTTTTTGATTGGATATGTTTTATAGCAGAAAGTATAAAATATATTTTTTTCTCAAAATTTTCGTTCTTGAGTATCAGCTGCAGCGAGGAGAGGTGCGGGGAGTGCCTGGATTCTTTCGTGAGGAAGGACGTCATCGCCCATCAAAACGCCACGAGAACTTGCAGAGCTCACACGGATTATTCATCACGTTGAATTTGCGAAGAATTTGGGCAGTTATTAATGATGTCAGGCGAGGAGCTGACAGAAGTGGTTCAAATAACGGTTGAAGAGTTGCATGATAACCACCCTGTCATGTTAGAAAATCATGAGGTAACGGAAGACGACATGCCGCCTTCACTGAAACGACAGAGGATAGAAATCGACTGTGAGGACCCATCCGTAAAGTCTTTCCTGTTCTCGATCAACCAAACGATCTGTCTGAGGTTGGATAGCATTGAGTCCAGGCTGCAGGTTCTGGAGGCCACTTATAAGTCACTAGAGGAGAAACTGGATATCATCTTGAACAAAAATTCAAACCCCATCCAAGTACCCATGGTGGCAGGCTCGCCACTTGGAGCAACTCAGACCTGGAACAAAGTGCGATGCGTTGTTCCTCAGACAACTGTTATCCTGAATAATGAAAGACAAAACTCTGTAGTGGCCAAGCTGCAGAGTCAGGAGGATTCAGTAAACAAGATAACAGAAAGTCTTGAAAATATACTTAATAGTGTGGTCCCTGGACGAAGACATAACACAATCGTGGTGAAGGTACCAGGCCCAGATGAAAGCCACAGTCATGATGATAATGACAGTGGATCAGAAACCAGTGATACAGTGTCCAACTCTGGACACTCCAACATGGGTAACAACGTTACCCTGATCACTCTGAACTGTGAAGAGGATTACCCCAATGGCACATGGCTCGGTGATGAAAACAACCCTGAGATGCGAGTGAGATGTCCAATCACAGCAGCCAACATGCTACACATCAGCACCAACTGCCGGACGGCAGAGAAGATGGCCCTTACTCTGCTTGATTACCTCTTCCACCGTGAGGTGCAGGCTGTCTCTAACCTATCAGGACAAGGAAAACACGGCAAGAAACAGCTGGATCCATTGATGATCTATGGCATAAGATGTCATATATTCCACAAGTTCCGAATCACAGAGTCCGACTGGTACCGGATAAAACAGAGCATTGACTCCAAGTGCCGCACAGCTTGGCGCAGGAAGCAGAGAGGACAGAGCTTGACTGTAAAAAGCTTCTCACGCAGAACCCCCTCAAACACTTCATACAACGCAGCTGATGGTGTACAGAATACTGTTTCATCTTCCAGTGACCTGCAGGAGACACCACCTCAGGCACTGCACTATGCTCTGGCCAATGCCCAGCAGGTGCAGATCCACCAGATTGGGGAAGATGGCCAGGTCCAGGTGGGACACCTGCATATTGCACAGGTACCGCAGGGAGAGCAGGTGCAAATCACTCAAGACAGCGAGGGCAACCTGCAGATTCATCAAGTCCACGTGGGTCAGGATGGCCAGGTTCTTCAAGGAGCCCAGCTCATAGCTGTTACCTCTGACCCATCATCTGGTGAAGTTAATGGCTCCCCAATACAGGCCAATGACATCCAGGTCCAGTACGTTCAGCTCGCACCTGTCACTGAACCGGCAGCCACTCAGGTCGTAGAACCTCTACAGTCTGCTCTTCAGACGGAGATGCATACAGAGCATGCATCAATCCAGATCCAATAATCCCTGCATCTGAGCAAGTCAGGAGCATGTGTGTGCCAGCCGTTATTTGCATGGATGGCACAGGAGCTGCACACACACACTCGCCAATGAAACCCACTAAGCAGACCTCATTGTGAATATCTCGGAGGACCAGATTGCAATGGAAGCAACTAGCTGTGCAGAATTCATTCAGTTGTTTGCACTCTCTAATATGCTATTTTTATATCCTCTGTATCTTAAAAAAAAAAAAAAAATAATAATTCTATCTTTAAAAGTGATGTTTTCTGTTTAATCTAGATCTTTGGTTTGCAGAAAAAAAAAATATTCAATGATCAAGGAACATTCACTCACTGTTCTCCCAGAAATCATAGGCCAATAAACCAAAACTGCTAAAAAACATTTTTTTTTCTTTTTTTTTGTTTATATCGCAAAACCTAGAAAAAAAAACAGTGGTGATCAAATACCACCAAAAGAAAGCTTTATTTGTGTAAAAAAAGATATAAATTTAGTTTGGGTACAGTGTTGCATAACTGCTCAATTACCAGTTAATGTAGCACAGTGTTAAATAGCAAAGAATGGCCTGGTCATTGGGGGGGGGGGTAAAATGTTGTGGAGGTCAAGTAAAGTGTAAATAAACTTCATTTTCGATTGAGTGGAAAGGGAATAACATCTGATCTGTTTTTTTTTTTTTTTTTTTTTTTGTCATCACCCTCTCCATTTGCCCTGTTTACTGTTGTCATCAAAAGTGAAAGTAAAAGAAAATCCCAAATTTTGGGTTGACACGAGAACTCTAATAGAGGGGAAATTTTCCAATTGGTACAACCCAGGATTCCCTCATTTTGGAGGCATTTCTTCTCACTTGTGTGTGTTTTTTATTTAATTTTTTTTACAGGTAAACGCTTTAAAAAAAAAATACAGGAATTTAGTTTTTTGTAGAATCATACTTGCCTAGGTGGATGCAGCATCGGTCCAATGCTTCATCTGTTCCCTGCCGGCTCGAACACTGAGAACCAATTAATCAAACCCTGCCGATTTGCTCGGTTCCCAGATCTCTGTGAGCAGAGAGCTGGTGACTGTCAGGCACCGGCTCTCTGCTCTGCCCCCCCACGTTCACTGGAGCGCTGGGCTGTGGAAGGGGCAGGAGCGGCTGGCTCAGGCTCTCAGCGGCTCGCTAAGAGGCTGGGCCGTGTGTCGTTTTAGGCGTGTGGGCGGATCCCGACATATGGTCGCAATCTCTTCCAAGCCTGGACCGGCTCTGATGTCAGCAGGCTTCAGCCCCGCTGTCTGCTGAAAACAGGTCACAGGAGTGCAGACCGAACTGCACTCCTGTGATCCCCAGAAGTACAGCCAAACAAGCTTTGGCTGTACTTCTCTTTTTAAGGTTTACTTTAATTGGCTGCGCCTTTCATGTGGCTTCAGTAATTTGAATCACAGACTCAGAATAAGTACGCCCTTTTCTAATCCACATGATAGTATCAGCTCAGTGACTCTTAAAGTCCTGCAGACAGGCAAGTATAATTTTCAAAAGGTCAGCAGTGGCAGTCTTTAAATGATGGTTTCTACAGGTTTCCATTATATTCAGAAATGCAAACAAGGCTATTGTAAATGAAGAATTGCATATAGTTCGACTCTCAGGTAGTCATTGGTCTCAGAATGGGTTAAGATGGGTAATTGTGGTGTAGTCCATTTAGCAATAGTGTGCTGGACTAGAGTGTTGTGTAGTTTCCAGTGTAAACGAAGAGCATTGGTAAACATGCCAAGAATAAGTAGTTGTCCTGCTTCGCACGGGTGTGCCACTCCCTTAACCGCAGTGTCCACCAAAAACAATCAATTGAGTTTCCCATCACCTGGCCGCTTTAAGTGGCTGGGGGCTCATGTAATTGCTTTCCCATCACAATGTATACACAACTGTTGTTTCACTAACAGCTGTGCTTTCTGTAGTGATGCTGTGATTGGACCACAGCTGTCACATGGTATCTGTGGCCAAACACAGCACCCTGTACCATGTCATTAGCTGTAGCTGATCACAGCAGGTCAACAGAAAGCAAGCTGTCATGAATGAAAACCCAATCATGACAGTTCAAATGATTGCTGTTAGCATTCATCACTGTAACGGCAATCGCAGTGTAAAAAAAAAAAAAAAGGTAAAAAGTTTAATTCAATAAAAAATATTTTACTTGCAAGTTCTAACGAGCAGGGCACTTTGATTCCTCCTGTCTTGAATTGTATTGTAACTGTACTGTTTCCCCCTAACGTTGCAGTTGGTGCTATATAAATCCTGTACAGTAATAATTGTGGAAAACAAAACCTTTTTTTAAAAAAAATTGTGATAAATTACCACTCCAAAAAACTTGCCATGCCCCAGATTGTCTACTTTCCAAAAAGGGGTCATTTGGGGGTAATTGTACTGTCCTGGCATTATAGTGCCTCAAGAAATGAGGCTGAGAGTACATCAGAATAAATCAATTTTCAAATATATACCATAGTTTGTAGACTACAACTTTCCTACAGAATAAATAAAACACACTCATTTGTGTTATTTTATTTCAAAGAAATGTAACGAAACACAATTTTTGGCCTACATTTATGAAGAAAGAATATTTCTTTGCAAAATTTTATAACGAAAAAGAACATTTTTTTTTTTTTTCAAAATTTTTGGTATTTCATTTATATAGCAAAAAATAAAAAACCCAATGGTGATTGGATAATTTTAGTTGGGGTACAGTGTTACATGACCGTGCAATTGCCAGTTAAATTAGCACAGTGCTGAACATCAAAAATTTGGCCTGGCCAAGAAGAGGGTAAATCTTCCGGAGGTCAAGCGGTTAATGAAGTTCTCCAGGAAATAATTAAAGAGTAAGACCCCATTCACACAGGGACGACTTGTCAGGTGACCTAGTCGCCTGACAAGTCGCCTCCCGTTCTGTGCTATGGAGCCGTTCTAAGGGGAGCGATGCAAGTCGCTCCGACTTAGAAAAAGGTTCCTGTACGACTTCGGGGGCGACTTGCATAGACTTCTATACAGAAGTCGTTTTGCAAGTCGCCTGGGCAGTCGTGTGCAGGTCGCCTCGGTGAGGCGACCTGCAAGTCGTGTTGCCCCTGTGTGAATGGGGTCTAACTGCAGTCTGCTCACATAATTTGTAATAAAAACATCTTTGCCATTCTGAAGCTTCCCTCCAACCACTTTGCATATTATTTATATATGCTGTGATTCTGTACTTGCCAAATATGCTGCAGAAATCTTCCTCTACTAAGCCTGGCTGCAATCATTTTAACTGTGGGCAGCTGAAGCTGCTGCCTGTTCACTTCCTGGATTTACACACACGCCTCTGCAGCTCTCATTTGCCATCTTATGACTCATCACCCCCCCCCCTACCTTCCTGGCAATCTCTCTCTCTATCGAGAGAGCTGTGCATGATGTCATAAGACAGGAAGAGAGCGGCATTTAGGTTAAAAACATCCAGTTTATTCGGTCATAATCAACTCACATTTGAGTAGAAATAAGCAGGCATGTGTGTAATATATCCGCTGGCATCCAGCTCATTAACTTCCACCAGAAAGCCCTGACTGGTCCTGATGGGACAGGAGACTTGTAAGGGGAGTTTCTGCCATGGGTACTGATTTAGATATGTATTTACCAAATCCTAAAATGTCAGTTTTCAGTGAAATGTCCTTTTAAGGTAATTAAGACCTGACAGATGTGCCTACTATCGTCCTGTGAGTACAAGATTACAATAAGCCAATGTTTTTCAGATTTTGGTTTCTTGATCATTCTCTTGGTGTTCCTTCACAACAAAACATTTAACTATAATAATGATATCCAGCAAATTACACCGAGGAGCTATTATTGCACTTGCTTTTAATGCTTCACTGTATCATCCCTTTTAGATCAACAAAACTGTAGAAAATACTTTTCCTATCAAACCTTATCCTGCATCCCTTATAAAAATAGTTGGTAAACAATTATGAATTTTGCTATTTCTAGAAACCTGATTTTATTAGACTGATTGCAATGATGCATATTCTTGTAATTTGACTGGATTCAGATTTGTGGAGCATGTTGCACGTTTGTTCTACTATGCATAACAGTTAAACGCAGTAATGGACTTTACTGCAGCTCAAAGTAATGTGCAAACATGGTTCACTGAACCATTGATTTTGCTAGAGCGTAGTGTAAATGCAATTTATGTACATATGTTCACCCATGTAAGTGTTTACTGTAATTATTTTGCTTTTTTGTTTGATGTTCATTTTTTTTTATTCTCTCATCTTGAGTGGGCAGGATAAAAAAAAAAAATCAATTCACCAATGACCATAAGAGTGCCTGTGTTTGACTCTCGTGCATCTTTTCATTGCTGCATATGGCATCTAGAGGATGATTAGGAATACATAATATCCTTATGTGCTGATTTTGTCATATGCAGAAGCATTTATTTACTTTATAGCCAAATCTGTAAAGGTGTTGCCAAAATTGGGTTTCTTAGACTTAGGCTTTGTGTCTATGGCCAGCTTTAAATGATGGGAACTATCCATGATAAACAATATTTAAAATGTCTTTGTCGGTAAAGATTATATGTTCTTTATTTGTGAATGAAAACAGACAGTTTTGCGGATAAGGGTCCCAAAGGACATTGCAAGCTGCTGGATGACATGGTTGTTATTCTGAGCATACCTGTCCATTAAGCCAGGTGTTCAACATTTTTGTCCCTGCGGGGAAGAAATTAACTTTGGGGATATGAATATCTGTAGTTGAGCAGCTGCCTGCTAGATTTCTCAACAGTTGCTTATGCAGTTTCTTGCACATTTTAAAGTAAGTCATCTTTAGTAATTTTGTGGCTTATATGCTGCATTTCAATTGGTTACATTTCCTTTAGCCTCTATCATTGCCCTCTTAAAGCATTTCTTAATCCAAAAAAAAAAAAAAAAAAGCAACCAGATCCTGTTCCCTTAAAGCATGGTATACAGCACAGTGCTTGTGCTGTGTCATTTTGGCCCTCTGTATACACTAAAAAACCTGTCTGATCCTGCCTGGCTATACCCTCCCCTTCCGCTCCTGCTGCTCTCATATCTTCTAATAATTTGTCTTATCCCCTCTGTACCATTATACAGATCTGTACCTCTATAAACACGGCTCCCGGCACTGAGCTAATGGTCGGCACTCTCTCGCCTCTCTCTCCTCTCTCCCCCCTCCCTGGCTGACGTCGGCGGGAGGGCTCTGCCCCGCCCACTGCAGCTGTGAGTCGAAGAAAGGTGAGGAATCAGGTGAGCGCCAAGAGCGGAGCTTTTATCGGTACAGATTGGCGGATTTTTTTACATTACAAAGGGACGCATGTTATAATGGTACAGAGGGGATAAGACAATTTATTAGAAGTGTGTTAACCACTTTAATGGTTAGTCTTATAGCATTGGGTGGATAATTCCGTTCAATCTGGGTGGCACTTTTTAAGACGTACAGTACAAGAAATTTCAACTTGATCCTGGTATTTGCTATAGCTTAGATTTATTTAAACTTATCCTGTTGATAAACTTCTGGTACTTGATAGTAAAATGTATTCTTTTTCAATTTCTAGTAGGTTTCTAAGAACCGAACCATGGACAAACACAAAGTGAAGAGACAACGTCTGGACCGAATCTGTGATGGTTAGAAAATATAATTTATAATTAGTCTTTTGTATTGTTCTATTAACTGGTCTTTTATTAGACAATTTGGAGACCCTTGTTCTATTGTATAGAATCCTATTCCATTCTTTAACGTATAGCTAAAGGCAAAACCTTTCTTTAGTTTTGGACAGAGCGAAGAGGAATTATAACCTCTGTCAATTTTTATCGCTGTGTGTTCCCCCGTTAGGGAGATTCACCCTTTCTGACTGTGTCCTGTTTTATCATTATCATTGTAAGTAAAAGCAAATCCCAAATTTTGGGTTGTCCCCTGAAAAGTAACAGAGGGGAAATCTTTCAATGGGGATACTAGTTTTGGTGACCTGGGGGTTCCCAAGGGATTCCCTCAATTTGCAGGGATTTTCTCTCACTTCGTGTTTTGGCAATGGCACAGATGGCCAAAAAATGAACCAACAGGTGTTCTAACCCTGCTTTAGGCGCCGTTCACACCTAAGCGTACTGGAATTGCAGCAAAACATAGGATGCGTTTGCGATGCCATTATTTTTCAATGGAACCCTAAACCCGGTGTGATTTTACCACAATTGTCAAGCGTCAAAAAATCGCAACACAAAATGCTCCTGACTCTGTGCCAAGACTTGCTACATGAGCTTCATTGGAGCATTTTCAGAGTGGGGGGAGGCTCATTTAATTAATCCACAGATAAAAAAAAGCTTAAAAAAAAAAAGTGGTGCAGTAGCGGTCGCTGCACTCTGGTATGGTATGAATGAATTGAGCCTTGCTCTAATCTAATTCTTGATCTAAAATGAAAAAAGTTTTGCCTTTTTTAGTTCCACTTTTAAGTCCAAATCTAGCCTAAATGTTTTAGTTTTGAATAGAGAGGAAATGGGTTGGGTTCTGTCCGATTGTCACTGCCAGTGAGTCTATTGGGTAGATCATCTTATGGTTTTTGGGTTTTTTTTCTGACCACAGAAAGAGCCAGCAATAAAAAAAAAACACTGCTTGCAAAAGGATGTACCTGTATGTCCTTGAGTTTAAGTGGTTTTACCAGGATCGTGGCATTTTCTGCCAGTTAAAGCGGAGTTCCGTCCAAAAGTAGAACTTCCGCTCGTTCGCCTTTTCACGAGCATGCACAATTTTAAATGCCTTTATCTTTACCTCTCATATGAGTATGCGTACTGGTTCGATACCTTAGAATGTAAAGCAAGACACTAGTATTTACAGAAAAATAATTGTATTTATTTTAGGTACTTCTATAGCGCTGTCCATTTATGCAGCGCTTTACACATATATTGTACATTTAGCTCCATATTGCTGGTATGACAGGTTCTCCTTAAATGTAAAAGTTGCTAGAGTAGTCTTAATGGCCCCTATGTTCTTGGCAAATAAATCATGCTATTAAATATGGAAAAGTTAATAAGAATGTGCAAAAGAATAAAAGTGGTCTGCTCTATTTCTATAGTAAAGCAATAAAGGAAACGGTTTACTGATAAGTACACATTAGCTTAATAAATAGAGTTAAGAAATAAATATTTGTAAGTTCTTGCTAAATGTCTATTAAGGAATCGTTCACATGGGGCATGCTAAAGTGTACGCCCGTGGAGGATTGTTCACCCACATGGGGTTACACAGGTGTTCCGTGCTTCTCCGTGCCAGCAGACTCATTCGTGTCAGGACACATGGGCAGATGCTGCTTCCCATCTGATGACATGCATGGGCACGGCCCCGAACGCAGACAGTGTGAGTTAAGGGGCACGCACCAACACAGATGTCAGATTGAGAGTAGCGGCTGTGTCCGTGCAGCTGCCTCGTCTAATTTAACATCAGTGGGACTGCCTGCACAGGGAGGCACAGAACACCTGTGTATGCCCAAGCAGGTAAACGCAGCCCTCCATGGGCGTGCACTTCAGTACTTCCCATGTATCTACACTTGAACACTTGCTGCTATCTGGGATGTTGGTTATGGTGCCTTTGCTAAGAAAATCTACAGTGCAGACACCCAGGCATGTTTTCACAGTTTCACTAAATCCTATTGGGCTGCTGTCTTTGGTTCTGGTTTAATTTATCCTTCAACAAGAATGATGTGCTGCAGGCTTCTATTTCTTGGTTCCCTTTAGCTGTCACTTTTGCAGGATTTTCTGGGATATTTTGAACACCCCCCCCCCCCCTTTCTTTTTTTTCTTCTATTGGATGCTTCTTAAAAATGCTTAAGCTCCTCCCTTTGTCCTAGCTTTGCAAGTGTTTAAGAAGTGATGGTAAGAGCAGCCATTGTCTTTATAATGGAGGGGGTCTTCCATTGCCACAGAAAAACGACTATACCCTTGTATCTATAGTTTTTCTTTATGTACTGGAAAGGATTTTATGGCAAATTTAAAAAATCTTTTAATTAGACTGAACAATATTTTGAACAAGCTAAATATTAGTAAAGTGAGGGAATAACATCAATACTTTCTCAACATTATTTTAGTGTTCACTCTAAAGGTATTACTGTAATGTAGTCTTGCTGTATATTTATTATTGTTTGCTTTTTGTAGGTATCCGACCACCAATCCTTAATGGTCCTATGCCAGTCCGTCCTTTGGTGGCTCTATTGGATGGAAGAGACTGCACAGTTGAAATGCCTATATTAAAGGATGTGGCTACAGTGGCATTCTGTGATGCTCAATCTACACAAGAAATTCATGAGAAAGTAATCTTTTTTTCCCTTTATTTCAGTTCTTCAAAAATTATCTTACTGATGGAATAAAAACCTTTCTGGTTTCACTGGTTTTTGTGCCTTACTGATAGAATTAAGACACAGCAAGACTGTTTAGACATGCAAATGGCAACAAAGTTAGGTGTTTACATGCTGCGGTCACGATGCTTCACGCCCGTGGCAAAATCTATTCAATATATTGTGACCAGCTGTCGGTAAGCCTGCTCAATACCTGCATAGGCCCCTCAACCGCTTGTAAAGCACACGGTTGCAGTACGTTTTTGGAAAAAAAAATGGGGCTAAATCATGAGGTGAGGAGGCATCACATTGCCTTCTAACTTCCTGTCAATCGCCTCTTAAAGGTGATCCGACTGCAGATCGCTCTACAGAGGAGCAATGGAGTTAGACCTAAATCCAGCCTATATGTTTTTTTAATCCTTTTTTTTTTTTTTTGCTCAGACATTCTGTGTGCAGTGGATTTACAATATCTTTCCCTAACCATTTAAAGCCCTTTAATAAATATTTTTCCCAAAAGAGAACCACATTGACAGTTAGAATTTTGTTTGTTTAAGAAAATGTTTCCATCCTGCTCCTTCAAACTTTTTCATCACTATGAAGAAAAACAAAGTTGTATGACCAGCTTAAAGTTGGGTACACACTATATGAAAATTGGGCGAACGTTCATCCTATTTTTCTCGATGGTTTCACAGCAAATCGGAACCGATGAACGAAGAATCGTACGATCATTCTCGAAAGACAAAGGCTTTTTTTTGTTGTGCAGTATTTCTTTTCTGATTTTTCTCGTACGAAACCGGTACAACTTAAACAAACATTATTTGTTCTGTTCCTGTACGAGATAAATTTTGGAGTTTGTCCCTTTGGGAATTTTCGTACGAAAATTCGTAATCGGCTGTCGAAAAGTTGTGTACACACTATATGAAAATTTTACAAAAATTCTTTGGACGAAAATGTTTGCCCGATTTTCTTACAGTGTGTACGAGCCGTTACTCCCTCATTCTCATTGGCGTTTCAGACTTGCACTTTAACCAGCCAGTAGGCTGCAGCTTCTGTGACTTCAGCAGTTCTACTGTTCTTGCTAAGCATTTAAATCATAGCCCGCATCCCAATAGCTGTTTATGCTGGCTATATGAGATTCTCATCACCAGGATAATGACAAGCAAATGTAATTATCCATGCTTTGATGTTTTGTATTCTATAACCAGTGTTTTCTTTGCCATGCTTTGTTTTGTAAAGGTATTAAGCGAAGCTGTGGGAGCCCTTATGTATCACACAATTTCCCTATCTCGAGAGGACTTGGAGAAGTTTAAGGCACTTCGTATCATCATAAGGATTGGCAGTGGATATGACAATATTGATATTAAGTCTGCGGCTGAATTAGGTAAATTGGAATTTTTTTTTTTTTTTTTCTTGCATAGTCGTAGAAGAGTAATATTAATGATTAATGGTATTTTTGTTTTTCCTAGGGATTGCAGTTTGCAATGTTCCCTCGTCTTCAGTAGAGGAGACAGCTGATTCAACCCTCTGCCACATTTTGAACCTGTACCGACGGGTCACATGGCTGCACCAAGCTATGAGGGAGGGGAACCGAGCATCCAGTGTGGAACAAATAAGAGAGGTGGCTGGCGGGGCTGCCAGAATCCGTGGGGAGACTTTAGGAATCATTGGACTTGGTAAAACTCGGTCTAATAAACACATAGACTTCAACATTATTAGCCATCTAATTGATTAGTATAGTCAGCAATGTTTACATTTTATATTATTTTGGTTTGTACATTCGTACATTTATCATAAATAATGACTTTTTATGGCCTATTGGTTTGTAGGTCGGGTTGGACAAGCTGTTGCTCTGCGCGCAAAAGCATTTGGATTTACTGTCATATTTTATGATCCCTATCTTTCGGATGGAGTAGAGCGCTCTTTAGGTCTGCAGAGAATGGGAACTCTTCAGGAACTGCTAATGCATAGTGACTGTATTACACTTCACTGCAGTCTGAATGAGCACAACCATCACCTCATTAATGATTTCACCATAAAGCAGGTATGCCACCTTTTTGAGCAGCTTTTTTTTTTTTAGGTTTATATGCTTGTGAAATGCACACTGATTGAAATATGTGACATTTAAGAGATAGCAATGCTTTGCATAATTTGCAAACAACCTTGTGTGGCTCTGGAGATTTCAGACTTCAAAACCGGTGCAGTGGTTTCTCTAAAATAGAAAAGCTGTACAATGTCATATATGTTTAATCCATTTTTATTGGTTTTTGCAAAGTGGAACAGTGTGGTACATACAGAAAATTCCAGTACAATATAGGACAAGCAGAGAAAGCTCATGAAAAAAGAAAACAGGGCAAAATGAAGAGTCAACACAGCATATCTTGGGAGGTAACAAAACAGGCCATTGATGGCCACAGCCAGTGTAACCAAATACAATTTGCACAGACATATTGGGTGCAATAAGAGTCTTTGTACATGGACACGAAGAGGGCTCCTAAAAGGGAGTGATAGTTATGATCTAGTCAAGGTATAAGCCCATAACCTTTCACAAGGGCCAGGGAAAACCATCCTGTCTGTAGACTTTGTCATATCAATAAGAAACATATTATAGATATGAGTAGATGTGAAAAGATAGAAATTGACAATATGGTAGGATAGAAAGAGAAAAGGAGAGGGGGGGGGGGGGGGGGGGGACTCGGAGCTGCCCCAAAAGCTTACGAACTATAGTACATCAGGTCTCCAGTTACCTATCCCCAGAAAGCCTGTCAGTTAAAGGAGGCAAAGTTGGAGGAGTACCTGAAATAAGTCCATACAGTCCATGTTAAATTATTGGTTTCTGACTTGCCATTTTCCCAGGAGACCATCTGCTCTGACACAATGTCATATTTAAATGGTTTCTCTTACAGTCAGAGATATCCCATGGCTTTTGGACATCCTGAAGTAATCGTTTACATTTTGTAAACCGTAAAAGCAATTACCATGTTCAGAATCTTTTATCATTATCATCATCTAATGAAACCCTACTTTATCTTAAACTAGAGAAATTTTATAGTGCATCCTGTAGATATGAGATATCAAAAAGGAGTAATATAATAAAATAAAGGCAATAAGGAAAACTATTAAAAGCAAATTAAATAGTAGCAACGTGTTACTCCTTTTTGTCTGTGTTATGATATAATACAACTGTCTTCCTTAAAGCTTGTTTACATCGAGTGGTGAAAACCACAATACAGAATTGACACTTGCCTTTCGGTGCATAATGGGGAGAATGGCAGACACAAAGTCTTGGGCAGTGAAACATTACAAAGTAAAACTGCACTAAACCATCGCAACCTTTCATATTTCAAATTTAAGAACAGTGGAAGTTGAAATCCTTTTTGCTGTTCTCAGATACTGAGTTTGGTCCCTTTTGATTTAGTCTGGCAATCTTGACTTTGTATAAACTTTGATTTCTGAGAGAAATCCTTTTTTGTGTCCGTGAGATCATGGAAAATCTTTTCAAATCTAAAACACCTTTTTTTTAATTACCAATAATATATACACCCATGCAAAAATGTTTAAAAGCTCATTTGTGTGTTTGTTTTTTTTTTAAATTTATTTACAAATTCTTTAATTAGCAAGGAAGCAGTTTCTAATATATCCATTCAATAAAAAAAATGAATGAACTACAGCCATAGATAGAAAATACAACCATAAACTTCTGGTAGTTTTAACTGCTGAACAGTATAGTAAACAGGGAATGGTAACATGTATAGGCTGAGTGAGGTAAAGCAATTCACTATAGCAGCCAAAAATAGGTCCAGTCCGTGAAAGGGGGGTGTGAGCAAGGCCTAAAACAGAAAGGTCCTGAGACCGGAAGTGGGCACAATTCAATAGCAATAATATGGCTGCAATGAGGGCAGATAAAATGCCTATTCACAGCAGAGAGAGAACTGCTGGATTTTTTTTTTTTTTTATAAAAAGGGAAGGAGGGAGGAAGAAGAGTGATAAGTGAAACAGGAAAAGAAAGGGAGGGAAAAAACTTGTGGTTTTTGCTTGTCACCTTGACAAATTCAGAACAGTTTTTGGCCACTCTTGAAGGACAGTGTAGAGTAGACAGTGAAGGATAACCCCTTACTCTGCATTCATTTTCAAGACTGCCACAGTACTTCAGTGTTTTGGTTGGGCAGCCATTTTCAAGGAGTTTGATTATAGATATTAGGGGTGCACATCTTCACTGGCCTCACGATTCGATTGCGATTATCATAGCTTCAATTCCGCGATGCATCACGATTACTGCCCATATTTTTATGTGGGCGTGTAAGATGGCTGGCAAATGCTGGCGAGGCAGACATGAGAGGAGAGACGGCGTGCTGGGATGACGTCAAGAGATGCAGGTGTGTGTGTGTGTGTGTGGGGGGGGGGGGGGCAGGGTGGTGTGTACAGTATACAGCGGTGTGTGTGTAGGGGGGGGCAGGGTGGTGTGTACAGTATACAGCGGTGTGTGTGTGTGTGTGTGTGTGTGTGGGGGGGGGGGGGCAGGGTGGTGTGTACAATATACAGCTGTGTGTGTGTGGGAAGGGGACTGTATAGTATACAGGTGTGTGTGTGGGGGCAGGGAGTGTACAGTATACAGGTGTGTGTGGGGGCAGGGAGTGTACAGTATACATGTGTGTGTGGGGGCAGGGGAGTGTATAGTATACAGGTGTGTGTGGGGGCAGGGAGTGTACAGTATACAGGTGTGGGGGGGGGGAAGGGGAGTGTACAGTATACAGGTGTGTGGGGGGGAGTGTACAGTATACAGGTGTGTGTTGGGGGGTTACAGTATACAGGTGTGTATGTGGGGGGGGGGGGCAGGGGAGTGTACAGTATACATGTGTTTGTGTGGGAGGGGCAGGGGAGTGTACAGTATACAGGTGTGTGTGTGTGTGGGGGGGAGTGTACAGTATACAGGTGTGTGTGTGTGGGGGGGGGGAGTGTACAGTATACAGGTGTGTGTGGGGGGCGAGTGTACAGTATACAGGTGTGGGGAGGGAGAGTGTACAGTATACAGGTGTGTGTGTGGGGAGGGAGGAGTGTACAGTATACAGGTGTGTGTGTGGGGAGGGGGGAGTGTACAGTATACAGGTGTGTGGGGGGAGGGGAGTGTACAGTATATAGGTGTGTGGGGGGGGGGGGAGTGTACAGTATATAGGTGTGTGGGGGGGGGAGTGTACAGTATATGGGTGTGTGTGGGGGGGGGAGTGTACAGTATATAGGTGTGTGTGGGGGGGAGGGGAGTGTACAGTATATAGGTGTGTGTGGGGAGGGGAGTGTACAGTATATAGGTGTGTGTGTGGGCAGGGGAGTGTACAGTATACAGGGGTGTGTGGAGTGTACAGTATACAGGGGTGTGTGGAGTGTACAGTATACAGGGGTGTGTGGAGTGTACAGTATACAGGGGGGTGTGTGGAGTGTACAGTATACAGGTGTGTGTGGAGTGTACAGTATACAGGTGGGTGTGTGTGGAGTGTACAGTATACAGTATACAGGGGTGTGTGGGGAGGGGAGTGTACACTATACAGGGGTGTGTGGGGGACGGTACAGTATACAGGTGTGCCAGGGTGGGAGGGGTGTACAGTATACAGGTGTGGGAAGGGTGTACAGTATACAGGTGTGCCAGGGTGGGAGGGGTGTACAGTATACAGGTGTGCCAGGGTGGGAGGGGTGTACAGTATACAGGTGTGCCAGGGTGGGAGGGGTGTACAGTATACAGGTGTGCCAGGGTGGGAGGGGTGTACAGTATAGAGGTGTGTTAGGGGGGTATACAGGTGCATTTGTAGGTGGGGAGGGTTGTACAGTAGTATACACGTGGGGGGGGGTGCATAATACAGCTGTTTAGACAGTTCGGTGTCCCCTGGCAGTAGTTCCTTTATATCACACATGAGGCAGTCAGGCTGTGTGATGAGGTGACTCGCCGTCAAGCTGGGGACGATCAGTGTGATGAGTACGGGGCTCCATCCCAGCTCCTAACATCACTAGACACTGACTCTTTTCTTCTCTATTACCGACCACAGACTCCGCCCTCTTCCTGACTCTGGACCTCCCAAACCCGCCTCCTAGGCGACGTCATACGGAGCTACTTATTCTTCTTTCCACCTTCCTCAGAAGTCACAGGACTCCACCCCCCGCAGTCCTCCGTCCCCCCAGCCCCGCGCTGGATGACATCAGGAGAGGCAGGGCGTGTCAGGATGACGTCAGTCAGGCAATCGCGATTCAGCTGGTCTTTGCATCGATGCAGAATTGTTGAAGGCTGAATCGCGATGCATCGATGCGACAATTAATTTAAACACCCCTAATAGATATACTGGAATAATTAACCACTTGCTGACCATGTGGGCGGCTCGTACAGGCATAATTGCATATCTGTATGCCGGCATTGTCTCACGGCGTCAGGACATGCGCATCCCCCTGGCCGACTCCCTCTGTAATTGGATGCATTGGAATTTTGTCAATGGGTCACAGCCCAGAGCCCTGTACAGAGGGAATGATCTGTTTTTCCTTCTGCCAGATATTACACACATTAACCCCTTAATCTCCTTAGATGTTAACCTTTTCCAAGCCAGTGTCATTAGTACAGTGATGGTGTATATTATCACTGATCAATGTATTGATGTCATTGGTGGTGTCTGTGTACCTCCCAGTCAGTGTCAGATTGCCTGCTGTACTATCAGTCACACTAGAAGTTAATCTCCGGCATTGCACGTATAGAAAAAAAATTTATAAAAATTCCAGTATAAATGCAATAGTTTGTAGACGCTATATCTTTTACACAAACCAATAAATATACTGCTTTGTGTAAAAGATATAGCATACCATACCAAAGACATGAAGCAGAATACATTTTGGGATAAATTTATGACGAAATTACCGTAGATTTTTTTTTTTTCCTTTCTTTTACTGGATATGTTTTAAAACAAAGTAAAAAATGTGTTTTTTGTTTGTTTTTGTTTTTTTCATCAATTTTCAGTCTTTTTTTTTCCGTTTTATATAATAAAAGGTAACAAAAAAACAATGGTGATCAAATACCACCAAAAGAGCTCTATTTTTGTGGAAAAAAAAAAACCTTCCGGAGCTCAAATGGTTAAACCCGTGTTGGTAAAAAATCCCTTGGATCTTTTTAGTAAAAGCAATGTGGAGTTCTGTGCTTGCTCAATAATTGTGTTGTGCTCTCTTACATTTTTAGTTTTTTTTTTTTTTTACATTTTATACAGATGAGGCAGGGTTGCTTCCTGGTAAACACAGCTCGTGGAGGACTTGTGGATGAGAAAGCGCTAGCCCAGGCTTTAAAAGATGGCCGAATCCGTGGTGCTGCGCTGGATGTCCATGAGTCTGAACCTTTTAGGTGTGTATTTTTTGTTTTCTAAGCTGATATATTTATTTTTTCTCTCTGATAAATAATGGCAAAGCATTACTACTCTGATTCAATGTCCACCTTTTAGCTTTTCTCAGGGATCTTTAAAAGATGCCCCTAATTTGATCTGTACCCCACATACTGCTTGGTACAGTGAGCACGCTTCAATTGAAGCAAGAGAAGAGGCAGCTAAAGAAGTTCGTAGAGCCATTGCAGGTATATATATAAAAAAAGAAAATGTAATTGTTATAAAGTATGCAGCATTGTTTAATATTTATTGTACTTTATTTTCTTTGAGCATGGGCTTTGATTTTCCTTTTTTGCAGGTCCAATTCCAGATTGCTTGAGAAATTGTGTAAATAAGGAGTATTTGATGGCAGCTGCACAGTGGTCAGGAATGGAGTCTGTTCATCCAGAGCTTAATGGGGGGGCAGCAGCAGGATATAGGTAAGTGGAATTCAAGTAGTTATCTGGAAATATTAAAATGTTAGTGTAGTCACTACTCCTATGCGTCTTCATAATAAAACATGCAAGCTTCCATATCATATGAATCCATTCATTTTTAAACAGATTTTATGTACTTATCTGAGGGTCATCATACATGTTAAAATTGGGCTGTACAATCAACTTTAGGTTTACCATATTTATGTAATATAAAGGCTTTCCTAAAGTATCCAATCAGGCAGGGCCTTGAGCTACATAGTTCATGGTAGATCTAAAGGAGATTGTACAATCAGGTTGTAATGTGTGGTGAGCTTTAGTTTTCATATTGAGATTTCTTGTAGATTAAAAGGTTACAAGCATATGATAAACTGATGAAACCTGGTCAATAGAACTTGTTTGGTAAACAGTAAAAATTATTTCACTCTGGTGACATGAATATTTTGTTTTAACCACTTGCTGACTGCACACTGTAGTTTTACTGCTACAGTGTGGGCTGGCTGCGCAGAAACCATGTATATAATCGTGATTCTGCATTTCCAGGTATATAGTTAACCTTTTGATTGCCCTAAATGTTAACCCCTTCCAAACAAGTGTCATTAGAACAGTGTCGGTGTATATTAACAATGATCACTGTATTAGTGTCACTGGCAGTCAGTTCCCACAAAGTGTTAGTGTCAGATTGCCCTCAGTCCCGCCATAAGTGGCTGATCACTGCTATTACTAGTATAACAAAATATAATAAAAATTCCAGTATATATCTCATAGTTTGTAGACACTATAACTTTTGTGCAAACCAATAAATATACACTTATTGGGATTTTTTTTTTTTTTTTTTTTAACCAAAGACGTAGCAAAATACACTTTTGGCCTATATGTATATTATCTCACAAAAATCTAAATTTCTTCACACAGTATTTCACAAAAGTGAGTACACCCCTCACATTTTTGTAGATATTTTATTGCGTCTTTTCATGTGACAACACTGTGCTACAATGTAAGGTAGTGAGTGTACAGCTTTTTATAAAAGTGTAAATTTGCTGTCCCCTCAAAATAACTCACTACACAGCCATTAATGTCTAAACTACTGGCAACAAAAGTGAGTACATCCCTAAGGCCCCTTTCACACTGGGGCGGTTTGCAGACGTTATTGCGCTAAAAATAGCACCCGCAAACCGCCCCTAAACAGCCTCCGCTGTTTGTTCAGTGTGAAAGCCCGAGGGCTTTCACACGGAAGCGGTGCGCTGGCAGGAGAAGAAAAAATCTCCTGCAAGCCGCATCTTTGGAGCGGTGAAGGAGCGGTGTATTCACCGCTCCTAAACCACTCCTTCCCATTGCAATCAATGGGACAGCGTGGCTATACCGCGGCTATAGCCGCGCTATACAAGGGGTTTTAACCTTTTTCCGGCCGCCAGCGGGGGGTTAAAACCGCACCGCTAGCGGCCGAATACCACGGTAAAATAGCGCTGTTTTACCGCCGACGCCCCCTACCGGCCCAGTTTGAAAGGGGCCTAAGTGAAAATGTCCAAATTGGGCCCAAAGTGTCTCTTTTGTGTGGCCACCATTATTTTCCAGCACTGCCTTAACCCTCTTGGGCAGGGAGTTCACCAGAGCTTCACAGGTTGCCTCTGGAGTCCTCTTCCACTCCTCCATGAGGACATCACGGCGCTGGTGGATGTTAGAGACCTTGCGCTCCTCCACCTTCTGTTTGAGGATGCCTCACAGATGCTCAATAGGGTTTAGGTCTGGAGACATGCTTGGCCAGTCCATCACCTCTACCCTCACATTCTTTAGCAAGGCGGTGCTCATCTTGGAGGTGTGTTTGGAGTTGTTATGTTGGAATATTGCCCTGCGGCCCAGTCTCTGAAGGGAGGGGATCATGCTCTGCTTCGGTATGTCACAGTACATGTTGGCATTCATGGTTCCCTCAACGAACTGTAGCCCCCCAGTGCCGGCAGCACTCATACAGCCCCAGACCATGACACTCCCACTACCATGCTTGACTGTAGGCAAGACATACTTGTCTTTGTACTCTTCACCTGGTTGCCGCCACAAACGCTTGACACCATCTGAATCAAATAATTTTATTCCAAGTTTTTCTTCCAGTAGTCCATGTCCTTTAGTCTGCTTGTCTTCAGCAAACTGTTTGCGGCTTTCATGTGCATCATCTTTAGAAGAGGCTTCCTTCTGGGAGAACAGCCATGCAGACCAATTTGATGCAGTGCGCGGCGTATGGTCTGAGCACTGACAGGCTGATTCCCCCCCCACCCTTTCAACCTCTGCAGCAATGCTGGCAGCGCTCATACATCTATCTCTCAAAGACAACCTCTGGATATGACGCTGAGCACGTGCACCTAACTTCTTTGGTCGACCATGGCGAGGCCTGTTCTGAGTGGAACCTGTTCTGTTAAACCGCTGTATGGTCTTGGCCAACGCGCTGCAGCTCAGTTTCAGGGTCTTGGCAATCTTCCTATAACCTAGGCCATCATTATGTAGAGCAACAATTCTTTTTTTTTCAGATCCTGATTCTTTTGGCATGAGATGCCATGTTGAACTTCCAGTGACCAATATGAGAGAGAGAGCGATAACACCAAATTTAACACACCTGCTCCTCATTGACACCTGAGACCTTGTAACACTAACGAGTCACATGACACTGGGGAGGGAAAATGGCTAATTGGGCCCAATTTGGACATTTTCACTTAGGGATGTACTCACTTTTGTTGCCAGCAGTTTAGACATTTAATGGCTGTGTATTGAGTTATTTTGAGGGGACAGCAAATTTACACTGTTATACAAGTTGTACACTCACTACTTTACATTGTAGCAAAGTGTAATTTCTTCAGTGTTGTCACATGAAAAGATACAATAAAATATTTACAAAAATGTGAGGGGTGTACTCACTTTTGTGAGATACTGTGTGAAGAAATTTTGATTTTTGAATTGTTATATTGGATGTGTTTTATAACAAAGTACTATATCTGTATAATTTATTTATTTTTATTTTTTTTCTAAAATGTTTGCTTTTTTTTTTTTCATTATTAAAAACAATTGGTGCTCAAATACCACCAAAAGAAAGCTCTTTGTGGGAAAAAAATGATATAAATTTTTGTTTGCGTACCACGCAATCCCCGGTTGAAGTAGCGCAGTGCCAAATAGCAAAAAATGGTCTGGTCATAAGGGTGGTAACATTTTCCAGAGCTGAAGTGGTTAATGCATTTTTTAAGGTTTTTCAGAGATAAAAGTGAAGTGAGGGATTCTAAAACAACATACATACTCGCCTCCATGCTTCAGTATTGGTCTGATGCAGTCACATGAGAACTGATTACTCAATTTAGATGTCAGTCACCCCTCTCTGCTTTGTCCCGCCAGTGCTCACTGGAGCACTGGACTGGAGAAGGGGCAGGAGCGACTGGCTCAGGCTGTCCGCTGTGAGGCTGAGCCAGCTGCCGGTCAGGCTTCTGGGTGGATCCCTTGCTTGTTAGCAAGGAAGTTGTGTCAGATCAACATTTCACTGGACCAGCCAGCAAGAAAGCACCATCAGGAGAAGGTGTGGTATCCTAATGATCCCGAAATTGGCAAGTTGTTGCTAGTGTGACATGCACCTTAGGCATTACTATTGACTATTTTTTGAGATTCTGTTTGCTACTGCTGTGCATTTCCTACTGGCATAATTGGAGCTTCTTTCTCATAGTTTTGTTGATATCTCTCATTGCAGGTTTCCCCCAGGAGTTGTTGGAGTAGCTGCCTCGGGACACCCAGCTACAGTGGAAGCGCTGGTGGCTGCCTCACACCCGTTAATCCCCACTGTTTCTCACACTCCGTCACCTGGACAGACCACCAAACCTGACCCAGACAGAGAGATTCCTACTGACCAGTAGCAATACTGTGTCTAGTTTGATCTCCTTTGTTTGTTTATTTTGTTTGTTATGCTTTTTGTTATTTCTTTTTTTTTTTTTTTTAAAACCACCACTCCCATATTTGTGCTCTGTTTCCCCCTCAGTGTAGTTTGGGGGTCAAGGGCAGGAATCCCAGGTTTTTTCAGCAGCTTTACCCGGTTGATGGAATCAGGCTGCAAGCCCTGAGGTGTATCATCTCTCCTCACACCGGAAAGGAGAATGTTCTTACCAATGTCTGGAAACCTTTAGATATAATGCCTTTCAACAGATCTATTTTTTAACTGATTTAGTTTTAAGTGAAATATGATACGGGTGGGTTGTGCTTCTGTGTGCTGGGGTATGCTGATCTCTTCTGCTTCCTCTAGTACAAGACATGCCCAGTTGTCTCAGGGAGCTGAGGCATCACCAAATTTTTTTATTAGTAGTAGGTGTCTGCATGTTAACCCCCTTAGTGCTGGAGGACCTGTAATGTGTTCTTTTATAGTCTGTTGCTCTCCTCTTTACCCAAGGGTTGACTAAGGCGGGGGGTGTTTATATCATCTGTTTTATAAGAGAATTAATCTTCATCAAGGATTTATGTGAAATGATTTAAATGATTTGCAAAGTTTCTACATTGGATTCTAATAGTCCTTGTTACCATCTCTGTGTAGAAGGAAATGGTAACTGGATAGCAATTGGTGTTTTAATGCACACCGCTGAAAGTCTTATGATTTTTTAAATGCTGAGCATGGGCATTCATTCAGTTGTTCTTCACCATTAAATCTTTTTGATGTGCTAAGAGTTTAACAGCATTGTTTCAGGATTTTTCATACTCAATATTTTATGTAGAAGTATAATTTCCTAGCTGCACAGGCATTTTATTAAAGAAAATCATCGCTGAAGATGGGGTGTAATCAATGTATGTAGGTTTTTTTTTGTTTTTTTTTTTTTTAATTTATTATTGCACATCTTAACATTTTCATTTGCCACAGGATATTAATGAGTTAATGTCCAAAGCATTTATTTGATTTTGTATAATTGGCTATATGGATGTTGTAGCTGCTCGTTCCTCTAGCCCAGGGGTCAAACAAAGGACCAGTGTACTGTGCTTCAAGCTTTAGGAGGGCCGAATTGTTGCCAGCTGTGGTAGAAAATGTCCTGGGCCCAGCATTGGTGAGAATAAACATGGCTTCAGGGTTGGTGGTCAGTAGGAGGTGGAGTAGTGTCCCATCATTGGTATCAGTGGGAGGAATAGTGCACCATCATTGGTATCTGTGGGAGTAATGGTACCCCATCATTGGTATCTGTGGGAGTAATGGTACCCCATCATTGGTATCAGTGGGAGGAATGGTGCCCCATCATTGGTATCAGTGGGAGGAATGGTGCCTCATCATTGGTATCAGTGGGAGGAATGTTGCCCCATTGTCTGTGTCAGTGGGAGGAATAGTGCCCCATCATGGCTATCAGTGGAAAAAGCAGTGTCCCATTGTCTGTGTCGGGGAGGAATAGTGCCTCATATCATTGGGAGGAATAGTGCCCCAAGGGCTGGCTAAACGCTTGCAAAGGGCCACATCCGGCCCTTGGGCTGCTGTTTGAAGACCCCTGCTCTAGCCCATACTCATCTAGCTGTGTAAAGGTGGGACTGGGAGTCCTGCTGGAGAAACAAACTGTGCCACTGACAGTACTATGACTTAGGACCTTTTGTTAGGTTAGGGTTACACAGACCATTAAACTGAGAAATTTAAAGTATATTTAAACACTAACATTGAATTCCCCTTTTTTGCTTCCTTTTTGGTCTGGTAAATATACAATTGAATTTTTTTTCTCTATCTCTGTTTAAGAAGTGCAAAAAATACATGTTGATCCTGCCAGAAAGCCAATTCTGTCCTGTGCACTCTGCAGTGTTAACAAATGTTATCCGGAAGTGTTTAGGACCACATATCACCTCCCCCCTATGTTATGTAGAGGGAGGGTGTTTTGTAGTCCTAACACACTTTCTTTCCTAGGATGAGGATGCCGTTCCACCATGGATACATTATAGTGTTGTCCCCCTAGCCCCAGGAAGTGAGTTAATGGCAGTAAAAGAGTAAAAAAAAAAAGTTAAAAAAAAAAATCCTGAAAAGTGGAAAAACAATACAGCCACCACATTTAAGGACTAGCTAGCTAGAATATATTATTATATTTGTTCTTGGTTTCAGATAAGCTTCTTGGTAGTTCATTTAATTTGTACCACACTTAAATCAATGTAATACTGATAATAAAGAGCTTTATTTCCATTGTAGCCCTAGCCTTGGGGCCCTCGCATACTATTGTGCTGCCTTAATGCAACAGACCTGAATAGTGGCTAAATGGGGGGGGGGGGGGGGGGATGACAGCTCAGGAGGAGCCACTGTACTAACTATCCAACTTTAGTACAGTGTTCTTCCTTGCTGTTTTATTGTGTTCTGACAGGGGGGCGCCCCCCCCCCCCTCCCAGGCCACTCATTGGGAGATGAACAGCAGACCTTTTTTGGTCATGCCCCTTCGACAGAAGCCAGCCAGCCACCTTCTGTCGGACCAGCTGCAGCACGCACAGGCCGAATGTTGATCAGTTGCTATTGAACCAGCCATGCCACTCGACATTTGGCCCGTGTGTACTAAGCTTTATTGTCCTGGGCATGTGAATAGGTTGTAAGTGTGTTAACAATTCTGAAGGGAAGACCATGAAATAGAAGTGTTCTATTTTTGGTTCACTGGCATTAATTGTAGAGTTGGATTCCCTTGTTACTGAATATATATTTATTTTAGTTTGTTTTTTTTTTTTTACTGAAATTTTCTGTTTATATTTGTAATCGTGTGTTAAGACGATTTATTGGCTCCTCAATTTCTCACAAATGCTAGTCTACAATTCAAAAGCAAGAAGCCATTATCTAAATTATACATAATTTTAATTTAAAATATTTAACACCAGTTCTGTTTTGTAAAAGTAGTTAGCAGAAAATTGCGTATTTAAATGGTTTATACTACTCCCTGTGGAATCTGGGGAATCAATAAAACGTAAATAGTTATTTTTTTATTTAAATGTATAAGCATCTGTTAAGGTTTGAACGTTCACCAAACTGACCAGAACTCTTAGTTGGATACATGGTTGGTTTTCAGGACCTTTGATCTGCCATGAAATCTGCATACAGTGTGCTTGTCATGGTGGTTCAGAGACTGCAGAAGGCGAGGGTTTGTTTTTGAATTGGATTTGGCCATGACTTGGAGCATTGTGTTGTGCTAGTTCATTCTGTAGATTGCTCGGCTTGTTTCTCCAGCAGGCTTCAATCCACGTTGTGTGTAATGGAGCTTTTGTACTTGCAGATATAAAGTCATAATTTATCAATACGCATCTGGGTAATCTGTGAGCTAAAGCTGTGCAAACCACCAAAGAATACCTTTAAGGTGTACATGCCTAAAGTTTTTTCTTTTCAGAGGTAAATAAAATACAAACCTATTATATAACTTCATAACAACTACGTCCCACATATAGCACTCGTGCATTGCCAGTCACTGAGTTGCCTGATTTTACATAGTGGAGTTACAAATCTTTTTAACACTATCTTCATACAAGGTAGATGGTTCATAATGGTCTACATCAAAAAAAGATTCTTCTTTCCAAAAAAAAGGGTTCGTTTATACTGTGGAACTACAGGCTTTGTGTGTGTGCGTGCACCAATGGGGGTACAAGAAAAACTGGCAGAGTTTCTTTCTGTTGCTCACTTTGCTTAAAAGAAAAAAAGATTTGGCTGATGTTCCACTGTACAGTAAATGATAGTACAGAACAAAAGTACTTTGACAAAAGTTAAAATTGCATGAAATAATTACAGAAATTACTAACTGTAACAACGTACATATCAGATGTAAGGGCTTGTGTTGATTGGCAAATGCAGTGTGCTTTCAGATGTATTCCCCTGCATTTAAGATCAGTTTAGAGATTCTTCTAAGATCATTCAGAGTTTAATGACAGGTGTATTTGACCTCCTGTTTCCCACCTTCTAGCTGCTTTTGCATTACTAGTGATTCAAATCATAAGAGAAGCAGTTGTGAAGTGAACAAAATCCTCCAAACAAAGCCTTTAGGATGGCTCAGCTGCCGTGTGTCTCAGTGTCTGTTGTAACTTTTGAAGTCATCCCTTGTACCCTACTGTCTTTTCTCCAGCCAGGAACAGGAGAGGCATTTTCTGAGTTATGCTAGGTACCACAATACACAAAATCCCCTTTTTCTGCAGCTTACTTGACCACTAGAGCCAAAAGCTTCAGTATCTGTATGATGTACTACGTTTCTGTAAACAACTTAGCAATTTTTGGCCAATTAAGCCCTTTTCATACTGATGGACTGATCGGGTCTGCTTGTCAGTTTTTCAGGCAGACCCGATCAGACCATCTATAGCTCTCTATGGAATGGTGGATGCCCACCGGCATCTGGTGAAAACAAAAACAAACAAAAAAAACGGATGGGGATCCATTCCACATCCGTCTGGCGGATTGGGTGACAGTCGGATGACCGCCCCATAGAGAAGAGCGGGATGTGTCTGCTCTGCATAACTAAGTGGACACGGACCTGTCTTCTGCTTGCTCAGTGGGGATCAGCGGACAGATCTCTCGCTGAGCAGGCAGAGCTGCTTGGCAGAGCCCACCGTGTCTGTCACATTATTTCAGCATACTGAAATGTAATGTATAAAGTACTTTTTCTATTTTAACCTTAATGCCACCATTACGAATAATTTAGGCGTTGTTCACACGGCCATAAACATTTTACTGAAGTTATCACACTTGTGTTTGTAGGAGAAAAGTTACTGCGTAATGATCAGTAAAATACTTGCTTATAGATGCGTTTAAACACGTAAAGAAGCGTATGTGTACATAATGATGATTTACTATCTTCTTTTGTTTAGACCTAATTTTCACACATACACGCATGTATACATGTATTTATACGCATAAGTGTGTAAAGCGCATGTTCTTAGACGTAGATTTTTTTTGATTGTGTTAAGAACCTGCGCATGTTTACGCAACTTTGTGAATGGCTTCATTGATAACAATGCAGCTGTGTTCAGATTTGTAATTAATACTTGTATATGGTGTTTTTTTTTTTTTTTTTTTTTCTCTTTTATGGCTGTGTGAATGTAGCCTTACAATGCAAAATGTAATGTTACATTGTAACGTTATCTGGACAATTTTTTGGGAAACCTGCTCCCTTTTTTTTTTTTTTTTTTTTAATTTGATGTTTCTATCAATTTATGCCCAAGCACTATGAGCCAGCACTAATGTGGTGGGTCTATGGGGATAGGCTGCAGAACACAAATCTTTTATTTGTAATGTTTTTCTACATAAAAAGCTTTGTGAATCATGCAAATATATGTAAAATATCCCATGCTTTTACAGACTTTGAGATACTGACCAATTTATTTATTATGCAGTAGGATGCAAGTGGTTAAACCTTTTACTGCGGTATGTTTCATTATATTTATTAATAGAAAAAAATAGCATAAAGTTATAAAACCTGCCCCTTTTCCCATTTTATTTTTTTATTTTTATGGCTTTATTTCCTTTTCTGCTCAGCTGCATGTATGTTAACAAAGATATTTCATCTAGTTCTTAGTTATTAGCTTGTTAAAATTACATTTTGGGGCTATGGCATTTTAAAATGAGCTTGTGTGAGGTAATTCTGATTCTTGGTAGATATAGTGGTTCTTTTTACTTAACAAGGACAGTAGACATCTTTTACATGATATACTAAAAAAAACAACCACATTATAGAGTGTGTTTCCTAAAACATGTTTCCTTTTTTTTTTGTAAATTATTAACCTGTATGGAAGACACATTTTGTGTGTTGAATAAACATTGTCAATTGTGTTACTATGTACTTGGTACACCAGCCTATATTTTCCAGATAATTGAAAAAACAAAATTGCTTGTGTGCCTCCAGTATTTTGTGGATATATTTAAATAGTTTGCCTTTCAGTAGGTTTATGATCAGTGTAATGGGTATTGGCAAGCCTTGGCAGCTTGCTACTCTTTGAACTATACCTGACATGATACTCTGATGGTAATATGCATGAGGGTAAAAAAAAAAAAAAAATCTAGTTTGGTATAATTGAAAGTAGTCTACATACATGATGCCTTGTAGACCATCTGATATCTTTGTAATACTATTTTCTAGAGAGGTAGAAACAAGATTAACTGTGTAAACTGACAGTGCAGTATTTGAATATTTTCTTATTTATCACACATTGTTTTCATTTTTCACACAAACTCTAAACTTTCCTTAAGTTATCCACTCAGATTGTATTGGCAATATGTACGTATGTTGGACACACAGGAGTTAATTTACTAAGACTAGAGAGTGCAAAATCTGGTGCAGGTGTACATGGTAGTCAATCGGCTTCCAAGTTTTTTTGAACAAACAGAATTTAGGCCCTTTCACACTTGTGCGACTTCAAAGTCGCGCAATTTTACTGTCATTTTGCGGGCACGATTTTACCACGATTTGGGATCAGTACTACTTTGTACGACTTTGCCACAACTTTGGCTTAACAAATGAAAACATACATGGTGTGAGGCTTGTGCTTACAAAGTCGTACTGAAATTGTGTCTATATTATTCAGGTACGATTTGCATGCTACTTGAGGGTTTAACATTGAGGTCTATGGAGTACAACTCGCATGGAAGTTGGACCAAAGTAGTGCGGGGACTACTTTGAAGTCGGCACGACTTAAAGTAGTGCCAATATGAATGGTAGTCATTGAAAATCATGGAGAACGAATTGTCATACGATTTTGCAGTACAAAATCGTGGGACAAGTCGTATAAGTGTGAAAGGGGACTTAAAAGCTGGTTGGCTTCCATGCACAGCTGCACCAGAATTTGTGCACTCCAAGTTAAGTAAATCAACCCCAAAGAGACAATAGTTTTGCCATATAGTAGATAACCCAAACCCAAAAAATTCATATCTTGTTAAAGCCCAATTGAACATTCAATTCAAATACTTTCTAGGTGCATCAAAACAAAAATGTGCATTATTTCAGTTTCTTTTTATTAGAAAGCAGCTACATCCTTATTTTGAAAAGCCTGCCCCCTGTTGGCATGCAGCAAAGGACACTTGGGGTGCAAATTCTGGTGCAGCTGTGCATGGCAACCAATCAGCTTTTAACTTCAGCTTGTTCAATTAAAGTGGAAGTTCAACATAAAACTAGAATCTCTAAATCTACTTTCATCCACAATCTAAGACTAACCTATCTAGCCCTGTAAAGCAAAAATCGCTATACATACCTTTTCTGAAGCCGATCCGGGCTGGTCTCCATTGGCGGAAGTTCTGTGCAGGAGGACAGCTGACAACAGCTGGGAAGTGACGTCACCCATAGTTACTACGGGGCTTCCATTGTCAACTGCCTCTACTGCACATTCCAACACGGAGAAGCTGACAGCGTGGGACCAGACCAGATCGGTTTCAGAAAAAGTATGTATAGCAATTTTTCCTTTACAGGGCTAGATAGGTTGGTCTTAGATTGTGGATGAAAGTAGATTTAGAGATTTTAGTTTTAAGCCTGAACTTCTACTTTAAGCGCTGACAAAAAAAAAAACCTGGAAGCGGATTGGTTTCTATGCAGAGCTGCACCAGATTTTGCACACTCCAGCTCTAGTAAATCAACCCCTTTTGCTGTCCGTGTAGAAGCTGTGGACTGACGCTGCCCCTGCTGCATTAAAGCTAGAGCTCCTAATCAGAACGAAGCATGGGCTTTGCTGATTGCAGGGTTAGATGTATGACTCAACAAGGGGTATGTAGGACCTTGGCAAAGGAGCACTGCTTTCACATAAAGAGCATGGGTCCTCCTTTGCAGTATGCTAACAGACGACTGGCTTTTCTCCTTGGGCTGTGGCTACTTTCTAAATAAAATAAACACTTTAGACTTTGTACACTCAATTGTTTTGATGCATCTATAATGTATTTTAGCGGATTATAAATTGAAAGTTCAATTGAGCTTTAAAAAGGAATTCCATTGCATCTACTTGAGATTCTATCCTATAGTTCTCACAACTCTAATGCCTGGTACAGATGATGAGATTATCGGACAAATGATTGTCCATTTTTTGTTTTGTTTGCATGCTAGTCTCATATTGAAAATGAAGAGGTTACTAGAGTTACAAAAATTCTCGTACGACAATAAAAATTTAAAAAGTGATGTAATGCATTGTATTGTATTTTCATACGACAACTATAATCGTCCGATCTGGTATTGTACGAGAACATTTTGTGGCTCTCGAAAGCTGTGTACTAATGATCAGGTTATCGTAGGGTCGTTTTGAAAGCTGTATTTTTCGTACGACTTTCTGATCAGGTGTGCGGGCCATAAGGCTTCACTGGGACTAGACGTTGTTTCAAATGTCACCTGAAATAATGTAAGCTTGTAGTGTGATTGTATAGTGCAGCCATAAAATACACTTGTTCTTCATAGACACCATTGTATCTCAGTGATTTGCTTTATGTCCACCCAGCGGTGTTGGCAAAAGTGGGAGGAAGGAATGGTGATTGCATATTTTAGCCTGCCAGTTTCCGGTTTTTATTTTTTTTTCCTTTTTGGTTGAAACATTTCAGCAAGTTATATGTAAATTTTGTTAGTCTGATATCATCATGTTTAGATTTTCCATTATCAATTCAAGTGTTTTGCAGGTGTGCTAAATCTAAATGAACAATTAGCTCTTATAAGCAAAATAAACTAGTATGCAGCCGGAAATCTTCGAATTCCCTACCCCACTCTTTAGTGAAGAGTTGGGTCCTTCTAACAATGCAGAGCACAATATAAACAAGTTAGAGAAAAAGGTTGGTGCAGTTTGGTAGTGCGGATGTAATCATTTCTAACTGGGATGTCTGGGAAGCAACTCACCAAAGTCTTAAGGTTTTTTTTTTTTTTTGTTTTTCCTTTTGTTTGTTTTTTCCGACAGCCTCCCAGCACACAGAAAATAATCTCCTCGTGAATCCTGTGATATAACATGTATTTTATCCGCTCTCCTTTAAAAGGAGCCTTTTTTTATACTGTTTTAAAACCAGCTTCATAAATCAGCTCAATGCAAGACTTTGCGCGTCTCAGTATGACATGCACATAGCAGGTTTCTTTTTCTCCCATTCAAGGTTTTTGTGGATGACTAGGGGTTCATAAGTCCTGGTTACTGCAAAAAAAGCTTGTGTAGATAAGCAGAGGGCCCTTGTGATAATCTGTGAATACAGGCCATGCATTTAATATTTGGCTAATAGCTTTAATTCCGTGCATTATGGTAATTAATTGGTTAGTTTCTCCCTATTTATGTGGGATTCTGTAATGTTTCATTATTTTCCCCAGAACTTCACATCTGATATGGGATTGATGATGAGGGTGAAAAAAGCCCCTCAAAAAGACGACTCCGTCCTGGAGCCTTGACTAGTTTCATTTTCCTGTATAGGTGATGTCCCAATCTGCATGTAGAGGATATTAGAACGTATGTTTCCCTGTACAGTGGCCCTACATCTGCAATGGGTGATCTTGTATTAACCCCGCATGGACTGAGCTGAGATGTGACCCTGTGTCCTAAAGGTGCAGTGTTTTGTGGTCAATCTTGTGTTGGTTTGTTACAGGTTATGCACAGCTGACCAGCTTTTTATAAATTACTCGAGTGTCAGAAATATATTTTTGTAGACTATGAACAATATGCCTTTTTCAGCTGGATAGCTAAAACTGTGAAACATTGAAAAGCTGTCTGTAAACAAGTGTTCTGTATTTTCATTGTTTGTTTTTTTCCTTTTTATTTTTATTTTAATTCGTCTGACTGCAAATACTTTAATTTTTCACTTATAGTACATAGAAAATGATTTGTTAGAGGATAGTTTTGTCTCCTAATCATTTCTCTAATATTTTAATAAAGTCCTACAACCAATGTTTTTTGTCTGGAAGATGATTCTTGTAAAAATGTTTACACTATGTAATAAAGGGAACCACTTGGGTTAGAAATATGAAAGCTGCTGTAGATAGCTTGGGTTTTCAAAGTCCTGGGTTTTTTGTAACTGATCTGGAACTAGCATTCATTGCTGCCTACTTTCTCACTTTGGTGTTTTTTTTAACTCTAGTTTTTAGTAAACTCCAAATATTTTGTTTGTACTAAAATAATAAATGTAAAGCCTTGCAAGCTACCATGTTTGGTCACTGTGCCTTCAAGTACTGAAAAAGCAAAATTTCATATGTAACCAGCTGCTGACACTGTTCAGTCCCATATAAATGTGCAAAATAAATTCAAAAACAAAAAATGTTACACTATATTCAAATTAATTAAGTCAAAACATGTGAATGTGCATAACCGATACATATATACAGTATTTCACAAAAGTGAGTACACCCTTCACATTTTTGTAAATTATGTTTTTTTTCATGTAACAAAACACTGAAGAAATGACACTTTGCTACAATGTAAAGTAGTGAGTGTACAGCTTGTATAACAGTGTAAATTTGCTGTCCCCTCAAAATAACTCAACACGCAACCACAGGACATGGTTCCAGTAATCCATGTCCTTGGTCTGCTTGTCTTAGGCAAACTGTTTGTGGGCTTTCTTGTGCATCATCTTTAGAAGAGGCTTCCTTCTGGGACAACAGCCATGCAGACCAATTTGATGCAGTGTGCGGCGTGTGGTCTGAGCACTGACAGGCTAACCCCTTCAACCTCTGCAGGAATGCTGGCAGCACTCCTACGTCTATCTCCCAAAGACAACTTCTGAATATGACGCTGAGCATGTGCACTTGACTTCTTTGGTCGACCATGGCAAGGCCTGTTCTGAGTGGAACCTGTATGGTCTGCAGCTCAGTTTCAGGGTCTTGGCATTCTTCTTATAGTCTAGGCCATCTTCATGTAGGAGTAACCATTTTTTTTTTTTTTTTTTAAGATCCTCTGAGTTCTTTGCCATGAGGTGCCATGTTGAACTTCCAGTGACCAGTATGTGAAAGTGTGAGTGATAACCCCAAATTTAATACACCTGCTCCCAATTCACACCTGAGACCCTCTAACCGTGAGTCACATGACACCGGGGAGGTAAAATGGCTAATTGGGCCCAAGTTGGACATTTTTTTACTTAAGGGTGTACTCACTTTTGTTGCCAGTGGTTTAGACCCTAATGGCTGTGTGAGTGTTGAGCGTGAGAGTAGTGACACATGGAATATATTTGGAGCACTATCACACGGAACAAATTTAATTAAGAAGCTCACTAAGGACACTTTTTGATGGACTTGGAATTTATAGTGCTCATTAGTGCATGTATTGGGAAGAAATTTTTATATAATTACTGTTATCCACATTCACATTGTGACCTGATTCACTTGGATATATTTGAATGTAGAATATAGCGAGACACTATTTTTTTGCTTTGAATGTTTGTACTAATTTTGTTTGTACCAAAGGAACAATTTCCTTCACTTGGGCTTGGTTCACACTGATTCGACATAGGATCCAACTTGAGACCCCAAGTCGGATGACGTGTGAAATTCGATTGTTTACCTATGAGAGCTGTCATAACTGATACTGGACAAGTCCATCTGACTATAGAAAAGTCGGATTCCAAAGTTGCACTGAAAGTCGTGAGACTTTGGAGACGGGCTAGCTTAGCGTGAACCGAGCGTAACGCATGCAGTGGCTTTCAGCGCTGTATAAAAAATAGCCTCAGCTGCATACAGTGTCTTGTGTTCCGGAAGCTGGATGGGAACCTAATTCTACTTGGGGTACAAAATCATGTTGTACTCAGCCCTTCCAAGGAAGCTTTGTATTTTATAAATTAATACAAAGCTTCCTCTGGCTGGGACAGAGATTGTAAAGCCATCTGCTCGCCTCAGCCAATCAGAGGAGGCTTTGTATTCAGAAAATACAAAGCATCCTGTAAATGGCTGGCTGAGCAGTGCTCACCCCACTCTGGTTTTTTTTTTTTCAGGAGCAGGACAGGGCATCCCCATTCCACTTCTGGAACACAGCACTATATTGTGTATGTAGCTGAGGCTACATACTGTGCTGTGAAGTAGTATTTGCCCCCTTCTTGATTTTTTTTTTTTTTTTTTTTTTTGCACATTTGCCACACCTAAATGATTCAGATCATCAAAAATTTTTAATACACAGATAACCAGAGTAAATACAAAATGCAAATGCTGGATTCATTTATTATGGGGAAAAAAGCTGTCCAAATCTGTCTGGTCCTATGTGAAAAAGTAATTGCACTTGCCACCACCAGGCCTGATTATTGCCAGACATGTTGAATCAAGATTTCGCTTAAATTGAAGCTGTCCGACAAAGTGAAGCATACTAAAAGGTCTCAGAAAGCAAAAAAAAAAAAAATCATACTGCGATCTAAAGAAATTCAAGGGCAGATGAAAACCAAAGTAACTGACATGTATCAGTCTGGAAAGGGTCACAAAGCCATTTCTAAGGCATTGGGACTATAGTGAACCACTGTGAGCCATTATCCACAAATGGAGAGAACCTGGAACAGTGGTCATCCTTTCCAAGAGTCCTACCAAAATGACGACTCATCCAGGAGGTCATAAAAGAACCCAGAACAACATCTAAAGAACTGCAGGCCTCACTTAAAGGGATTGTGAAGTCAGAAGGTTTTTTCATCCTTATGCATTAAGATAAAAAGCTTTGTGTGTGCTGCAGCCTCCCCAGGACCCCCAATACTTACCTGAGGTCCCTTTCTGTCCACGAGTGTCTCAGCCGTCTGAGATTCTCCCTCCTGATTGGCTGAGACACAGCAGCGGTGCCATTGGCTGCCGCTGCTGTCAATCAAAGTCAGCTAGCCAATCAGGAAAGAAAGGGAGTGGGGCCAGGGGCTCTGTGTCTTAATGGGCACAGGGAGCTGTGACTCGGCTCGGGTGCCCCCAGAGCAAGCTGCAATTGAACAGGAGGGAGGTGCCAGGATCACAGTAGAGGGACCTGAGGAGGATCCGGGCTGCTCTGTGCAAATCCACTGCAACAGAGCAGGTAAGTATAACATTTTTGTTATTTTTATAGAAAAAACAAGACTTTACAATCACTTTAAGGTCATGATTCAACAAAAAGAGAGACTGGGCAAAAATGGCATTCCGGGGAAGAGTTCCAAGGCAAAGGCTCGTTTTGCATTTGCCAAAAAACACCTTGATTATCCCCAAAACTTTAGGGCAAATATTCTGTGGACTGATGAGACAAAAGTTGAACTTTTTGGAAGGTGTGCATCCTGTTACCTAAAATAAAACTAACACAGCATTTCATAAAACAATCATACCAAGAGTCAAACGTGGTGGTGTGATGGTCTTGGGTTGCTTTGCAGCTTCAGGACCTGAAAGACGTCATACCTGATGGAACCATGAAATCTGTGCTCTACCAGAAAATCCTAAAGGAGAATGTCCAGCCATCAATTCGTGACCTCAAACGCACTTAGGTTATGCAGCAGGGGATTTAACCACTTGCCGCCCGCCATATAGCAGAATGACAGCGGCAAAGTGGTTTCAATATCCTGACCCGACGTCATATGACGTCCACAGGATATTGAGTCGCTGCTCGCCCCCAGGGGTGCGCATCGCGGCGATCGTTGTTGCGGGGTGTCAATCTGACACCCCGCAGCACCGATCTAGGTAAAGAGTCTTTGACGGAGACTCTTTACCACGTGATCAGCCGTGTCCAATCACGGCTTATCACGATGTAAATAGGAAGAGCCGGTGATCGGCTTCTCCTCACTCGCGTCTAAAAGACGCCTGTTGTGGGTGTCCCCCCCCCCTCATTGAAGCAGGGTCCAATCTGCTATTGTAAAGCACAGTGCTGTGTGTAAGATACTGTATTGTAAATATAAACTTTTAAATGCTCTTTATCCAGAAAGGCATACCTCCCAGGATATATACCTCAATTGCATCTAAAAGGGAATAGAGGGAAGGGGAAAAAAAAAAAGCGCTTACGTTAGCATACAGAGATATACACATTCCAAGATACAATATAGAGTTGAAGTATTACAGCATTTACTCACTAAATGTGGACAGTCATATTAATATTTAAGCTACTTCAAACTCGAAAGCAGATGGCTGTAGTGTAACTACATTTTTTATTAGTATTATGTTGCAGCTCTGATTTTTCTCTTTGCATACTTTAAAGGGCCAGTAAATGTGAACTTTAAGAAAATCTCTGTCTTTTCTTTAGGCTCACCCACGCAAACTAAAGGTTTTTAAGCTCCCAGAAGGTTTTTGTGAGCCTTTTTACTGCTTCTAAAGCGTCCATTCACACTATTTTTGCTAAAAGCATTTTTTCAAGCTTCAACATTTTAGGAGCAGAAAAAAATTTTTTTTGTAGAATTTTTGGAGCGTTTTTCCTGGCAGAAAAAAAAAGCTAAACACTACTAAAATGCTCCTAACAGCCTTTTTCGAGCCAAGATGTTGGCACTAGTGGGGAGGTGAGTTTAATTCCTCTTAAAAGCCCCACTGTACTTGCAGTTTAAAAAAAGCTAAGTCCAGGTGCATCAAACAATGAGTGTGCAAAATCTTACAGTTCATTTTTGTTAGCACCTACAAAAAACAGAGTAGAAGAGCCTATCCTCTTCCAGCATGCTGCAGAGAAGGACCTTTTCTCTTTGCAAATGTCTGATACCTCCTCCTGCTCATTCTGTGTTATCCAATTAGCAGGCAATATATAATGCGTGTGTGTGTACATATATTTATACACACACGTTTTCCACCTTAAGATGCTCACGTCTCATTTCTGTGGACATATGCATAAAGGTATCTGAACATCGCAGGTTTACCATGGTGACCACAGCAGAACATGCTTGTACACTTTGCATTTGCAAATCTGGTTGTAGTTCAACTAATTGCTACTCTAAAAAAATGAAGTGGCTGTAAATACACCTTGCTGATGGGGATTACCAGGTATAATTCTGCTAAAATGAAGAACTACGGTATTTAACATTTTGTATTTTTCTTCTTTTTTTTTTTTTTTACATAGGAATATGCACAACAACAAATTTGGGTTTAGATATACTTTTAAATTGTTTGCAGCAGAAATGTGGGGGCTGCCATTGCTGACCACCTGAAAATGCTAGTCCATGGATATTGGTGTCAACCTGTCGCCCTCAAGCTGTTTCAGAACTACAAGTCCTATCATGCCTCTGCCTTTGGCAGTCATGCTTGTTTAACTGACAGCCTTGCAATGCCTAAGGGGATTTGTAATTCTGCAACAGCTGGAGGGCCACAGGTTAAGCACCTATGCTCTAGCTTCAATACTTTGAATCACTGCCCTGGAGCAAGTTTGCTTATCAATAAAGACCTATAAGTCAGAATTCCTGATCAATATCCTTCTGGTTTGGTGATTCATAGTTTCAAAGTGGTTGTAAAGGCTCAAGCGGTTTTGTTTTTTTTTAACCTTCATGCATTCTATGTATGAAGGTAAAGAAAACCTTGCATATATAGCACCCCCAAAACTTAAGTCAAAGCCCCATTCTGATCCAGCGATGTGCACAAGAGCAGTGGTTCCTTCATTGGCTAAGCCAGCAGCTGCAGCCATTGGCTCCCGCTACTGTCAATCACAGCCAGTGATCCAATAAGGAGGGGGCAGGGCCGAGCCGTGCTCTGTGTGAATGGAAATATAGAGCAGGGAGTCAGGAAGGAGCCTGCTCTGGTGCCCCTATAGCAAGCTGCTTACAATGGGAACACTCGGCAGGAATGAGGGACCAGGAGCAAAGCAGGGGGCCCGCACCGAACAGGTAAGTATGACATTTTTGTTTAAAAAAAAAAAATCTGCATTTGCAGAATAAGAGGGCAAAAATACCAGCCTCTATGGTTTTCTAAGGAAAGTTTTTCTTGAGGCCCTCCTTCACCCTGATGCACCTACCTACCACTCAATTGAGGACATGATTACCTGTCTAGCCTAGGTAACAGAACATTATTCCCTTTCTATATTCATATACTAATTATAAAGTCATAATCTGGATGTGTGTGATCATCACCTCTTCAGTGGGGGGATCAGCCATCCAACATTTCAACTACTGTAGCTTTACAACAGAGCAAAGACTGAGGCCAGGACAGGTAGAAGTCCTTTCCTTTAGGACAGGGGTCTCCCCACAGGCCAAGTGTGGCCCTTTGCTTGCTTTTTATCTGGCGCTTCTGGCACTTTTCTTTCTACTGACAACAGACAGGGCACTATTCCTCCCACTGACGCCAACAACGGGGTACTATTCATCTCACTGAGATCAGCGATGGGGAACTAATTCGCCCACTGACACCAATTATGGGGCACTTATCCTCCCACTGACACCAATGATGTAATTTGTTTTACTCCCACTGACTACCAAGCCTGTAGCATTGTTTACTCCCAATGATGCCAGGGCATTTTCTACTTCCACTGCCCACAGTCTGGCCTCCCCTAAAGCTAGTATTGTGGATATGGGGGTTACTGTGTTAACTTTAAGTGTCAAGAAAAAAGAAGCTACATAAACAATGCAACAAACATATAAAATGTGAATGGTGGAAATAGTAGCGCTGACAAGTGAACACATATATCGTTATATAAGTGAAAAAGTGTGAAAATTAAAATTCAAAAGTAATATGTATGGAAAAACTGTGATCACAATAAAATTCAGGGCAATGTGGAGAGCAATAAGCCTACTCTGACGCGTTTCAACCAAAAAGGCCTTCGACTAGGGCATTATATGAAACGCTTTATTCTGTGATCACACTTTTTACATTTATTGCTGTATCTTTACATAACCACCCGGATAAGAGTTGCCCTGTGGTCCAGCCGGTCTCTTTACATCTAAGCTCCAGCCTTGGTGCTCCATCCATCGGAGGTTTGTTTGGTGGTCACCCACAACATGCCTGGATTCACGTTTTGAGGTCCTGGATCCTTTGGAGTTCCGTCTACCTGCCGAGTTTGGCACCTTTACTTTTATGACTCGCTGTCATTTGAGTCCACCTGTTCCGGTAAGAGTATATATACTTTTTCCCTTTGTTGCAGATGTACCATCTTTGATGCTTAAGTATATGGGAAAACACTGCGCTAACCTAAAAACGGATGCGAAGTAAGCAGCTACATACAATGTGACAAATAAAGAACAATATAGTGGTAAAAAATGTAGCACATAACAATACATAAATATTGTGATATCTGTATATTACAAATGAAAAAAATCCATATGAAATAATAGTCCATCAACCAAATGTGTATAAAGCAAAATGGTTATCTGTAACCTAAAAAAAATAAGATACGTGAATGTCCAACTGTGTGAATGAAGAAAGCAACCACCGAGTGGTGTAGATCCCAGAAAGATGGAATTGGGTATGCAGGTCTGTCCGTAAAGGCAACATCAAGGGGAAAAAACATCAGCGACTGAATGATAAGTGTATGCTCTTACCAGATCCGGTGGACTCTACTGTCAGCGACAGATTCATCAAGGCAGTGTGCCACACAAGGCAGGTATGTAGAAATCCAGGTGGTTCTGATCTCTAGGATGTAATCCAAGGAGAAGCCAAAGGAAACTTCCAAATCCACTGCCAAATCAGGAACATCAAAGTTGGATCTTAGATGGTGGATGTGCCAAAGCAGGATACCAACTCACATCAGGATAATATGTGGGAAAAAGAAAATTGCTTCCACATAGTGCAGATAAAAAAGGGGGTATTTTATTTCTATAAAAACAATAACAATAAAATGTGATCACATTAAAAAAGGGGCAACATGGAGAGTGATGTAGCAGCCCTACGCGTTTCGACCGAAGGGTCTTCAACAGGGGCATAAATCACCTCCTTCACGTTGCGCATATATATATATATATATATATATATAAATACAGGACCAATCATCTAAGGAACACAAATCCCTTCCTTCCATTGGAATATGGTGGTCACCTGACTAGAGAAATCGGGAACTAGAACACATGAACCAATGGTATACTAAAAATGTGTGACATGTGAATGAAATAGCCAACCAGCGATCAGTCAAAAGATCCTAACCGCAGGCTCACGTGGCAAACAAAAGGAAATAATGTCAAAACACAAAGCCCGCAAAAAGGCAGGTCTAGCGTCGTGACACGCGGAGACTGAGGCATCATCTTTGATGCTTCCCATGCCGGACAGTGCCAGCTTATTCCATCCTTGATTTATCATCGTTTGGTGGTTGATGCATAAGGCCACTTTCAACAGATTTCCTAATTCATTGGACTTTTTCACATTTCCATACATATTACTTTTGTATATTTGATTTTTGCACGGTTTCACTTATATAATGATATGTGTGTTCACTTGTCAGAGCTACTCTTTCCACCATTCCCCCCTAAAGCTTGAAGGGCAGTTAGGGGCCCTTTGAAAAGTTTGGAGACCCCTGCTTTAGAGAATACTTTTTTTTTTCTTAAATCTAGTAACAGTTGCTGTAATAACCATACACACTGGCATTCAGTGTGGCTTCCTGAGTCCAGGGCAGAAGCCTGTAGTGAGCCAAGTGGCTCAGGGCAGACAAAGGCCTTTGCTATGTTACATCAAAGCAATATTATCAATATTGTAATCTGGTTTCGATGCACTATTAATCAGTTGCAGACCCATTAGTTCTACAGCCACACAAGGGCTTCCTAGGGGTTGCCCCTGCCTGCAATGGATCCCAGAATCCCAGTGGTCAGAAATGGTCAGGGTGCTTTCAATGTATGTAAAAGTACCCTGGCCAGGTTTTGGGTCTGTGGGTGGTACTTGAGGGTACCTTATAATTCAGGCACAGAAGTTGCCAGAATCAGCATGTCCAGAACAGCTTCCATTTCAAAATGTAACCACTCATCTACTAACACTGTTTAAAGTGTAATTTAACCCAAATCATTATTAAACTGTCACTACATGCTATATTACAGTGTTCATACTCACTTTGCCATTAGAGCATTTGTTTTCTGTAGGTTGCAAAAAAAAAAACAAAAACTGGTTGATACTACTGTTCCCTGTCCCTCCCTCCTTGTCTGTGTCCCTACTGCAACATGAGATTGTGTAGACCAGCAGTTGCCACATGTACTGAGCATGCTCCAGTTTCAGTTCCCTTCTAACCTGTTCATTTCCTTCTTTTTTCTTATCTGTGCAGCCCACATGACTATAGGGTCACATATGGGCATATACACAGTGGGAAATGACAGTCCTCTCCCTCCTCCTCTATGTCCTCGTATTACTAAACACTATGGAGGCAGGGTATAAGATAGCGATTAAAGGCTTCACCTCCCTGTCAGTTCCAGCAGAGACACAGGCTGGAGGGGCATGACACAGCCTGTGATAGGCAGAACCTCCTCCAGATCTCTTTAAAGTGTGAACAAAGTGAAAGCTAAACTCTGCCTACACAATGTTGCAAAAAATATTTGCTTTGAAATATACACTATATTGCCAAAAGTATTGGGACACCTTCCTTTACACGCATATGACCTTAATGGCATCCCAGTCTTAGTCTATAGGGTTCAATATTGAGTTGGCCCACCCTTTGCAGCTATAACAGGTTTCGCTCTTTGCTGGCATTGCATACTAGCACATTATAAAATACCTTAAAACGAAGTTCTTAAGCGGTGTGCTGACAGGGCTTCTACCTGCACCCGCTCTTCCTTCCGGGTTTGCGGGCTCCGGCAGCTTGCATGCAAGAGTCATGGTTTATGGCACAGAGCTCTGCAGAAACCGCATGGGTATGCCATTCCTTTAGAGCACATGCACCGGAGACATCACCGGCTGCTGCTCGCTAGAATATCTCATAAAGGGTGCACGTTTAGGAGATATTCATTTTACCTGCAGGTAAGCTTTATTAAGGGCTTACCTGTAGGTAAAAATAAAAATGGGGGTTTACCCCCACTTTAAATTTGGTGATATGATCTTTATACGTAAATATATAAGTTAATAGGCATTAAACATTCTGTGTTTAGTATAAGTGTATTAGTTTTGCATAGAGCAACCCTGATCCTCCTCTTCTCAGCTCCTTCCCCCTTGCCAAGTGCCCCCAAAAGAAGCAGCTTGCTATGAGGGCACACGTATGGACTTGATTCATAGATAGACAAAGTGCGGCTGGTCCCTGCCCCACATGCTGCGATTGGCAACACCAAGAGCCAATATCTCCAGCTGCTGCCTTCATGGCCAGTGAAGCTAGAGACAACAGAGACAGCAGCTGCTCTTGGGCACAGTGCTGGATCAAAATCAGGCTCTGGTAAGTAAAAAGGGGGGGACGGGGGCGCTGCATGCAGAAGGTTTTTACTTTAATGCACAGAATGCATTAGGGGAAAAAAGAGACTTCTATCTTTAAAACCATTTTAGGAGAGAGAAGTTTGTGGATCAAAAAAAAAAAAAAAAATTCACCTAGATGGCTGCATCCCAGCTGCAGCTGTCCCCTCCCACCTCTACACTAAGAACTGAGTGATCAAAGACCGCTGCTCGCTCAGTTCTCGGTCTTTACTGAGCAGAGAGCTGGTGACTGTCAGTCAATAGCTCTCTGCTCTGTCCCTCTGGTGTGCCTGGCTGTGGAGGGAGTGTCTGGCTCAGTCTCCCAGCAGCTTGCTCAGAGGCAGAGACAGCTGTGGGTCCAGGTATCTGGGTGGATCCTGACAATAAAGTCAGGAGCCATCCAGAGCCTGTGCTGGCTGAGTAAAGCCAGCAGACGTTAGTGTGCTGTTGGCTAAACATTGGTCCCAGGAGTGCAGAATGAAGTGCATTCCTGTGACCCGCAGGACAAGTAGGGCCAAAAGAGTTTTGGCCCGAATTTTCCTTTAGGAAGGGAATCTTCACCCAATGAGCACCAATATAAAGATGGCATTTATGCTAACTGACAATGTAGTAGGTAAATTAGAAAGGTCCCATGTATCCATGGACTTTACCCTGACCACCAATGGAACGGTTTATGGTTGTGGGATTAGGAGTGCCTAGTATTGGCATACAATTTGGTGATTCGTATTATAGTCTTTGTCAGTTGTAGTTTTACTCCCAAGTTTTGGTAATGTAGTTACCTTCTTCAGGGCTTAGGTGAGATTTCATTGTTTGATCTTCACTACGACCACTAAAAAGTTGGGCTTGAAGCTACAATGAGCCAGATTCTCAGCATCTGCTACCTGCAATGTGTGGAGGCAAACCTAAACTGTGCACAGGTGCCCATTGATGACTTTGAAAAGTCCCAAGACAGGAGACTTTAATGACAGGTCATAAGGGGGGTGTGGCCCCTCTGAATTCTTCTAATTGACTCACTTTTGTACTTCCTTTTCTCTGTCACTCCCCTAATTGTCAGAAGAATGATATAGCCCTCTTAACATTCTATAAAGCATTGACAATGCCCACTGTCTCCATGGGGTTGATTTACTAAAACTGGAGAGTGAAAAATCTGGTGCAGCTCTGCATAGAAGCCAATCAGCTTCCAGGTTTTATTGACAAAGCTTAATTGAACAAGCTGAAGTTAAAAGCCGATTGGCTACCATGCACAGCCGCATCAGATTTTGCTTTCTCCAGGTTTTAGTAAATAACTTCCATCATGTGAGATCATAGTGTAGGGTTGCCACCTCATCCCTTTAAACCCGAACACATATGAATTACACAGGTTCTGAGGCTAATTTATTGCAGATAAGGCACCAAGTGAGTTTAATTACCACCTTAATCAGCCACAGAACCTGTGTAATTAATGTGTTCGGGTTTAAAGGGATGAGGTGGTAACTATCATAGCGACAGACACACCTATAGCTCCCAACTGTCCCTGATTTGAAGGGACTGTCCCTGATTTGAAGGGACTGTCCCTGATTTGGAGCAATGTCCCCCCCCCTCATTTTGGTCTGATCTATATAGTTGTATATAAAATGCACTTTTTTTTTCTTTCTAAACATGTCGCTAAACCTTTCATCCAAATTCTAAATTGTTGCATTTGTATATTTTAAAAGCCAATATAAAGGAAGAGTAGCGGTAAAAAAAAAAAGATCTTTGTGAATTTAATTTACCTTTTTTTGTCAATTCTCCTTTAAGGGGGTGTGGCAGGGGGCGTGTCCTATGCCTACATACTTTTGTTAGTAGGTGTCCCTCATTCCCATCTCAAAATGTTGGGGGGTATGCACACCTTTTATAGGTCACTTTTAGATATGTTATTGAGCTATGTCTACTTTTGGGCATTTGAGGCAACATATATGTTTTAAGGGAATCAATTAGATGTAAATTGTTACTTCATCCTGCCGTCATCAGTCAACCAATAACAACCTCCAATTTTCTGTGTAAACATGGCTTCTGTACGCTTACGTCAACCAATCGCATTGTTTCTACGGGCGGTATGACCTGCAGTGAACACTCCGAACCACAAGGGGCGCTGTGGGTTACGCACACGTTTTACTCGAACTGCAGTTGCACTCTGTATTTTTATTTTTTGGGATCCCTTACACCAGGGGGCGCTCATCACCATTAAACGGCACCTGAAGTGAACACAACGAAGGGGTGTTTGGTGTATTGTTCTAGCCGCGCTTCTCCTCCTCGCCACACGGGGCGCTGTCCACGCCTCGCACCCCACTCCCAGCCGCAGGGCGGCGTTGTTGTGTAACGCGCTGTCTCCGCGGGTTGCTGCAGAGAGGCCTGACTCCTTTCACGTCCGGTGATAGCTCAGTGCACTGTGTGGACGATGGCGGCCCCGGTATCTCCAGTAGGGAAGCGGCTGAGGCTTCTGTTTGACGAGAGCTCCGCCGGACGTCAGGGAGTCCCGGGCGAACCGTCTATCCCGCTGGGGAAGCGGGCCTGGGAGGGCGGAACCGTGCGGGGCCTGAAGGGAGCGGCGCCCGAGGAGCTGGCGGTAAGTGGCCACTCCGGGGGAGGGGGGTGGGGGGACGCGGGGAAGTTAGTCGGGGAGTGTCCCGCCTAGGCCTCGAGTCCGGCCCCAATCCGGTGCTGGCTGCCCCTCCCCCACCACCTACACACCGTGTAAACATACCGCCTCAAATCCGGCCCCAATCCGGTGCTGGCGGCCCCTCCCCCCACCCCGTGTAAACAGAGCGCACGGTGCGCCGTACACATGAATGGGGGAGGGGAGAGGAGGGTGAATGTCCTATATATAGGCGGGCATGACTGCCAGTCCCTGATTACATCTCACCCTTGTCCTTATTGCCATGTCATTAGGCTGCACTCTCCCAACTTTACATGGCTTTATTTCAATGGTTTTCGACATATCAGTCTTTTTAGAAGGTTATTTCAAGTTTTATATGTGTAATTAAAATAAATAATCATGAATATACAGTAAAACCTTGGATTGAGAGTAACTTGGTTTTGGAGCGTCTTTGCAAGACAAGCTACATTTATTTATTTATTTAAATAAATTTTGACTTGATATACAAGTAGCGTCATGTTATGAATGTGAGTTAGGGACCTTAGATTGTAAGCTCCTTAAGGTTAGGGACCGATGTGAATATATATGTAAACCGACGGCGCTATATAAGGACCTTAAATAATAATAATAATGTCTCAACTGTGTATAAAAGAGGAAAGAGGCGCCTCTAAGTGTAGCAATATGGTTACATTTAACCACTTCAGCCCAGAAGATTTTCCCCCTTAAAGACCAGGCCGTTTTTTTGCGATTCAGCACTGCGTCGCTTTAACTGACAATTGCGCGGTCGTGCGACGCTGTACACAATCAACATTAATGTCCTTTTTTTTCCCCCCACAAATAGAGCTTTCTTTTGGTGGTATTTGATCACCTCTGCGGTTTTTATTTTTTGCGCTGTAAACAAAAAAAAAAGCGTCAGTTTTGAAAAAAAAAAAGGCAATGTTTTTTACTTTTTGCTATAATAAATATCCCCCAAAAATATATAAAAAAAACAAATTTCTTTCTCAGTTTAGGCCGATATGCTTCTACATATTTTTGGTAAATAAAAATCACGTTAAAGCGGATTTCCGCTTAATTTTTTATTTTTTTATTTTTAAGTCAGCAGCTACAAATACTGCAGCTTCTGACTTTTAATAATCAGACACTTACCTGTCTCAGGGTCCAGCGAAGCCCCGCTCGTCTCCCCTCCTCTCTGCGGCGCTGGCATTGTCACTGTGGGCGCCCGCTGTTGCTTCACAGCCGGGCACGCACGAGCTGAGCGGCGTGACTGGCCGGGCAATCATCTGGGACCTGTGACGTGTCCCAGATTGCCACGAGGGATGGGGGAGAGGTGAACTTGGTTCCGGTGGAAGTGGGAGCTGGGACCCTCTAAAAAAAAAAAAAAAAAAAAGGTTTCCGCCCCAAAAAAATAAAAATGACATGCCAAATGTGGTAAGTTCCATTTTTGGGTGGAACTCCACTTTAAGTTATAGCGTATACAAAATAGGGGATAGATTTATGGCATTTTTATTTATTTTTTTTCTATTAGTAATGGCGGTGATCTGCGATTATGTTTTTTATGGGGATTGCGACAAACACATCGGACACTTTTGACACTATTTTGGGACCATTAACATTTTATACAGCGATCAGCGCTAAAAATAGCCATGGATTACTGTGTAAATGTCACTGGCAGGGAGGGGGTTAAACACTAGGGGGCGATCAAGGGGTTAACTGTGTTCCCTCAGCGTGTTCTAACTGTAGGGGGGGTGGGCTACCACTGACATGACGGGGAGCAGTAGATCTCTGTCATGTCACTAGGCAGAACAGGGAAATGCCTTGTTTACATTGACATTTCCCTGTTCTGCCTCTCGTGATCGTGGGCCACCGGCGGACATCAAGTCTGTGCACTTGCACCACCGGTGGCGCGCGCGCACCCGCTAGCTTTGGATTACAAAGGGACGTACGGGTACGCCATTTTACGCACCCGTAAATGGACATTTTATGGTTACACAACCTATCACATTGCTATAATCTTTTTATATGGACTATAAACTGAAGGACTTTTGAATAAATGGTTGTGGAACGAATCATTTGAGTTTTCATTTTTTCTTATGGGGAAATTTGCTTTGATATACAAGTGCTTTGGATTACAAGCATGTTTCTGGAATGAACTATGCTCACAGTCCAAGGTTTTACTGTACTGTTAAAGCAGAATTTTTATTTGTATTTATTTCAGGTACTTGTATAGCGCTGTCAATTTATGCATTAAACCCCAAAGTAAACATTTCTTATATTGCATCTTACCTATTCTTAGATGTGATGGCTGTATTAGTTTTCTATTTTCATCTGGTGATCCAGCCAGCAAGTCTGTTATTTTTAGAAGCACAAACTTTCCAGCAAAATTTATTTGTTTTTTAGGGATGAGACAAACCATTTAAAGTGGTTGTAAAGGCTCACGATTTTTCACCTTCTTCATTTCTTCTTCACCATTCTATGCATGAAGGTAAAAACTTCCTCTGTGTTGCGAACTCCCCAATACTTACCTGAGCTCCATCGCGATACAGAGATGTGCACGAGGACTCTCCATCCTCATTGGCTGAGACAGCAGTGGGCACCATTGGCTCCTGCTGCAGTCAATCACTGCCAGTGAGGGGAGGGGGGCGGGGCCGAGCCATGGCTCTGTGTGTGAATAGACATGTAGAGCAGCGGCTCAGGAGTGGGCCTGCTTGGGTGCCCCCATTGCAAGCTGCTTGCTCTGGGAGCACTGGGCAGGAGGGAGGGACCAAGAGCAGCGGCGGGGGACCGGGGCAGCTCTGCAAAACCATTGCACAAAGCAGGTAAGTGTAACATTAGTGATGCCAAAATAGGGTTTTTACTGTGGTGCCAATGATGGCTCCCTGAAAACGCCTGCAGTTTTACTGTGTTTTTGATAGATCATGTGACTCATAAAATGCATCAAAGATGCACGTGTTTTCAATGCATTTTAATGAGGATGTGCGTTTTTTTTTAATTGACTAAATATGCACCTAAAATGCAGCAAGCAGGATTTTTACCACCACTTCAAAAGATGTTGATAATGGCCGACCAGTTAATTCATATTAGCCACTTCTGGATGGCCCACTGTATATATACATCATTAGTTTGACATTATATACTGTGGTTATGGCAGCAGCTAGCTGCCATAAACCTGGTATTTTTTTATACAGCAGGCGATCCTCTTTCACGTAAAAGTGGTTCCGGCGGCAGGTTCGCAACGGCATCACTTTTATGGGCAGCGGGAGAGGTGCTTACCGGAGCTGTTGGTAGCAGTGAAAACAATCCGATCCTGTGGAGCGATGGGCAGGAAGTTGAGTGAGGGCAAGATGGCTCCGACTCGACTCTATGCCCCTGGAGGACCAGAGCGGCCTCTGACATCACTGCCCAAAGGGACACATTTTTTTATATATTATTAAAAGAAAAAAAATTTTTTACTTTTTGTAATAAGTATAAATGTGAGATCTTTTTGACCCCCAATCTCACAGTATAGAGGACCTGTCATGCTTATTTCCATTACAAGGGATGTTTACATTCCTTGTAATAGGAATAAGGCCTCTTTCACACGGGACAGATCAGTAATGATCCGCCCCGTGAACATCCGCTTGCTCAGCGGGGATAGCTCCGCCGATCCACGCTGAGCAGGAAGATGACAGGTGCATCGCTGCACACTGTGCAGCGACGGACCTGTCAGAGCGCCGCTCTCCCCTATGGGGGGATCGGATGATGACGGTCCGTAGTGTCCGTCGTCATCCGATCCGATCCGAAAACGGAGGGAAAAGTAGGTTTTTCCTCCGTTACACTTTTCGGATCGGAGCGGGTCGGATGTCAGCGGACATGTCACCGCTGACATCCGACGCTCCATAGGGATGACTGTATGTCCGTTTTTCATCCGAAAACGGATGGATGAAAAACGGACATACGGATCGTCCGTGTGAAAGAGGCCTTAAACTGATCAAAAAAAGTTTATTTTTTATTTTTTTTTAAGGGACTTTTTTTTTTTTAAAGTTCCCCACCCCTCCGCGCTCACACGCAGAAGTAAACTCACACGTAAGTCACGCCCACATATGTAAATGGTGTTCAAACCACACATGTGAGGTATTGCCGCGATTGTTAGAGCGAGAGCAATAATTCTATAATTCTGTATATAATAAGCAATAATCCTGTTTAAAGTTACCTCCTCTGTAACTCTAAACAGGTAATCTGTAAACATTTTTTTAAAGCGTCGCCTATGGTGATTAATTATCGTAGCTTGTCGCCATTCCACGAACGAATTTTAAAGCATGACATGTTAAGTATCTATTTACACGGCAAAACATCACCTTTCACACTATATAAAAAAAAATGGACTAACTTTACTGTTTTGTTTTTTTAATTCATGAAAGTGTTTTTAAAAAAAAAAAAAAAAAAAAAAAAAAAAGATTTGCATTTGAAAGACCGCTGCTCAAATACGGTGTGACATAAAATATTGCAACGACCCGACTGCCATTTTATTCTCTAGGGTCTCTGCTAAAGTATATATATATATATATATATATATATATATATATATATATATATATATATATATATATATATATATATATATATATGTATATGTGTGTGTGTGTGTGTGTGTATGTATGTTTGGGGGCTCTAAGTAATCTTCTAGAAAAAAATACTAATTTAAACTTGTAAACAACAAATGTCAGAAAAAGGCCTGGTCCCGAAGTGGTTAATTCAATTAATTAATTAAAAAGTCAAAAATAATACAGTTATTTATAGAAATGTATATTTTTAAAAAACGTTGGTTTCGGCACCACCTTTTTTTTTTTTTTTGGTGAACCTGTTTACCCTTGAAGTTGCTAAATGCCGCTAAGTGCTTTTAGCGCTTGAGTGGTAATTAAATTATTCTGGCCAATGAAATTAACTCCAAAACATTGGACATGGATAAATATGGTACACACTTTTACAATCATCAGGCGCTTTTTTATTTATTTATTTATTTTTTTGGCCAAAATGCTGCTGCCAGGAGGAGGCTATTAGGGGAAGTAAAAAAACAAAAACAAAGTGTGCATCAGGTATAAAAAAGAAAAGTAAACAGTGTGATGCATTGCTGCATCACCAGCAGCGGGGCACATAATGTGTACCTGATGCTGTGAATGGGCCCTTAATAAAATATAGTTTTCACATAAATTATATGCTAGATATATGCTAGATGCGATTAGTGTTTTTTTTTTTCTTTCTCTGCTCTTTAGCTTTTCTCTTGAGTGTGTCCTTTGGGGGGGGGGGGGGGGGGGGTGTTTTTCAGCCTGTAAACGCTCCTTGTACAATACTAAATATCAACTCACTATTAAAGTAAACTAAAGGCAAAGCTGTTTTTTAGTTTTGTATAGAGCAGAGAGGGATTACAACACTTGCCCCTTGTTAAGGAAATTCACCCGCTCTGTTTGTCCTGTTTACCATTATCATTGAAAATGAAAGTAAATCCCACATTTTGGGTTGTCCCCAGAACAGGAATAGTTGGGATATCTTCCAGTGGGATTACTAGTTCTGGTGATAACCAAGGACCCCCTCACTTTAGTGGGATTTTCTCTCACTTCCTGTTTTTGGATTTTAGGGTAGTCATAAAATAACAGATATTTTCTCTGTGTATTTCAACACTTTTATACTATTTTTCATAGTTCATCCTTGTACCTAACTCCTGATCAGTGGTCGAGCCATGAAACGCGTAGAGTTTTTTTTTTTACGGTGCCTTGTCAAGTTTGGCATATCGTCCACTTTTCATATATGGTCCTTGGTCACATTTATGTATAATATTTCTATTAAGCATTATGTCCTTTATATGTATGTATAGTTTTGTTCATATGTCGGCTCTTTTGCATATGGTTGTTTCTATTATGAACTAAAACATAGTGCGTATCTCCAAATTATGGATTGTTCACATGTAATTGATCAATAAAAGTCTAATATTTTATACCTTATGCATTACCAGTTTGCAGTGACATCCCTCATTTAACCACTTCAGCCCCAGAAGGATTTACCCCCTTCCTGACCAGGCTATTTTTTGCGATGCGGTACTGCGTCGCTTTAACTGACAATTGCATGGTCGTGCGACGTTGTACCCAAACAAAATTGTCATTTTTTCCCCATAAATAGAGCTTTCTTTTGGTGGCATTTGATCACCTCTGCGGTTTTTATTTTTTGTGCTATAAACAAAAAAGGAACGACAATTTTGAAAAAAACATTATTTTTTACTTTTTGCTATAATAAATATCCCCACTTTAATAAAACAAAAAATGCATTTCTTCCTCGGTTTAGGCCGATATACAGTCAGGTCCATAAATATTGGGACATCAACACAATTCTAATCTTTTTGGCTCTATACACCACCACAATGGATTTGAAATGAAACAAACAAGATGTGCTTTAACTGCAGACTTTCAGCTTTAATTTGAGGGTCTTTACATCCAAATCATGTAAACGGTGTAGGAATTACAACAGTTTGTATATGTGCCTCCCACTTTTTAAGGGACCAAAAGTAATGGCACAATTGGCTGCTCAGCTGTTCCATGGCCAGGTGTGTGTTATTCCCTCATTATCCCATTTACAAGGAGCAGATAAAAGGTCCAGAGTTCATTTCAAGTGTGCTATTTGCATTTGGAATCTGTTGCTGTCAACTCTCAATATAAGATCCAAAGAGCTGTCAAGATCAGTGAAGCAAGCCATCATTAGGCTGAAAAAACAAAACAAACCCAACAGAGAGATAGCAAAAACATTAGGTGTGGCCAAATCAACTGTTTGGAACATCCTTAAAAAGAAAGAACGCACTAATGAGCTCAGCAACACCAAAAAACCTGGAAGACCACAGAAAACAACTGTGGTGGATGACCGAAGAATTCTTTCCCTGGTGAAGAAAACACCCTTCACAACAGTTGGCCTGATCAAGAACACTTTCCAGGAGGTAGGTGTATGTGTGTCAAAGTCAACAATCAAGAGAAGACTTCACCAGAGTGAATACAGAGGGTTCACCACAAGATGTAAACCATTGGTGAGCCTCAAAAACAGGAAGGCCAGATTAGAGTTTGCCAAACAACATCTAAAAAAGCCTTCAGAGTTCTGGAACAACATCCTATGGACAGATGAGACCAAGATAAACTTGTACCAGAATGATGGGAAGAGAAGAGTACGGAGAAGGAAAGGAACTGCTCATGATCCAAAGCATACCACCTCATCAGTGAAGCATGGTGGTGGTAGTATCATGGTGTGGGCATGTATGGCTGCCAATGGAACTGGTTCTCTTGTATTTATTGATGATGTGACTGCTGACAAAAGCAGCAGGATGAATTCTGAAGTGTTTCGGGCAATATTATCTGCTCATATTCAGCAATATGCTTCAGAACTCATTGGACGGCGCTTCACAGTGCAGATGGACAATGACCTGAAGCATACTGCGAAAGCCACCAAAGAGTTTTTTAAGGGAAAGAAGTGGAATGTTATGCAATGGCCAAGTCAATCACCTGACCTGAATCCGATTGAGCATGCATTTCACTTGCTGAAGACAAAACTGAAGGGAAAATGCCCCAAGAACAAGCAGGAACTGAAGACAGTTGCAGTAGAGGCCTGGCAGAGCATCACCAGGGATGAAACCCAGCGTCTGGTAATGTCTATGCGTTCCAGACTTCAGGCTGTAATTGACTGCAAAGGATTTGCAACCAAGTATTAAAAAGTGAAAGTTTGATGGATGATTGTTAATCTGTCCCATTACTTTTGGTCCCTTAAAAAGTGGGAGGCACATATACAAACTGTTGTAATTCCTACACCGTTCACCTGATTTGGATGTAAATACCCTCAAATTAAAGCTGAAAGTCTGCAGTTAAAGCACATCTTGTTCATTTTATTTCAAATCCATTGTGGTGGTACATAGAGCCAAAAAGATTAGAATTGTGTCGGTCCCAATTTTTATGGACCTGACTGTATAAATTTTTCATTTTTTTTTTTTTTTTTTTTTTTCTAGTACTGCCGGCAATCTGTGATTTTTATCGGGACTGCAACCTTGCGGCGGACAGATCGCACACTTTTGACACTTTTTTGGGACCACTGACATTTATACAGCGATCAGAGCTAAAAATAGCCACTAATTACTATATAAATGTCACTGGCAGGGAAGGGGTTAACACTAGGGGGCGATCAAGGGGTCAAATGTGTTCCCCTTAGTGTGTTCTAAATGTAGGGGAGATGGGACTGCCTGGGGGAGAAGACCGATCGTTGTTCCTATATACTAGGAACACACGATCTGTCTCCTATCCCCTGCTAGAATGTGGATTTGTGTGTTTACACACACAGATCCTCGTTCTGGCTCTGTCAGGAGCGATCGCGGGTGCCCGACAGACATTGTGGCCGCCGGGCAAGCGCATTGGCTCCTCAGTACTGCGGCGACCCCTATACTCCTTAAAGCACCTGCCGTACAGCTATGGCGATTCACGCAGGGGAGCCATTCTGACGTTGTCGACAAGCGGTTAAGGTCCCACTACTCTTTTCCTCTGTTTTTATAAATTTATTAGGGATGAAGGTTTGTCGCTGAGGCTGTGCCGGTCTCTTTTTTGCTGGGAAGTGAAGAGAAATCTCCCCAGTGGGACACAGATGGTTATAATCCCTGTTAGGTTTATTTTTTTTTTTACATCACTTACTCTATCGAAAATGAAGAAAAACTTTTGCCTTTTAGGTCTTAATGCCAGTCAGAAGCTATAATCTTGGTGAAATTACGACAGAATAAGCATAAACACACAGTAAATTCAGCAGATGTGTATGATAAATTTTAGTGAATTTAAAATGAAAATAGATGCAAACAAACAAGAATTATATGCCCAAATTATTCTGCCTGTTTGAATTGATGCTATGGTCACAGGTTTTAAATCTATTTGTATATAGCTATTATAAACTGCCTGCGCTGTTCGAAGGTTACCACTACTTACCTCCCCTCCTAGCAAATGCTAGCTGTTTGCTTGTCCAATAACTTCAACACTTGTACATCTCAAGTTCTGATATAACCAACTACATATTTGTTTAGGGTTAGTTACTCAGATACACTGAAGACAAAGACAGCCACACATGTAGTATTTTTGAAAGCTGAACTCTGTAGCCCACCCTCTCTATAAAAATGCCCTTCATCCCTGCAGAGTGGGTGGGCCATCGTTTGGGTAACCATGTTGTGCTTGGGTGACATGGTTACTTGCCGTTGGCTTTCCAGAAGACTGCATCAGCAGGCTGATATCACCACTAGGAGACCGGTTAGAAGCACAGATTTTCATTGCTGGATGATACATATGTTGCAGATAAGCTAAATATTTGCACAGGAACATTGGGCAGGGCCTTATAGCCTTTACCTTTTGACATGCTGGTCTACAATAGCCTGTCTCATCTCCTCAGACAACTCTTCTCTGTACTTTTTCTAGTCCATGTTCATAATGCACACAATAATGCCAACCAAAGCTGACTGATTACAAATTGAAGGCAAGCATGATACTAATTACAGAAAACGGTTTGCAATAGCTATGATCCAATTATTTATAATCTTTTCTAGGGGTACCAACAAATGTGTCCAGACCATCTTAAAGTATCTAAACAGGACCAACAATGTATCTCTTTTCATGTCTGTATATTCTTTGAAGTGTATGTAAAATGATAAAGTTCAGACTTTGATGGCATAGCAGACACTTTGTCCAGGGTGCTCTGGTAACCCCCAAATTTCAAACTTTAGACAAATTCTGCCCTGCTGCGGCTTCATGCAAGGCATACCTGTTCCAAAAATGATCAGTCCACTAATTTTACTTCCACTTCAGGTTTGATTTAATCTTTACTCCAGGTGTATTCTAGAACTATGCAAGGAGCTTTTTGAGGATAAAAATAGAAAAAGAAAACTGTAGGACATGTAGAAGGTAGTCAAATCTTACCCTTGTGCATGAACCCCAAATTATATTGTAAGGGAACTGTCAATAAAAAAAATGCATGTATGGTCCTGTCTGTCACTAGTGTTACAAAGCTTTGGTTTTTCTGAATCTCTCTGTAATATAGTTTCTAATGTGTAATGCTAGCAAGGCAAGGGATGTACTCGGCTGCTGTATGGACAAAGCTGCTCCCAGAGAGGGAGCAGCAGTCTTTCTATTCAGCCTGCTGCCTATACCATCTAGAGTTTTTGAACTGGGGCTTCCAGTAAAAGCAGTGTAAACATTAAGAGTTTTCCCTGTAAACTTTTGGCTTTCTAGTAAATGCTTCTGTACCTTATGGCAAAACTTCAGTTGGTCTTTAAATCGGTCTTAAACTCCACAATTTTTTTTTTTTTTTAAGTAAATTGGCTCCCAAGATGTGCTAGTATGTGCCACATATTGGCACATTTTGTTACTTACCTGTAAACTATGCCCCCCAGCGCTGCACTGTCATAATTCCTGCTTGTCTCTGGCGCTCACATCTTCTCCCATTCTTCCTTCTGTTCAGCTGCTTGATGATGTCGCTCCCACACTTGCATATTGGAGTCACATCTTCACCAATAGGGTTCTCTTCTGTCATAAAAGCCTTACCATTAGCATTTTTAAAAATTGGGTGGTGGGTGGTGTGTCCTGCTAGATACGGCACCTCATCCCGAGTCGAAGATCTCAAAAATGGGGGAAAAGGGGATGATGGGATTATTGCGGTGCCACCAAAATTCAAAATTACTAGAATGATATTTTATATAAAATCATTTATTTTATTGATATCAAAAACATCTAAAATGTTTACATGAAGGAGTACAAAAAATATACAAAGCAAAAACAAAAATACAATTCAAATAAATGAACGTCACCAAAGTTGTTGAGGGGTGATCATAGTCTTATGTTCCCAACTAGTTTCGCCAAAACATTGGCTTCATCAGGGGAATGTAGAGTTGTGCTGCAGAGAGTAAAACCACTATAATAAAGGAAAATGCATTATTGGATCAACATAATCTTGTAATGCTGGAGGCAAGCCAATCGCATCGCAATGTGGTCAAATTGCCGCCCCCCCATATCCCACGATCTTCCCAGCCCCCACACACCTGAAACATACCATGCGGTGCAACTTCCATTCCTAGTGTCTTGGTGGTGTCCCCATTGCGTTTTGGAGCCCGCATGGTATGTTTCAGGTGTGTGGGGGGTGGGAAGATCGTGGGATATGGGAGGGCGGCAATTTGACCACATTGCGATGCGATTGGCTTGCCTCCAGCATTACAAGATTATGTTGATCCAATAATGCATTTTTCCTTTATTATACTGGTTTTACTCTCTGCAGCACATCTCTACATTCCCCTGATGAAGCCAATGTTTTGGCGAAACTAGTTGGGAACATAAGACTATGATCACCCCTCAACAACTTTGGTGACGGTCATTTATTTGAACTGTATTTTTGTTTTTGCTTTGTATATTTTTTGTACTCTTTCATGTAAACATTTTAGATGTTTTTGATATCAATAAAATAAATGATTTTATATAAAATATCATTCTAGTAATTTTGAATTTTGGTGGCACCGCAATAATCCCATCATTCCCTTTTCCCCCATTTTTAAAAATGTTATGTCTCATTTATGTCATTTGTCTCTTTAATGTCATTGAAAATGTTTTCAGTCAGTGTTCAGTGTTTTGCATGACTGACGATTCCAGCGCTCAATGGAGCACCACGCAGGAGAGGGGGCAAATGCAGCTGGTTTTGGCTCTCCAGCCGCTCGCTGAGAGCTAGAACTAGCTGCCAGGCATCTGAGTGGATCCTGCCATATAGTCAAGGTCCTTTTTAGAGCCTGGAGCGACTGTGACATCAGCTGACAGTAGGCTATGGGCCTCTGTTGGCTGACTCACGGTCACAGGAGTGTAAAAGTAAGTGTACTCCTGTGACTCAGAAGAGATGTATGACTATAAAAGCTTTGGCCATGTTTCTTTTTAACAGAGCTTTGCAAGTTCACTGTAACTTATCATTGCCTTTTTTTTTTTTTTTACAGTAATCGTTTGCATGTAATAATAGCAAGTTATTTCTTTCAGGTATATGTGGAGTTTGACCAGAAAAGTTCTAGAACACCGTCATGGGTACAAGTTCATGGAGCAGATGTCTTGGTAATTTTACTGGAAGGACCACTAGTTTGGTCTCCAAGGAAGGAACCTATAATTGTCCAAGGGAGCCGTATTTGCCCCACTCATTGGCCTGCTTTGGTAAGTAATGGTCAGTAGAAGCTGTACATTTCTGGATAAAATGAGAATCACAATTTTTTTTTTTTTTGCTTAGAATAAAGATCACGATTCCCTCAGGATTCTCAGCGTAACATCTTTCACATTATACAAAAAAATGGGCTAACTTTACTGTTTGTTTTTTTTTACATTCATTGATGCATTCAAAAAATGCAACGACCGCCATTTTATTCTCTAGGGTCTCAGTAAAAAAAAATATATAATGTTTGGGGGTTCTAAGGATTTCTCTAGCAAAAAATACTGTTTTTAACTTGCAAGCAACAAGTGTGAGAAAAAGGCTTAGTCTTTAAAGTGGTGTTCCGGCCAAAATTATACTTTTTAAATAAAAATACCTCTATAATACACAAGCTTAATGTACTCTAGTAAAATTAGTCTGTAAACTAAGGTCTGTTTTGTTAGTTTATAGCAGTAGTTTGTTATTTTATAAACTTACAGCAGGCCGTGGCCATCTTAAGTGTGGGCATCTGAAGCCAGACTGTATTTCTTCCTGGATCTCATCCTTGCAGATCTCGCACATGCTCAGTGCAGCACAAGCAGTGTAATAGGTTTCAGGTCAGGTTTCCATAGTAACGGCAGTTTCAAAGGAAGTTGCTGCCCCTTCCCAGAAGGCATTGCAAACAGGAAATGATGCGATGGGCCGCGGCCAGGGAGGAGGAAGTGAAAAATGAATACAGCAGATATACAGTAGGTGCTGAGTAAAAAAATAAAAAAAATATCCAATTTGTTTGCAGTGTACAGTTTAGTGAGGGATGCTGAAGAGTTGTAAAAGTGGGTGGAACTCCACTTTAAGTGGTTAAACTGCCCCCATTTACAGATCCAAGTTCATCCCTTTGATCTAAAAGAACCAGATTACATTATTTCTTTTTATCTCAGCACTGAGCAATGTTGTCATAAACTTGGCAGGCTGCCTTTTTTTTTCTTTTGTGACAGCTGTGAGCAAAGAACGGCTCTGCACTGAATCGTGGAAATGTCGGATTAGGATTGTGGGGGGGAAGCGAGACTGCATTTTTTTTTTTTTTTTAGCGATTAATCATGCAGCTCTAATAGAAGCCACTCAAAATAACTGCCAACTAGATTTTTTTTAAGGTTCCATTTATTTCTGTTAAATAAATAAACACTCGAGAAAACCCTAACGTCTGTTTTTATTGCGCCACAGGACAGAAAATGAGGGAATCAGAGTTCCCCAACAGAACACAGATAGCAACAAAACAGAAGTATTATTCTTCTTTACTCTCTCCAATCCCCAAAAAATAGTTCATGCTAAAATGATCCAAATAAAGGTACTCACGGAATGGGATACACAAGAATGGGTTTTTGCGTGTTCAGAATGCAGAAGATGCAAAGACCCAGATTCCAATCGTGTTCCTGTGGCTGTGTGTAGTAGAAGGCATCAGGAAGTGCAGCAAATGCGTGTTGTGCATGTTTTCAGCAGATATGGCGGGGGAGAGTGCATCAGCCGGGAGCTGTGTATGTTGTCAACCTGAGACTGGTGATGTCTGGATAGGAAAAAAAAAGCCAAATATAAAATTGAGCAGAATCACTTATGACTATAACATCTTAGAGATAAGTACAAAGAGGAGTAATACAATTAAATGAATAACTCCCCATTTCTCTGTTCATGGATTCGTATTTGTGTACTAAGCACTGCTGGTTGTCAGTTAACAGCTTTGTGCAAATAGCTGTGGCCACCGACAGCCTGTCATTGCAGTGTACGAGCTCGGCAGCTGCAGCTTTCTGTACATAGCTATCAATCCCAGCCACAAGATTCGTGTCTCTGGGACCTGCAGTGTGGCTAAATGCCTGTGCAAATGGAGCTTAATTCTGTGTTAAACTTAATGGCCTGTTGTTGTTGGCACTTTTCTTACTAACCTTCTTGTAGACAGGTACCATATTAGCTGTCCGTCAGTCATGGGGAACTTCCTCTGTTAACAGAATGGTTACAAAAATCAGTTAATGGTCCAACAACTATACATCAATGTTCTTTTAGTACTCTGGGATGAATACCTTCTGAACCCATTGCTTTATTTAGCTTTAAGCAAGCCAGTTCATCTGCTACCTCTAGAAACCCTGAAAATTAACCTTCACTGCTACAGTCAATATGATCCTCAATTTGTTTTTGTTAGTGTCATGTCTGAGAAGGCTTAACAAAAGTATTTGTGTAACTAGTTGCTCACTCTAACGTTTGCGGCAATACATCACGCATGTGGTGCGACCGTGGTTTACCTACTTGTGCGCACCCTGGGTGTGCTTTTGAGCATGTGTGTGGGGCAACAGGGGCTACAGCAATTTTTTTTTAAAAACATTTTTTTTAATACATTTTTTTTTAAAACTTTTTTCTTGATTGCTATCACAAAAGGGTTAATAAATCTCCATGTGATATCGTTGGGCTTGTGACTGGTACTCTTTTTGGAGACATTAGGAGTCTATTAGTGTTTTCCCTGCCCTTAGTCCATCTAACCAGATCGGCTCGGTTAGATGTTTCCCCTGGCTTTGTACGGGCCAGGAAATGGGAGATCTGAAACAGGAAGTGTTCATCATCGCTTCTGATTTCATTGTTTGGATTTGCCCCTCTCTCGCATTGCTCTCCCCCCTAAAGACAGCGGTTGTGGCCACAGGCTCCTGGTAAGGGTTGCAGGAAATAGATTTCCCCATCAACACAGATAGTACTGACAGGGGAATAGGCAATTGTCTTCTCCCGGCAGGGGCAGGAGAAGCTGTCCCCACCAGGAGAAGACCGTCATAATCGCAAGAAAATCCGGCAGGCTGGTTGTTCCAAAGTTGATCGATCAGCTTGTTACATTCAACCTGCCCATTAACAGTATGAATCTTGGCTGGTTCAGCAGGAATTCGATTCAGATTCGAACCCTGTATGACTAGCCTTAGGTTGCCTCCTAGATTGTAGACTTTAACACTGCCCACTGATTACTGACTCCTGCCGGTCTACTCCCAATATGTTTAAGCAAAATTAAAACTGCAAAAAAAAAATGGCACCCCAGGAGCTTTTTAACATAATGTTAGAATGCACCACATTATGGCTGACTTACCTTGCAAACCACCTCTTCTGTTGTTGCAAATTCAGCACTCCTGCTTGTCATAGGTACTTTAATCTTCATCTCAGTCTTCCTTCCAGGTTCAGACCCTTTGGCCGGGCTGAAATGTCACTCTCGCACATGCGCTTAGGAGTCATGTCGTCTCATCACACATGCTATAAATGTATGATGAGCTGTGCAAGTGCAGCCAAGTGTACACAAATGTTGTTAGGCTGGGGGAAACGCTTAATGTCTGAAGACACCAATAATTTCTCTTCTGTCATAAAATTCCTACCTGTCTGTCATTTTTCATTTTTTTTTAATTTTTTTATTTTTTTAGGTTTAATTCTGCTTTAACCACTTCCCACCCAGCCCATAGCAGATGACGGCCGGGCGGTGGTTCAGTTATCCTGACTGGGCGTCATATGACGTCCAGCAGGATAACATGCCGCTGCGCGCCCGCGGGGGGGCGCATCACGGCGATCAGTGTGTCAGTCTGACACACCGCTTCACCGATACTGGACCACCAGGGATCACCACTAGGACCACCAGGGAAGGGGGCAACATGTGGATGGTCAGGTATGTACCCCATAGCCACCCACATGTGCCCAATCAGTGCCCACAAATGGGCACTGTTTGGCACCATTATTTAGCAGTTATGCCTAGCAATGCCACCCTTAGGGGCATCAGTGCCATCAATCAATGTCATCAGTGCCATCAATATATTCAGTGCCACCCATTAGTGTCCATCAGTGCCACCCATAAGTACCCATCAGTGCCACCTGAGTGCCCATCAGTGCCGCATACCAGTGCCTCCTATCAGTGCCCATCAGTGCCGCCTATTAGTGCCCATCATCAGTACCCGTCAGTGCCACCTCATTGGTGCCACCTCATCAGTGCTGCCGTATCAGTGCTCATCAGTGCAGCCATATCAGTGCCCGTCATTGAAGAAGAAAACGTACTTATTTCCAAAAAATTTTAACAGAAACAAAGAAAAAATTTTTTTTCAAAATTTTCGATTTTTTTTATTTGTTGCGCAAAAAATAAAAAACACAGAGGTGATCAAATACCACCAAAAGAAAGCTCTATTTGTGGGAACAAAATGATAAAAAAATTGTTTGTGTACAGTGTAGCATGACTGCGCAATTGTCATTCAAATTGCGACAGCGCTGAAAGCTGAAAATTGGCCTGGGTGGGAAGGTGTCTAAGTGCCTGGTATTGAAGTGGTTAATTTATCTTTTAGAAATGCACCCATTACAGCGCAATTTGTTTTTGGAAGTCTAAAACGTTTGTTTTTGGTAATGATTTTTCAGTTTTTGTTTTAAAGTGGAAGTAATCCCTGTCATTTTCAGCCAAGGACACTGCCATCTTGACCTCTTTTTTATCTTCAACTGCCATGATACTGCACATGTGATCAGTTATGACACCAGCCATTGGATGGTTTGACAGTTTGGTTGAGAGCACATCCAATGTGACAGTTACATTCCCGGCATGAAACTGTTAAATCTATGGGTTTACTTCTGCTTTAATATCAAACCAAAGACATCGATGATCACTGAATGGAATGAGTGGAAACGTGGTTGATTTTGAAAAAAGATGTATGTGAGGAGCAGATTTACAAAATGCTGTAAGGTTTTATCTACTGCTGAAGCAATGATGTAACATGTGTGCCACCTCTTACACATTATTTATAGCACCTAATTGTTCATGACAGTCACAAAGTTATTTATTGTGATGTGGATTGAAGTACAAAGAATCAGTAAATGAGTCTCGGTACATGGGTTTACATAGTATATCTTCATAAAGACTATTTCAGTTATGGAATGTTGTGAAGTAAAGATCTGACACATGCTGTTTTTAACATTGCAGACATTCACAACTTTGGTGGATAAGTTGGGACTGGGAACACTGGTTCCTATAGAGTTTCTCCTAGAAGAAATATTGCATTTTCTTCCAGATGCCAGTACACTTCGTCTTTACCAGGTAACTCCTTTTACAGTGAGAAGCAATATTCTGAAAAAGTCTCTGTGAAAAATAATGACATTGTTCTTATTCCATTTTCCAGCAGATGGGAGTAGACAGCCACAAACTGGTTTTGAAAGAGCAGCCTTTTTTGAGGGATGCTGTAACTGATGTGATCAATTCAAGAAAAATCCAGGAGATCATTTTACGAGGTTAAATGCACACATTTTTAAAATCTAAGTGTTTACAGATTTGATTTATTTATAAATAAAAGTGATCTTAAACGCAAACATTTTATTATAATGCAGCTTATGAATTCTTAGATGTACAGTGGAACCTCGGATTGCGAGTAACACGGTTAACAAGCGTTTCGAGCAATTATATTTAAAAAATCCTGACTTGGTTTGCGAGTGATGTTTCACAAAATGAGCAGGATTCAAGCCTCTGCGGTGTGCAGTACCGCAATTGGCCAGAGGTGCGGGGGCGCCGGTGACACTCGGAGCCGTTCAGAGCTGTTCGGAAATATTTAAACACTCGAAAATACTCTGTTCCCGAGTGTTTGCGAGCGGTTTCCAAGTATTTCCGAGTCTCTCCGCCCCCCCACCTCTGGCCACATGCGTTATTGCATGCAATAGAAGTTAACGTGCAACAAATTATCTTTGTTACCATTGACTTCTATGGGGAAACTCGCTTTGATATGTGAGTGCTTTGGATTACAAGCATTCTCCTAAAATGAATTATGCTCGTAATCCAAGGTTGCACTGTATTCGTTTTTATTTCCTGCAATTTTTATCTGGTGATTCAGCCAGTAAGTCTGTTGTTTTTTCAAAAGAACAAACTCTCTTCTAGATGTATCAGTTTACAAGTATGGGACAAACCATTTAACACTGGCACGGGTGCTTACAATGGTCAGCTTTCATTTATGTAAAACCTTTATCCCAAAAAACTGTTTCTTGTAACTGAAAAAAAAGTGTGAGCTGGCTTAATTTGTTAGTGTTTTTAAATATGCTAGTATATCCACCATTCCCCCAGACTAACAATGCTGTGGCCCCTGTGCTCATTCATCCAGAGTAGGACCACTCTAATACAGGAGATGTGTTACTGGCCAGATCATCGGGAAAACAGAGGGGGCAAAGCCTAAAAAGCCCCATTTGTAGCCACCATATTTAATGTTTAGTAAGCTGCAATATACTACATTTCTGGTTTTATTACTGCTTTAGGATTGTGAAAGTTTAATGCTGAAGTTTAGTAAAGGAACGGCTGAATTATAGGATCTGTACTACCAATTCACAGAATGAGATGCACACCATTACACAACCCAAAAACAAATGCCTAAACTTCCACTTTAAAGTATGTGTGAACCCTTGTAAAACAACCCATTCAGTTAAAAATAAAAATGAATGGCAAAACATTTGTGTGCATATATAAACATAAATATTTATTTTTTTCTCAAAACGACTTTCAGGACAGCACCTGGAGAGAGCGCAGCTTCACCCACTTTCCCAGGAAACACTGCGATCAATTTCTTTTAAGATAGGACACTTCCACCATGGCCTCAGTTGTAGCGTTTCCACAGCCATGGTGGAAGCGCTACGAGGAACTGCGGGTGTGCTGCTACCTCTTCAGGCAGAGGTCCTGTGTATAAGGGCATGGCATACCTTATTTTTTCTTTCTTTTCTTTTAGATCCTGGTGGTCCTTAGGCCATCCCAGCATCCTCCCAGACGGGTGGGGGATATTCCGGAGCTCCCCTCCTCTTTCCTGCTCGGCGAGAGCTTGGAGTCCGGCGGGGGGGGTCTGTCCCAACCTGGAGCATGGAACCAGGGGCTTTCCCAGGCCTCCGTTCATCCCGATGGTGGGTGACGTCATTTCTGAAAGGGGCGGGACTTCTGGTCCGGCGCGCGTCTTCCGGTTCCAGCCTGTGGAATGCAGGAGGAGGGGGGCAGGCCCTGGCTGGCGTACACTTCCGGTCTTCGTGGCGGCGAAGAGACCGGGAGTTTTTAAAAAGAGACAGCGATGGTCATGAAGGCAGTGGCGGGAGCAGGAGCTCCAGGGGCAGAGGCTTCAGGGCTGTTACCTATAGGGTTGTTTTTTCCCCTCCTCTCTTCCCCTGGGCATTATGTAAAGGGAAGGGGGGGGGAACTGTACCATGCCCCTTGGGTTACCTCATGGAGGGGTATGGTTGGATGGTCACACCAGCAGGACGAATGGGGAATGCAGTTCCCTGGGCATGCCAATCCACACATGCCATGCCAAGCTCCACAGGGAGGACGTGGGCTGAGCTGGGCGGTCCCAACCTACCTAAGGACCCTGCGCTGATCATTCCTTGCGGGTGCAGCACGGAGGTGGCTGCTGCAGAGGAGGATGATCTGAGGACGCAGGAGGATCCAAGCCCCAAGGTAGGACAGTGATGCTGTGCATTATTTTATCCGTACCTGCCACTCGGTGGAGGGGTCACTTTGAGTGGGGTGTTCTTGCTTACAGTGGCTTGCGAAAGTATTCGGCCCCCTTGAACTTTTCAACCTTTTGCCACATTTCAGGCTTCAAACATAAAGATATAAAATGTTTATTTTTTGTGAAGAATCACCAACAAGTGGGACACAATTGTGAAGTGGAACGAAAACTATTGGATATTTTAAACTTTTTTAGTAATTAAAAAACTGAAAAGTGGTGCGTGCAAAATTATTCGGCCCCTTTACTTTCAGTGCAGAAAACTCACTCCAGAAGTTCAGCGAGGATCTCTGAATGATCCAATGTTGTCCTAAATGACTGATGGTGATAAATAGAATCCACCTGTGTGTAATCAAGTCTCTGTATAAATGCACCTGCTCTGTGATAGTCTCAGGGTTCTGTTGAAAGCGCAGAGAGCATCATGAAGAACAAGGAACACACCAGGGAGGTCCGTAATACTGTTGTGGAGAAGTTTAAAGCCGGATTTGGATACAAAAAGATTTCCCAGGCTTTAAACATCCCAAGGAGCACTGTGCAAGCAATCATTTTGAAATGGAAGGTGTATCAGACCACTGCAAATCTACCAAGACCTGGCTGTCCCTCTAAACTTTCAGCTCAGACAAGGAGAAGACTGATCAGAGATGCAGCCAAGAGGCCCATGATCACTCTGGATGAACTGCAGAGAACTACAGCTGAGGTGGGAGAGTCTGTCCATAAGACAACAATCAGTTGTACACTGCACAAATCTGGCCTTTATGGAAGAGTGGCAAGAAGAAAGCCATTTCTCAAAGATATCCATAAAAAGTCTCGTCTAAAGTTTGCCACAAGCCACCTGGGAGACACACCAAACATGGGGAAGAAGGTGCTCTGGTCCGATGAAACCAAAATCGAACTTTTTGGCCACAATGCAAAACGATATGTTTGGCGTAAAAGCAACACAGCTCATCACACTCAACACACCATCCCCACTGTCAAACATGGTGGTGGCAGCATCATGGTTTGGGCCTGCTTTTCTTCAGCAGGGACAGGGAAGATGGTTAAAATTGAGGGGAAGATGGATGCAGCCAAATACAGGACCATTCTGGATGAAAACCTGTTGGAGTCTGCAAAAGACCTGAAACTGGGACGGAGATTTATCTTCCAACAAGACAATGATCCCAAACATACAGCAAAATCTACAAAGGAATGGTTCACAAGTAAACGTATCCAGGTGTTAGAATGGCCAAGTCAAAGTCCAGACCTGAATCCAATCGAGAATCTGTGGAAAGAGCTGAAAACTGCTGTTTACAAACGCTCTCCATCCAACCTCACTGAGCTCGAGCTGTTTTGCAAGGAAGAATGGGCAAGAATTTCAGTCTCTCGATGTGCAAAACTGATAGAGACATACCCCAAGCGACTTGCAGCTGTAATCGCAGCAAAAGGTGGCTCTACAAAGTATTAACGCAAGGGGGGCGAATAATTTTGCACGCCCCACTTTTCATTTTTTTATTAGTTAAAAAAGTTTCAAAAATCCAAAAGATTTTGTTCCACTTCACAATTGTGTCCCACTTGATGGTGATTCTTCACAAAAAATAAAAATTTTATATCTTTATGTTTAAAGCCTGAAATGTGTCAAAAGGTTGAAAAGTTCAAGGGGGCCGAATACTTTCGCAAGCCACTGTATTTATATTTCCTGGTAAAATTCAGAGAGCAGACACTGGTGTTTTTTTTTTCCTTCCTTATTCTTCTTTTTTTCTTACACTGGGCGGCTCTATTAAAAAGCTCCTTGTATCTTTTGTGCCTCCCCAGGGGAAGAGCCATGAAGATAAGGATGGAGCAGGCCCTGCTGAAGTTCTTAAAAAGAGATGTGCCTCTTGTAAACATAAGTTGTCATCCTCATGGAAAAAATCGCTATGTCAGGACTGCATAGATGCTTTAGCCAAAAAAGAAACTAGCTCTATGTTCTCTGAGAGAGATGAACACATGGAGACAGTTTCCGACGAGCATCTACTGGGGTCTTTTAATAACTCGGTTTTGATTTTTGGCTGAAGTTTATTTTTGGGCCCACAGCCCTGTACGCCCTGGATTTAGTAGATCAGCGTTCAGTCACATATGTGACTAGTCCCAGTGGACGCAGCACCTTCCAGCTTACTGTTTAAATTGACATAAGAAGGGAACGTGGGACTTTAAATGAGGCATTTGTCTTGTGGCGTTCTCTTCTCTTTTGGGTTGTATACTGAGAGAATGGATACCTTAGCTGGAGCGAGTGAGAAAGGTCAACCATCTAAACCACCGTTCCCATTGTGATCATCTGCAAATTTTAAAGGCCCTGGCTGGGTTGTAAGCCATCTGCTTTTGTTGCTTGCTGTCTGGTAAGCCTAATCTACAGCTACGGTGGTCAGGCACTTCACCTTGTTTATGTGTGCACACCAGGGTGTTTGCAAGATTTTAAGTGCTTCCATTGGATTGTCATAACCTTTTGGACATACTTCTCTTTTTTTAGCGTAGCTTTCTTATTATATATTGGACTTTCTGTGTTATCGCACTGTATGCTGCTGCTCTCTTGTTGGTGTATTCAATGAGATATTTTTTCAGCGCGGTTTTTTCTTTTATGTCCTACCTAAAGTGTCCGCTGATTTTCCTGGGTCACAGGACATAGTAATTCCGTCCTTTTGCCGGCAAGCACGCAATTTTAAAAGAATTCGATTTTCACAAACTGGATGTCGGGAGATGCCTGTTATGCTACATCGAAGGAACAAAGAGTGGAGATCGGTATCAAATGTGTTTGTGCTCTACTCAGGTCCTAGGAAAGGACAAGGAGCCTCAAAAGCAACTATTGCTAGGTGGATGAAATCAGCTATTGAGGAGGCCTATTCCATTGCAGGACTGCAAGCACCACCAAAACTCAAAGCGCATTCCACTAGAGCCTTAGCCACCTCTTGGGCAGAGAAACAGGGGCTACCCCGATCCAGATCTGCACAGTAGCCACCTGCCCGAGTTTCCAGACTTGCGTAAAATACTACAATACTAACTTTTATCATCTACCGACCAGGCTTTTGGGGGAAAAGTGCTTCAAGCAGTAGTCCCTCCCTAACAGGTATTATTTGTATAATGTTGCTCTCATAAGGCCGCCCTGGAAGATGACTTGGGAAAACTAAGTTATTACCTGTTAACTTGATTTTACAGGAATCTTCCAGGACGGCGCTGTTCCCACCCTATGATTATGTAATTCTGCTGATTATTAGAGGTATACGTTATAGGCCTTCAGTTATTTGTTATTACTGAGGGACCATGCATAGTGCCTGTCCTTTTATACTAATGTGGATTTGTGTTTCCTGTGCTAGATGGGAGAAGCCACTCTCATAAGGCCGCCCAGGAAGATTCCTGGAAATCAAGTTAACAGTTAATAGTTTTTGCGTTTTGGCAATTGTCTCAGAGGGCACAATATCCCATCTGCAGTTCAGAGCCCTACATTACGGGTTGTCCTCTGCCCCTAGGATCCTCACCAAGATCATGGCGGAAGCCTTGGCGCCTTTGAGGATTTAGGGAATTATGATGTTCGGTATCTAGACAATCTCCTTCTGTTTGGCAGCTCAAAAGAACAGCTGCTGACAAATTTGAACAGAACAGGACACCACTTGCAAAGCTTGGGTTGGCTCCTAAACAAGGAGAAGTCGAATCTGGCTCCTTCCCAAGTGATAAGGTTTTTGGACTACAACATCGACTCAGTTCAGCAAAAGATCTTCCTACCAGAAGAGAAGACGGAAAAGATCCTGGGAGCGGTAAAACAAATTCAGACAAGCTCGCCAGTTACGGTTCGGTGGGCTATGTCAACATTGGGTCTCCTAACCTCCTCTATTCCGGCTGTTCAATGGGCTCGCCTCCACTCAAGGGAGCTACAGCAAAATTGGAAGCACGAAGAAACCTTAGAGAAATGATTCACGATTCCCTTACAAGTGAGGAGAAAATTGTTGGTGGAGGAACCAGTCAAATCTGAACAAGGGCCTACTTTGGATGTTCCCGGTCTTAAGAATGCTAATGACAGATGCAAGTTACTGGGGGGTGGGGAACACCTCTGGGGGGTCATTTTGCCCAGGGGGCCTGGTCAAGCTTAGAATCAAAAAGATCATCCAATTGGAGGGAACTAAAGGCAATTCCGATGGGGCTCTTTTGGTTCAAGGAGACAATCAGGGACCAACATGTTCAGATCTTCTGCGACAACGCTACGGCGGTCGCATATGTGACAAAGCAGAGAGGTACCAGAAGCAGGGTTCTCCTGACTTTAGCTTGGGATATCCTAGTTTGGGTGGAGGAGAATCTGGGGTCCCTGTCGGCCCTGCATCTGAAGGGCAGTTTGAATTGAATGGCAGAGCAGGAAGGAAATTTCAGAATCGGATTGGAGTCTAAATTCAGAAGTTTTTCAGATGGTGGTGAACAAGTGGGGCATTCCGCAGATCGATCCGTTTGCGACTCACTCGAACGCAAGTGTTCCGGCTTACTTTTTCCCGAACAGGGGGGGTCGGGCATGGGGCTCGGATGCTCTGGCCCAGCCTTGGGATTTTCTTTTGTGTTATTCTCCCCCCCCCTTCCAATTATTACTGCTGGTCCTCCAAAAATTTCAGGAAAAAATCCACAGATCTAATACTTGTAGCCCCCTATTGGCCCAAGAGGATAAGGTTCTTGACGTTTCTGAACCTGGCGGCAGAAACTCACTGGATGTTACCTCTGCGGGACGATCTACTGAATCCTTCATCCAAACGTAAGCCAGCTCAGGTTAGCGGTCTGGTTGCTGAAGAAAAAGGAGTCTGTTGGACACAATAGTTTCTACGCTGCTAAATAGCTACTAGAGACATTTATTTCAAGGTTTGGAAATGCTACAACTCCTGGTGCGTTTCAAAGCAGTATTTCCTGCAGGAGATAACTTCCATCCTGGAATTCTTGATGGAATGGAGAAGGGGTTAGCGGTTAGCACCTTGAAGGCACAGGCGGCCACGCTATCAGTTTTTTTGGAAACGCAATTATCACGAGATCCGTTGATAATTAGGTTCTTTAAGGCCCTGGCTAGGTTAAGACCAGCGCCTATCAAATTTTTCCCAAGTTGGGACTTGTCAGTGGTTCTGCAGGGTCTAACTAAAAGAACTTTTGAACCTCCTAAAAAAACGCTACAATAAGGGATTGGACTTTGAAAACAGTCCTATTGGTGGCAGTCACCTCTGCCAGAAGAGTTGGTGAGCTGCAGGCTTTTTCTATGGTCGAACCCTTAACGATTTTTCCAGACCGGATAGTTCTAAACATGGACCCAGGCTTTCTGCCAAAGGTCTTTCCTTTTTCATCGATCACAAGAAGTAGTTCTTCTAACGTTTTGTGCATCCCCAGCTGGTCCTAAAGAGGAAGTTTTCCACACGCTGGATGTGAAGAGATGTCTACTACGATACCTAGAGATAACTAAGCAATTTAGGAAATCAAAGTCTCTTTTTGTACTGTTTTCAGGATTATGTAAGGGAGATCGTGCTTCCAAAAGCACAATTGAAAGATGGCTTAGGACGGCCATTAAAAAGCCTACATGTCCTCAGGGCAGATACCCCCGGAAGGTATCTTGGCTCATTCAACTAGGGCAGTAGCAACATCCTGGGCTGAGAGGGCTGGCGCCTCACCGAGCAGATCTGTAAAGCAGCAACATGGACGAGTTTCTCTACATTCATTCGGCATTATAGAGATGATTTACTGTCAGCCTCGAAGCAGACTTTCGGACAGAAGGTCCTGCAGGCGGTAGTCCTACCCTAGATTTAGTTCTCGCTTGTCTCTAGGTGCTGTCCTGAAAGACGTCTTAAGAAAACCTTAGACTTAATTGTAAGGGTATTTCTAGGAGTCTTTCAGGACAGCAGCTATTACCCTCCATAATGGTTTCTGTTGTGACTTGCACTGTTATGTTGTGCTTGCCTGTTTTTCTGATTCTGTCTAAGAATTCTGGAGGTTTCTTAATTACAACTGAGGCCATGGCGGAAGTGTCCTGGCTTAAAAGGCATTGATCGCAGTGTTTCCTGGGAAAGTGGGTGGAGCTGCCCTCTCTTCAGGTGCTGTTCTGAAAGACTTCTAGAAATACCGTTACCGGTAAGTCTAAGGTGTTTGTGTGTGTGTTTGTTTTTTTAAAATATATTCTTTAAATGAAAGTCAGAATTCCTGTTCTAAATACTTGTTCTGTGTCAATTACTCCAAAGTATTGAAGACTTTGGATTAACACAACAGCCCTGTGAATAGGATTTTCAAAAAAGATAATTCAACCATGACCGCTTACATATCTTCTAAGTAAGGTGGACCTTCACCCCTTTTTCTTAACCACTTCAGCCCTGGAAGGTTTTACCCCCTTAATGACCAGGCCATTTTTCGCGATACGGCACTACATTACTTTTAACTGAAAATTGCGCAGTTGCGCGACACTGTACCCAAATAAAATTGATGTCCTTTTTGACCCACAAATAGAGCTTTCTTTTGGTGGCATTTGATCACTTCTGCGGTTTTTGTTTTTTGCGCTATAAACCATAAAAGCAACAATTTTGAAAAAAACTATATTTTTTTACTTTCTGCTATAAAACATTCTCAATAAAAAAATGTAAATGCATTTCTTCATCAGTTTAGGCCAATTTGTATTTTGCTACATATTTTTGGTAAAAAAAAATCCCAATAAGCGTATATTGATTTGGTTTGCGCAAAAGTTATAGCGTCTACAAACTATGGGATATTTTTATGGCATTTTTATTTCTTTATTTCTTTTTTTTTACTAGTAATGGTGGCAATCAGTGATTTTTAGCAGAACTTTGACATTGTGGCAGACAAATCAGACACCTAACTGACACTTTTGACACACTTTTTGGGGACCAGTGACATTATTACAGTGATCAGTGCTAAGAAATATGCACTGCTACTGTACTAATGACACTGGTAGGGAAGGGGTTAACATCAGGGGCGATCAGAGTGTTGTGTCCCTAGGAGGTACTTGCTAACTGTGTGGGGGATAGACTGACTAGGTGAACACAGGGAACAGAAGATCCGGTCCTCCCCTGTCAGAACGGTGATCTGCCTTGTTTACATAGGCAGATCACCGTTACGCCTTTCTGGGGAACGATTGCCGGTGTTCTGCCGAAGAAAGTTCCTCTCGGCGGATAAGGACCCCAGATCACCGTTACGCCTTTCTGGGGAACGATTGCCGGTGTTCTGCCGAAGAAAGTTCCTCTCAGCGGATAAGGACCCCCATCTACTGTGCAAGCGCAGCGCCTGCGCAGTAGGAGCCGGCGGAAATAGCCGAAGCGAAATACAGAAGAAATCAGCTGTACACGGCGTCTGTAAGAGGGCCCCTCGCGGGCACGGCCTCGCTTCGCTCGGCACTTTTTTATTCCCCCTCTAGGTCCACTTGGATGGTGGGGCTTCAGCCTGGACCTAGGGCGCTAGCGCCGTGTACAGCTGATTGAAGATTTTCATCTTCGGCTATTTTCGGCGGATCCTGGTCATTCGTACTGCGCAAGCGCATTGCTTGCGCAGTACAGGGGGGAACTTATCCGCCGAGGGAACTTTTTTGGCAAGCATCGGGTCCGGTGGACCCACTGATTGGCTCCCCCTCTGTCCAATGGGCCCACACGCCCACAATATCTAGTGCACAAAATGACGTACAGGTACGTGTTTTCAAGCATTAGAACTGCCCTGCCACAGTATATATGTGGTGGGCCGTTTTAAGTGGTTAAAGTTCTCTTTCCTGCCTTCATCCTTAAAAAAAAAAAAAAGAAGTAAATACTTTGTTTTTTTCCTAACTTCCTATTCTCAATCCTTGCCTAGGCAAAGATGATGTGTATGGGGTCCTCCGAGCATGCACAGAGTTGACACAAGTTTCTCCAGGAGCCCCTGCGGTGCTTCTGTGCATGCACAAGATCTCGCAAACTGCTTTTTGAGATGTCTAAGTCACTCATCCCAGGAGACAGTTCGAGGGATTTTGCACATGCGCAGAAATGCAGATGGGTCTTTGCCAGGCCCCATAGACCTGGCAGAGACCCCCTTGGCATGTCTGCGCATGTGCTGGGTCTCGATTCAAGATGGCAATATAGAGAACTTTACCTGCAAGTAAGATGATGCTCGACTCCATCAGCTAATGTGACAAATAAGGATATAAAATGTAATTTTGATAGGTTGGGTTGAGTTCCTGTTTGACAAAAGCCTGTGTTTCTCAGCCTTCGTGTACCACCTTCTGCATATAAAGCACTGCCTGCCTAGGGTCCTCTTTCAACCCCTGAAAAATTTCTGTGCAATTCGATGTTCTAAAAGTTGGCATTTGCATGGGGCTGGAAGTGTTGCTGTTTTAACTTTCTGAAATGCCTGATAATCTTAAAGTTTTGTTTTTGGTGACTGCTTTCTTGAAAATGGACTGTATGGTTTAAAAGAGTACTACAATAATAGGTCCCCCAAAGTGTGATTTAAAGTAGTTATTTGAAATATATACTGCAGTAACAGTATGTTAATTTGTTTTCATTGTCTAGGAATTTGCAGTATTCAAGGTCAGGAGGTTAAAGTGTTCAGGCCAGATGAAGATAAAGATTGGATTTATGGGCTTGTGACCCATCAAGATCCCATCAGCCGTATAATAAATGTAACAATGAGCGCAGTATGTATACATTTCCAAAAATAATCTAATTTTAACATTCTCTTTGAAGACTGTGTACCCAAACAATCAACTGGTTTATGTCTGTTTATGGCTTCTTAGCAATGCGTTAACCCTGTCATGACCACGATCATTTCATACATTTATGACCACTGTAAAATCTGCCATTTTGTAGGTTCAGAGGCCAATAACTTTTTTTTTTTTTAGTTTATACAAGAAATAATCCTTTGGTTGAAGGGGTTATGCCAGGGTGATGCCTGCAGCTACAGGCATCATCCCAGTATTTTTCTTTTCAGCCAGTGATTCTCTAAAATGTATTAGCCATCCTAGTGACTGGTTAGCCGCTGGATTGCTTTTACAGGCGGCGGGAGAAGTGGTCCCCCTCTTCCCGCAGCCTTCCACAGTTCTCTCAGGCTATCCCGTCCCACCCGTATGTTGAACCGATGTCTTGTCGAATACTGTCCCCCATCCAAAAGTGTCCGCCCTGTACTGCGCAGGCGCAGTACAGAGGACAAACGGGAGCCGAAAGTCTCCGAAGTTCAACAGCTGATCGTCAGCTGTACACGGCGCCTGCGCTTTTATTCTTACCCTGTGTCCAGGTTCATTCCCTACTATCCAAGTGGACATAGAGTAAGAATAAATAGATGCCGAGCGCAGCGAGGCCGTGCCCGAAGTGGGGCCCTCTTACACAGCCATCACTAATAAGTGCCCAAGCGCCGTGTACAGCTGATGGTCAGCTGATCAACTTCGGACACTTTCGGCATCTCCCCTCCTCCGTACTGCGCAGGCGCTGCGCCTGCACAGTACGGGGCGGACACTATCTGATAGGAGGACAGTTCTCGTCAGAACACCGGCTTTTCGTAGAGGGGTTCAGGGACCTGATTACCTCTATGGTATTAAAAACCAGCCTGTATGTCACTTCCGGTTTTAGTGTTTTGTTTACAAACTATTGCTAGCTTGTACAAGCATTGGATCAGACAGAACTTGATCTGATGCTGTTAAGGTCAGAGGAGACATCTGGGGTCTAATAGACCCCAGATGTCTCAGTATAGTGGACCTGTCACTGCTGATTGTTGTCACAAGGGATGTTTACATTTCTTGTGACAGCAACAAAAGTGATAAAATAAATGGACAGTGTAAAAATAATATATTTTTTTAAAGCGCCCCCATCCCGCCCCGTGCTTGTGCGCAAAGGCAAACGTTAGCGTTGATCCCACACGCATAAGTAAACGCTGCGCCGTTTTGAAATTGGCACGGCTGTGTGGGGCTTTGCAGGAATCTGTGAATGAAAAAACTAAAAGTCCCGTCTCCGTCTGAGGGACTGATTGCGGGTGCAATTTTCTGATGGCTCAGTGAAAAAAAATGCACATTTATTTTTTCAAAAAGTTAAACTTACCTGGAAGTATGCAATATTTTCATTAACTAAAAATTAAAAGTAAACCTGGACCCCAGGCAGACAAAGATAAAAATGCATGCGGCTGTGTATTTATTTTTAATGCAACTAGTATAAGTGTGAAGTCTGAATTTAAATTTCTATACTATTAATCTTTACAGCAACAACAAGACTGGGGAAAAAGTGGGATAGGACTGGGGATTATCAGATGTGATAATCCGAGATTTTTGTTTCCTTTTCGTTAGCAACTAAGGTGGCTTGTATAGGTGACAGAAAAACAACAAAACTTATGAATGTATCCCCCCCCCCCCCCAAATTTAGAAATACCAACCTAATCTCTGCCTCTGTTGCTGTAATTTGTATATGTTCTGTCGAAATCCACGTTTTGTTTTTTTGTTTTTTGTTTTTTTTTTCTTTCTTTTTTTGTTTACAGATATGTTGCTGTCCTTATGTTGACACTAATTTTTATATATTCACAGGGAGGTGAGACTGTAATGATTGATCCAAAATTAGTACATGTGGTGCTAGTTGACGACTCAGTCTTAGAACCTGAGGTATTTACATTTTTTTTTTTTTTGTTGCAAATAATGTTATTTTCATTAAAAATTTAATTCGCAAAGTGTTTTGAAAGATTCATACAAATCTATGTTCAAAGCAAATGTTTATTATCATTTTTGCATTAACATGGTGTAGGTGGTGGTTAAGTTTACTGACAATAGCTTTCACTTTGTTCACACTGTAAAGAGATCTGGAGAAGGTTCTGCCAATCACAGGCTGTGTCATGCCCCTCCAGTTTGTTTCTATGGTGTGTATGTGAGGGGACTGGGATCATCAACCTCATATATCCTGCCCCCCATAGTGTTTAGCAATATGAGGACATAGAGGAGAAGATAAGGAAAGGGGGTGTCGTATACCACTGTGTGTATGCACAGATGTCTGTTCCTGCAGACCTATGGGCTGCACAGAGAAGGAGAAAAAGAGCAAATTAACAGCTTAGAATGAAACTGAAACTGGAGCTTGCTCAGTAGATGTCAATAGCTGGTCTTTAAAATCTTAGGCTGCAGCGGCTACACGGACAATGAGGGAGAGACAGGGAACAGCAGGAACAACCAGGATGTTTGCAGTCTACAGAAAACAAATGCTCTAGTGGCTGAGTGAATATGAACACATCTTTGCATTTTCTTTTTCTGAAGCCAGTCTGTGGTGGATTTACTTTGATGCTTGGGGTTCTTGTCCTGCTGCATCACCCTTCTCTTAAGCTTTAGCTGGGCTACAGCCACCCTGACATTATCTCGTAGGATATTTTGGTAAGCTTGGGAAATGGTCCAGGCCTTGAGGCAGTAAAGCAAGCCCAAATCCTAATGTTCCCATCACCATACCTAACTGTTGGGATGATGTTTTTGATGGTAAGATGTGCCCTTTTTGCACCATGCATAGTGTTGAGTATTCTTCCCAAACAATTCAAATTTTGTTCATCAGTCCACAAAATATTTTCCCAGTAGTGTTGCGGTTTACCAGGGTGCTCTTTGGCAAACTTCAGGCACATCAGAAATGTTTCTTTTGAAGAGCAGTCTCTTTCTCTGTAGTGTTCTGCCATGGACACCCTGCCTGTTCAAAGACTTACATATGGTAGACATATGAACAGGGATGTTTGCCATTTCCAGTGATGTCTTTTGTTACTCATGGGTTTTTCTGTACCTCATTGAGGATTATGCATAGTGTCCTTGGAGTCATCTTGGCTGGGTGCCCGCTTTTAGAAGTAGCAACTGTAATAAACTGTCTCCATTTATAGACAGTTTGTCTAACTGTTGACTGCTGAATGCCTAAACACTTTGAGATTGCTTTGTATCCCTCTCCAGCTTTATGCAGATCAACTACTTATGATCGTATGTCTTCAGAGAGCGAGGCATGATTCACATCAGTTGATGTTACTTATGAACAGCGATCTTAAAATGTTTGAGTGTCTTATCAATCAAAGTAGCTCAAAACCCCACCTCCAAAGTAATTTCAGTAATTGAAATCCAGGTGTAAAAACGACTGATTCCAATCAGCTTTTGTTGAAGTAATTCGTATATGGATTCACTTTTATCTCCAGCGCTGTGAATGTTTAATTTGTATGTTCATTAATGATGCAAGAAAATAGAAATGGTTTTGTGTTATTGGCTTAAAGGGGTTTTAACGCAGAAGTTCTTTTTTCTTAATGCATTCTATGCATCAAGCACCCCCTAATACTTACCTGTGCCCCATCTATAACCAGCAATGTCCAAAAGTCCCTTGGCCGTCCGGGACTCTACCTCCTAGTTGGCTGAGAAACAGCAGCAGCGCATTGGCTCCCGCTGATGCCAATCAAAGTCAGTCAATCAGGAGAGAGAGGGGGGCAGGGCCGAACCGCAGTACCGTTTCTGAATGGACTCACACGGAGCTGCAGCTTGGCTCAGGTGTCCCCATAGCAAGCTGCTTGCTGTGGGGACACTCGACAGGAGGGAGGAGACTGGAGCAGAGAAGAGGGACCCGAGAAGAGGATCCAGGCTGCCCTGTGCAAATCCACTGCACAAGTCAGGTAACTATACCAAAAGAAAGCTCTATTTGTTTGAAAAAAAATGCTAAAAACTTCATATGAGTACAGTGTTGCATGATTGCACAATTGTCATTCAAAGTGTGACAGCGCTGAAAGCTGAAAATTGGCCTGGGCAGGAAGGGGGCCATTAGGCAAGTGGTTAACACAGTCCCATTCAAAGGGTACACAGCATAGTAAGGATTTGGAAAAAAGTCTCTATTTTGTAATACTACAGTCTGCTATCCTAAGTGACAGTTGTACATATTATACAAAAAAGAAACTGCACTCCATTGGAACTTCTTTAAGTTTCATCAACCACCTGCTGCCCGCCCACGTTTCTCTGTGGGTGGGCGGCTCGTACAGATACAATCACGTACCTGTACGCCGGCACTGTCTTCTGAGATCGGGAGGGGTATGGACACAAAGAGATTTGGTCAACAGGTTGGAGCCAATGATTTATGGCTGAGACCTGCTGACCAACACCACAGGACTCTGTACAGAGGGAACAATCTGTTTTGTTTGTTTTTCTTCTCCCAGCAAAGCAGGGAGAAGGCACAAACCAATATTTCTCATTCGTTCATTGACAGACACAGTGCTCTATTATTCAGAACCATAGGGGTTATATTGACCCCTACAGGAGTAGGACACTAGGCAGAAAAAAGACTTGGCTATGTCTATGGGCAGTTCTAGGTGATATACAACCCTCTCTCTGCTTTAGGCCTTCAGTTTTTTTTTCTGCCTAGTGATATACAACCCTCTCTCTGCCTTAGGCCTTCAGTTTTTTTTTCTGGGAGCGTTACGCCCCCTCCTCTCCTTCCCTTTAGTGGTGTGGGGCGCGGGTACTTCCTGGGGTGGTCGGTCCCTCTGGGGTTCTCCTCCACATCCCCCCGGGTGAGGCTCTGGCTTAGGTGCTTCGGACACTCTGTCCACCCCCCCCCCCTCCAGGGTTGTCACTATGAGGGGTACACCTTGGCACCTGATGGTTGGGTGGGTGACCAGGCATCCGCAGATCTGCGTCCCTCCACTAATTTAGGCCGCGGCGGGCGGCTGAAAATTTAGGCAGCGGCTTTTGCGGCCTATCGACTGGGCGATGTGTGGGACGGGCCGTGTTCCTTTTGCGGCCTGCTAGTCCGTACGGCCATACCGGACGCCTTCTTCGAGAGGGACGGCGCTGTTGGGGCTCTGAGAGCGACCCCCTTTTGGGGGGGTTGTTTAAGTGGGCCCTTCATAGGCGCCCCCCATGAGGGGCCTCAGCCGATGCCCCCCGTGAGGGGCCTCGGTGGATGCCCCCTGTGAAGGGCCCAGTGGTGTCTCCTGTGCGGGGGTTCAGTGGTGCACCCTGTGCTGGGTTTCCGTAGGTGCCCCTTGTGCGGGGTCTCAGCCAGTGCTCCCTTTGAGGGGTCCAGTGGTGCCCCCTGTGCGGGGTCTCAGCCAGTGCCCGTTTTTAGGAAGACCAATAATAGGTGCTAAGTACTTGCCAAGTGGGTTATCTGAGTATTATTTCCAATAGTTATTGAAGCTCGAAATACAGCTCCTTCTGATATCCCATTACAGTGGGTTGAGAATTTTAAGTACCTCGGAGTGGTGATTTTTCGGCAGACTTCAGAGTTAATTTCTTTGAATTTGACCCCAGTTTTGAGGGACATGCGGCCGAAGCTGAAGTTATGGGAATCTTTACCGTTATCCCTATTGGGACGCATGAATCTTCTGAAAATTATTCCAAAATTTACATACTATTTTAGACATTCTCTTCAGTGGATCCCTAGATCATTTATTGTAAGACTCGATCAACTATTTTTTCCTTTTTTTTTTTTATGGGGCCCAAAATAACCGAGATATAAATTGACAACTTTGATGCGCCCCTGTCTTCAGGGCAGTCTAGCTTTTACAGATGTTTACAAATATTTTCTAGCTACTCAGCTGGTGACGGCCGCACGGTGGTTATGCCCAGATCTATCCAATCCTTCCATTCGGTTGGAAGCAGCGGTGGTGGAATCTATAGAAGCTCTAAAGTTTCTGTTATTCAGAGGCCCTCGGGCCCCCTATCATTTGACCCCTTACTACTATTCGAGCTTGGGGGGCTGGCCTTAGATGTGAGCATTATCCTAGAGCAGCAATTTCTCCAAATGCCACCCTATGGTTGAATCCTACTTTACTCCAGTTCTATAAATTACCTGAACCTATTGTATGGACAAAGTATAATGTTAAGTTGGTTTCTCAGGTTGTAATTAATCTGAAGTTATCCTCTTTCGCTTCACTTACCTTAAATTTTAATTTACCCTGTTCCCATTTTTTTAGATATTATCCGCTTTCCCATGCCTTCAATGCCCAGTTTTCACAAACTAACCCAATGATCGAACAGTCTATTTTGGAAATGGTACTTCGGTCTGATTGTTTGGAGAAACCTACTTCCAGATTGTATTCTCACTTTATCACAGTTTCTCTCCCGGTGTTAGAGGGCCTTATGGCGAGATGGCTGTGGGGGCATTCCTGATTTAGACAATGATGATTGGGATGAAGTGTGGGATTCTCCCTTTCGATCTTTGGTCTTGTTAAGAGATCGTTTGATTCAATTTAAATTGGTGCATACAGCATATTTTACGTCATGCCGACTTCACAAGATGAGCCCTACATGTTCTCCCGACTGTTGTGGATGTGGTGTGGGTCTGGGAGATTTCACGCACATTTTCTGGACTTGTCCATACATTGTAAGGTTTGGGATAGAGGTGGTGGCTTTGTTAAATTCTATTTTACACGCTCATATGCCAGTTTTCTATGTCAGTGTGTTTGTTGGGTTTGGTTAAGGATATTCTTCCAACAGAGGCAGAGCGGCATTCGTTAATATTACTCTGTTTTATGCCAGAAAAGCTAGTGCCCTGTATTGGAAAAAGCCATTGCCACCCACATTAGTATACTGGAAAGAACTGGTTTAATAGTTTACCATTGCATAGAGACACCTATGTGAACAGGGGCTGTCCTCGTAAATACAAAAAAATTTGGGCTAAGTGGTTGGAGGAGCCCTACACTGCATCCCCCAACAATATTGACTTCTAATCTTTAATATACATTTTTAGATATGTTGATACATGTATTGCTATAATTAAATGGATTATTTATGATATGATTTGCTAAAGATATTCATGATAAGGCTGATATTGCGGTGACTGAAAGGGTTTATGTTCTAGTATAGTTAATATACTATAACTATATAGTTATAGTATATTAGAATTATTTCCTGGGCTTTCTGGGATCAGGCCTCTGTAGCCCAGTTTTGTAAAGCCACCCCCTGGAATTCTGTTCATACTTCTACCAGTGGACGTCCAATCTTCTGTGGCTGCAGTTACACCTTGTAAAACAATCCATTCAGTTTAAAAAAGAATTGAAAGGCAAACATTTGTGTATAGATATAAAAAAAATATAGATACCTTCTCCATTTTTTTTTTTTTTTTTTAATAAGTGATCACATTCCCTTTGTTCTCAGCTGGGGGGGGGGGGGGGAACAGCAGTTCACTGAGCTTCCCAGTGAAAGGCTGTGTAGGGGGGTGTTGACAGGACAAGTCTGATTATTGTAGGGCGGGCTGTGTTCCCAGAATAGCTAGAGAACTGCCCGCAATGTGTTCTCTTGCTTAGTGTGATCAGTTTTCTAATAGGAAAGCAGAGGGTCTGACAGGAACACCAGGGAGTTCACACAAATGAAGCAATACAAAGAGAACAGGATACATTTTCATACAAGTATGGTATACATGGTACAGCAAGCATATATCAGGAATATGAAATGTTTGATTTACATACATTTTAAGTTGGGTATTTTGACTACTGTTGTTATTGGGCCTGTTTGCACAGTTCTGTTTGTGTAGTTGTTACCCTCCCTTCTCATGCATTGCTTGGGGATGTCCCGGGGTGTTTGAATGCTTTGACTGTGTTCTGTACTGTATGATTAATATAAGAGTAATTTTTACTTGCCTGTATGGTATGGAGTTATACCATGGAGTACAGTATAGGACACCCTCCCCTCAATTTCTTGCTTAGTCTGCATTGTTCAAAACCAAGGACACACAGGTCCTTGGTAAGATTAAAGGGAATCGCCCCGGGGGGGGGGGGGGGTTTGTCCCCAAACGCTTTGCTACTATGAATGCACAGCCTGTGTCCTGTACTGTACTCCAAAATGAATAGGGGGAATTAACAAAGGGTGGCACAGGCACATCAGATCCTGCTGCCAATTAACATAGCGGGATCAGGCACCAGACAGGGCGTAAGGAGCTGCTTGCTTTTGGCTCCCTGTGACCCCCCATGTCTTCTATTTTCCTCTGAAATAGAAACTGGCAAAGATAGACCTGAAACAAGTCTGTCTGCTTTGTTAACATGGTGCACACCATTCGAGTCATGTTTCATGCTCCATTTTAATGGCACAGGAAACTTTTTGTTAATTCCCCTCGATGTTTCTAACATTTTGCTGTGCTCCAATTTTATGAAGAAATTGTGTAATTAGGATGAAAAGTAGCTAACGCTTGATTTGTTGCAGGATACACTCGTAAAGGTAAAAGCATCAAAATCGAAGAAGAAAAAAGAAACTGCAGATGGGAGGGATAGCCGACGAAGAAAAAACCCTGACACAGAAGGTGATTTCTCTTCAAAGAAACAAAAAGCTGAGAAGAAAGATTCTGACAGCACTGCTGGGGATTCAATTGAGGTCAGTCAAGGATCCTGGAAAGGAAGTGGCATCGCAGATCCCACAGCAGATTCAAGATCAAAGCTATTGCATTTTGTTCCACAAATAAATCCTAATATTCGTTTTGCAACTTACACCAAAGAAAATGGCCGTACTTTAGTTGTGCAAGATCAGCCTGTTGCTGATGGGACCGCGTTTCCATCATTTAGTGTCATTGCAAGTCAAACTTCATTGCGGTCTGAATCTGTGAGGTCTGGAAGCAAAGGTGACAATGTTGAAAGCACAACTGAGGCAGTGACTTCTGCTGGAGTAACTCCAACCACAGTACGGATTTCTGACGTTGTTCTTTCCAATGTGACAGCAGAAGAAAATAACAAGTCTGGCTGGGCCATTGGAGAGGTAATTTGGTGCATAGACTTCTATGGTGATTTACATTGTTAAAACCAACAGAAAACTGGCATTACAGCTGATATACAACCCTGATTCTTACTGACACAAAGTAGAAATCCTAGATCTCGTATGCCCCGATTCCAAATATTTATACAAATTCAATATTACATAAGCAAGTATAAGCTGCCGCAGAGCCCAGTATTGCAGTAGACCAATTGCTTTGCACTATGCAAAAACTCATGTTCACTTTGAATCCAAGATCACTCCCCGCACAAAATACTCTTGGTCATGAAGGGATTATAAAGGGGCAAATGTCCTTTACATTATGGAGACTAAAGGTGCACCAAAATTTTGATCACCGAAACATATCGGCCGCTGAAAATTTGTGTTTTTGGCATGCGGCCAAAAGAGGATAGGGTGCTGATAATGGCATCGAAAAAGGGGTGGTCTGCCCCAGGTGTCACACATTGTGGGGGTGTCATCCTGGCGTGCCCCTGTCAGAGTCCACCTCTCCCCTCCCTCCTCTCCCTGTGAGTGTCATGCAGAGCAGCGATCTCCCGCTTTGTTACAGAGCTTCGGCAGCCCCTGTAACAAAGTCCTGCCTCCTAGATCAGGCTCCTGTGATAGGTGTCACACTGATCCAATGCCGTTAATTTTAATCAGCATGACATGTATCATAAGAGCCAGTCTAGGAGGCGGGACTTACAGCGGTCACCCGGCCTGGGCGTTCGCCGCTGTGTGATACAGGTACTGGTGAGGCTGCATTGATCTTTTGTATCATGTCTGCTAGAGGTGAACCGAATGGAAATTTTTCTAATACTATTAGCAAACTGCAGACTGCAATTTTTTTTTAGCTTTTCTTGTAATTACCAACAATAAATTCATATTAATTTAAAGTAATGATATTAATTAAAGTCGAATATAATACAATTATATAAAAAAAATATATATTTTAAAAACTGTCATTTTCGGTATAGGTTTTCGGCTAAGTGCATCCTGCATTTTCGATTTTGGCACCAAAATTTCCACCTCTAATTCACAATGAATAGCAATTTGTATAAGTCAGAGCTCAATCACAAATGAGGATAGAGGAGGAATCAGTGCAATCTTAGCAGGAGTAATAATAGCGATTGCAGCATATGATCTACTATTGATTTATTGTTTCCCCCTTAGTGTCATGGTCTTAAGCATGGTATACACAGGAAGTTTCTTTTTGTTTAACCCAGTGGGCCGAAAAAAACTGAGGCCGCTGTACTAACTATGCAATGTTAGTGTAGCAATCTCCCCCACTGGGCTATTGTGCTCTGACAGGGGGGCGCCTCCCCACCAGAACACAGTGGTCAGCGCTCACAGCTATTGGCTGCAAGTGCTGATCGGATGCTGATCAGCTGCTTGTCTTCCAGCATGCTCGTTTAACATAAGTCGGTCGTGTTCAGCTTCTGTCGGATAAGGAGCTGCACACACGGGTCAAAAATCGTCCGGTAACAGCTAAACTGTTTTCGGATGATTTTCAGCCCTAGCTTTACACATGTGATCTTTTCTTAGACTGACCATTATCTAATTTCTGTAAATTTTAGTGAACATGCTCTTCAAGGGGAAGTCTGTCTTTCATTTCATGTGACTACCTGATCTTATGTTGTTGACCAGATGATTTGTCTGCTAATTTTGGTGGAGAAGTCTGTGAAAATATGCTTTAAAGCCCATCTTCAGCTAGGTGTTCTTTTTGAACAGGGTAGGGGTTAGATATTGGAACTTCTGCCAGGATTTTATGGCTGCCTATGACCTCTTTGGAAAACTGGGAAGAAAGTAGCGAAAGAGTCTCCCCAGTGTGGGCAAAGACATCAATAAATACATGACAGAGGTTCTGACCCTTCCCAACTCTAAAGTTTGATGAAAAGAATTGTATAAAAGCCGTTTTAGCTGTAGTTGGACTATAGGATTGCTTTTTTTTTCAATTTTTACGACTTGCTGTTTCTTACCCATATAAAAGTATGTGTATCTCACCAGCGCAAAACTAATTTGTCCCTCAAATATCCTTAAAGTTTTAATTCAGAGTTGCTGCATTCAAAAAAACCCTTCATTAGAATGGGCTGGAAGTGATAATTAGTGTGTGTGAATGCGCTACTCCCATAACTACACCACTCGCAGTATACACATACCCTTCTTATTATTCTGTAAAAAAACTTAGCCTAAACAATTTTCCATAAATTATATCATATACATGTGTGCAATTCACCAAAGTGAACCAAAAACATAAATCAAAGCATAAATCAGCTGACATATGCAATATGTATCACAGAGTCCCCAAAAAATACTTCAAAATCTTCTATCAATTGCTGTGATTGACGTGCTCCTGTGTTCCTTCCTTCAATATTCATATGTGATTAAGTGACACACCACCACCTTTTAGATTGGCCACTCACCAAATACTTCTTATGAGATGCGCCTTTGGTTCATTCATGGGATAACCACTCCACCTTAGTACCACTCCTCACCGGCTATAGTTGGACTTTAGTGTTCCTCATATGAAAGTATATGGATAAAACGATCATAGCGCAATACGTTTAAAACTATTTATTTATGTAAAATCCAATGAAAAGTGTACAATTACATTTAAAAGTGCCCTCGAGCCAGCACGAAGCGAATCCAACAGTTAAGGACGGGTGTTTGAACTATTGCATGGTCCGCCTGTGTGTAATAAGCGACCTCCGTGTTTAGCTTGCGCTCCACCCCTCGTTCCCGTTCGCGTCCTCACCAGCCACGGACGTATCCGATCACCTGATGCAAAAAAATCTCCCAGCAGCCTCAATGTTTCTTACTCATGTTCTGGCAAAAGAGGATGGACCCTGAAAAGAATTTTTATATGTAAATAATATTTAAAAATATTGCCAAAAGTTGTGAAAAGTACAGGTCAAAGTGCAATACAGCTGGCCATACTCCAATAGAGTCTTGTATGAAAATGTTTGTGTTTAAAAAAAAAAAAAAAAAAAAAAAGGACATTCTTAGGCCCCTTTAACACTGGGGCGGTAGGGGGCGTCGGCGGTAAAACAGCGCTATTTTTTTTGGCGGTATTCGGCCGCTAGCGGTGCGGCTTTAACCCCCCGCTGGCGGCCGAAAAAGGGTTAAAACACCTCGTATAGCACGACTGTAGCCGCGGTATAGCCACGCTGTCCCATTGATTTCAATGGGAAGGAGCGGTGAATACACCGCTCCAAAGATGCAGCTTGCAGGAGATTTTTTTCTTCTCCTGCCAGCGCACCGCTTCAGTGTGAAAGGCTTTCACACTGAACAAACAGCAGAGGCTGTTTAGGGGCGGTTTGCAGGCGCTATTTTTAGCGCAATAACGCCTGCAAACCGCCCCAGTGTGAAAGGGGCCTAACCATGAATATGATTTTTGTTTGCGAAAAATAATACATTTTGGAACAAAACCTGTTAAATACGCCCGGATTCCATTCAACTGGCATGTTTGAATGAAATGCTGTGGGCTTTCAAATGAAATTAGCTCACTCAACTATGGCAAGAAAGAATGTTCTGATGAACGATTTTTCTACAAATGTTTAAACTATTATCTAACCATGTATGGCAAGCGTAACTGTTTCATTTCAGAGATTCAGCTTACGTCATTACAATCTTTTTTTTCTTTTTTTTCCCTCAGAGTTTCAAAAAGCCTGTGCCAGTAAATAGTGGCTTTGGGATGTCGGTCCACCCGTTAGCCTTTGGAGAGGGTCGAAATGCATCGAATGGTACAGTGCAAGGTACCAATTCAGCTGGGTTCCAATTTGGGTCAAGTTTACAAGAAGATTCAAAAGATACAGACTTATCTAAAAACCTGTTTTTTCAGTGTATGTCCCAGAATGTCCCACCCGGCAATTATTTTACTGCTATATCAGAGAGTCCTGTAGAAGAGTCTTCAAACAAGGACCCATTTAAACAAAGTAAGGAAGGTCTCTCTTCAACCCTTTTTAAGCCCAAGCCTCTCATTCCTTCAGAAACTAAAGTGAATGCAAAATTGCCTTTTTCTGATTCTATGCCAAAACTTACTCCAGCATTTCCCGGCAAAGTGCCAGCTGCAAAGCCACCTGAGACTCATGAAAATCTCTTTCTGCAGCCTCCAAAGCTATCCCGTGAGGATCCATCAAATCCATTTTTAGCCTTTTCAAATACAAAAGATGTTTCACCATTTGGCTTCTCAAACCAGCCAGTTCAAAGTTCGTTATCTGGTACACCTACATCTTTACTTTGGCAAGATAAGCATAAAGCTGATGACCCTGGCTCTTCAATGAAAAATAAACCCCTGTTTCTTTCCACTGAGCCTTTAAAAATGTTGCCTATTCCTTCTACCCCATCAGTTAACGAATCTCTTCAAAGCTCTGCCTTTTTGGGAAATGGGAGGTCAAATTCTCCAGCAAATAGCTTGAATCAGCCTATTGAAATGCCAACATTGTCATCAAGTCCAACTGAAGACAAACCCGCAATAGGATCTGGGCAGTTAGACAATCCATTGCTAAGAACTTTCACAGCTCTGTCAAGTAGACTACAACCTGGTGTAGTTTTTTCCACAGAATTCTCTCATGATGGGAAAGCAGCTTTTGAGTCTGTTAATAGATTCACTCTAGATGAGCGAAGCAGAACATCAAAGCAAGATTCTGATTCCAGCACTAATAGTGACTTGAGTGACCTGAGCGATTCAGAGGAGCAGTTAAATTCTAGAGCTGGCTACAAAGGGATTCCAGAACATCTTGTTGGCAGGCTAGGACCTAATGGAGAGCGCGGTGTTGACTTACTTTTGGGAAAAGGAAGGGGAAAACAAGTGGGGAGAGGAAGGCCAAGAACTACTCCACTCAAAGGTATGATGGGCAAGTAGCAGAATGTATATTTGCAGTACTGGAAAATTTAGTGTACATCAGCGGTCCCCAGCCTTTTTGGCACCAGGGACCAGTTCCATGGCGGCCAATTCCCAGGACCAGGGGTTGGGGGAGGTGGTTAGTTGCTGGGTTGCGGGATTGGATATTCACGGAGTCTGTCCTCAGCCCCCATTTACACCACAACCCCCCTTGCACAGTCCCCCCTTTAGCAGTGTCCTCAGTTCCCTTTCATATCACAGCCCCCCTTTACATTACAGTGCCCCTTTACATTAATGTAACCAGAACTGCTCTGTAAGGGGGGCACTGTGATTTCAAGGGGTCTGCTCTGTAAAGAGAGCACTGTCATGTCAAGGGGACTGCTCTGTAAACGGGGCACTGTAATGATTACAATGCAGTGCACTTTATATTACCTAGCCCCTAGCAGTCACAGCCTCCTCCATGCCCCTGCAGTCTCTACCCCTCCTGCCCAAAATTCTCATTGCAGCTTTCCATTCTGATCTGCATCTCCTCTCACCCTCCGCCCTGCTGATAGGATGACATTGTTGCCCAGGGGGGCGGAGGAGCCAGGATAGCACACACGGACATCATGGCTGCACAGCAGGAGGTGAGCGGCATCCGCAGTCTGTGATAGACCCGTGGTGGTTGCGATCGCTGCTCACCTCCTGTGGTGAGGCCCAGTCATCAACAGGCCAGTGGTTGGGGACCCCTGGTGTACATGCTTGAGTTTACCCTCTTTAAGGGTTATGTAATTTTAAAAATGTAATTGGTATAATAGTTTTTGTGGTTTTATTTTTATTCTTTTTTTTTTTTTTTTTTTTTTACAGTAGGGCAGTCAATTTTAAAAGATATGAGTAAAGTACGAAAGTTGAAGCAGTCAGGTGAACCTTTTCTTCAAGATGGATCTTGCATCAATGTCGCACCACATTTGCACAAGTGTCGTGAGTGCAGATTAGAGCGGTACCGGAAATTTAAAGAACAAGATCAGGATGATTCCACTGTGGCTTGTAGATTCTTTCACTTCCGGAGGTATTTTTTTTTTTTTTAAACTTGATGTATGTTTTTAGACAGTAGTCGCTTATGTTAAGGTAAATTCTGGTTTCCAGGATATCTTGTCAATAAGTTCACCCACACAAAAAAAAGCTGCCTTTCGGGCTTGTGCATCATATGACTTTCCTTTCTAATGATGCGTAGAACAAGAAAAGCAGGATCCTGCCTCCTAGCAGTGTGCACACTGTGGTAGCTCACCCTTCTGGTGTGGGAACTCTTAATGCGCATGATTGTGCCTGACCACTGTAAGGCATTGTGGTAATTATTATACACAGTGGAGGCATGAGGAAAACTTCTGTCTACTGTATGACCACTGCAGGGGGGATGGCGACTGCACATGTTGAAAGCTGCATTGTTGCTTGCTCCTTGATTTTGGAAAGATTTGAGCAGACTGATGTGTGTTATATGGTATTTAGAGGTACACTTGTCATTAATCTGCAAAGTGGAAACCAGAAAAATGATTTCAGCAGTTAATAGGAATCCCCTCACTAGATGAAAATGAGCAAAAGCTGAGGTTTGGCCTTTAAAACGTCTTGTGATCTACACTTCTGGACATCCGTGCATTTAAAATGAGGGTGAAAGGCCTTTGTCTGCCTTCCACTGCCTTCCATTCTGTGCAGTATGTGCTTTTACACTGGGGTGGTGCGCTTGCAGCACATTAGGAAAAGTCCTGCAAGCAGCATCTTTGGGGCAGTTTGGGAGCGCTGAATAGGCAGCGCTTTCGAAGCACGTTGAAAGCGCTGCAAAATGGGACTTTTTACCTTGTGTTTTTTTTTTGTCTTTTTTTTATTTAAAGGTTAAAAAAAACGCCCCTCTAGTGGCTGAAAAGTGCTAACGGCACAGGCGCTTCAGTGTGAAAGTAGCCTAAATGAGGGGAAATTTCATAAAGAAGGTCACAGATAGATTTAGAAATTCTGCTGCATTCTTTATGCTTTCTCATGCTATTCAAACAACCAAAAATGTTTTGGCTGGAGTTCTATTTCAAGTAAAACATCTTGTTTACAGATCCATCCCCTGTCTACTATATAGACAGATTCATTATTATTATACAGGATTTATATAGCGTCAACAGTTTGTTTGCACAGCGCTTTACAAAATGAAGACAGACATTACAATACAATTGGTACAAGAGGAATCAGAGGGCCCTGCTCTTTAGAGCTTTATGCTCTAAGAGGAAGGGTTAAGTGATACAAAAGGTTATAACTGTGTGGGATGAGCTGATTTGAGCATTATCAATGGAGTTCAAGAAAAGGATTTTACAGTGAGTACAAAATTCCTATTTTATCCAGCATATTGGGATCTTTCCAGCTTTTCCATAAATGTTTCAAGATATCATAAATGGTTTTCCAATGTTTTTGTTCCCTTGATTAGAGTATTTGTGTTTTTTTTTTTGTTTTTGTTTTTTTAAAGACTCACCATATATTAAAATATGACATTTATTTAAACAACTGTAGGTGATCTCCTTCAAAACCTGAAGCTAATGCCTACCTTTTGACATGCTTATTTTTCTATAGCAAAATTCATAGGTACTGTGTGTGTGTACTTTCAGGTGTTTTAATTAAGTGGGTAGCCTACTTGCTTTGTGACAAATTAATTACTTCCTTGTTTAGGCTGGTTTTTACGCGGAAAGGAATTCTTCGTGTTGAAGGCTTTCTGAGTCCCCAGCAAAGTGATTCAGAAGCAATGCGACTTTGGGTTCCCTCCTCTGTTCCTGCTGAAGGCATTGACTTGGAGACCTCGAAATATATTCTAGCTAATGTTGGAGATCAGTTTTGTCAGTTAGTCATGTCAGAGAAGGAAGCTATGATGATGGTGGAGCCGCAACGTAAGTTCATTTCTGTTTAAATACTTTTACCTGTGTATAGAATCAGTGCTTGTTGAAAAGCAAAAAAAAAAAAAAAAAAAATCCTGCTATTCATTAGAGCAGGGGCTCAAACTTGCGGCCCTCAAGCTGTTGCCAAACTACAAGTCCCATGCATAGCAAGGCTGACAGTTACAAGCTTGCATCCCACAGGCAGAAGCATGATGGGACTTGTAGTTTTGCAACAGCTGGAGGGCTGTCAGTTTGAGACCCCTGCATTAGAGCTACACAATTAATTGTTAAAAGATCGCAATCTCGATTCACCCCCCTCTGACAATCTGTATTGCAGTGTTTCCCGATTCTTTCATGTAACAAGTATAGAGAGTTCTCTGCTCGCTCTGGCAGTCTGCCAAGTTTTTAACAACATTGCAACTCTTCCATCTTAGATAAAAGAGGAAGTTTAACCACTTAAAGTCTAAACCTTTTTCTGACACTTGTTTCTTACAGCTAAAATCAGATTTTTTTGCTAGAAAATTACTCGTAACCCCCAAACATTATATATATTTTTTTAGCAGAGGCCCTAGAGAATAAAATGGTGATTGTTGCAATATTTTATGTCACACTGTATTTGCACAATGGTCTTTCAAACGCAATTTTTTGGGAAAAATACACTTCAATGAATAAAAAAAAAAAACCGAAGCAGTAAAATTAGCCCAATTATTTTGTTTAATGTGAAAGATGATGTTACGCTGTGAGAATCGTGATCTATCTTCTAAGCAAAAAAAAAATTGCGATTCTCATTTTAGCCAGGATCGTGCAGCTCTACTATTCATTTCTGATCGCACAGACATTTTTTAATTTTTTTTAATGACTGGTGTAGACAAATTAATACAGAATTCAGCTGTCTGCCCAATCTAGGAGCCAGGACCACATGCCTATGATTGTGATATACAGAAAAGGTAATAAAAATGTAGAATGGCAACATTTTCTAAGGCTCCTGATTTTTTTTTCCAGCTGTCTACCAAGATATTGGTATATATAGGTAATAATCTATATATAGATGAACAGATTATACAGCACATCCTCTGTCAGTTGGAAGTTCAATTATCCTGTTTATCCTCTTACAACTTCAGCCAAAAAGTTTGCTTAAAGATAACATTGTAAAGTTTAAAGTGGAACTAAACTTTTGTCCAATGACAAAACTGAACTGGCAGGCTTTTTATTGCAGTAGAGATCTGCCTGCCCGCAGTTGCCTTTAGAATGTAAGAGAAGGGATCACCGCTCCAGGTGAGACTGGGAAATCAATCCCACTGCAGGTAACCTCACAGGTGCTGGCCTGGATTGCCACCATAACCATATGATTAAGCACTAAGCTGTGTGAAACGCGTTAAACGTATCCATGGACTCCTGTGATTTTTATCTGTCTTCATCCAATAAAGAGGTGTACTACTGGTATCCTGTTGCGGTGTGTGGCCATCCATTTACTATCCTTCTGTTCTTTAGAATTTTCACTGAGCTGCATGTGAACAGCTCAGTTTACATTCTGGCACAGATCCTGTGTGCTGGGATGACCGAATTCGCTTAAGTGTCACCATTTCGACTGTATGGGCACTCTAGTTGCTGCCGGTGTTTGTGCGCATACACAAACTCCACGCATGCGCAAGTGCATAGCATACTGCTTCCTGAGATAGCTGTGACATCGCAATCCCAGGAAGCAGTAGGGCCCAGCCTAAACTAAAAACCAGGAAGTCCAGCACAAAAAAAACACCTAAAGGTACTAATCGTAATAAAAACTTTAAACATTTTTGTAAGAGGGGGAGGGCCAAAAAGAAAACATTTTGCTATAAGGAATTAGTGATACCAAACCAAGACAGTTTAACATACATTATCCCTTCTATTTGCATATATGGATGATGTCACTGTGTCCCTTTTTTTAAAAAACAAAAAAACACTTTGAAGTACCCTTTCTCATAGCCAATATACAGCAGTCATGTGACTTTGCCAACCTCTTTCTGTTCTTCAGGGAAACTGACCCTCTGTTGAGTTAACAAACGTACACTGTAATGACATCTAGGGGGAGGTTCTGCTAGTCACAGCCGGCTCTAAGTCGTTCCAGCCTTTGTCTTTTGTGTGTATGTACTTGGAGGATGGAGGGAGTGGGATGTCATTTATCCCTGTGTAAATAGTCACATGGGCTGCCTAGGGAGGATATGCTTGGCATAGAAACACACTGAAAACCGAGCATGCTCACAAGCTGTGGCAATGGCTGCCCTGCAGAATCTCAAGTTGCAGCGGGAAGCACAGACAGGAGGGAGGGACAGAACAGCAGGGTTTTCTTTTTGTGTTTGCAGAATACAGAAGACAAATCCTATAGTGGCCAAGTTAGTATGCTCAGCATGCAAAACAGCATTTTATTGATACTATTTACTGATGCGGGTTTAATGTCACTTTAAATTTATGCTTTAAGCTCAAAAAGGTAGTAACAGTACTGGGCCTTTTTTTTTCCTCTAATGTGGTCAATAACCTTTTAGAACTTCTTTAAAGCCTGGAGAATAGAACTTCTTGGATAGTTTTTTTTTTTTTGGCCATACTTCTCGTGTGGGTCACAGGAGTGCACTTATTTCTGCACTTCTACTACCAAGATTCAGCCGACAGTGGGCTAAAGCCCTCTGTCGGCTTATGCCACAGAGCTGATCCAGGCTCTCCAGGGATGCAGACACAATAATGTTGGGATCCACCTTGATACCTGACCGGCAGCTGGCTCAGTCTCTCAGTGCACTGCTGAGAGCCTGTGCCAGCTGCATCCACCCCCTCCACAGCCCAGTGCTCCAGTGAGCGCTGGAGGGGCAAAGCAGAGAGCAGTGACCGTCACCGCTCTCTGCTCCGTGAAGACCGAGAACTGAGCGATTAGTGGTCATGTGGTTGCTCAATTCTCAGTGTTAAAGCTGATGGGGGACAGCTGCAGCATTGGACCAATGCTGCAGCCAGATAGATGAGTATGAATGTTTTTACATTCTGCTTTTTCCCATTAAAATACGTATACTCTTTATTCCGGCACATGCACACATACTGTATCTGAAATTTGACATTTTTTTTTTTTTCCCCTGTACAGAAAAGGTAGCCTGGAAACGAGCGGTCAGAGGTGTCAGGGAAATGTGTGATGTCTGTGAAACAACACTTTTCAACATTCATTGGGTGTGTCGCAAATGTGGATTTGGCGTCTGTCTTGATTGCTATAGACTGAGAAAGAACAGGCCTCGTAGAGGTAAGATTCAGTATATTTAAAGACATTGTTTTGCAACAGAATACTGAACAGTTAAAATGAAAATCCATTTTTGGAAAAAGCGCTATTAAACGTGCATACTGTATTTTACAGGCATTTTATTTATACTCCATATTTTACAAGCAAACCAAACTGGTCTAGCAAAATTTACACCCGCTAGAGTGGGAGTAGGTATAACCATGCCAGGGAAGTCTGAGCAGGTGCAGCAATAATTCTTGGATAAATTATGTAAATGGGTCACTGAAACGGAAACGCGTCTAATCAGAATGCTCCTCCAGACAGCAGCAGTCTTAACTTCAAACCCTTTTGCAACGCCAAGATGACCTTAAGTACCTTAAGGTTGTACCTTATGAAGGTGCAACCAGAGATTCTGAGGTCTTCTAAGAGGGCAAAAGGGTTAGATCCAAAACGGAAAGTCCATGGGGGGAGACTATTACTACATCGAGATACCATAACCTCACAGTTAGCTCATCACCTGTGCCGCCCCAAAGCAACTTGCCAATAGACCCTGATCGGACCACCCTAAACTCTGCAAATCTATGGTTCTTTTTTTTTTTTTTAACAAAACAAAGGTGCTTTATTGTCAAAACGAATAAGACAGAGCGTGCATACTGTATTTTACAGGCATTTTATTTATACTCAATATTTTACAAGAGTGGGTGTAAACATTACAGATTAGCAACAGATTAGCTTGAAACAAAACCTTACAAAATGCTTGGATACCATACAGAAGGTAAGGACAACCGTAATTAGCAGAGTAATTGATTAAAGTAGAGGGCCACCCTAAAATAAAAAAATAGCATTAATATTCTTAAAAAAAATTTGAAGAAAATTTTTTTTTTTAACTTGCCAGAAACCCCTGTTGCTAGGCAGTCTTCCTAATCTGCCTCTTCCTCTGCGGCGTTTCCTCCTCTTCGGCGAGCAGCCCCGTTGCCTTCTGGGACATGTTTGTGTCCCAGAAAACAACGGGACCATTCACAAAGCGCAGCGAGACTTGAGCATGAGCAGTAGGAAACGGGCAGTGAAGCCGCAAGGCTCCACTGCCTGTTTCCCTTCGTTAAGATGGTGGTGCCAGCCTCGGGGGGGCCACATCGCGGGCTCGCTGGACAGGTAATTGTCCTTTATAAAAGTCAGCAGTTACAGTGTTTGTAAAAAACAAAAAAAAAACACGGCTGGAACGCCCCTTTAAGTACACGTTTGCAATCAGAGATAAACAGCTACAGGATTGAACAGGAGAAGATATTTGTAGCTGGTAGTAGTAGTACCCCACCCTTATAGTCTCTATGTGCTCGCCCATGGGGCCCACACCTTGTCATATTTCCATTGGCATCCTCTATTAATGTAGGTTAATCTATACATGGGTAGGGCTGCATCTATCAAAGCTTCCCAGGAGGAGAGAGAAGGGGGGGCGACTGATATCCACAAATATATGGTTCTTATTGACCCTCTTCACAGTTAACTGAGAAGCGCATCTCTTAATTTTGTGGAAAGCCTTTTTTCTCAACTTATTGAAATAGAAAATTACATTTTGTTCATTTCTATGCCATGCTTTTCTGTTACGATGCGTAGAAATGGACAGTACACAAAAGGTGAGCTATGATATGTGTTTTTCCGCACAACACTACTGTACTCGGGGGTCATTAACAGAGCACATAGAAAACAGTTGTTTTCTGTGTGCTTTTAGGGTGACTGCTGTTGCTCCGGTGCAGGAAAACGTCAGCCAACCCACCTACCGTGGAAAAGCCCTCAAGGTAAAAATATATGTCGAACATCTCTCCCCTATCTGTCTCTCTAAAATAAAACACTCCCACAACCCTCTATGCCCTAAATATTGCATGAATTATTATATAATGCAAGAATCTTAGATAATTGTAGTAAATCAAGATTACCACCACCCTGTAATGATGTATAACCTATATTAAGAAACCAAAAGGACTTTGCTTGGCCTTCAAGACTAGAAGGTATCAAACCCAAGAAAGTATTCATGAAAAGTGCTAAAATTTATTGGTGCGATTTCAGACCCAGGTGGTCTATTCATAAAAACAAATACACAATGTCAACATATGCTATGCAATTATTTTGATCATACAAATGTCGTGTATAAATTCTATGTGAAAGACCAATGTCTTTCCACTTCAGGACCAGTTTTTCTGATGTAAGTATAAATGATGTTATACAGTAGCCTCAAAATCCAAAAAAAAAGAAAACATGCATTAGGCTACATTCACACCAGCAATTTGGACTGGTGCGAATAGTAATGGCATCAAAGATTCTTGCTATGGCCGCCGGCTGGCGACCCCAGCTATTCGCTGCTTTCAACACAGCCAACGATTACCTGCGGTGATTGCTGCTGGATGCACTCCTAAAATCCAGGATTATTGGCAGCAAGTGATCAACTTCCTTTATGATATGGGATCCCCAGTGGCTCTGAACTCCTCTGTCTACTGGGAATATTTAACATTCCTGACACTGACATTTATACCCACACTTTCCTGCAAGAAACACTGCTGACAGAAAGATTTAGACTAAACTCTGGATACATGCTCTCCCACCTACCTTTCTTTTAAATCCATGTTCTCTATGCGCAACATAAAGCAGCAAGGCTAGCCTGATGTTTCCCTGATGTTCCTTTTTGTATAAAATCTTGATCTTTATTGGGTCCCCTTCTGCCGGATTCCTCCTCTTTGCACCCCTATGCACCTATGCAGTGCCGATCCCATGGGGGCACATGTGAGGCCCCCCCCCCCCACGCCTTAGGAATAGATATGGGCATCCTAGCGCTGGCTGCGATCGCATGCACAAGAATCCCACGATCCGAGGATACTGGAGCCTGGCCCCCTGTACTTTTTGATTGAGAGTGGCTTTGGAGCTCCTTTTCCACCGTCCCCACATCTGTTTCAGTGGCTGCTACTCTGCACACAAAAAAAAGCCACTGCCAACACCCAACCAATGCAGATGACATCCATGAGTCTCCTCTTAAGTAAGCAAAGGAGGGGGAGTCACCCGGTGACATCATTGACCATATATGAATATGTCCATATTTGGTCAATGATGTCATGTGAGGCAGGTTCACCCGGTCAAGTCCTGTGTCCAACGAAATCATAAACATCAGTTACGGCATCCAGCAAAGTCATATGCATCAATTAGTGCAGCCAATTAAGTCATACGTGTTGATCATTGCGTCCAGCGATGTCTGCGTCAATCATTGGGTCCTGCGAAGCTGTCCACATCAATCACGGCGTCCAGCAAGTCATCCTTGTCAATTATGACGTCCAGCGAAGTTGTCCACGTCAATCATAGTCTCCAGCGAAGTCATCCATGTCAATCGCAGTGTCCAGTGAATTTGTCTGCCATGTAGCGCACACATCCATGTCAATCACAGCATCCAACCAAGTTGTCTACATTTGATAGACTTTAAAGGATAAGTTCACCTTTCTAAAAAAAATTAAAATAATAAATGCATATCTTTTTTTGAAGGTAAAAAAATGTGCATCTCTAATTTTAATTTTTTTTTTTTTTTTACTTTGAGCCTGTAAAGCATTGCACCTGCGAACAGCTTGTCAGCGTATCTGTCTGCTGAACTAGCACACTGTCAGTATATTGCTTTTATCAAAAGTATAAATTTAATGCTGTAAAGTCTATGATAATGATGCTGCTACATTCACATTCTGTGCAATGCCAGTGTGTATGGTATTTACTTTAAAGCGGTTGTATACCTATTTTTTAAACTTTTACCTACAGGTAAGCCTATAACAAGGCTTACCTGTAGGTAAAAAAAATATCTCCTAAACCTGTACGGTTTAGGAGATATTCCCCTCGCAATAAGCCGCTGACTGCAGCGGCGCATGCGCACAGGGGATTCTCGGCTGAAAGCCCGGCAGCCGCCAGACCTTGCCGGAAAAAAGTCTCCCGCTCGCACGCTGTGAGTGGCCAGAGCCGCGATACCCAGAAGACACGCCGAGGGGAAATGTCAGCTTCCTCGGCGTGGACCGGGTGAGATGCCGGCGCCTCATTCTAAGGTATCTCATAATAAGCTAGTATGGGGTGCATACTAGCTCATTATGCCTTTTCCTTTACAGGTGTAGGGGGAAAAAAAAAAGTCAGTGGGTTTACTACCGCTTTAAGATATAGTTGAGTGAAAGTACACTTGTCCTGAACCCTTCTTTTGCTATAATCACTTTTTTAGAAGACGAAGTGGCTGATGAAGAAGTATTTTCCTGGCTAAAATGTGCTAAAGGACAGTCTCATGAACCTGAAAACCTTATGCCCACGCAAATTATCCCTGGCACTGGTAAGATTGGTTTTAACTTTAAGGACTGTATACAAATGCATTTAATAACCCTATGTGCTATTAAGGCCTCTTGCATTCGGGAGTTAGAGCCGGCAACTGCTACCCCTTTAGGAGCTTTAGAATGCCGCTAGGCGGGGCTTATGGTCACGTGACTGCTGTGATTGGCTGTCCACTGCTGTCACATGATCATAAAGCTCCCAATCGTAAGCAGCGAACGGGAGCTTTTAGTTAGCCACCGGTAACTATTCCGGGAGCGAGCAGGGCTCGCAATCTCGGCACAGCTCTATTGTCTGTATTGCACACAAATATGCGACCGCTCGGCGCAAAGAGGTTAATGATCTGAATACAGGTGCTTTGTTGTGTATGGAACAATGTACACAACACGCTGTGTAAAGATCAGTAATGCAGCCATGAGTACAGAGCCATAGAATTAAAAATAGAAAGCATCGGAGTGCAGTAATGTAAAAATGCGTGTATACTCATGAATTAGTTTGTATATTGCAACACTGGCAACTAGAAGAGGATGAAAAAGAAGTTTAGGCATGTATACACATGCACATTAACACAAGGTTTTTTCAGAACATTGTATTCAGGAGCTTTCTGTCAGTAAGATCCTGAGTATAAACGCCAGTAAATTATTACACGTGTGCACTAGAGGCTTAAGGCTTTCCTTGCCCTTAGAATGGTACAAAATACAGCATCTTAAGTTGGTTTCAGCATCTGCATCGGGTAGGTGGAGGATGGAAATTACTTTGTGTGCACTTTTATGGTTTAAGTGTATGTTAAACCTCACCTTGTAAAACAACCCATTCAGTTTAAAACCGAAATGTAAGGCAAAACATTTGTGTATAGATATTAAAAAAACACGATAAACACTTTTTTTCCCCCTTTTTTTTTTATAAGTGATCACATTCCCCTCTGTTCTCAGCTGCATAAGAGCTGGGGGAGGAGAAACGTCAGCACAATGATCTAAGTGAAAGGCTGTGCAGGGGGTGTTCAGATGTGTACCCTCATGCCTAGTGTGGTCAGTTTTTTTTAAAATAGGAAAGCAGAGGGACTGTGACAGGAACACCAGGGAAATGTTGGCTTTACATATTCTTTAAGATAGCTTTTACTGTGATGTTTGATTTATTTTTGTTTTTACTTACAGCTCTTTACAACATTGGAGATTTGGTCCATGCTGCAAGGGGGAAATGGGGTATTAAAGCAAACTGTCCATGTATTAGCAGACACAACAAAACCGTTTTAAGACCGGCAGTCACTAATGGCATGGCCCAGGTATTTATATTTATCAATATACATTTATACTCCACAGCAGCGATTCATCTTATTGTTTTTCTCTTTCTTTATACTTTTTATACCATTTTTTTTGTGTAGGCTATACCTATCTTTACTGTCTTGACAGTAAGGGAAAATCTCCCCAATGAGGCGATAAATATTAGACAGATGTTCTTACATTTCCAAATTTTATCTCCAGAAGTAGAAAGTTTTGATGGAGTTTAATTTTGTTCTTTCTAATGGTGACAAAAACATAAATAACACATGTAGCCTTTTGTATGAAAATGTTGCATAGGACTTTCATTACTCTTCTACTGTAGAACCACAAAGGTGGTGTCAAGCTAGACTTCATACCCCTAGCGTATCAATTAGACTTTATACTACTAATAAAATGTTAAACAACTTTTAGTTATGTGCAGTATTTCTGCTGATAGGAAGCCTCACTTATTAGCCTAGGTTCACACTGACAGCGGTATTGAAATTGTGCGAGTTCAGCAGAACTCGTGCAATTTCATACCCGCATGTCAGTCCAACTTGGGGGCGATTTCAGAGACATCTATTCGGGTTCCTGTACAGATGTCTATTGAAGTTGCCAAAAGTAGTACAGAACCACTTTTGGGAATAGGTGCGGCACTTTAAAGTTGGCGTCGCACAGATTCGGACGGTGCCATTGCCGGCAATACCCGCTGATTTGGCATGCGATTTGACATGTCAAATCGCATGCCAAATGGCATCAAAATGAACCTAGGCTAAGGAGCAAAGCTTCATTTTAGACAACAAAATCCTAATTAACAAGAATTCAACTACAGGTGAGTCTATTCATTAAATGGGTGTCCAGCAGACAGTTGATTATAAAAGGTGTTGCGTAACAAAGAAATCCCCTTCCCATTTCATGCTGTCAGCAATGGCACTACATGGAAGAGAAATGTCACAAGGCCTAAGAAAGAAAATTTCTTTACACAAGAAAGGTAAAGGCTACAAGCAGATCAGCAAAGCTTTACTTATCAGTCAGAATACGCAAAAGAGGTATAAAAATTTAACAAAGATGGAACTGCAACCATCTCACAGAGACGTCCACGGAAGTTAACACCTCGACAGGATTGTCTTCTGATGAGAAGGGTTGAAGAAAATTGTCATCCATGCAAGTTCAATGCAGTTAGCTAGAGAAATAGAAACCCAAACTGGGGTGATTTTTTTCCCTTGACACAATACGGCGTACACTGCAGAGGAATGGCATGCATGGGTGTCTTCCACGAAGGAAGCCTCTCCCAAAGCCCACGCACAAAAAAGCCCACCTAGAATTTGCCAGGGCCCATGCTGAAAAAGAAGATGACCACTGGGATTCTGTACCCTGGAGTGATGAGACCAAGATGAATGTTTTTGGAACAGATGGCTTCGCAAAGGTGAGGAGTACAAGGAAAAATGCATGGTGCCCACAGTGAAACATGGTGGTGGCAGTGTCCTGTGTGGCTGAATGAGTGCTGCTAGTGTCGGAGAGCTGCATTTCTTTGATGGTATCATGAATTTACAGATGTACTGCTCTATATTGAAAGAGAAGATGCTACCATCACTCCGTGCCCTTGGTCGTTGTGCACTTTTTCAACATGACAATGATCCAAAACACACATCTAAGGCCACTGTTGCATTTCTGAAGAAAAACAGGGTGAAAGTCATTCACTGGCCAAGTATGTCTCCTGATCTGATCCCAATCAAACATCTTTAGGGAGTTCTTGAAGAGAAAAGTTGAGCATCACTCTCCATCCAGCATGCAGGCTGAAAGAGGTCGTTCTTTAAGGATGGAAAAAGATAGATATTGCAATATGTCGCCAACTTGTCCATTCCATGCCTAGAAGACTTGGTGCTGTCCTTACAAATTATGGAGGTCATACAAAATACTAGATGTAGTCGTTTTTGTTGTGGGGTGTTTTCATTTCTTTATCGTACATCACAGGACACAGAGCACCATAATAATGACTATGTGGGTTATACGCTTACCTTTAGGTGATTGGACACTGGCAACCAATAGTAAGACGGTCCCTCCCATATAACTCCTCCCATACCGGAAGGGCCTCAGTTTTTTCGCCAGTGTCTTGTAGGAGATGGTCATAAAGGACCAAGAGGTAGGAGAGGCTGAAGATTCCTCGGCTGAGGACTCTGGCTCTGAAGAGCCGATTTCAGCCTCTCATTCCCAGAAATTGTTTATCCAATCTCTAATGGAGATGGTACGAATTGGGTTTAAGTTACCCCCGATTCAGGAGTCTGCACTCTCCTGTTCTACCCTGAGATCTTTGCGACCTAAACAAATTTTCTAAGCGTTTCCCTTGCATCCGTTACTGGAGCAGGTGATTTACACGGACTGGGAGCATCCTGACAGGATATACTTACCTCCGAAAAGGTTTTCTGTCTTATACCCTATGGAGGAAAAATTCAGGAAGAAATGGAGCACACCTTTGGTGGATGCTGCCATATCTTCTGTGAATAAAAGTTTAACCTGTCCAGTGGATATTGCCCAGGGGTTCAAGGATCCGGCTGATAAAAAGCTAAAGTCCTTATTAAAGGGCTCCTTTTCGGTGGCTAGTGCAGCAGTTCAGCCAGCTATTGTGGCTATTGGGTTTTGTCAGTCCCTAAAGGATCGCTTTAAGAGGTTGGTGAAGGACATACCTTGCCAGGAGGAATCTGCTGAGGAGCTATCAGAGATCCCTCATGCCTTGTGTTTTGCGGTAGACGCTTTGAAAGACTCAACAGATGTCTCGTTTTGCGTTACTGTCAATTCATATGCGTAGAGTATTGTTTCTAAAGAACTGGTCTGCTGTGACGCCATGTAAAAGGCTACTTGCTGCTTTTCCATTTCATGGAGAGTGCCTGTTTGGCGAGGATCTGGATAAATCCAAAGGATCTCTGGAGGAAAGAGCGCCCTGCTTCCTATTAAGAAGAAAGGGAAGCAACCCTCTTATAAAATTCCTAATGCCCTAGGTTCTGGTTCCATTTCCCCTAAGCGGTATCGACGGCCTCAGCCGTCTGGGTTCAAAAGACCCCAGGGTCAGAAAAAGCCCTAGACCCAAAAGTCACCCAAGCCTTCCTTGTGAAGGGGGGCCCCTGCTCTCACGGGTGGGGGGCAGACTTCGGCTGTTTGGGGAGGCCTGGGAAGAACTGGTTCAAGACAGATGGGTCATTTCCACTGTAAAATACGGTTACAGAATAGAGTTCCGGGAGGTCCCCCCGAACCGGTTTCTGTACTCAAGGGTCCCGGCGGATCCAGAGAAGAGAAGATGCCTATTTCTAGCTTTACACCATCTGCTGATGCAGGGAGTAATTGTAAAGGTTCCTCACGAGGAAAAATTCAAGGGGTTTTACTCAAACCTATTCACCATGCCAAATGGGGAAGTAAGGCTTATTTTGGACCTCAAGGCTCTCAACTTCTTTGTAGACGTCCGATCTTTCCGCATGGAGTCGGTTCGTTCGGTAATAAGGTCCCTAAGAAAGGGAGACTATTTAGCATCCATAGATATCAAGGACGCGTACCTTCATGTGCCGATCTTCAGTCCACATCAAAGGTTCCTACGCTTCGCTATAGAGGGCAGTCATTTCCAGTTTGTGGCACTACCTTTCGGTCTGGCCACGACCCCAGGGTCTTCACAAAGATTCTGGCCCCAGTGTTGGCTTCCCTAAGGTCTCAAAGAGTTTCCGTAATAGGATATCTGGACGATCTACTTCTAAGGGAATGCTCTCGCCCTATACTAGTTCAAAACGTGCCAAGAACAGTACAGGTTTTACAACGCCTAGGTTGGATGCTAAATATGGACAAGTCAGCTCTTTGTCCGACCCAAGTCTTGGTATATCTGGGTCTGGTTTTGGACACCGCGCAAGAAAAGGTGTTTCTTCCGCCCTTAAAGGTTGCCTCCATAGTGGAACTTGTACAGAAGGTGAAAGAAGAACTAACACCTTCTGTTCGACTGTGCATGAGGTTACTGGGCAAGATGGTGTCATCCTTCAGCGCAGTGCCATATGTGCAGTTCCACTCCAGAGTATTCCAGAACAGTATCCTGAAAGCCTGGGACAAGTCTGCTCGAACCTTGGATCAACCTATGGTTCTATCTCCACAGGTTCTATGGAACCTCTCTTGGTGGTTAAGAACCAGCAACTTAAAAAGAGGGAAATCTTTCCCACCAGTAGCCTGGAAAGTGGTAATCACGGACGCCAGTCTTCTCGGCTGGGGAGCAGTCCTAGAGGAAGCGTCTGTTCAGGGAGTATGGTCCCAGACAGAAAAGGCTCTGCCCATCATTCTACTGGAGATTCGGGCAGCTGCCCTGCGATACTGGACGTCCAGGTTGCGGGGTCTTCCTGTCAGAGTCCAGTCCGACAACTTCACAGTAGTGGCATATATCAACCACGAGGGAGGTACCAGGAGTCAGGGCAGCCCAAAGAGAGGTAGATCATATACTGACCTGGGCATAAAAACATGTGTCATTTCTGTCGGTAGTGTTTATTCCGAGGATGGACAATTGGCAGGCGGATTTCCTAAGTCGCCAAAAATTGTTACCAGGGGAATGGTCCCTGCATCCCGAGGTGTTTCTACAGATCTGCCAATACTGGGGGACCCCAGATGTGGATCTGCTGGCATCCAGACTCAATGCCAAGCTGGACAGGTTTGTATCCAGGACCAAGGATCCGCTTGTTGTCGGGATAGACGCATTAGTAGTTCCTTGGGATCAGTATTCTCTAATGTATGCCTTCCCTCTGATCCAAATTCTGCTGCACTTACTACGCAGAATACGGGAGGAATGGAAGCCAGTGATCTTAGTGTCCCCAGCGTGGCCCAGAAGATCATGGTACTCGGAGATTGTGAAATTGGCAGTAGGGGACCCGTTGGTCCTTCCTTGCCGTCCAGACCTGTTGTCTCAAGGGCCCATATTCCATCCTTACGGTTGCTGAATTTGATGGCCTGGCTATTGAGACCAGACTTTTGAAAGACCGTGGTATTATGGGTTCAGTCTTGTCCACTTTGATAAACGCTAGAAAGTCAGTTTCTAGAGCTATCTATTATAGAGTATGGAAGTCATACATTTCTTGGTGTGAGAAAAAGAAATGGAATCCTCGTAGGTATACGATTGGAAGAGTTCTCGCCTTTCTCCAAACAGGAGTAGACTTGCAGCTCGCTTTAGGGACAATTAAGGGACAGATTTCGGCCTTATCGTTTTTTTTCCAAAGACCAATTGCATCCCATTCTTTGGTGCAAACCTTTGTCAAGGGAGTAACACACCTGAGGCCACCGCTTAAACCACCTGTATGTCCTTGGGACCTAAATTTGGTACTGTCAGCCTTACGGAGTCAGCCCTTTGAACCTATTAGGCTTATTCTTTTTGTCCTATTGACTAGGAAATTAGCTTTCCTAGTGGCTATTACATCGGCTAGAAGGGTGTCAGAATTAGCCGCCCTTTCTTGCAAAGAACCGTTTATGATTCTTCATCAGGACAGAGTGGTCATGCAACCTCGTCAGGATTTCCTACCGAAGGTGGTTTCCAAATTTCATTTGAATCAGGATATCATTTTACCTTCCCTTTTTCCAAACCCTAAGACTAGGGAGGAAAGGTCGCTTCACTCACTGGATGTGGTTGAGAGCGATAAAAGCTTACTTGGAATGACTGTTTTTTTTGTTCACCAGGTTTTACCAGGTGGATGTGAGATCTCAAAATGAGACTGTTTTTGGCCACAGCATGTTGCAGGCAGCTTTATAGTCAGGCCTGTTGGGCTTAGGGATAATGTGTTCCCCCTCCCCCCTCAGATGCATTTCTTTAGGACATCCCACCTAGTCATTATTATGGTGCTCTGTGTCCCGTGATGTACGATAAAGAAAAACTGATTTTTAAAACAGCTTACCTGTAAAATCCTTTTCTTGAAGTACATCACGGGACACAGAGGTCCCTCCCCTCTTTCTGGGATCGTCATTGCAACTGAAGATTTTGTAATCTAAGTTATATTATTAACCCTATTTTCCTGAATTAGAGCTAAATAACTGTTCTATAAAACTCTGTTCTGTCAACTTGTTTATGCTGAGCACTGTAAATCAGAGTTACCCTTGAATGGGTTTCACATATCCCTAAATTACATTCAGAGGTGTCTAGCTAATTAGCAGTGAGAACCATATTTTTTTTACTTGTGATTTATGTCCTTAACTTTTCTTAACCTTTTTTTTTGTTTTGTTTTTTTTTTCAACTAAGCTAACATGCTAGCAAAGTAGTAATTGTGACTTATCTGCTTATTCCCTTTCTACTAGCTTCCAAGTCTAAATCCTTCTTCAGCATGTGAGGGCACACTACAATCCACTCCTATAGAGTGTAGTGACAGCATCAAGATGGAAGACGATTCAAAACCAGAAACTGCTGATATTGTTTTGGAGGACTCAAAGACTGAACCAATTATGAATCAGGGCAGCGCAGAGAATAAAGCCAACAAACAGCAGTGCCCAGAAACTACGCCTTCATCTGCCTTGCACTGGCTGGCTGACCTAGCAGCACAGAAAGCAAAAGAGGAGACAAAAGGTGATTGACTTTGTGATTTTTTTTTTTTTTTCCTCACTTTTACCTTTTTGCTCTTGCCTGACATCACATTTGACATAGAGTATATACACTGATCAACCATAATATTATGACCAGCCAACATATCTCGTCTAGGCAAAAACTCCACTAGACTTGTGAAGGTATGCCGTGGTATCTGGCACTAAGCCATCAGTGCAGAGGAGGAATTAGTTTAGTGGGGTGCACAGATGAGCAAGAAAGAGGATGTATGTAGAGTTAAATGTGGATGGGGAGGTTTGGGGTGCAGGGGTTTTAGGATGCAAAGGTGTACTGACAGTGTGGATAAAGATGTAAGTTGCATGTAGGGCAGCCATTTCATTTCAGTGGGCTGCTTTATGCGCTAGAAATGTGGGAAAAAAACACACACACACACACATGCATACACACACGAATTTTAGCACACACATCAGCAGATGCGTGAGGGTGTCCTTAACAATTAATGGCACTGCTGTGTATATGCTGAAGAACACCACGTTTCTGTGGTGTCAGGAAAGTGATTTTGCATGCATTCCTGATGCACACCAAATGTGAACGTAGGCTAAATGTCTTGGTTACATTGGTGGGCAGTGTAAATCTTCTCATTACATTGGGGCTTGGTGTGGAATCCTTTAATTCACACTAGGGGCAGTGTGAATGGCCCCCTTACATTGGTGGTCAGTGTAAATCCCCTTTACATTGGTGCCTAGTAGGGATGAGCCCGATGTTCGCCGAATAGCGAACAATTTGGGGTGTTCACGGCAAATTCGAAAGCCACGGAACCCCCCTTTAAAAGTCTATGGGAGAAATCAAAAGTGCTAATTTTAAAGGCTTATATGCATGGTATTGTCATAAAAAGTGTTTGGGGACCTGGGTCCTGCCCCAGGGAACATGTATCAATGCAAAAAAAAGTTTTACAAACGGCCGTTTTTTCAGGAGCAGTGATTTTAATAATGCTTCAAGTGAAACAATAGAAGTGAAATATTCCTTTAAATTTCATACCTGGGGGGTGTCTATAGTATGCCTGTAAAGTGGCACATTTTCCCCGTGTTTAGAACAGTCCCTGCACAAAATGACATTTCTAAAGGAAAAAAAGTCATTTAAAAGTACTCGCGGCTATAATGAATTGTCGGTCCCGGCAATACACATAAGTCATTGAAAAAAACGGCATGGGATTCCCCCACAGTCCATTACCAGGCCCTTTGGATCTGGTATGAATATTAAGGGGAACCCTGAACCAAAATTAAAAAAAAAAAAAAATTGCATGGGGGTCACCCCAAATTCCATCATACCAGGCCCTTCAGGTCTGGTATGGATATTAAGGGGAACCCCGCGCCAAAATAAAAAAAAAAGGCGGGGTCCCCCTCAAAAATCCATACCAGACCCTTATCCGAGCACGCAACCTGGCAGGCCGCAGGAAAAGAGGGGGGACGAGAGAGCGCACCCCCCTCCTGAACCGTACCAGGCCACATGCCCTCAACATGGGGAGGGTGCTTTTGGGTAACCAAAGCACCGTGTCCCCATGTTGATGGGGACAAGGGCTTCATCCCCACAACCCTTGCTTGGTGGTTGTGGGGGTCTGCAGGCGGGAGGCTTATTGGAATCTGGAAGCCACCTTTAACAAGGGGACCCCCAGATCCCGGCCTCCCCCTGTGTGAAATGGTAACGGTGTACAAATGTACCCCTACCATTTCACGAAAGTGTGAAAATGGTAAAAATGACATGACACGGCTTGGGGACTAGTCCTTTATTAAAAAATAAAACTGTCCCACGAAGTCTTCTTCTTCTCCTCTTGCTCCGCTGATGGACCGAAAAAGAAAAAAAAGAAACGCGACCGACCCAATGACCTTCCTCTCAGGTGACAGCTTTTTTATAACAGTACAGTGAAGTCATCATTGCTTATGCATGTGCATTCCAGTCCACTCTAGTTATTTTCAAACCGCTCAAGCGGAAGCTGCAGGGAGAGGAGAGAGTGATCAATGGTTGCTAAAATTTTGATTGGTGACATTACCTATCAACTCCTGAGACCCAGCTATTGTCGACACCCCCTCCTCTCCCCTGCAGCTGCCGCTGACTGACATGGGGAGCCAGATTACATGACCAGAGTGAACTGAAAATCGGCAAGTTTATACCTCTTTCTTACACGGCTTAGTCAGCATAGATGTTAGGGGCGGGGGAGGGAGCATTTTTAAGACTAGTAAAGTTTAGCCTGAAATTCTACTTTAATGTCACCTTTAAGAGAAAATCAAGGTCTTGCATGGAACCAGAACTTAGGATCCAGAGCTATTTTCATTCACAAAACTGAACATTTATTGTCTGTCAGAGCATATTTAACTAATAATGAAATGTCTTTGTTTTTCAGACCCTAGCTCTGTGAAGACTGTACCACCTAAAGAGTGTTCTGTGAGTTTGGAATCTCCTAATTCCAGTGTGAAGAGTTCTACTTCTCCAAAACTTTTTAACAGCCTTTTATTAGGCCCAGCTGCCTCCAACACTAAATCAGAAGGTTCCAGTTTAAGAGACCTTCTCCACTCTGGCCCTGGAAAGTTGTCACAAGGAACAGAAGGAGGGGTACCATTTCCACCTGTGTTTAACTCTACAGTGAGTAGTACACCTTATTTCTATGTAACTTTACTGATAAACTTCTAATAGATTGTACTTAGGGAAAATATGAGTATTTTATCAATAGCTTAACCCCTTCGTGCCTAACAAATCTTAATGCCTAAGCACAATTTTGACATGTGTTAGTAAAACTGTACATATCACTTTGTGCATCCAGGTGGACTATACCACATTTTTTTTCAGGACAAATTGGGCTTTAATTTGGTGGTAAATGGTAACGGATATCTCGTGGATTTTTTTTTTTTTTGCTGTATATTTCTTGTTACTGCCATAACCTTCCACCAAATAACAACCCAAATTAAAATTCTCCTAATGCTGAGGATCACAGCAATACCACATATGTGTATGTTAGTTGTATGTACACGTAGTACATCCCAAAAACAAGTGCGCATTTTGCTTTTTTTTTATTCTACCTAAAACACACTGATACTAATTAAAGAAAAAATAAATACTGGCCCTAACCTTGACCCAAACTCTAACCCTTGTATTGACCTAGATCAAACCTTGATCTAGGTTTTTTTTTAATTAATATTATTTATTTATCTATCTTCGCAGAGAGGGATACGATATATCTCTCTCCTCCAGTCACATAGAGAACACAGGAGCGGGCTTCACAGTGCTTGATCACTGTGATAGCCATTCAGAGGCTATCACAGCGATTAGGTGACCCCTGGAATCAGAAGTTCTGGGTGCCGATCATTAGTCCGGGGCTCACGTTGAGACCCCGGTCTCTATGCTGTGAGCGTGCCATGCAGCGTGCTCCCAGCACAAGGGAAGATATGCAAATATGCAGCCCCATGGTAAAAAAGCCCAGTCCAGTGGGGCTGGGCTAATTTGTGTTAGGTCAGGGGGTAAGGGTTAAATGGATGTAAACCCCATTCATGAAATTTGAGCTGGGCACATATATCTGCAGTGTTTTTTTATCTCTCTTCAAAGCAGTGATTTTCTCCTGCTCTGTTCTTCTGTTATATCAGCATGGTAACTTCTGACAAGTTCTCTGTCAACTGTGATAAATTAGGCTGAAATTTGTGTCATGGTGGTTGCTTCAAACAAATTAGCGGAGAGCTGGTCTATTTACAGCACAGCTCTGCAAGTCTCTGCCTATGTGGAGAGGGGGTGTGTGCCTTTCCTCCAATCAGCTGTCTCACAGTGTATGGCAAGAAGCCACAGGTGAATCAGGAAGAGAAAATTCTAACAGGATGTGCACTTTCTAAACAGTATATAAAGCTAAAGACAGCAGATATACATGTAAAACTTATGTAGGGAGATTTGTTTAATCTCTGTGTGTCATCTGAGGCTGTTCACTTCACTGGGTATATGTTAGGGTTTACAGCCATCATAACTCTTGATGAAAAAAAAAATGACCCCTTGCAGGTTAATGTAAAATTGTGCTATTATGCACCACATACTATGCACCACACATTATGATATACTTGTAAAGTGGATCCCTCCAGCGGCACAATGTCACCACTGACAGGGCTTTTATCTTCACCTGGTCTTCCTTCCGGGTTTGCATGCTCCAGGCATTTGAATGGACGGGCCCCGATGACATCACTCCTGCACGGGAGCCACAGCACTGTGAATGGACAGCACACTCGAGCGTGCCACCAATTCAGAGTGTAGTGCGCATGTGCCGGCGAATTTGGCTGCTACAAATGATATCTCCAAAACGGTGCACATTTAGGAGACATTCACTGTACCTACAGGCAAGTCTTGTTGAAGGCATACCTGTAGGTACAAGTAAACCAGTGGACTTTACTACCGCTTTAAACAAACTTCTTGGTGTCTCCGTTGCCTACTTCCAATCTGTGCACTGTGGTTCCATTTGCTGACCTCTATCTTCCTACAGTATTCTGTAGTGACATTGGTGCTTGTAGGAGGAAGCATAGGCCAAGTTAGAGGGGAACAGGCATCCAACGCCCCAGGAATTGTCAGTTGATGAAGGCTCTGCATCATTGAGCTTCAGTGGGCAAATTTTAGTGTGATTTATATAAATAACGTATGGATATAAAAATGGAGCATAAATGATGTGTGTATTGTGGGAACCTTGAAGCAACTGAACTTAATTTGTGGTTTCCACTTAGCTACAGTGGCATTGGAATGGCCATTTGTTTTGCAATTTACAATTGTAATTTATCATACTAATGTAACCAAATCATTTAAATCATTTAAATCTTTTAGGCAAAGGGGAAATCTAGCTTGCCTAACTTCCTGGACCACATTATAGCTTCTGTCGTAGAGAACAAAAAGACGTCCGATGCCAGCAAAAGAGCCAGTAGCTCAGCAGAAAGCCTGAAGGAGGGAAAGGAAATGGTGATGGGTCTAAATGTTCTAGATCCACACACCTCACATTCCTGGCTCTGTGATGGAAGACTGCTCTGTCTTCATGACCCTAGCAACAAAAATAACTGGAAAATCTTTAGGGAATGTTGGAAACAAGGCCAGGTGAGAACTTTTTTTGTTTTTAATACTTACAATTATCTGCTTACACAGCCAGAGTAATAGAGATTGAAAATGAATTTAAACCCTTGTATTTTTTTTCTCTTAGCCAGTGTTAGTGTCTGGGGTACAGAAGAAACTTAAATCTGAGTTATGGAAGCCTGAGGCTTTTAGCCTGGAATTTGGAGATCAAGATGTAGACCTGGTGAATTGTCGAAACTGCGCCATTATTTCAGATGTAAAAGTGCGAGATTTTTGGGATGGTTTTGAAGTTCTTGAAAGTAAGTCCATGATTTATTTTTAGCTTGGTTAAAAAGAATAAAACAGAATAAAACATCCTGTCAAAAGAATAAAACATCCTGTCAAATGATGTAATATTGTATTCACTGTTTTATTTATGTTAAACATCTCAAAAGGAAATAAACTGTTTGCTGTAACTGATTATAAAGTATTAACTGGAGTTCAGCTTCAGTTTGTTAGTGTATATACAGAGGAAGTAAACCGCAGGGTTAATTTATTTATTTTCTGCCCTGCAAAGTAAAGGCATAATGTGTATGTATGCATCGCATACTAGTACATTATGTGAAACTTACCTGCAAACGAAGCCCTCCACTGATGCAATATCACCGCTGGAGGCCGCATCCTTCTTCACCTGTCTTCCTTCTAGGTCCTTGGACTCCAGCTGTATGACTGGCCGGAGCCGTGTGATGTCACTCCCGAACCAATCACGTCATCGGCTGCATATACAGTAAATCTCTCCTAAACGGTGCAAGTTTAGGAGTTATTTACAGTACCTGTAGGTAAGCCTTATTATAGGATTACCTATAGGTACATTTAATACAACCACTTTAAATCATTCTCTCCCCTCCCCCAGACTTACGATGCTGCTGTCCAAATCTGCCCCATCATACTGAGTAGTGTTTGTATTATACAGGAGGTGTGTTACTGGCCAATTTACCAGGTAAAAACAGAGGGGGGGCCTAAAGAAAACGAATGCAGCCGCCACATCTAATGATTGGTAAGCTGCAATATATAACATTTTAAGCTTTGGGTTTAATATTGCTTTAACTGTGAAAGGGAGAGAGCTTTATTTGTGTTTATATTTTATTATAAACACCTAATGCTGTAGTAAAAATGCTTATAATGTTGCAATGATTTTGAAATCTCTACCTTTACTAATGCAACATGTAACATTAAATATTTTGGCAGAGAGATTACGAGCAGAGGATGGGACGCCTATGGTTCTTAAACTGAAGGATTGGCCACCAGGGGAAGACTTTAGGGACATGATGCCTACAAGGTAAAATGTGTTCCTGCTCAACCAGTACATATACTGTATAAGTGTACTTCTTTTTTTTGTCTGGAAAAAACACTTTCATCTGTCATTGAATACAAGCCTACTTTTTTTATTCGGTAACACACTCAATACAAAAAAAAAATGGCTTCATACACTTGCCTGCAACACTGGTACGCTAGCTAGTTATTATTTATTATCTTTATGATGTCAGACGAATTTGATGAATAGAGCTATTCGGAGTACAACTGGACAGACTTCAGCACTATGCAGTCAAAAGACTTTAACCCTTTCTGACACTGCTTGTAATTGTAACTGCTGTTAGCTTGTGAAGGGCTTTCTATGGCCATCCTGTGGTTTTACTTTGTGCTCAACAATGGGTCATGATTTGTGTATGTTTAGCATTTTTGTGAGAACTGATGAGTGCCCTAAAGTAGTGGTTCTCAACCTCAATCCTCAAGTACCCCCAACAGGCCATGTTTTGGGAACTTCCCTTAGATAAAATAGCTCTTATCAATACCATGTCACTGGTATTAATTTAAAGCAGCTTTGCAAAGTAAAGGAAAACCTGAAAACATGGCCCATTGGGGGTACTTAAAGCGGGGTTCCCATTTAAAAAAAAAAAAATTTAAAGTCAGCAGCTACAAATACTGCAGCTACTGACTTTTAATTGGACACTTACCTGTCCCAGGGTCCAGCGATGCGGGGGATCGAAGCCCCGCTCGTCCCCCCCCTCCGCTCGCCGGCGCTGGCATTTTAACTGTGGGCGCCCGGCTGCGGCTTCACAGCCGGGCACCCACTGCGCGAGCCGCGCACCGTCACTGGCCCCGCAATCATCTGGGACCAGTCACGTGTCCCAGATGATTGACAAGAGGGAGGGTGAGGAGACAATCTCCCTTCCTGCGCCGAGGGAAGTGACGTCAGGAGTCCAGGCACCGAAGGAGGCAGACTACGAGGGACCCCCTAGCAACAGGCATTTAGAGGTGAGTAAAAAAAAAATTTTCTCCAAATGTTTTTTTTTTAAACACATTTACTATTTTTTTTTTGGGGGGTGGAACTCCACTTTAAGGACTGAGGTTGAGAACCACTGCCCTAAAGCAACCAATCCTTAAGATTCTGTCATTTTTAGGTACAGATTTTAACCTTACCAGTTACCTGCGTACACAGTTCTTATTCCAGAAATAGATAAGTGAGGCCTAGTGGTGTAAAACAAAGGGATTGTCCAGCTTGCTTTATGTCTTCATTGTTAAAATGCTTTCATGAGGCTGACATTTTAAGTTATTTCAACTTTGTTTTAGATTTGAAGATTTGATGGAGAACCTTCCTTTGCCAGAATATACAAAAAGAGATGGGAGGCTTAATTTGGCTTCTAGATTGCCCAGCTATTTTGTTCGACCAGATCTTGGACCTAAAATGTACAATGCCTATGGTATGATTTAGTTGTGACTTCATTTAATATATATATTACTATACATTGCTTTCAGAAGCTACAAATCCCCATTGTTTTTTTTTGTTATATTTACAATATGCTAAAATTTTAAAAGTAATTGCAGTTACGTTTCCACTTGTAATAACTGGACACATATGAGACTGAGTTAAAAATTGAGTGTTGTGATTGTGCATCTAGGAAATAATATGCGGTGTAAGATCAGATAAATTTTAGCTTTTCTCCCTGTATCTTCGTACTGCCTTAGGGGGAGGGGCACATGATCTATTGAAACCTTACCTATTTTCTAGGTTAGTACTGGCAAATGCTTTCCCCCTGTTGCTACAACGCTAGTTGACCTTTTGTTAGGTACACTATCCTGAGGTTGGCCACATTGCTGGAGTCTTTTCAGATGAAGTCAGTGAAACTGGGATACAGTACATTTTTGTATCTCGCAAAGCTTTTTGTAATACTGTAGATATTTTGGTAGGATTAGTAATCTAAAGAGCAGCAAATGTGGCAACTGGTGGTCTGGCAATTTTCCTTCGCTACATTGTAAGACAAGTTAATTTAGTGCATATTTGAATATGATATTAACTGGTTGATTCTGCTTTGGTTAAGGCTTAATAACTGCTGAAGATAGAAGGGTTGGTACAACAAACTTGCATTTGGATGTCTCTGACGCAGTAAACGTCATGGTTTATGTTGGCATCCCAAAAGGAGAAAGTGCCCATGATGAAGGTAAGACTATATGTTTAAGACCACAGTTTGTGCACTGCTTGTATTGCTTGCCATTAGACTGGATAGCTGATAATTCATTATGACAATGCTGTACTTTCTTTAAGCACAGACATTTGTATTCTAGTAAAGTTGTAATGTTTACGTAACCACATTCACATTTCAGAGGTACTTAGGACCATAGAAGAGGGAGATGCTGATGAAGTAACAAAAAAGCGTATTCATGATGGAAAAGAAAAGCCTGGAGCTTTATGGCATATTTATGCTGCCAAAGATGCAGAGAAAATACGGGAACTGCTTAGAAAGGTACTGTATATATCCATTTAGGGCCAGTTCGTACCACATACAGTCCAGTGTATTTTTCATGCATCAAAAACGCATGGAACGTAGGTTATATGGTTTTCAATGGCATAGTTCACACCAGTGCTTGCAGTTCCAGAAAAAAAACTAGAACATGTTGCATTTTTCCTGCACGGGACTGTACGGGAACGTGGTAAAACGTATCAAAAACACACTGGAATAAATGCACCTAAACGCACCAAAAACGCACTGGACACGTCCTCATTTAAGGTTAAGTAAAAAGGGGAGGGGAAAATGTACTGGACTGCATCAAAAACACATCAAACGCACTGGAATGCATCAAAAAACGGGTCAAAAACGCGCATGCAGAAAAGCATCTGGAACGCATCCGGACTGCATTTTTATGGGATGAACTGGCTCTAATGCATCTCTCACATTAAACACGTACTGCTAGCTTAATCCCAATGTCATCTTTTTCTTTTACCTTTTGTAGTTTGGGGATGAACAAGGACAAGAGAATCCACCAGACCATGACCCAATACATGATCAGAGTTGGTATTTGGATCAGGCGTTGCGTAAACGTCTCTATGATGAATATGGTGTTCAAGGCTGGGCAATTGTGCAGTTCCTTGGCGATGCAGTCTTCATTCCTGCTGGAGCCCCACATCAGGTACCAAGGCGTGGCTTATGCTTTAGGGTTAACTTAAAAAACATTCTTAGCCAGACATGCACTAATAAAGCAACCATCACAATGTACTTTTTAAAGTAAAGCACAATTTAATCAGTTTGAGCTGAGCACCAATGAAAATATGTGTAATTTCAGAAAAAGACTGCAGAAAAATGCAGCAGAAGTTATATACAACCGGAGTGCAGTCATTTCCATTCCTCCTAAATACCTGACAAAAAAGTTATACAGCAGCAGGTGTCTTGACCATACTTGGTGCAAGCTTTTGGGTGTGGTTCAGAATATTTACGCCAGAGGATCAGGCTGGCAGTCTGGCAAATAGCTTTGTCATAAAGATGATGGCAAAGGTATCCCAAATCCTCTTATGTTGGGTTTTCTTTCATGGAAAAACAGACACTCAGTGTTCTATAAGGCAATACTTACTTTTTTTATTCTTTCACCAAAGGTACACAATTTATACAGCTGTATAAAAGTAGCCGAAGACTTTGTGTCTCCAGAGCATGTGAAACATTGCTTCCGCCTAACACAGGAATTTAGGCACCTGTCAAATACCCACACCAACCATGAGGACAAGCTACAGGTAGAGTATTTGCTGTGCTTTGTCTTACAAGCTTACCTTTTGATTTGTTTGCTTCATTGAAATAAAATCATAATTTCTCTAAAATTTTAGGGCTCTTTTCCTGTTTTCCTCCTTTAGTAAAGGGCTGCAATTTAAAAAAACAAAAAACATCTGTAAGACAATGGCATAATAAGCTAGTATGCATCACATACTAGCACATTATGGAATGCTTACCTTAGAATGAAGCTCTTCCAGCGGCGCGCTGTCACCACTGAGGGGGCTGACATCTTTCTTCCGGGTTTGTGGGCTCCGGCACTGTGAGTGGCTGGAGCTGCGATGAAGCCCGGCAAGAAGAGCTGAAAGTCCAGCACGGTATGCCGGACCTTCAGAGCGCATGTGCCGGTGGCGGCTGCATCCAGGGTGACTATCTCCTAAACAATGCACGTTTAGTAGATATTAATTTTACTTACAGGTAAGCCTTATTATAGGCTTACCTGTAGGTAAAAATCACAAAGTGGGCTTTACTGCCACTTTAATTAGGGTTCTGGTGTGACTTTTGGCCTTGTTCCCAAACTTGGAGATTCACTGTTATAAACATACCACACTGACTTCTATTTTTCCCTGTCAATGTCACGCCGGATAGTCCGGAGATTTCTTGGTGCCTTTAAAGCGGAGTTCCACCCAGAATTTTTTTTTTTTCAATGTAATCCGTTCTCCTCCTAAACTAGTTAAACACTATTAACCAATGTTATAAATGCAATCACCACTCAATTCCCATTTTTAGATCTTACTTTAGATTTCTGCTATGTAGAACGCTTCCATCTCTGCTGTGGGCATGTGAAGCCCACTAGCAGTCTCTTCTGGGATATAGTGATACTGTATACACAGCATGCACCTCCCATTCTCGCACGTACGCCATATACACAGGGCACATGGAAAGGAATCTTATCTTGTTGCCATAACAATGGCCGGCAAAGGAGGAAATGCCCGCCCCATTGTTATGGTTTCATAGATAAGCTATCTACAGAACACACAAAAAGCCTCAGAGCAGCATGCAATGGAATCATTTGCAGCACTGGTTTGAGGTGAATATGTTTTGCTTTTTATATCTTTCTATATCTATATGTCTTCCGGTTTCTAAAGAATGCGATGCTAGCCCTTGGCGCTGCCCACTGACTCCTGGGAAAGGATGACACACATTTCCCAGGAGCTCTAGCGAGCACAGGCGCCGAGGGAAATGACGTCAATCACCGCGGAGAGGAAGGGGTGATTAAAAAATAATTTCCAAATGTTGTTGCTGAAGGATAACGCTGTTTATTTCTGCAAAGTACATTTTATAGGTGGAACTCCACTTTAATACTTCACACCGTTTGCTTGAGCTTAAGCAAGTGTGAGTACTAGGGGCCTGGGCTTCTCAGTCTACTGTATGCTCAAGTAAAATAGTTATGCACATGGATGAAAATATGCTGTTTTCAGATTTGTAATGCATACTTTTTTTTTTACTGATCTGAAAACAGATGTATGTTAATTAATAAGCTCATATACACTGCTGCACACAACTTTGTAATCTGGAGCTGTATTTGACTGCAGAAATATTTGCGCCCACAGCCCTGATTATGGACTGAATTTAAGGCTGTGTTAAAACGTTAGTGCCAACGATTAAACGCATTTAGTGTAAATGTAACTTATTGACCCTGAATACTGCTGTGGCTAAGCATCCTTGCAACCAAGGTGGCTTGTCATCAGGAGCCACCCGTGAGCCCATATAACGCTCTTTAATGTGTGAGTCATGGAGGTAGCCAGCCAGCCCAGACCCCCCCCTCTCTGTTTTAACAAAGTTTAGCTTTCCCTCTGGGATTCTGGGATATTTTCCTCTGCCATTTCCCACTTGGTAGGTACATGGAACACCATAGATGGATGCCTAAATCTACCTACACTGTTTTCTTCTAAGTAAAAAGGGACAAAACTGTGTTTCACATGCTTCACAAATTCACAAATTGCAGAACCCTCACCACATCACGTCTGCCAATATTTGTTGAAATTCACTGGCTGTAGATGAGGACAGACATTGAAAAAGTATAAAAGAGAAAAGGGACTTTTAGGGGTGCCAGTTATTACCTCAAGAAAACATAAACCATTATTTATAAAACCATAAATGTTTTATTCAATACAAAATTATAAAATAATTTCCTTAAAATAAACCAAAAGTCTCAATTGTATTCCCTCATTGTTATACCCCTTCCCTGCTCCCAAAACTGCATCTCCTAAACATTTGTAGATAATATACTAGTTATACAAATACAGCTCAGCAAATTACAGAAAGGTGGTTCAACAGCTGTTGTATGTCATGCAGAGAGTGTCCACTAGGTCCCGATGCATTTCGCTAAAAGCATCTTCAGTCCATAGATAATATACATTGAAAATGGTGCTGCACCCTGCTCAATCAGTATCCCCTACCCCCACAAAATTGATTTACTGTGGGAAGACGCGCTGAGCCCCTTGGCACCTATACTCGACTGAACACTAGGATTGGATTGCTTCTGTTGAGAGCGCTTTTATCTTTCCACTGGTTTGGTGGTATGCAGTCAGCACAGCATAAATCACAAGCCAGTAAAATATCTACCAATGTTTAGGAGGTGAAGTTTTGGTAGCAGGGAAGTGGTATAACAATGAGGGAATACAACAGCCTTTATTTTATTTTTGTATTGAATAAAACATTTGTTTTTTTCAATAATTGTGTTTTCTTGTAATATCTGGCATCTCTAAAAATCAATTTTTTTTTACTATCTTTTGGGTATCTTGATTGGGATGTGATGCCAGACTATTCATGTTTCATCTCCAATGTGTACAAAAGACAGAAAAAGTAGTAGAGAAGAATTTGCTTAAAAATAAATACCTTATTTACCCCATGTTTAGGAGGGAATTTTAAGGAAAAAAATGTTTTAAGGGAAAAGAACTTACATTGCCTTGCACAGCGTCCATCGGCAGCCTTGCACAGCGTCCATCGGCAGCCTTGCACAGCGTCCATCGGCAGCCTTGCACAGCGTCCATCGGCAGCCTTGCACAGCGTCCATCGGCAGTCTTGCACAGCGTCCATCGGCAGCCTTGCACAGCGTCCATCTGCAGCCTTGCACAGCGTCCATCTGCAGCCTTGCACAGCGTCCATCTGCATGCTTGTCCAGTGTTATTTGCAGCCTTGGTGTCATTTGCAGCCTTGTCAGTGCCCATCTGCAGCTTTGTCAGTGTCCATTTGCAGCCTTGCCCAGGCTGCAGTTAAACTGCAGTGACATGTCAGTGTCACTGCAGTTTGAAAATGGTGCCACCGAGTACACAGAGCCGGTCCTGTGTATCTCGGTGGCTCTCTGACACTTTCGGCTCCTCTCGTAGTCCCGCCTGGGATGGGCGTGACTGTGAGCGGAGCCCATATACATAGATAGCCTCGGCTAGGTTCGGCTAGCTCCGCTCAAAGTCACGCCCAGTCCTTGTGCCCATCATAGGGCGGGACTGGGCGTGACTGTGAGCGGAGCTAGCCAAACCTCGGCTATCTATGTATATCGGCGGCTGTCATTCACTCCGCTCACAGTCAGCGGGGATCGGCGTATAACACGCAACCGCCATTTTACCCCTGATTCTAAGGGGGGAAAAGTGCGTGTTATACGCTGATAAATGCTTGTATTCCATTGATCTGTCCATGATGCTTATAATGTAGTGTTTTTTTGTTGCTTATTTTGATTTCACTTTCATTCCAGGTGAAAAATATTATCTATCATGCAGTGAAGGATGCTGTCGGAACTTTAAGAGCTCAAGAATCAAAGTTGGCTCGATCATAGACAACGCCTTTTTTTTTTTTTTTTTTTTAGCTCTGAAGAATACTGTGACAAAAGCTTTTTGTCATTTTGGATTGTGATTTCTCAATTGCTTTGATAGAGGTGACTGTCTTAAAGTATGGATTCATTAAAATTCACCCAGGTTTTCTATATAGCCTCATATCTGAGGTAATGTGGACTGTGTTTCACTTATGCACTTAACTGAATCGTTTTAGCACTGGACAGCTGTGCTTCTAGTACAATTCAGAGCTGGGGACAAACAGGAGCGCATTTGGATTTTTGTGTGCTATTCTCCGAACGTTGAAGAATCCTCCAACCTGAATTTTAGATTGACTAACAGTTAATGTTACAGGAGAAAATATGTTACACCCAGTTGTCTAACACAATGGATAAGTTTAACTTTGTCCTTGTAGGTTTTGCAATACCGGTTAAGTTGTTTAAACCATTTTAAACAGCATAGTTCAATATGCTAGTTCTAAATACAAAGGAGGGGTGCTGAATTTATGCTTTTACTGGGGAAAAGTGGGTTGCACATATGTATTTATTAAGAAAAATAGGTTTGTAGTAAAATAATTACTCTTTCATGAAAAAAGACCTTTTTAGACCTTTTAACAAATCCACCTCTGTTTTCCTGTGTTACAAAAAAAGGCACATTCAATTTAGTCTTCCTTTCAGATTGACTTTTCTCTGTAGATTTATTCATTCAAGAGGGCAAGAAATGAATCAACGATTTCCAAAAAATTCTAGAACAAGTGGTAATGCTAACAGCCACTATTAGGCATCTTAGCACAGCAAATTAGTGGAAAGTGCATGAAACACGGGGTTTCTTTGTGAACCTAACTTGTAATAAGCTGGACAGCAATGTTTCACATTTCAGAGCTTTCCATACTGACCTCTGGAAAGGTGAGCATTTCTTCATCTGTAAAGTTGTGCCACTTTGCAGGTGTGTTTATAAAAATATATATATATTCAGTTACAATTTTTTTTAGTGTTATACCGTAGAACACTTTTAATATAATTTCATGTACCTTGATTTTTGTGAAGGGCTGATTAGGGTTTCCATGTTCTTATTAAAGTACAATAAATCTCTCTTGAGTTTTTATATTTTAACACACAGCACTATCGATTACATATTTTGGTCACTTTAACAAGTTCCAGTCCAAGCCAATTCTGACATATCTGTCACACATGTAAAAATCATAATTTTGTTTGCTAGAAAATTACTTAGAACCCCCAAATATAATAAAAAAAAAATATATATACTATATTACCAAATGTATTGGGACGCCTGCCTTTACAGACACATGAACTTTAATGGCATCGCAGTCTTATGCCCCGTACACACGGTCGGACTTTGTTCGGACATTCCGACAACAAAATCCTAGGATTTTTTCTGATGGATGTTGGCTCAAACTTGTCTTGCATACACACGGTCACACAAAGTTGTCGGAAAATCTGATCGTTCTGAACGCGGTGACGTAAAACACGTACGTCGGGACTATAAACGGGGCAGTGGCCAATAGCTTTAATCTCTTTATTTATTCTGAGCATGCGTGGCACTTTGTCCGTCGGCTTTGTGTACACACGATCGGAATTTCCGACAACGGATTTTGTTGTCGGAAAATTTTATCTCCTGCTCTCCAACTTTGTGTGTCGGAAAATCCGATGGAAAATGTCCGATGGAGCCCACACACGGTCGGAATTTCCGACAACACGCTCCGATCGGACATTTTCCATCGGAAAATCCGACCGTGTGTACGGGGCATTAGTCCGTAGGGTTCAATATTGAGTTGCCCACCCTTTGCAGCTATAACAGCTTCAACTCTTCTAGGAAGGCTGTCCACAAGGTTTATGAGTGTGTCTATGGGAATGTTTGACCATTCTTCCAGAAGTGCATTTGTGAGGTCAGGCACTGATGTTGGATGAGAGAGCCTGGCTCGCAGTCTCTGTTCCAATTCATCCCAAAGGTGTTCTACGGGGTTGAAGTCAGGACTCTGTGCAGGCCAGTCAAATTCCTCCACTCCAAACTCACTCATCCACACTATATTGCCAAAAGTATTAGGCCACCCCTACAAATCTTTGGTGGAGGGGGGGTTATGGTGTGGGGTTGTTTTTCAGGGGTTGGGCTTGGCCCCTAAGTTCCAGTGAAGGTAACTCTTAAGATGTCAGCATTTTGGACAATTTGATGCTCCCAACTTTGTGGGAACACTTTGGGTATGGCCCCTCCCTGTTCCAACATGGCTGCGCACCAGTACACCAAGCAAGGTCCATAGAGACATGGATGAGCAAGTTTGGGGTGGAGGAACTTGACTGGCCAGCACAGAGTACTGACCTCAAGCAGAAAACCTGCATAATAAAATGGTGGTGGTTGCAATTTCTTATGTCGCACAATATTTGTGCAACGGTTCGTCAAACGCAAATTTTCTGGAGAAAAATACACTTTCGTTTTAGTGAACACAATAAAATACCCAATTTTTTTGTAAAACATAAAAGATATGTAGAGTAAATAGATACCTAACTTGTCATGCTTTAAGATTGCCTACACCTGTGGATTGGCGCCAAGCTACGGTACCTAAAAATCTCCACAGCAGAAACTTTAAAAGCCTTTACAGTTTACCAGTTTAGAGTTGCAAAGGACATCTGGCATTAGAATTCTTGCTCTGATGTTTTGGGTGATACATCGCCATTTACATATGCGTGCGGGACCTACATGTGTGTTCGCATTGCACGGGGTAGCTTTAAATTATTATTATTATTATTTTTTTTTATATTTTATTTATTTACATTTTTTTTTTACACTGTACCTTTTATTTTTATCAGCTTTATTGCTTTTACGAGGGATGAACAATGTCACTTGTGATAACATGGGCCATAAAAGGTCCTCTTTATAGAGAGATATGGGGTCTATTAGACTGTGAATCCACAAGCCGATGCTGTCGGTCGCTTCCTTACCAGGCTCTCCAATGGGACGGGAAAGCCATGTAGAGGTGGGGAACCTCTTCCACCAACTGTAAAAGTGGTCCAGCAGCTGTATAGCCATTAGGATCCCCTTTACATAAAAGAGAATCGCCAGCTGAAAAAAAAAATGCATACCAGGCTCACTACTATAGCTGCAATCATGATTCTGGTATAACCTCTTCAATCTCTGCCATTTTATAAATGCCAAATGGTCAAATGCCAAATAAACCCAGTTTGTAAAAAAACACACCAGGATAAGAATCCTCAACTTCAAAAAGATTAGAACTAAAAGTTTGTCATGTGCCTGAAAACACAGATCCTTATCTTTGTCTAAAGCTTTGTGAATTGAGTGTGCAGATGTGTTTTATAGGATTTTTAGTGTTAAAAAGATTGTATGGCCACAAGAATAGTTTAGGACCTGTGCCTGCAACCCTTATTTGGTAATGGTACATTTAGAAATAGAGCTTGTCAGTAAGGCCCCTGGCCTCCACGATGTAGCTGGCAACTGAGTAAGCATCTGCTGGACAATTTGGCTGAACCTGGGCTTACCCTACTTGCCTTGGTATCTATGCTGGGAGCTACCACAACCATTTCTTCACAAGCTCCAGTGTGAAAAGTGCTCTAACACTACACTGCATGCATCCTTCTCCTGTATACAGTCTTTAGTTTGCTCACCTGTCACAGTTGTTAGAAGATTTACATTGTGTTCTATATCTGTTTAAACATGATTTTTTTTTTTTTCTTTTTTATATCAAGAAAAGTTTTATTGAGAAACAAAACAGAAAACAAAAGCAGTACATGCATGGAAATACCAAGACAGCTTTACACAAAACCTTAAACATTGTGTAGGAGCAGGGTAGAAGCAGTTGAGCAAGGCAATAATCCGAAAAAACAAAAAGAAAACCGTGCCATAACCTCAATAAAAGCATTCAGAAGTGCATTCCTCACCTTTTGGCACTAGTCGGCAAGCGTATTAGTTAGATAACTCCAACCTAGCCTATAAGAAGTCTATCCAACACTAGTTCCACCGGACTCCAGCCTGGGGTATCTAGCCACAGGCCCCAAAGTTTGTCAAATCTACAGGGATGTTGACAGACACAGCCTTCTTTATTTAGAACCATAGGTTATATCGCCTCCACAGGAGTAGGACTAGGCAGAACAAACACCTGGTGACACCCATGGGCTGTCCTCAGTCAGTATATAACCCCCTCCCTGCTCTAGGTATTCAGTTTTTTTATGCCTAGTCAGGAGTAAGGACCTAGTTCTCTGCTGGGATCTCTAGTCCTGGGAATTTTTGTTGTTTTTTTTTTTCTGTTTTTCCTGGATTTTTTTCTGGTGAGATCTACAATCAACTGCCGGGCTGGGCGACGGGCTTGACACTTGATCCAGTGGTCACCCCAGTCTGGCCAGTGAGCGCATGCAGACCGCAGCTACGCTCTAGGTCGGCCGCGACATAGCCCCACTGGACAGGGCCTGGCCCTGCAAATTAAACATCTCGCGAGGTCGCATACGACCAGGTCTTGACCTGTGTCGCAGCGTTCCTTTACGGCCTACCATCTGAATGGCAGTTCAGGGCTCAGGATTGGTCCGGTCCCCCGTGGGCTGCGTGCTTGCGGCGGGTGGCCAAAAATTTACACCGCAGCTTTAACGGTGGCCTACTGGGCCCGCGGCTTCTCCGGCCTGCTGGGCCTCGTGGTCGCCCCTTTCCAGAGGGGTGATGTTTGAGGGTCAGCACTCCGTGAGACGGTCTGTGCCCTCTGCGAGGGGCCTTGGTCTGTGCCCCGGTTGGTGGGCCCAACCCATCCCCCCCCCCCAAGATTCTTGGGGTAGCGCTTAGGCATTTAGCCTAGTATAGGGGAACCCTACCTCCTCTGTCGAACAATCCTATCTGGCTCTGCCACCACGGATGTGGCTCACCTTGCGGGCTGGTGGCCACGCTCCTTATTCTGTCAGGGAGTGAGGATGACGGCAGAAGTGCACGGAGGGGCGCTGGTTGTTGCACTTATTACATCTGTGCGGGAACATTTTAAAGCGGGAGTCTGGCGACCATTTTTTTTTTTTTTTTAGGTCATTGAGACACTTTGCTAACCCCAAAATAATACTCAGTTTGGGTGTAATATTTCCGCCTCTGTCTGTTTTCGTATTGAAGAATAAATTAAAAAATGTGATGCTGGCTGTTTCCATCTTGCTTGTGCGCATGTGAAGCCCACAAGCATTGATTTCCTGGATGTGGTGAATGCTGTTCATTCAGAGCTTGTTCACACGCATGATCATGGTTTCCGCACTGAATCTTGGGAAGCCTGACACTAAGCTCCCAGGAGACAGTGCGGCGCCGGGGAAAGGCAATAAACACACCTACTCCCATGGGAGGAGAGACAGGAAGTGCCACAATAAAGTACAATATAAAGGTAATTACAGCGATAATGCATTAGAACATCTATGCAATTAACTGAAGGGAGTAAGATGAAGTTAAAAATTTGAGTGGAACCCCGTTTTAAGATGGGGAATGCAGCGGTGGCTGCGGTGGAGAGCCTGTACTGGTCGGTCGGTTTGGATAAGCCATCTTGCATGGCAAAGGCGTTCCCTTCTCCCTCTTATTTTGACAGATTTGTCCATGAAGACTGGGAGTGTCCAAAGTGCCTTTTGTGTTTACAAAAACGCTTGATGTAAGGTACCTCTTTGGGGAGTCCATCCTTCAGAAGGGGACTGTTCCACCAGTAGTGAACCCCCGGTCTCTAGGCTGCGTAAGGCAACCATGGCTCCAATAGAGGAATCTCTGGCTTCTAAGGGTCCAGCTGACATACCTGGAGGGGGAGCAGAATCCCCCTGCCTTTGCTGCTTTGGGGGACCTATTTGTGTAGGCGCTGAGGTTTGTCTGCTATGCCTCTTGGCCGCAGTTCCCCTGGTTGCTGAGTCTGTTTCCTCAGTGGTGCTTAGACATGTATTTTTGGGGGCTACCCTGAATGACATCATGTCGTGTCTTGAGTTTGTCCGGTTACAAAATAATTTTCTGGCTGTGTTCCTCCAAAAAGTTTGTTTTTTGCTTCCAATGGGCGTCTGTTGCCAGACTGCTTGCTGTTCTCCGCGGAGGGCTGTGCAAGCCCCGTTGCTGCAGAGTGTGATTGTCCCGGTTCCCGTGCTGGAAACTGTTTCAGGGGATTTATTCAAACCTGTTCACAGTCTAAAAGATTGATGGCATGGTACAGCTAATTCTGGACCTCAAGACCCTGACCTGCCTTGTGTGGGTACAGAAGTTCAGGATACGCATTCTGTTGTGTGCCTGACTCTAGCACTTGCTCCGTTTTTGCTGTGGGTGCAGAGCATTATCAGCGCGTGGGGTTGCCCTTTGATCTGGCCACCACTACTCGGGTGTTCACAAGGTGTTGGCCCCGGATTTGGCATAGTTATGTCATTGGGATGACTGCCCTGGGCTTCCTGGACGATGATCATCTCCGACTTCTCGATTACCGCGAGGAGCAACGTAGTTCCTATACAGACCTTCACTGATTTCAGTTGGCGTCTATACTATCGGAAGTCTGCTTTGGCCCTGACAGAACATTGAATTAGTTGAGCCTGACCAGGCTTCAGCTCTGGTCAGCATGTTTCTTCCCCTGGACAGACTCCAGAAGTTGCATGCTGCATTTTTCTTTTACTGTACGGCAGGTGGGCTCCTCTGCGGATCTGCATGTGGGTATTGGGTCTGATTGTATCTACATTTTTTTAAGGTGATTCTATTTGCACAGTTCCATACAAGCTCCCTTCGGGGAGATCCTGGCATAATGGGACAAATGCCCAAGGTCTCTACATTTGGAGTCGGGAAACCAGAGGTTTCCTAGTCTGGTGGCTTCGCTCTCCGGTTGTTCGGCAAGGAAAAATCCTTTCTCCCCTTGTATTGAACAGGATGACCACCAATGCCAGTCTGTCCGGGTGGGGAGATGTCCTGGGACTGAGCTCTGCTCAGTGTTGTTGGACATTGGTGGAACCCGGACTGCCGAGTAATATCCTGGAACTTCAATCGATCAGACTAGATCTGGATCATGGACGGTTCGACTTCGGGGGCTCCCGGTACGGATCCAGTCAGCCAAAGCAGCGGCGGTGGCTTATGTCCTCCTCCAGGGCGGGCCAAAAACGCTGTTGCCAGTATCCTCCGGTGGGCAGAACGTCTTGTTCAGGCCCTTTCTGACGTACGCATTCCAGGAGTGGAATACTTTCAGACAGATACCTCAGTTGGCTAGGGTTGGGCCACGGGGCTTCACTGGACCTTGTTTCATCAAATTTGTCTCCACTGGGGCACTCACTCCTGAGGTAGATCTGTTTGCGTCTTGGCTCAACAGGACGGTGCCAAGGTTTCTGGCAAGGTCACGGGATCTTCTGGTGGCCTAGGGGGCCTGTGACGTTTGCTCCACGCCTTTCATCCTCTCCAACTTCTGGGTTTTTTTGCGCAGGATCACGGCTGCGGGGATTCCGGTCATTCTTTTGGCTCCGGATGGGTCTCGTCGGTCTGGGTACGCCGACCGGATGAGCCTGGTTGTCGACGCTTCCTTGGCAACTGCCTCTCGGAGGACCTACTGTCCCAAGGGCCGTTCCTTCTATCCTGCTTTAGAGTCGCTGGTTTTAATGGTCAGGCTGTGATGAGCCAGGTGCTGCAGTTCCGACACTGCTGATGGCTAGGGAGTCTACCTTCTAGGAGGTTTTTAGGTCTGGATGTAGAAAGCACATATATCCTGGTATGAGCCACCGGGCATTCATCCTCGTTCTTTCTAGGTGGCTTAGCTTCCGACCTCCATTTAAGGGGGATGAGCAGGAATAGGCCTCGAGTACCGTAGAGCAGGTGTCAGCCTGGGTGGTCTTCAGCGTTCCCTGGTCTTGCACTCCCTGATGCGTACCTTTTTATTCAAGGGGTTAGATGTCTGTTTCCACCGGTGCGGTTTCTTCTGCCGCCGTGGGATCTGAACTTGGTGATTTCGGTTCTCCAAAAGCCTCTCTCTCTTTCAAAATATTCGGGAGGTTCCACTGCTTACTCTGTCTCGGAAGGTAGCCTCTTGGTGGTTATCACCTCTGCTCGCAGGGTGTCGAAAATGGTGTTATCTTGTCGTTCACCTTACCCAGGTTAAGGTGGTGCTTCGCCCTTTTTACATAGTGCCGTCCCTGGATTTCCACTTAAATAAGAACATTGTGTTGTCTGTCTTGTGTCCTTGATCAGCACATCCCAAGGAATTTGCCTTATCTGCCCTGGATGTGTTTTTGGGGGATTCAGATGTTTTTACCAGCCACTGAGTCTGTTTGGAGGTCAGGCTCACTGTATTCACAAACGGGCCAAGAAAGGGGCTGTCTGCTTTTTCTGCGACCTGGTTTCTGGATGGATTGGACAGATGATGACTCTGGGCTATTCTGTCAGGATTCGGGTTCCTCCTTTCCCTGTTACGGCGCATTCTCCCCGGGCACTTAGTGCTTCTTGGGCCTTCTGTCATCAGGCGTCCGTTTCGCAAGTTTGTAAGGCGGCCACTGGTTGTCGGTGTACATTTTCACAAGTTCTACGAAGTGGATGGGTTGGCATCTGCGGATGCCTCTTTTGGCCGCAAGTTTTTTTGCAGGTTGCTGTTTTATTCCCTCTTGAAGGGGTATTGTTCCGGTTGGGTTCCAGCTTGTCCTGGTTGGCTCTTGTGTTAGCCTTGGGATTTTTCGTTGTCCCTCATGTTTGGCACTGCTTTGGGACGTCCCTATGGTTCTTTATAAAGAAGGCTGTGTCTGTCAATGAACGAATGAGAAAATAGGATTTTTGACTTGCCGTAAAATCCATTTCTCTGAATTCATTGACACATAGCACCCACCCCTCTATGGTGTTTTTTTTTTTTTTTTTTTTTTTTGATACTTCTATTACTGCTTGCTACTAAACTGAATATCTAGAGCAGGGAGGGGGTTATATACTGACTGAGGATATCCCATGGACGTGGCCAGGTGTTTTGTTTGTTCTGCCTAGTTCTACACCTGTGGAGGCGATATAACCTATGGTTCTGAATGAAGAAGACTGTGTCTGTCAGAGACGGATTTTACGGTAAGTCAAAAATCCTATTTTTATAGTTTAGTCAATAGAGGCTGGAATCTAAAATGGATAATAAAGGTATACCAAAGCCTCAGATAAGTAAAAAGTTACAACTAAACTAGTATATTCATCAAAGAAGAGTGATAAGAGAATATCACTGTTTTATATAGCTTCTAGGAGCTTATGTCTATGATTTTATGAAACCAGGCACAGTATACAAAACTATTGCTATTTGAACCTAAGGGGGAAAAAAAAGATAAAGGTATAATGAAGAGAGAGGTAGAAGGAAGAGAAGAGAGAGAAAAAAAGAAGAAGCGATAGGAAGAATGGCTATAGAAGAGAGAGTGTGTATGAGTAAAATTATCAAGGCATCAACGGAGCTTCATCAAAATTTGATGGTAAATAGTGAGTCACCCAAGGGAGCCATATACTCTTAAAATAACTTATTTTGTCTTGAGCTATAGCCTCTTTTTCGGCATGAACCATGGATTGTTTCTATGTACGGTTTCATTTAATACCAATTTGTTAGATTTCCAGGCTTTAGCTATTGTTTCGCAGCTGAAGTAATCTGTTGTAAAAGTTTGAATTGGCTGTGTGAAAGTATTGTCGGCTTTAGATTTAAGAGTGCTATCAAAGGATCTGGAGGTATGGACTAGAGGTCGACCGATATGGGTTTTTCTCTGGCCGATGCCGATATTTAAAAATCGCGGTGGCCGATTCCGATATGTGATTTTTTTTGGGCCGATATATTTGGCCGATTTTTTTTTTTTCCCTTCATCTCATAAAATCTAACAGTTAGACCCCTTTCACACTGGGGTGTTTTTCAGGCGCTTTTGGGCTAAAAAGAGCGCCTGTAAAGTGCCTGTAAAACGGCTCCCCTGCAGTCTCAGTGTGATATCCTGAGTACTTTCACACTGAGGCGATGTGCTGGCAGGATGTAAAAAAAAAAGTCCTGCAAGCAGCATCTTTGGAGCGGTGTATACCACCACTCCTGCCCATTGAAATGAATGCGCACCGCTGCCGAAGCGCCTGCAAAGCGTTTTGGCAGCGGCGCTTCAGGGGCGCATTTAACCCCTTCCTCGGCCGCTAGCTGGGTTATAAGCGCCCCGCGTGACATAAAATATTGCAACAACCGCTATTTTATTCCCTAGGGTCTCTGCTAAAAAATATATATATAATGTTTGGGGGTTCTAAGTGATTTTCTAGCAGAAAATACAGGATTTTTACTTGTAAGCAACAAGTGTCAGAAAAGATTTAGTCTTTAAATGGTTAAACTGAGAATTCCTACAGAGTTCAGTCTATTGATAAAAAAGAACTTGAAGAGATACAAATGTATCTTCTTATCAGACTTGGCAGGCTGCCCAGAGGAGGAGAGAAGATAACTTTCAGGAAACTTGCATTGACTCTATTACAGAAGTCATTTGCAAGTCATGGCTGAAGTTACAATAGGCCTTTTTTATCAGCACAATCGGCTGATGCCGATTAAGTAAAAAACGCCAAATATCGGCCGATATATCGGCCGGCCGATATATCGGTCGACCTCTAGTATAGACACTGCAAATAAGGTTGAAATCATAAGAAATATATCTCTCCAATACCTTTTGACTACTGCACAATTTCACCAGGTATGAAGGTGAGAGCCAAGATCACTACAGCACATATAAAGTGTAAGCACTTTATAATTTGTTTCTAAAGCAATTATGTTTGTGAAGAGGATTTTGTAGTATTCTAGATACTGTCCCATTTGGTTGCTTCCAGCAAAAGACCCAGATCAGCCTCCCATTTAGCTACATACGAGGGTGGATCAGGATCCGGTTTAGTATCGAGTTAGGCATAGAGGGTCGAAATAAATCATTTTGCATTGGGATCATTTTTGCATATGCTTTCAAAATGTGACAATTTATCAAGTGTATATTTTTCTTGGATATGGGGTTTAAAAAATTTTGTAGATATCTAAATAGTTCTGAATTTGGAAGTCCATGTCTTTCACATAAGTCTGGTATAAATGGTATAAAGGAAGTCAAGGATATCAGATCATGTAGTTGAGTTAATTTAGAAGTGGTCCAGGCTTTAAAGGATTTAGAAGAGGTCCAGGCAGGGTAGAAAGGGGGATTTTTAATGAATGATAAAAGTGGGATATGTGGAGATTGTAGGCAGTATGCAGATTTAAATCTATTCCAAATAGTAAGAGAATGTTTGGTAACCGGATTAGTGATTGTTTTATGATCAGACGATCGCAGCCATAATAGATTAGAAATGGATAGCGGATCACAATCTATTGGTTCCAGAGTTACCCAGAGTAGGATTTCAGAGGTTGCATGGTATTTAGTTATTTGTGCCAGATGGGTTGCATAATAATAATAGGTACATTAGGAAATCCGAGACCACCTTCACATTTTGGAAGGTAGAGAGTATAAATAGGTAAACAGGATTTTGAAGAGCCCCAAACAAACGTTATTTTACGCTGCAATATTCTTAAAAAGTACGCCGGAACAGAGATGGGCAGAACCCAGAAAAGATAAAGGATTTTGGGTAATATAGTCATTTTAATAAAGTTCATTTTACCTATCCAGGATATGGGGAGAGAAGACCATTGTGTTAATAAAGTTATGTGATGTAAAAAATAGGTGGGAAATTGGCTGAGAAGAGTTCAGTAAGATTGGGTGTAAGAGTGACTCCTAGATAAGAAAGGCAAGTAGTGGACCACGAAAAGGGAAGAGATGCCTGTGCTTGTTGTACTTCTGAAGGAGATAGGGTAATATTAAGTGCCAAAGATTTTTGAAGGTTAATGATTAAGCCTGATATGTGAGCAAAATTATCCAGTTTCCGGCTTAGGTTAGGAGCGGAAATATGTGGAGAGGACATAAAAATTAAAAATGTCATCGGCAAATAAGCAAATTTGAATACATAAATATAGGTCTGGGCATTGGACTTTATGGGCACAATAATCACTATTGTATATTTTTTTAATATACAATAGTGACTATTGTGCCCATAAAGTCCAATGCCCAGACCTATATTTATGTATTCAAATATTTTAGGACGTGGCACCTGGTACTTTATACGTATCCACACTACCACTATGTGATGATACTACATTAATTCAAAATAAGCAAATTTTATGTTGATGTCCAGCTAATTCAATGCCTTTAATAGCAGGGTCAGAGCGAATTGATTGAGCAAGAGGTTTGATGAGGAGGACAAATAAAAGTGGAGAAAGTGGGCAACCTTGACGAGTTCCTCTATATATATATATATATATATATATATATATATATATATATATATATATATATATATATATATATATATATATATATATTCAAAGGCTTTGGGATTGTTATATAATGAGGTCCAAATAAGGAAATGGGGACCAAATCCCCCAGCGTTGTAGGACATAATGAAGGTAGGGCCACAAGACTGTGTCGAATGCTTTTTTGACATCTAAGGATAAGAGGCAAAGAGAAATTCGACTTTTTTGGCAGCAGGTATCAGTAATGTTGCCCTACGTAGATTATCTCCTGATTGACGCCTTGGAATAAAGCCTACTTGATCTCTATGTATTAAAGATCCTATTATATTGTTTAAACGTGTTGCTAAGACTTTCGCTAATAGTTTAATGTCTAAATTAGGTCGATAAATAGGTCTATAGTTGGAGCAAGATGTTTTATCTGAATTTGGTTTGGGAATCATTGATCTAATTGCTGTTAGAGTTTCAGGTCGAAAAGGGTGTCCAGCAAGAAGAGAATTGAGGGCTTCGGTCAATAATGGAGCTAGGATATGAGCAAACTTCTTATAATACATGGCTGAAAAGCCATCTGGGCTTGGGCATTTAATAGCCATATTAATTTCACTAGTGGTTATGGGATTTTCAAGGCTATCTTGGTGGGCCAAGGGGATAGACGGGAAAGTGTTATGCCAGAAGAATGAATCTACAGAAGCTTGATCGAGGGGTTCCTCGTTTTTTATATAAAGAAGTGAGATGTTTTTGAAAAGAGTGAAGAATTTTCACAGGATTGCTGGTGTATGTATCTTGTGACAGTTTGAGACGTATTGGTTTGGAGGAGTGAGTAGACCTTTTTAAGGGCTTCGAGCTAGGAGTGTAGTAGGTTTATTGGCTGTAAGGTAAAATGAATGCCTAGATTTACATAAAAAAATTTCGGCAGAGTTTGAGAGGAAAAGATCAAGACGTGTTTTAGGGAGTAGGATTCGATTGAAAGAGCTCATGGAAAGAATTACATTTCGTCTCCAGTTTTCTGCAGTAGACGTTTTTCTTTTTTAAGAAAAGATGATTGTTGAATACATGCTCCACAGGGCACAGGTTTATGTGCCTCCCATAGTGTTAAAGGAGAAATATCAGGAGTCGTGTTGTAGGCCAGATAGTATTTTAAAGCTTTTTCCAAATCTGCAGAATGAGATGGGTGGGATAGAATGAAGTTATTAATCTGCCATGTGGGGTCATGTGCCTTAGGGATTAGAGAGGCAAAACGTGGTTAGTATTGTGCTATCCGTGTCCATGTGAAAGGAGTAATGGATGAAGAGAGAAGTTCAGGGGTCATACCTATGGTAATTAATATGTGATCCATTCGTGAGAATGAGTAATGAGGATGTGAATATAAGGTGAATTGGCGTTTTGCAGGATTCGTTTCATGCCAAGTGTCTAATGGAGAATGACAGAATGTTGTTGGAGTAATTACTGGAATGCATGTTACTGGGGAATTGAGGTGATGGCAATTGGGGATTTGTCTAGAAATGGATAAAGGACTTGATTCAAGTCTCCACAAATTAATATTGTGCTCATTTTATTAGTTTTGACCACCTGTAATAAATGGGAAAGGAAAGATATTGGAGTTTTGTTTGGAGCATAATAGGATACTAATGTGATTGGTGAGTCAGATAGATACCCTGTAAGTATGAGATATCGCCCTTCAGGATCTTTAATCTCTGCCTGGAGGGGAAAAGGTGTTGTACAGTTAAATGCCACCAATACTCCTTGTTTTGTCTCAGCAGAAGCTGTGAAAACTTGAGGATATAAAGAGCCAAAATATTTAGGGGTTGACATTTTATTAAAATGGGTCTCTTGGAGACATACAATATGCGCTTTTGTTGAAGCTAGGAAGCAAAATACTTTAGTACGCTTTTGTAGTATGTTGAGGCCCTGTACATTTAAAGTAAGTACATTTAAGGGGGCCATAGATCGTGAACTCAATATGGTCATACATGTTATATGTGAATCGCGTCGCCACACATACCCCGGAGAAAAACAAAGATCTATAGAAGAACATAGAAAAGATTGTAGAAGGAAGGACAGGAATAAGAGTCATATGAACAGTTAATAAGTCAATTATGTAAGTAACAAGTAAAAATACAGCGTACTGGGTGTGTAGGAAATACAGACCCAGAGGCCAAAAATCTATCCAAGGAAATCCTCCTAGAAAACAAATAGGAGGAATACCTGAGGATAGAGTAATGGGGAGAGCAGTGACAAGCTCTGGATCACAACAGCCAAAATTTTAAACATCTAAAAAATTAAAATGTGCTAGCACCCAAAATCAGCTTTAATATGTACTCAGTAAGGGAAAGTAAATAGGAAATATTGGTAGGGGGGGGGGGGGTTGGGGGAAGATGAAGGGTAAAATGGCTAGACATCTATTATATTTTATTATAACTTTTTAGTTTGTATACTCGTGGACTTATTTGTTAACAGAAAATGTGAACATAAATGGTTGATAGTTCTATATCTGTAAAGTTTTCTTGTATATCCTTAAATAATATTTAGAACTAACTAAAATAACTAATATTCTATGTATAAGATTATTGGATTATATTTGAGAAGGTATATGGTTACACTTATACCTATGAGATGGGGAAGATAAAAGTTTAAAAAAAAGGGTGTGTGTGATGGGGGGGGGGGGGGGATAAAAAAAGTATATTTCCTAGTTATAAGAGGTGTAGGAGACGCTTAAAGTTCAGTAATAAATGTGTCAGTTTGATTAAGAATGAACTAGAGATAAAGATGCCAAAAGTAACCATTAGGTCACAAAAAGTCAGAACAGTTGGAAAGAATAGGATCTAGGGAAAAAAAAGAGAAGCATTCAGTCCATAATGTCTGCAAGATCGCTGTCGGGAGAATTGAAGCGAATATGCTTAGTGGGACTGTGTTGGCCTCCGTTTCCCTTGGTATTGGATGCTTCACTTGCATAATAATAAGATGTAGTACGTCGACGAGGACCATCAGAAAAAGAAACCGATCTGTCCAAGAGATGTAGATCCTGTAGTACACTTTGCAACTCATCAGCAGATTTGCACCTATATTTGGAACTTAGGTGGGTGAAACGTACGGAGAAGGGAAATCCCCATTATTATGATATCTGATTTTGCTGAAGAATTTGAAGAAGGGGGTTTCAAAACACGCAAAGATTTGCTAAGAATTTCCTTGGAAAGTGAGAGAATCCTTTGCATGTACTGCAGCAAGTAGTTGCTCTTTGGTGCGAAAATAGTGGAATTTCACAATTATGTCTCAAGGTGGCCCTTCAGCTTCAAAGCCCTGTGAAATCTTATCTAGATCCAAACGCTCAATAGGAATTCAAAAAAGAATTACCGCGCTACCTAAAAAACGAACAATGTAAAAAAGGGAAAGCTGCAGCTCAAAAACTGTGAGATATGCACAAATAAAGTAAGTATTAATAAAAGAATGTGAACTGCGCTACAAAACAAATAACAATTGTGTATAAAAAGATCCCTGATAGACCCATATGTGTGTCAAAAATAAGCACTAGAAAAACCAAGGCGATTGTGAAAAAGACATACACCGATGAATAGTCCCAACAGTGAAATAAAGTCCAAATAAAAAATTCAAGCGATGTTCAGTAAAGGTGCAATGAGGCTTTGCAATTCCACAGATGACACCATGTGAAAAAATCCACCACCAAATAAATTGCACGCTTACCAAAAGGCAAGCTTTGTATAAGCTTGTAAATCAACCAGATGCCCAATCAGTGGTACCGTCACAGCACGACTTCCCCATATAGAAAGAGACAAACAGGATGGCTCCGTCCGGTGGGCAAATAGGCAGTCAGCAGCAAGGACCAAGAAAAATGAAGACCGCTTTCCATAGTGTAAATCAGTAAATATCAAAATGTATTAGGATTAAAGGTTGCACTTACGTAGAAATGCGGATTCAAAAGCATGGATAAAACACAGCAGCTGGCAGGCCGGCCGGCCAGCAAACACCCGTTGTGGACGAGGTACTCAGCAATGATGTCAGAGCGCCAACCATCTGACGTACGTTTCGTCTTAGTAAGACTGGGGGCGGCTATCTGCCTCTGTAGTCATCTAGACGCAGGGGATCTCAGACACCTGGGTCCAGAAAGCTGTATCTAGGGGCTACAAAGGCAGGTGGATCTCTGTACTGCTCTCCAGCAGCTCCTGCAGGGTGTTATTGCACCTGTCCTAGAAAAAACCCAACAGGTTTATAAATTACGTATGAAATGTGTCAGGTCGGTCAATCTGGGAACCTTCTGGCCTCTGTGGACATTAAGAATGCCTACTTGCACATTCCCATCTTCGCTCCGCATAAATGCTACTTGCGTTTTGCTGTGGGCATGTAACATTGTAGTTTTTTGCTTTTACTTTGGCATCTTCATAGCACCGCTGGTCTTCACCAAAGGTGTTCGCTCCTGTCCCAGCTCTGCTGTGCTCTCAGGATAACCCCATTGTGGGATACCTGGATGATCTCCTGCTGAATGAACAGTCAGTCCAGACCTTGTCAGCCAATGTCTAATCGGACAGCTCAAATCCTGCAGAAATTCGGATGGATAATATATTTGCAGAAGTCAGCACTGGACCAGACCCACCACTTGGAGTATCTAGGCCTGATTCTGGGCACTGCACTCTCCGGGGTCTTCCTCCCTCTGGACAGCTCCTGGCCCTCCACTCCCATGTTCAGACCCTACACTACAAGAGATGCCCCACTGTTCACCTTTGCATGAGGGTTTTGGGCCTAATGGTAGCCTCCTTTTTAAGGCATTAAGGAAAATTTCACTCTGGACTAGTAATAAGCTTGCGTATGTTCGAGCTAAGATCTAAACCCAAGCGTGCAAGTCTGCCAGGATACTATCACCTGTACTGGGCAAATCACATGAAGCTGCAGGATGGAGTATGCCCGGGCCGCAAATGATTGGACCATACAAGTGACTGCTTGCTAGCAGTCTCGCGCACACGGGTTCAGATCCTAGTCTGAAATACGCCCAAGGTCATCATTGCTCCACACCATTATAACTTAACATCCTAGCTGCATGGGACAAGCAAGCTCAATCTTTGGGTTGTCCCATTCATCTGACCAACAAAACCAGGGTTTCCCTAGTGTGATGTATTTCCAATCTAACATTGGAATTAGTCCTTTTTCCCAATGTAAGGCAGATGTCAGCCTGTTGGCCTGGGGTGGAGTCCTGGATACCTTCTTTGTACAGAGCATTTGGTCATTGTCAGAAGCCCAACTTCCAATCAACATCTTGAACATTCATCTAGTTGTCCTTGCAACTTTGGATCTCTTGACATTGAGGTCTTCCAACTAGGATTCAGTCAGACATTGCCACAGCAGTGACATACATTAGCTATCAGGAGGGCACCAAGAGTCAGGGCCGTCTTTAATATTGATTGGACCCTGGGCAAAAACTTTCTTGCCCCCCCCCCATGCAATTTCGCTCTCCACCTGCTCTGAGACTAACAATAAATTGCAGCTAGACTTAAAATCAGTTTACTGTATCAGATCAGGCAGCGATTGCAATTGGTTGCCAGAGGTTACAGCATATCATTGCGGCTTACTGACTGGTTGCTAGAGGTTACAGCACACATTAGAGCTCATTGATTAGTTGCTAGAGGTTACAGCATATGATTTCTGCTTGTTGATTGGTTGCTAGAGATTACTGTACAGTAATACTGCTCACTGATTGGTTGCTATAGGTTACAGCACATCTTCTCCTCACTGCAAGGGGCATGATATACATATGAATGCTGCCTTTATTTATGTATCAATGCGGCCGTCCTCAGATATTTACATAAGAATGCCACTGCTATTTACATATGAATGATGGTTATTTACATGTAAACAGGGTCTGCAGGTGAGTCATCTGTACACTGAGATATCGGGACACTGCACAGGACTAAAACTTCAAGGCAGCCTCTTTGGGCCCCACAACAATGACAAGGCCCCGGGCAGCTGCCCCTTTTGCCCTGCCTTAAAGACGGCCCTGCCAAGAGTCATGCAGCTCAAAGAGAAGCAGACTTCACTCTAGCTTAGAAGGAGCTCTACTTTCTGGCCCTGTCTTCAGTACACATTCCAGTTGGGCTGCAATGTGGGCCAGGTGGGCTTTCTCTGTCATCAGCATCTTGTTCCAGGGGAATGTTCCCTTTACCTACAGGTGTTTTGAGACCTTTGTTACAAGTGGAGGATGCCAGACGTGAGCCTTCTACTATTGTCCAGGTTCAATGACAAACAAGACAAGTTTGTCAGCAGACCCAGGGCTCCTTAGCCCTTTGCAGAAGATCCCATCATGACTCTGTGGGGTCAGTACAACTTGATCTACAGCTTTCCCCATTAAAGCTTTTTCCTTGTCTGCTTTACAGAAGTGAGAGGGGAGGGGCCTTGCCTGTAATCCTTATTGCACCGAACTAGCCCAGGAAGATATGGTATTCAGATAAATTGAGACTCCTGGTGGGTTCTCAGGTGATCGTCTAGTTCTTCTGTCCCAGGGGCAATTCCACCTTCCTGGTTCTCAGCCGCCAACTTTTAATAGCCTTTCTGTTAAAGTCCAGGTCCTGAGACACAGGGGCTTATGAGATTGTCATCTCTAAGCTCCCAAAAGGTAGAAAATCATCTATTCACAAAGTCTGCTATTGTACCTGGAAGGCCTACTTTAGGTGGTTAGGCTAGTAAATTCCATTCCAGGAAGTACTCCATGGGATGAATCCATCCAATCCAGAATGCAATCCATGAAAGTGTGGAACTTTAAAAGGTGCCAAAAAAGTATATCACCAACATTAAAATCAAGCCCAAGGATTCCCACACTTACCAGCAGCACATATCGAAATAGCCTTGTTCACCTGTTAAACTACAACAAAGTTTCTCTGTTCATTGGCACGTTAAAGCTGTAGTGTTTGGGCATCCCTTATTATTGGTTTTCTCATGCAAATAAATGGATACATCAGCCCTTTGGTTCCCCCTCCTGCGGCCCAGCATTTGTCTCTCCCATCTGCAGTTGGGTGTTAGATTGGTCTGCTGCCATGGGGGTGCTCTGGGTTGTCCCAAGGCCCACCCTGGAATGGCATGGTGTTGCTCGAGCTAACCATGAAGCATGTAGCAGTTATTTGCTTCTGTACTATTCTTGGGAGAAAACACTCTTTGATATCATCATATGATAAGAATTTTTTTGGAGAAAATTGTGCTTGTATCATATATATTGACAATATTTAATTTCATGAATGCAAGTTTTAATGTTTATTTTTGATGTTATAAAATACTTGATTTTAGGGTTGATATACATTTTTTGGCCCCCTTTTAAACTCCTACACCTTCCTTCAATGTATTCTGTAATGCTACATATTGGGATGTGGTGCTATTTTCGTCTCCCCCAATTTTTGCCCTTTCTTGAGTACCATCAAGAGTCAAATTTTGACCTAAGCCATTAGTTTCAATCAATTTGTATAATTCCTGAGGCTCTCCTTATGGGACATCCTGCCTCTCATTCCACTATTGGTAGTTGGATTAGACAAATAATCAATCATTTGAGCTTATAATCTGAAATATAAGATCCTCCCTTTCCTGTTACGGCACCAATTGCCAAACCTGTCAGTCCTCTGTGGCCTTTTGGGCATCTTTCCCAAATGTGCAAGACTGAAATTTAGTCTTCTGTTCACACATTTGTTAAATGTTACTAGGTGGATGTTCAGGCCTCTTCTGATGCTAGTTTTGGGCGTAAGCTGCCTAAAGTTGCTTAATGAATTTTTTTAACTAGGCCTGTTGGTGTTTGCTGTTAAATTCTAGGCCATTAAATGTGATCTGATCATTTTGGCAGGTAATCCCCTGGTCATAGAACATTTCAAACTCATGATTGCAGCTTTGAACCATAGTGTGGACACACTGTTGGTCTCCTGCCTCGTCTCCCGTATTAGTGTCCTGTCAGTAAACATAAGAAGGACCTTTTGGCTAAAATGATGGGCTGCAAAGCCTGCCTGCAAGAAAGCGCTTGCTCCACATGCCCTTCTTGGGACAATGTCTCTTCAGGGCTGTCCTGGATGCCCTCATCAAAGATGTTACTGGTTGTAAATGTACCCATATTCCCCAGAAAATCTTGGAATTTCAAGAAACACAAGCCCTCAGATTGATCTTCTGCAGCATGAGGGGGTGCCCCCACTTTCTAAAGTGGGGGAATGTCTATTAGCCTTAGCAGATATTTAGACAACCTGCATCTCTGAAGCTTGGATTCTGGAAGTGGATTTCAGAGGATACAAGCTAGTTTCACTCCCAGCTCCCTCCCTGGTCCATTCCAACCTGCCTGGGTCATTGCACAGATTATCAGAATCCCCATGAAGGCTGGTCTTCTGGGGCAGGGTTTTATTGCCCCAGTCCCTATGGCAGTACAGTTCTATGGATTCTACTCCAACCTGTTTCAGTTCCCAGATCTAAATACGGCATCCAGCCCATCTTTGAATCGTGGCTGTGGCCCTCTTTGAGGGGTTGGTGGCCACACTCCCTGTCCTGTCAGTTAATGAGGTTGTTCCTCCATAACTGCAGTGACGCACAAGAAGGTGCTAGTTGTCACCCTTATTACCTGTGTGGGAAACTTTAAAGATGGAGGATGCAGCTGTGGCTGCGGTGGGGGCGCCGGTCCCCCTGGCACCCATAAACTGTCTCGCACGGCAAAAGCGTTCCCTTCTCCCCTCTATTTTGGAATATTTATTTGTAAAGATTGGGAGTGTCCAAAGCGCCCCTTTGTAGTTCCAAAGACTCTTCGAAGTGAGGTACCCCTTTGTGGGGTCCCTCCTTAAAGAGTGGACTGTTCCACCAGTCGTGGATCCCCCTGTCTCAAGGTTGCGCAAGGCGACCATGATTCTGGTAGAGGAGTCTCTGCCTTTTAAGGATCCGGCTGACATACCTGGAGGAGGCGCAGATTCCCTCTGCTTTCGCTGAGTTGGCGGACCAGTTGGTCTGGGGGCTGCAGTTTGTATGCGATGCCTCTTGGACGCAGTTCCCCTGGTTGCTAAGCTCTCTGTTTCTGCAGTGGTGCTAGACATGTATTGTGGCTTAAGTGTTGGTCTGCGGACTGGGCTTCTAAAAAAGCTCTGACTGGGTTACCATTTCAAGGCAATTATCTGTTTGGGGCTACACTGGATGACATCATTACAAGTCTCACAGAAGGGAAGCGTACATCTCTTGCAGTCTGAAATGGGGAAAACGGTCTCATAGCGGATGCAGTCCTTCTCGCAACGCAATGGACCTGGTGTGGCAAGCCGAGAGCAGGGCTCCCTAGACCCATGGACAAGGCCCCTTCACCATGAAGGCGTGCCCTCACCTATGTCCTAGTGTTCCGGCCTTGAACCCCGAAAAGGGTTTTTTCCTTCCAATAGGTGTCTGTCACCGGACTGTTGGCAGTTCTCCTTGGGGCTGTGCAAGCCCTGTTGGTTCGGGGTGTGCTTGTCCCAGTTCCAGTGGGTACAGAAGGTCAGAATTGAGTCCATTCGCATGGTGGTGGGGTCCCTTCATCATGGGGAATTACTGGCTTCTGTCGACATCACGGATGCTTATTTACACACTTCAATATGTGCCCGACACCAACACTTCCTCTGTTTTACTGTGGGAGAAGAGCATTATCAGCTTGCGGTGTTGACCTTTTGTTCTTGCCTCCGCTCCTCGCGTGTTCACAAAGGTATTGGCCCCAGTTCTGGCGTGGTTACGTCAGCGGGGGATTGCGGTCCTGGGCTGCCTGGACGATCTCCTTCTGCGAGCAGAGTCCTTGACTACCCTGAGGGGTGATGTAGCTCGCGATGCAGACCACAGATTTCAGTTGGCTTCTATACTACCTGAAGTCTGCTCCGGCTCCTTACAGAAAATTGGATTATCTGGGCCTGACTCTGGTTTCATCTCTAGCCAGAGTGTTTCTTCCTTGGGACAAACTCCAGAAGTTGCATGCTGTGCTTCAACTACCGTTGTCTTGCAGGTGGGCCTCCCGGCGGTTCTGTGTGTGGGTGTTGGGCCTGATGGTATCTACCTTTTGAGGCTGTTCCATTTGCGCAGTTCCATACGAGCTCCCTTCAAGTGAGATCCTGGCATAAAGTGCCCAAGGTCTCGGGGCTATCAGATTTGGCTGAGCCAGAAAACTGGGGGTCCCTGGTCTGGTGGCTTCGCTCCGGGATTTAGGCAGGGCACAATCTTTCTCCCCTTGTATTGGACAGTGGTCACCTCCAATGCCAGTCTGCCCGGGTGGGGAGGTGTCCTGGGACTGAGTTCTGCTCAGAGTCATTGGACACTGGAGGAATCCGGAGTGACGATCAATATCCTGGGACTTTGAGCGATCACACTATGTATACATACATATCCTGGTGTGATGCGCTTGGCATTTACCCTCGTTCTTTCTCCGTGGCTCAGATTTCAACCTTCCTTCACGGGGGGTTGAGCAGAACTTGGCCTTGAGTACCATCAAGGGCTAGGTGTCGGCCTTGGCGGTTTTCTTGGGGGTCCCCTGGTCTCACACTCCGCGTACTCTTAATCGAGGAGTTCAACATCTGCCTCCTCCGAAGCGGTCTCTTCTATTGCCATGGGATCTGCTCTTGGTGCGTTCGGTTCTACAGGAGCCTCCCTTTGAAAATATTCGAGAGGTTCCTCTGCTTGCTCTGTCCCAGAAGGTGGCTTTTTTGGTTGCTATCACCTGTGCTCGCAGAGTGTCGGACTATAGGCTTTACCATGTCATACTTCTTACCTGGTGATCCACAAAGATGAAGTGGTTCTTCGCCCTTGTCCGTAGTTCCCTCCTCTGATTCCTTTTGACTAAAGACATTGTATTGCGCTCCCTGTGTTCCAGGTCAAAATGTCCTAAGGGTTTTACCTTACATGCCCTGGATGTGTTCGGGCGATTCGGGTGTATTTGGCAGTCAACAGGGTCTTTTCGAGACCAGACTCACTGTGATCATGAATGGGCCAAAAAAGGGGCTGTCTTCTTCTGCAACCTTTCTAGATGTATCAGACAGATGATGACTCTGGCCTATTCTATCAGGGGTTGTGTGCCTCCTTTCCCTGTTACGGCGCATTCTACTTGGCTGCTTACTCCTTCTTGGGCCTTCCGTCATCAGGTGTCAGCTGCGCTGGTTTGCAAGGCGGCCACTTTGCAAAATTCTACAAAGTGGATGTGCTGGCATCTGAAGATGTTTCTTTTGGCCGCAAGGTGTTGCGGACTGCTGTTTAGAGGTCTAATCTCTCTTGGGGGTGTATTGTTTAGGTTGGGCTCCAGTTGTTCTGTGTTGAGCTCCTGTTACCTGGTTGGCTCTTGTGTTAGCCTTGGGATTTTTTGTTGTTGCAACCCTCATCTTTGGCACTGCTTTGGGATGTCCCTATGGTTCTGAATAATGGAGCGCTGTGTCTGTCAAAGAATGAAAGAGAAAATGGGATTTTTGACTTAGTATATACTCGTGTATAAGCCGAGTTTTTCAGCACTTTTTTAAGCTGGAAAAGCCCCCCTCGGCTTATACTCGAGTGAGGCAGAAGGGCCCGGCTGTCTGGCGGGGATGGGAGAAGGCAGGTACGGGTGCATGAGAGCTCTGTGGCTGCGCTGGCTTTTGGAATGTGTGTGTTTTTATTGAGCTGACATCGGTCTCTTTGCTGCCCCCTATGGTAAATTCCTGCATGTGCACCCCTCATGTGTCCTGCACAAGAGCTGGGAGTGGGACAAGGAACACCACCTAACAAGTAAGGGCTGTTCTACAAGTAAGGGGGGGGAGTGTTGTGTGCGTGTGTGTGTGTGTGTGCGTGCGTGCGTGTGTGTGTCTGTGTAATTTACCAGTACCTGCTGCACTTCCCACCCTAGGCTTATACTTGAGTCAATATGTTTTCCCAGTTTTTTGTGGTAAAATTTGGTGCCTTGGCTTATACTTGAGTATATACAGTACCTTAAAATCCATTTCTCTGAGTTCATTGACAGACACAGCTCCACACCTCTAAGGAGTTTTGATGCTTCTGACACTGCTTGTTACTAAACTGAAGGCCTATAGCAGAGAGGTGGGTGTATATCACCTAGGACTGCCCAGAGGCGTAGCCAAGTCTTTTTTTCTGCCTCGTGTCCTACTTCTGTAGGGGGCGATATAACCCTATGGTTCTAAATAATGGAGCGGTGTGTGTGTGTGTGTGTGTCAATGAACTCAGAAATGGATTTTACAGTAAGTCAAAAATCCCATTATTCCAGGCTTATACAACATTTACAGCCCTGCCGTGGACTTTTAACCATAAGACTTCCTCACCTGGACCCAGGAAATAGTCTTAACACCTGAAGGTGTTCCATGACCTGTGTCACAGGTGAGGGACACCAGGTGTGGTTCTAAAGGTTGAACCGCAAACTGGACAGGTTTGTCTCTAGGTAGAGGGATCCTCTAGCAGAAGAAATGAAAGTTGGTGGCACCATGGAAATAGTACATATCCCCATACAACTACTTCTTCTTTTGCTGTTTCATAAGATAGAGATGGAGGGAATTCTGGTAATCCTCATAGCTCAGGAATCTTCCAGGATATGGTACTCTGACCTGATCAAACTCCTGACACTCTCTAGGCTCTTCCAGATTGTCCAGATCTTTTTTTTCTAGGGCAGTGTTTCTAAACCTTTTTTCAGTCAAAGCACCCTTTAAAATTTTACATAATGTGACAGCATCGACACACGTAGGACACCCAACATTAGAGATGATTAATTCTTACAAAGCAAAGACACTTTTGCACACTAGTACCAACTAGTATGCCAGTGTTTCCCCTCTCCCTCAGTTTCTCTCCATCACTCAACTAATGTGACCCCAGTGTTGATGGGGAGGATCAAACCCTTCTTATCAACACTGATGACATCACTGGTTGTTGGGATGGCAGTGGCTGGAAGGTTGAAATGGTGCACATTAAGGTGATGACGTAACGTGCGTCACAAAGGGAGGGAGGAGAGCGTGTCACCCGGAGGAGGAAGCGCGCTCTCCCAGGATCTCCGTTGTCTGCGATCCCTCCCCAAACTGATGACCCGTGTTTAGAGGGCCATGCACGGCTCCAGGAAGGGAAGGAAGACCCCTGGAGGCCGATGTTGAGAGGAACCGTAAGGAGGAGAAAGCGAACGAGCCCCCACACCCCTCAGGACGCTGCCGAGTGATCCCGTGGAGGAGGAAGGGAAGCGACTGTGCTGACAAGCATAGAGGCGGACGGCGATCGTTGGAGGTTTTTGGGCAATTTTTAGGCATTTGCCAAGGCACCCCTGAAGAAACCTCAAGGAGCCCCTGGGTACCCTGGTTAAAAAAGGCTGGTCTAAAGTAACGGATTTATCACCCTACTTTGCAGTCTTTGGCTTTACAGGTGTAGTAAACCCTTACAAACCACTTTTTACTACAGGTAAGCCTATAATAAGGCTTACCTGTAGGTACCGTGGATACCTCCTAAACCTGCACGGTTTAGGAGATATCCACTGTATCAGCATGTGCCGACATCATCATCGGCACATGCGCACTGAAGCAACGGCTCGTTCGTGCGGAGCGGAAGTTCCTGTGAGGAAGAGTTGCCGTGTGGTGTCCTGTCCTGTGACTCCTCACTGCCTAAGGTAGATCACATGCCTGCCTGAGGTACCTGTTTGTCCGGCTGATAACCTTCACAAAGAAGTTTTAATCTGATGACCCAACACCAAATCCGCCATTCCTGGATATTATTATCAAGTCCAAAGTGACCCCTAGACTGAAAAGCTGGGGGTAGTCCCGATCCGGTGAGTGGGGACACATGAGGGGGTGTAGTTGCACACTTGAATATTTCTGAAGCATTTTGCTTTTTCTTCACTTTGGATTGGAGCACTTTCACTTTATTTGGACTTTTATGTTAATTATATATATTTATAGCACTGATCGCTGTATAAATGTCAGTGGTCCCACAAAAGTATCTGATCTGTCCGCCACAATGTCCTGATAAAAATCGCAGATCACCGCCATTACTAGAAAAAAAAAAATATTAATAAAAAAATGCCATAAATAAACCTATTTTGTATGTGCTATAACTTTTGCGCAAACCAATCAATATGCGCTTATTGTGATTTTTTTTTTTTTTTACCAAAAATTTGTAGAAGAATACATATCGACCTAAACTGAGAAAAAAAAAAACATTTGGGATATTTATTATAGCAAAAAGTAAAAAAAATTGTTTTTTTTTTTTTTTTTTTTTTTTTCAAAATTGTCACTTTTTTTGTTTTATAGCACAAAAAAACCCAGCAGAGGTGATAACATACCACCAAAAGAAAGCTCTATTTGTGTGAAAAAATTTTTAAAATTTCATTTGGGTACACTGTTGCATGACCATGCAATTCATTCAAAATGTTACAGCGCTGAAAGCTGAAAATTTGCCTGGACAGGAAGGGGGTGAAAGTGCCTAGTATTGAAGTCATAATATAATATTTACTACTACTGTAACTTAAGGGAATATTCTGTAAAAAGGCTGCATGTAAAAAGTATGGAGACACAAGTTTCCTGTCTGCAGCCTCTAAATACTCTAAACCCCAGCAAAATCAGTAAGTCTAAAACTTTAGCACTGAATGAAAAGATACCCCCCAGGTAAGTAATGAGGGACTTTGTAGGCAACAAAAAGAAAAATTGATCAAAAAATGTATAATTGTATAAATGATATTTATTTTAAAGATATAAAATTATTCAGGTGCAAACATCACCTAAGGAGTATATTGATTAAAAACAACAAGTTACAACAATGAATCTTTAGTGCGTGGTAGTTTTGTGGATATTCAGTCTGACGCGTTTCAGGACACTTTGAGGGGTCCTTTCATCAGTGTCCTGAAACGCGTCGGGCCAAATATCCACAAAACTACCACGCACTAACGATTCATTGTTGTAACTTGTTGTTTTTATTCAATATACTCCTTAGGTGATGTTTGCACCTGAATAATTTTATATCTTCTTTAAAATAAATATCATTTATACAATTTTATACATTTTTTGATCAATTTTTCTTTTTGTTGCCTACAAAGTCCCTCATTACTTACCTGGGGGGTATCTTTTCATTCATACCTATCTTGGGATTGGCAAAAATTAGCCTCCTATTAATGGATACATACAATCAAAACTTTAGCACTTCCCCATCCAAGTAAGTGCTTTAATTTGCAACTATACTGTATAATGTTAAATTCTGGCAGGTTCAAAGAAAATGTATGCAGACTTGCATTTTCTAGATTTGTAATGCACAATAGCTGTATTCATATCTGTATTTTCATCATTAGTTAGACCCCTTTCACACTGAGGCAGTTTTCAGGCGTTTTAGCGCTAAAAATAGTGCCTGAAAACTGCCTCTTAAGCCACCAAAGTATGAAAGCCTGAATGCTTTCACACTGGGGCAGTGCGCTTGCAGGACGGGAAAAAGTCCTGCAAGCAGCATTAGAATGAATAGGCACCGCTTCCGAAGCGCCTGAAAAGCGTTTCGGAAGCGCCGCATTACGGGCACTTTTAACCCCTTCTTGGAGGGTAAATGCGCTCTGCTACTGCCCGAAAAGCGTCACCAAAGCGCAGCTTTACCGCTGTTATAGCGGCGCTTTGGTGATGCTTTTCGGGCAGTAGCGGGGGCATTTACCCCTCAAGAAGAGGTTAAAAGTGGCCGTGAAGCGGCGCTTCTGAATCCAGGCTTACCTGTAGGGAAAAGTAGTGTGTAAGAGTTTACAACCACTTTAATGACCAGGCCATTTCTTGCGATACAGCACTGTTTCTTTAACTGACAATTACAAAGGCGTGCGATGCTGTACCCAAACAAAGTTGATGTCCTTTTTTCCCCACAAATAAAGCTTTCTTTTGGTGGTATTTATTTTTTGCGCTATAACTAAAAAAAAAGCGACAATTTTGAAAAAGAAAACGATTTTTTCTTTCTGCTATAATACTTACCAAAAAAAAAAAAGTTTAAAAAAACAAATTACTTCATAAATTTAGATCAGTACGTATTCTTTTACATATTTTTGGTAACAAAAATCCAAATAAGTGTATGTCGATTGGTTTACGCAAAAGTTATAGCATCTACAAAATAGGGGATAGATTTAAGGACTTTTCATTTTTTTATTGTTTTTACTGGTATTGGCGGTGATCTGCGATTGTTAGTGGGACTGCGACATTGTGGACAAATCTCACCCTAAGTGACACTTTTTGGGGACCAGTGACACCAATACAGTAATCAGTGCTTAACCACTTCAGCCCCGGAGGATTTGACTGCTCAATGAGCAGAGCACTTTTTACAATTTGGCACTGCGCTGCTTTAACCGATTGCCGACCGCCGTATGTACATATACGTCGGCAGAATGGCACGGCTGCGCAAATGGGTGTACCTGTATGTCCCTTTGAATTTGCCGCCGTGTGCACGCCCCTGCCGCTAGCTCCATGAGTGTGATCGATGTGACTCGATGTCCACAGGGATACCCGCGATCGTCTCACGGAGCTGAAGAACGGGGAAATGCTAATGTAAACAAGCATTTCCCCATTCTGCCTAGTGACCCTGTCACTGATCACAGCTCCCTGTAAACGGGAGCGGTGATCAGTGATTTGTCACACGTAGTCCCTCCCCCCCACAGTTAGAATCACTCCCTAGGACACACTTAACCCCTAAACTGCTTCCTAGTGGTTAACCCCTTCACTGCCAGTGTCATTTACACAGGAATCAATGCATTTGTATAGCACTGATTGCTGTATAAATGACAATGGTCCCAAAAATGTCCGATGTGTCCGCCATAATGTCGCAGTCCCGATAAAAATTGCAGATCACCGCCATTACTAGTAAAAAAAAAATTCAAAATTAAAATGCCATAAAACTATCCCCTATTTTGTAGACGCTATAACTTTTGCGCAAACCAATCAATAACCACAACGCACAAAATAGCGATTTTTTTTTTTTTTACAAAAAATATGTAGAAGAATACGTATCGGCCTAAACTGCGGAAAATTTTTTATTTTTTTTATATAATTTTTGGGGATATTTATTATAGCAAAAAGTTGATATTTTATTAAAATATTGCTTTTTTTCTTTCCAAAATTTTCACTCTTTTTTTGTTTATAGTGCAAAAAATAAAAACCGCAGAGGTGATCAAATACCACCAAAAGAAAGCTCTATTTGTGGGGAAAAAAGAATGTCAGTTTTGTTTGGGAGCCACGTCGCACGACCACGCAATTGTCAGTTAAAGCGACGCAGTGCTGAACTGCAAAAAGTGCTCTGGTCTTTGGCCAACCAAAGGGTCCAGGGCTTAAGTGGTTGACTGGTAATTGCACGGTCATACAATGCTGTACCTAAACAAAATTTGCATCCTTTTTTTCCCACAAATAGAGCTTTCTTTTGATGGTATTTGATTGCCTCTGCAATTTTTATTTTTTGCGATATAAATGGAAAAAGACTGAAAATTTTGAAATAAAAATTATATTTTCTACTTTTTGTTATAAAAAAAATTCATAAAACTCAATGTTAGTCATACATTTAGGCCAGCCACAGTCTTTGGTAAAAAAAAGTCAATAAACGTATATTTATTTGTTTGTGCAAAAGTTATAGCGTCTAAAAACTAGGGTACATTTTCTGGAATTTACGCAGCTTTTAGTTTGATTGCTCATGACTCTCATTTCCTGAGGTGCTAAAGTAACAGGGCAATACAACCCCCCCCCCCCCCCCGCCACCAAATGACCCCATTTTGGAAAGTAGACACCCCAAGGAAATTGCTGAGAGGCATGTTGAGCCAATTGAATATTTAATTTTTTTGTCACAAGTGATTGAAAAATGACAAAAAAAAACAATTACACAAAGTTGTCACTAAATGATATATTGCTCACACGTGCCATGGTTATATGTGGAATTTTACCCCAAAATACATTCCGCTGCTTCTCCTGAGTATGGGGATACCTCATGTGTGAGACTTTTTGGGAGCCTAGCCGCGTACGGGGCCCCGAAAACCAAGCACCTCCTTCAGGATTTCTAAGGGTGTAAATTTTAGATTTCACTCCACACTACCTATCACAGTTTCGAAGGCCATAAAATGCCAAGATAGCACAACCCCCCCAAATGACCCCATTTTGGAAAGTAGACACTCCAAGCTATTTGATGAGAGGCATGTTGAGTCCATGGAATATTTTATATTTTGCCACAAGTTGCTGGAAAATTATTTTTTTTTTGTTGCACAAAATTGTCACTAAATGATCTATTGCTCAAACATGCCATGGTCATATGTGAAATTACACCCCAAAATACATTCTGCTGCTTCTCCTGAGTATGGGGATACCACATGTGTTAGACTTTTTGGGAGCCTAGCTGTGTACAGGACCCCGAAAACCAATCACTGCCTTCAGGCTTTTTAAGGGCGTAAAATGGTACTTTCACTTCCTCACTACCTATCACAGTTTCGGGGGCCATGAAATGACGAGATAGCACAACCCCCCCCCCCCCAAATGACCCCATTTTGGAAAGAGAAAAAAATAGAAGAATGTGCCCCAGGGATTGTAAGGGTGAGGGATAGGGTCAAGTAGAAAACTACGAAACTGGTATAGAAAATATTACAAAATTTTATTATACAAACATATTTCACATAAAAACAAGATAATGAATATTGTCATGCTATAACATACATATATAAGCTTTCTTCTGAATCATATGAAAGGTCTCATAGTAAGAGGCCAAAATTAATCATATGAAATTCAAGAAACCCAACATGTTTTGGAGTTGTTTGTTGCATTCCTTCTTCAGGGATAATTAAGGATAAGCTGTATTATATAGCGTAAAAATAGGGGGAGTTAATTTAGAGTAACATATATGAACAACATTTTGGGAAAAACAGCAGCATGGTGGATATCACAGGGTTGTTTGGATAAAGTCTGAAAATACCTACAGGCAAATTGACCATATAGAGCAAGTTTGCATGCACATTAAGGACCACTTTCGGGCAGGATCCGCGTCACCCTACAATCCCATCATCCATGTCAACACCAGGTCATATTGGGGGATGGTTTGAGATCTTTTGATTCATCAAATTGCAATGCAATGGAGAGGAGTAAAAAAGTATAGTTTGCCACAGGTGAGGATGGGAAAAGGGAGGGGGAGAACGAAAGAGGGAAAGGTGAGGCCAGGAGCGCAATTGATGGCAAAGGAGTCCACGAGGATCGGACGGGTACCATAAGGAGATCCCCTAGGCATAGAAAAAGTGTATAACATAAGTATGTGGGGAATATGTTGGGGAGTAGCTCCCAGGGTATATGCAAAATCATGAGAGTAGAGCTAAACATGTAAAAGTGTATATATAGTCATGAGGGTAAAATTAAATGTATACTAAAACCTATATTGATGCTAAGGTAAATCGGACACCACTTGGGAGATTTCTATGTTTAAATCAGAATGAATGGCCAGAGCAGCCATAATTAGGAAAATTTGAGTTGGACTAAAAATTCCAAACATTATATGTCTTAAAACACCTAATGATAACTTTAAACAGCCAATGGTGGTAGATTCTCCTTAAAATGATGTGGAGCCCAGGCGTACAGCAGACTACTGACATTAAGTCAAGGTGTATATATAGGAGAGTGGTGTGAAGATCACACCCCTCAGGAAAATGGTGTCCAATGGAAAAGGCTAAAATGCACCAGGTGATCTGGGTGCTCGCCTTGTGGATAGCGAGCATATCCGGAACAGCTGGTGAAATGAATCAGACCAATCGTCTGGTGGGTATCTGTTCCCGTTTCTAATTAGGGCTAATCAGGTGCATGCACGAGGTGAAATACCACACTGAGCCTGTGTTCAGATACGTGATAATTCTTTATTCTTCCTGATTACACAGGGTTTTCTATGTGAGTGAGTTATGCTACGTGGGAGTACAGCACTAGCATAGTGTTATCTACACATTAGTAGCTTGTGATTGGCCATGTCCATATAAGTTGAGCTTCTTCCAGACCCTCAGGTGCCATCTCTTGGGTGTAGTCTCGGAGCGAAGGTGCCATCTTCGTTTTACATTCTTGCATTCGATGGGAGGGGATGCTGCTGGCGGCCATTTTGAGCAAGGAGTTAATGAAGCACTTCTTGTATACACAAAAATATTGACTTTGTTAGTATAAAAGCTGCAAATAGAAAATGGGCATTTTACCTAATCCACCACAGTCCCCCCTTAAAATGACTATATTTAACTGTCCCTAATCATCCTAACTCATCTGTCCGTATGTACCTTGGAAATATTTTGTGCTGCACGTTAGACGGGTGATGGCTTTTCCATCAGCCCCCTTGTCACTAACTTTGCACATAAGAAAGTCAGATGCTGTCCCTAATGGCATTGTACTTCACAGGGAGGGACTGCAATTGAGTGTAAGGTTTCTCATCTGACCCATCAAAATTTCCTCCTCCTTGGTTCAAGAAGGTTGGGGTGCTATTTTCCACAGTTTTATGCACTTCTTCAGACAAGGTAGTATGCAACAAACTATCAGAGCGAGGATAATCAAAATAATCAAAACAGCTATACCTATTTGAGCTAAAATCTTCCACCCGCTCATCTAGCCAAAATGTTATTCCAATGGGTCTGAGATACCCAAATTCTTTTTTTTAGCTGTACTGATAGGCTTTCCAACTTATTGATGGCCAGTGTGACCTTAACCTTTGGACCAGTGTTGTCAGGGATGTATGTGCAGCATGTCCCTGTACCTTCTATCATTTTACAAACACCCCCCTTCTCCACTAAAACCATGTCCAAGGCCATCCTATTCTGAAATGTCATGTAGGATGTGGGGGCTAATTGGTCAGCAATCCCCTGTAGGGCATCTCTGGTGTAATTCACAAACCGCTGCTGATTGTAATATATGTATTTATCCAGTCTACATTTTTCTTGACAGTGATTATGGGAATCAGAGACTCGAAACCTACCTTTACTTGGTCTTGGGCTTTAAACTCATCTGGGACCCCCCCTTGGGACCCCTGTGGCATCTGTGTACACATGTGGGACAAACCTTCCCTCATGAGCACTCCTCTTAGTGATAGCCACCTGTTGGGCCCTCACCAGATTTAACAGGAAAAGGATATACAATATAGACATCATGATGCAGTCAATGTCTTGTCCTGCGGATTTGGGACTTTCTTAGAGTGGAAGGGGTGGATCCAAGTGTTCTTCCCAGCCAACTTTACAGATGTGCTTGTGGTCAGAAGGACCTGGAAGGGACCATCATATCTGGGTTCAAGAGAATGTTTTCTCACAAATTTCTTCAACAGCACCCAATCTCCAGGCAGTAGTGTTCCTGTATCTAATTCAGGATCTGGAATGGAAGAAAACAACTGGCCACGTATTTGGGTTAATTCTTGTGATAATGTGGTTATTTAGTTAGTCAACACATCATACTGCAATTATAACTGTTGTGGAAAATAACAACCAAGTCTAGGGGCTTAACCAAACAAAATCTCGTAAGGGGATAGGGAGTGTTCTCCCCTTGGTGTGCATCTGATGCTGAACAGGGCAATGGGCAGACTGTCCGACCAGCTCATACCATTCTCGTGGGCCATTTTTAGCATTCTGGTTTTCAAGGTGCCTAGTCAGTGGAGTGATTCCTGGAGCTAAATAGTATTTGTTGATGAGGGAATTCATAAGAGTCTTTGACAGATGGGCAGCTCCATGTGCCCATTGTACCACAGCCAGGTACATATTCCTGGGTAAGCAAAGTTTCTTGTTGCACTCGAATAGTCCATCCTTGAGGGTTGCTCTCTTCCGCTTCCAGCTTTCCTTCTCATCCGGACTTGCTGTTTCCTGTAGTTCTTTCAGATAAACTCTGTCCACTGGGAGAGTCTGTAAGGCAAGCACAGGGTGGTCTTCTACCACCCTGCTCTCCACTTCCCGTGGCTGGCTGGCTGCCTGTTTGGCAGCTGAATCGGCTAGGTGATTGCCTCTGGCTTTCTTCAAGTTCACTTTGCTATGTGCTTTTACTTTCAGAATAGCCACTTGGGTTGGGAGAAGTAAGTCGTCCATCAGGTCTTTGATAGCTGAGCTGTGTTTCATGGGTATTTCTGCAGCTGTAAGGAATCCTCTGGCCTTCTAGATAAGACCAAAGTCATGGGCAATGCCGAAAGCATATCTTGAGTCTGTAAGGATGTTGGCTTTTTCCCTCTGCCAGTTTACATGCTGTAGTGAGTGCTTGCAGCTCTGCCTCCTGTGCAGACATCACTGGTGGTAAGGCTTCAGCTTGTAGAACTGTGTTTTCACTGGTGAGCGCGTGTCCTGTGTGGTATTTGCCTCGTTCATCAGCAAATCGGGAGCCATCAACAAAAAGTGTTAGGTCTGGATTCTGCAGGGGTATTTCACCCACGGTGGGGAGATGTGTGGTTTCCAGCAGCATTAATTCAAAGCAGTCATGGGGTGACGAGTCAGGACTCGGCGGCTCCTCCTCTAGTCCCCCCTCGGGAAGTGAAAGAAGGGTGGCAGGGTTCAGTGTTTGACAACGTAATAGAGTAATGTTGTCTGGTAGAAGGAGGGAGCATTGGAGTCTCAAATGTCTGGCAGTGGACAGATGTTTCGTCTGGATCTGGTTGAGTATGGCAGCAATGTCATGGGAGCAAGCAGAATGAGGAAGTGTCCAAGGACCAAGTCCGAAGTTTTGTCAAGCAAGGCTTGTGCAGCAAAGACAGCTCGTAGACACGATGGGCCTCCTCTTGCTAATGCATCCAGCCTACAGCAATAATATCCTATGGGGCGTAGGCGGTTGCCGTGTGATTGAGTACACCTGCAGCATGTCCCAGACGGTCGGATACAAAGAGCTTTGGGTGATTGGTTTTTGGGGTCCTGTACGCGGCTAGGCTCCCAAAAATTCTTACACGTGGTATCCCCATACACAGGAGAAGCAGCAGAATGTATTTTGGGGTGTAATTCCACATATAACCATGCCATGTTTAACCACTTGACGACCGCCTCACGCTGATGTACGTCAGCAGAATGGCACGGGCAGGCAAAATCACGTACCTGGTACGTGATTGCCTTCCCGCGGGCGGGGGGTCCGATTTGGTAGCATTTTGGTGAACTGGTAAGCACCAGCCCCAAGCAGCGTCAGGTTAGCGCCAGTAGCACTAACACCCAAGCACGCACCGTACACCTCCCTTAGTGGTATAGTATCTGAACGGATCAATATCTGATCCGATCAGATCTATACTAGCGTCCCCAGCAGTTTAGGGTTCCCAAAAAGGCAGTGTTAGCGGGATCAGCCCAGATACCTGCTAGGACCTGCGTTTTGCCCCTCCGCCCAGCCCAGCCCAGCCCAGCCCAGCCCACCCAAGTGCAGTATCGATCGATCACTGTCACTTACAAAACTGCAGCGTTCGCAGAGTCAGGCCTGATCCCCGATCGCTAACAGTTTTTTTGTAGCATTTTGGTGAACTGGCAAGCACCAGCGGCCTAGTACACCCCGGTCGTAGTCAAAGCAGCACTGAAGTAACACTTGGTGACGTGGCGAGTCCCATAAGTGCAGTTCAAGCTGGTGAGGTGGCAAGCACAAGTAGTGTCCCGCTGCCACCAAGAAGACAAACACAGCCCGTCATGCCCATAATGCCCTTCCTGCTGCATTCGCCAATCCTAATTGGGAACCCACCACTTCTGCAGCGCCCGTACTTCCCCCATTCACATCCCCAACCAAATGCAGTCGGCTGCATGAGAGGCATTTTCTTTATGCCCTCCCGAGTACCCCTACCCAACGAACCCCCCAAAAAAAGATGTGTCTGCAGCAAGCGCGGATATAGGCGTGACACCCGCTATTATTGTCCCTCCTGTCCTGACAATCCTGGTCTTTGCATTGGTGAATGTTTTGAACGCTACCATACAATAGTTGAGTATTAGCGTAGGGTACAGCATTGCACAGACTAGGCACACTTTCACAGGGTCTCCCAAGATGCCATCGCATTTTGAGAGACCCAAACCTGGAACCGGTTACCGTTATAAAAGTTACAGTTACAAAAACAGTGTAAAAAAAAAAAAACACAAAAATATAAAATAAAAAAAAATAGTTGGCGTTTTATTGTTCTCTCTCTCTCTATTCTCTCTCTATTGTTCTGCTCTTTTTTACTGTATTCTATTCTGCAATGTTTTATTGTTATTATGTTTTATCATGTTTGCTTTTCAGGTATACAATTTTTTATACTTTACTGTTTACTGTGTTTTATTGTGAACCATTTTTTTGTTTTCAGGTACGCCATTCACGAATTCGAGTGGTTATACCAGAATGATGCCTGCAGGTTTAGGTATCATCTTGGTATCATTCTTTTCAGCCAGCGGTTGGCTTTCATGTAAAAGCAATCCTAGTGGCTAATTAGCCTCTAGACTGCTTTTACAAGCAGTGGGAGGGAATGCCCCCCCCCACCGTCTTCCGTGTTTTTCTCTGGCGCTCCTGTCTCAACAGGGAACCTGAGAATGCAGCCGGTAATTCAGCCAGCTGACCATAGAGCTGATCAGAGACCAGAGTGGCTCCAAACATCTCTATGGCCTAAGAAACCGGAAGCTATGAGCATTTTATGACTTAGATTTCGCGGGATGTAAACAGCGCCATTGGGAAATTGGGAAAGCATTTTATCACACCGATCTTGGTGTGGTCAGATGCTTTGAGGGCAGAGGAGAGATCTAGGGTCTAATAGACCCCAATTTTTGCAAAAAAGAGTACTTGTCACTACCTATTGCTATCATAGGGGATATTTACATTCCCTGAGATAACAATAAAAATGATTTAAAAAAAAAATGAAAGGAACAGTTTCAAAATAAGATAAAAAAGCAAAAAAATAATAAAGAAAAAAAAAAAAAAAAAGCACCCCTGTCCCCCCCTGCTCTCGCGCTAAGGCGAACGCAAGCGTCGTTCTGGCGTCAAATGTAAACAGCAATTGCACCATGCATGTTAGGTATCACCGCGAAGGTCAGATCGAGGGCAGTAAGTTTAGCAGTAGACCTCCTCTGTAAATCTAAAGTGGTAACCTTTAAAGGCTTTTAAAAATGTATTTATTTTGTTGCCACTGCACGTTTGTGCGCAATTTTAAAGCATGTCATGTTTGGTATCCATGTACTCGGCCTAAGATCATCTTTTTTATTTCATCAAACATTTGGGCAATATAGTGTGTTTTAGTGCATTAAAATTTAATGGCCTCCAAAACTGTGATAGGTAGTGAGGAGTAAAATCAAAAATTTACGCCCTTAGAAATCCTGAAGGCGGTGATTGGTTTTCGGGGCCCCGTACACGGCTAGGCTCCCAAAAAGTCCCACACATGTGGTATCCCCGTACTCAGGAGAAGCAGCTGAATATATTTTGGGGTGCAATTCCACATATGCCCATGGCCTGTGTGAGCAATATATCATTTAGTGACAACTTTTTGTAATTTTTTTTTTTGTCATTATCCAATCACTTGGGACAAAAAAATGAATATTCAATGGGTTCAACATGCCTCTCAGCAATTTCCTTGGGGTGTCTACTTTCCAAAATGGGGTCATTTGGGGGGGTTTTGTACCGCCCTGCCATTTTAGCACCTCAAGAAATGACATAGGCAGTCATAAACTAAAAGCTGTGTAAATTCCAGAAAATGTACCCTAGTTTGTAGACGCTATAACTTTTGCGCAAACCAATAAATATACGCTTATTGACATTTTTTTTACTAAAGACATGTGGCCGAATACATTTTGGCCTAAATGTATGACTAAAATTGAGTTTATTGGATTTTTTTATAACAAAAAGTAGAAAATATCATTTTTTTTCAAAATTTTCGGTCTTTTTCCGTTTATAGCGCAAAAAATAAAAACGGCAGAGGTGATCAAATACCATCAAAAGAAAGCTCTATTTGTGGGAAGAAAAGGACGCAAATTTCGTTTGGGTACAGCATTGCATGACCGCGCAATTAGCAGTTAAAGCGACGCAGTGCCAAATTGGAAAAAGTCCTCTGGTCCTTATGCAGCATAATGGTCCAGGGCTAAAGTGGTAAAACAATATATCATTTAGTGACAACTTTGTGTAAGAAAAAAAAAATTGTAATTTTCCCGAAACTTGTGGCAAAATATCAAATATTCAATGAACACAAAATGCCTCTCAGCAAAAAGCTTGAAGTGTCTTCTTCCCAAAATGGGGTCATTTGTGGGGCCTTTGTGCTATCTTGACATTTCAGGGCCTCCGAAAGTGTGATAGGTAGTGAGTACGTGAAATGACCATTTTACGCCCTTAGAAAGCCTGAAGGCGGTGATTGGTTTTCGGGGTCCTGTACACGGCTAGGCTCCCAAAAAGTCTCACACATGTGGTATCCCATCAGGAGAAGCAGCAGAATGTATTTTGGGGTGTAATTTCACATGTCCATGGCATGTTTGAGCAATAGATCATTTAGTGACAACTTTGTGCAAAAAAAAAAATGTAATTTTCCCGCAACTTGTGGCAAAATATAAAATATTCCATGGACTCAACATGCCTATCAGCAAATAGCTTGGGGTGTCTACTTTCCAAAATAGGTCTGCTTTTAGGGGTCCTGTACGTGGCTAGGCTCCCAAAAAGTCTCACACATGAGGTAGCCCCGTGTTAAGCTTGTGGCAAAATATAAAATATTCCATGGATTCAACATGCCTATCAGCAAATATCTTGGGGTGTCTTCTTTCCAAAATGGGGTCATTTGGGGGGGGGTTTGAACTGTCCTGGCATTTTATGCACAACATTTAGAAGCTTATGTCACACATCACCCACTCTTCTAACCAAGACAAAGCCTTTTCTGACACTTTTTGTTTACATGAAAAAATATTATTTTTTTGCAAGAAAATTACTTTGAACCCCCAAACATTATATATTTTTTTAAAGCAAAGGTACTACAGATTAAAATGGTGGGTGTTGCAATTTTTTTTTCACACGGTATTTGCTCAGCGGTTTTTCAAACGCAATTTTTTTGGAAAAGACACACTTTTTTTATTTGAATGCACTAAAACACACTATATCGCCCAAATGTTTGATGAGATAAAAAAGATGATCTTATGCCGAGTACATGGATACCAAACACGACATGCTTTAAAATTGCTCACAAACGTGCAGCGGCGACAAACTACATACATTTTTAAAAGCCTTTAAAAGCCTTTACAGGTTACCATTTTAGATTTCCAGAGGAGGTCTACTGCTAAAATTACTTCACTTGATCTGACCTTTGTGGTGATACCTCACATGCATGGTGCAATTGCTGTTTACATATGACACCAGACGGACGCTTGCGTTCTCCTTTGCGCATGAGCACAGGGGGATAGGGGGTGCTTTTTTAATTTTTTTTATTAATATTTATTTTGCTTTTTTATTTTATTTTTAAACTGTTCCTTTCATGTTTTTTTTTTTTTTTTTAGAATTTTTATTGTTATCTTAGGGAATGTAAATATCCCCTATGATAGCAATAGGTACTCTTTTTGAAAAAAATGGGGTCTGTTAGACCCTAGATCTCTCATCTGCACTGAAAGCATCTGACCACACCAAGATCGGTGTGATAAAATGCTTTGCCAATTTCCCAAAGGCGCTGTTTATATCCAGCGAAACCTAAGTCATGAAATGCTCATAGCCTCCGGTTTCTTAGGCCGTAGAGATGATTGGAGCCGTTCTGGTCTCTGACCAGCTCTATGGTCAGCTGGCGGAACCACCGGCTGCATTCTCGGGTTCCCTGGTGGGACAGGAGAGTCCGAGAAAACCATTGAAGATGGTGGGGGGGGGAATGTTCCCTCCCACTGCATGTAAAAGCAGTCTAGAGGCTAATTAGCCGCTAGGATTGCTTTTACATGAAAGCCGACTGCTGGCTGAAAAGAATGATACCAAGATGATACCTAAACCTGCAGGCATTATTCTGGTATAACCACTCAAAGTCCAGCAACATACCAGTACGTTGCTGGTCCTTGTTGGGCATACATTGTAATGTTCTTTTTTTCATGCAGGCTGTGTGCTGAACGAAAACAAGAGATTGATTGGTGGGTATGCCCACCATTAGGATTATTAAAAAAATGGTAACAATAAAACACAGTAAACAGTAAAGTATAAAAGAATTACATACCTAAAAAGCAAACATGATAAAACATAGTAACAATAAAACATTGCAGAATAGAATACAGTAAAAAAGAGCAGAACAATAGAGAGAGAGAGAGAACAATAAAAGACAACTATTTTTTATATATCTATATATATATATATATATATATATATATATATATAGATATATATTTTTTACTTTTATTTTTTTACACGTTTATTTGTAACTGTAATGGGTTGTAGTGGTTGTAACGGTTCGGTTCCAGGTTCGGGTCTCTCAAAATGCGACGGTATCTTTGGAGACCCTGTGAAAGTGTGTCCTAGTCTGTGCAGTGCTGTACCCTACGCTAATACTCAACTAGTGTATGGTAGCTTTCAAAACATTCACCAATGCAATGACCAGGATGGTGAGGGCAGGAGGCACAATAATAGCGGGTGTCACGCCTATATCCGCGCTTTCTACAGACACAACATTTTCTTTGGGGGCTCGTTGGGTAGGGGTACCAAGGAGGACATATGGAAAATGCCTCTCATGCAGCCGGCTTACTGAATTTGGATTGGGAAGTTGGGCCACAGCACTGTCTGGAAACAGAAGGGCTGTGATGATCTTTCCTGGAATTTAAGGAAGGATCCAGTTCGTCCTGGAGCTTTGTATAGCACATAAGCATTCAGCAGAGCCAATTGAAATAAGTATACAAACACTTTTTTGTACCAGCGTCTGGCTTTATGGGCAACTAGGTATGGCGCCAACAACTGGTCATTGAGGTCCACCCCTCCCATATTAAGGTTATATTCGTGGACATAGAGGGGTTTCTCCACAACACCATTTGCCGTTTGAATTTGGACTGTTGTGTCTGCGTGAAGGGAGGACAAAACTGAAACATTACGATTATCCCTCCACTTCACAGCGAGCAAATTATTACATCTCGAGCAGGCTCTCTCCCCCAGCCTAAGACAGGAATCTACAAGCCATTGGGGTAAGCCCCGGCAATTAGATTGCACTGTGCCACATGCGCCAATTCCATGATCAAACAAGTGACTAAAAAGTGGCACGCTTGTGTAATAATTGTCCACGTACAAGTGGTACCCCTTTCCGAATAAGGGTGACACCAAGTCCCACACAATCTTACCAGCGCTCCCTATGTAGTCTGGGCAGTTCTCCGGCTCTACGAGACTATCTCTTCCCTCGTAAACCATAAAACTATATGTATAGCCTGTTGCCCTGTCACAGAGCTTATACATCTTGACCCCATATCTGGCACGCTTGCTGGGAAGATACTATTTGATAGACAAGCGGCCAGAAAACGTATTCAGGGATTCAACGCAGACAACTTGATCGGGAGTAAACAAGGCTGCAAACCGTTGGTTGAAGTGGTTTACGAGAGGCCAAATTTTGTAGAGCTGATCAAATACAGGGTCACCCCAAGGGTGACAGAGTTCATTATCATTGAAGTGCATGAACCGCAAGATCTGCTCGTATCGTGCCCTGGTCATGGAGGCAGAGAACACGGGCATATGGTGAATTGGTCAGTGGACCAATATCACTGCAACTCACTCTTTTTAGTTATGCCCATGAGGAGGGAAAGACCCAGGAAAGTCTTAAATTTGGAAACCGTAATAGGTTTCCAATCTCTGGCAAGGGTCAAATGGGGATCAGCGGCGATGAATTGACCAGCATACAAATTGCTTTGGTCCACAATAGATCTTTAGAGATCTTCCGTGAAAAACAGCGAATAAAAATCAAGTGATGTAAAATCAACTGTTTCCACCTGAATTCCGGGTTGGCCAGTAAATGAGGGAAGTACGGGCGCTGCAGAAGTGGCGGGATCCCAAATAGGATTGGCAAATGCAGTAGGAAGGGCACTATGGGTTTGATGGGCCTGTCTTTGTCTTCTTGGTGGCTGCGGGACACTAGTTGTGCTTGCCACCTCACCAGCTTAACCTGCACTTATGGGACTCGCCACGTCACCACGTGTTACTGCAGTGCTGGATGTACGACCGGGGTGTACTAAGCCGCTGGTGCTTGCCAGTTCACCAGAAGGATGAACAGCATTAGTACTGGCTCTCTGCTCCATACGGGAGCATAGCTCCCAACTGTCACTGATTTCGAGGGACTGTCCCTGATTTGGAGCAATGTCCGTCTTTCCCCCTCATTTTGGTCTGATCCATATAGTTGTATACAAAATGCACTTTTTATCTTTCAAAAAGTGTTTCCCAGTGCTAAACCTTTCATCCAATTTCTAAATTGCTGCATTTGTACATTTTAGAAGCTAATATAAAGGAATAGTAGTGGTAAAAAAAACCTTGTGGATTTAATTAACCTTTTTTTTGGTTAATTCTTCTTCAAGGGGGTGTGGTAGGGGGCGTTTCCTATGCCTACATACGTCTGTTAGTAGGTGTCCCTCATTCCCATCTCAAAATGTTGGAAGGTATGCGAGAGCCCTGCGGTTCTTGCACCTCAACAACAGCAGAAGAACGGGGTCGGGTACGCCTGACCTTGGCAGGGACCACTACTCCATCGTCAGAGCTATCTGTCATGGTGCCGCTGCTGTCTACAGGATTATATTCTGAGCCTGAATCTGACAGATGAGTGACTTCCTCTTCACTATCTGTCATGCTCAGAAATGTGTAGGCCTCTTCACTAGTGTACCTTCGATTTGACATTTTGGTCTCTAAATTTAGTGGTACAACTAGTGAGACTCACAGGAAAAAAGCTCCTGACTGTCAGCGACTGATTCAAACGCTACCAAAAAAACTGTTAGCGTTCGCAGAGTTAAGGCCTGACTCTGCGAACGCTGCAGTTATGTGTTTAGTGTTTTGTAAGTGACAGTAATCGGTTGATACTGCACTTAGGTGGGCTGGACGGAGGGGCTAACAGGTATCCGGGCTGATTCCGCTAACGCTGCATTTTTGGGAACCCTAAACTACTGGGGACGCTAGTATAGATCTGATCAGATCAGATATTGATCCTTTCAGATACTATACTATTAAGGGAGGTGTATGGTGCATGCGTGGGTGTTAGCGCTACTGGCGCTAATCTGACGCTGCCTGGGGTGATGCAGACCCTATCTGACACCCGCCGGGCGATCAGGGGGATAAACCTTTATTGGGTAATATAACTGCAATTGGTGACACAGTGACAGGGAGTGAAGGGGTTAACGGGGGGTGGCAAGTGTACCTGTGTGTACTGGTGTTAGTGTAGTGTTGTGCAACTCACGGTAAGACGTCTTCTCTCCTCTCACTGGAATCGAAAAGACTCCATGAGGAGAGATGACATCACTTCTTCCTGTCTTTGTTTACACTTACACACAGACAGGGGGAATGATTTCATTCGTTAGGACCAATCAGCAGGTCCAGGCCATAAATCATTGGCCTGGCCCTGAGGACTGATCGGTCCTCTAACGAATCCAACTGCTGCAGGCACGGGGGGGTGGGACGTACAGGTACGCCCATTTGCCCAGCCGCGCCATTCCGCCAATGTAAATCGGTTGGCAAGTGGTTAAAAATAGACTGATCAGTGTATAAATTATACTGGCAAGGAAGGGGTTAACACTACGGGGCGATCAAGTGGTTAACTGTGTTACCTGGGTGTGTTCTAACTGTGTGGGGACTGGGCTCACTGGGACAAGACAGAGGGGTTTATTTACTAAAGGCAAATCCACTTTGAACTACAAGTGCACTTGGAAGTGCAGTCACTGTAGATCTGAGGGGGTCATGCGAGAAAAATAAAAAACAGCATTTTTGCTTGCACATGATTGGATGATAAAATCTGCAGAGCTTCCCCTCATTTCAGAGCTTCACCTCGGGACTACAGCGATCTACAGCGACTTCACTTACACATGCACTTGTAGTGCAGAGTAGATTTGCCTTTAGTAAATCAACCCCAGAGATCGCTGTTGCTGATCACTAGGAACTGCAGAACTCCATGTTGTCGCCTGTAAGAATGGGGATCCGCCTTGTTTACAAGATCCCCGTTCTGCCTCTCTGTACTGCGGTCGCGAGTGGCCGGCGGACATCGAGTGCGCCGGACCAGCGCGCGCGCCCACACTATCACATGCACAGACCGAGGTACAGGTACGTCGGTTTGCTTAGCTGAGCCGCCTTTCCGCATTATATCTTCGGTTAACCACTTCCCCCCGGCCTATAGAAAAATGACGTCCGGGTGGTGGTTGTTATCCTGACTGGGCGTCATATGACGTCCACCAGGATAACAGCCGCTGCGTGCCCGTGGGGGAGCGCATCGCCGCGATCAGTGGTGCGGTGTATCAATCTGACACACACCGCTACACAGTTCTCGATAAAGAGCCTCCCACGGAGGCTCTTTACCACGTGATCAGCCGTGTCCAATCATGGCTGATCATGATGTAAACAAGAAGAGCCGTTGATCGGCTTTGCTCACTCGCGCTCTGACAGAGGCGAGTAGAGGAGAGCCGATCGGCTGCTCTCCTGACAGGGTGAGTCTGTGCTGATTGTTTATAAGCGCAGCCCTCCCGCGGATGCCCACACTGGACCAGCAGGGAAGCCGCCAGGACCACCAGGGAAGCCCCCAGCATGTGGATGGCCAGGTATGTACCCCATGGCCATCCACATATAAAAAAATTTGCCCAATACATGCCAATCAGTGCCCACAAATGGGCACTGACTGGCAACATTATGGATCAGTACAGACAAGTGATGCCCAGCAATACCACTCATCAGTGTCACCTCTCAGTGCCCATCCATGCCCATCTATCAGTGCCCATCAGTGCCACCCATAAGTACCCATCAGTCCCGCTTATGAGTGCCAATCAGTGACGCCTATTAGTGCCACCTCATCGGTGCCCGTCATTGCAGCCATATCAGTGCCCGTTATTGAAGAAGAAAACACTTATTTATAAAATTTAACAGAAACAAAGAAAAACTTTTTTTTTTTCAAAACTTTTGGTCTTTTTTTATTTGTTGCGCAAAAAAAATACCACCAAGAGAAAGCTCTATTTGTGGGAACAAAATGATAAAAAATTTACTTGGATATAGTGTTGCATTACTGCGCAATTGTCCTTCAAATTGCGACAGCGCTGAAAATTGGCTTGGGCAGGAAGGTGTATAAGTGCCCAGTATTGAAGTAGTTAATATTCGCTAATGTCTTCCTGCTTCTCCTCCCGGCCAATCAAGAAGCAGGTCCTGAGACCCAATTGGCCGGGCGTCTTAGGACCCCCTTCATGTTCGAGGAGAAGCAACGGCCTTGTCAAGCTGGAATGACGAGCAGCATCGACCTCTTCAGGTAAAGCCACTGATCACCTCTGTCCGTCTCCCTGGAGGGGGGGCAACGACTGATCGCCTCTGTCCATCTCCCTGGATGGGGGGGGGGCAACGACTGATCGCCTCTGTCCATCTCCCTGGAGGGGGGGGGCGACGACTGATTGCCTCTGTCCATCTCCCTGGAAGGGGGGGGGGGGGGGCGACGACTGATCGCCTCTGTCCATCTCCCTGGAGGGGGGGGGGTGATGACTGATCGCCTCTGTCCATCTCCCTAGAAGGGGGGGGGCGACGACTGATCGCCTCTGTCCATCTCCCTGGAGGGGGGGGGGTGATGACTGATTGCTGCTGTCCATCTCCCTGGGGGGGGGGGGGCGATGACTGATCACCTCTGTCCATCTCCCTGGTGGGGGGGGGGCGACGACTGATCGCCTCTGTCCATCTCCCTGGAGGGGGGGGCGATGACTGATCGCTGCTGTCCATCTCCCTGGGGGGGGGCGATGACTGATCGCTGCTGTCCATCTCCCGGGGGGGGGGGGGCGATGACTGATCGCATCTGTCCATCTCCCTGGAGGGGGGGGGGCGATGACTGATCGCTGCTGTCCATCTCCCTGGGGGGGGGGGGGGCGATGACTGATCGCATCTGTCCATCTCCCTGGGGGGGGGGGGCGACGACTGATTACCTCTGTCCATCTCCCTGGAGGGGGGGGGCGATGACTGATCGCTGCTGTCCATCTCCCTGGGGGGGGCGATGACTGATCGCATCTGTCCATCTCCCTGGGGGGGGCGACGACTGATTACCTCTGTCCATCTCCCTGGAGGGGCGATGACTGATCGCCTCTGTCCATCTCCCTGGAGGGGGCGACGACTGATCACCTCTGTCCATCTCCCTGGATGGGGGGGGGGCAACGACTGATCGCCTCTGTCCATCTCCCTGGAGGGGGGGGGCGACGACTGATTGCCTCTGTCCATCTCCCTGGAAGGGGGGGGGGGGGGGCGACGACTGATCGCCTCTGTCCATCTCCCTGGAGGGGGGGGGGTGATGACTGATCGCCTCTGTCCATCTCCCTAGAAGGGGGGGGGCGACGACTGATCGCCTCTGTCCATCTCCCTGGAGGGGGGGGGGTGATGACTGATTGCTGCTGTCCATCTCCCTGGGGGGGGGGGGCGATGACTGATCACCTCTGTCCATCTCCCTGGTGGGGGGGGGGCGACGACTGATCGCCTCTGTCCATCTCCCTGGAGGGGGGGGCGATGACTGATCGCTGCTGTCCATCTCCCTGGGGGGGGGCGATGACTGATCGCTGCTGTCCATCTCCCGGGGGGGGGGGGCGATGACTGATCGCATCTGTCCATCTCCCTGGAGGGGGGGGGGCGATGACTGATCGCTGCTGTCCATCTCCCTGGGGGGGGGGGGGGCGATGACTGATCGCATCTGTCCATCTCCCTGGGGGGGGGGGGCGACGACTGATTACCTCTGTCCATCTCCCTGGAGGGGGGGGGCGATGACTGATCGCTGCTGTCCATCTCCCTGGGGGGGGCGATGACTGATCGCATCTGTCCATCTCCCTGGGGGGGGCGACGACTGATTACCTCTGTCCATCTCCCTGGAGGGGCGATGACTGATCGCCTCTGTCCATCTCCCTGGAGGGGGCGACGACTGATCACCTCTGTCCATCTCCCTGGAGGGGGGGGCGATGACTGATCACCTCTGTCCATCTCCCTGGAGGCGGGGGGGGGGCGACGACTGATCACCTCTGTCCATCTCCCTGGAGGGGGGGGGGCGATGACTGATCACCTCTGTCCATCTCCCTGGAGGCGGGGGGGGGGCGACGACTGATCACCTCTGTCCATCTCCCTGGAGGCAGGGGGGGGGGCGACGACTGATCACCTCTGTCCATCTCCCTGGAGGGGGGGGGGGCGACGACTGATCACCTCTGTCCATCTCCCTGGAGGCAGGGGGGGGGGCGACGACTGATCACCTCTGTCCATCTCCCTGGAGGGGGGGGCGACGACTGATCACCTCTGTCCATCTCCTTGGAGGGGGGGGCGACGACTGATCACCGCTGTCCATCTCCCTGGGGGGGGACTGATCACCGCTGTCCATCTCCCTGGGGGGGGAGGCACTGATCATCGCTGTCCATCTCCCTGGGGGGGGACTGATCACCGCTGTCCATCTCCCTGGGGGGGACTGATCACCGCTGTCCATCTCCCTGGGGGGGGACTGATCAACGCTGTCCATCTCCCTGGGGGGGGGACTGATCACCGCTGTCCATCTCCCTGGGGGGGGACTGATCACCGCTGTCCATCTCCCTGGGGGGGGAGGCACTGATCATCGCTGTCCATCTCCCTGGGGGGGGACTGATCACCGCTGTCCATCTCCCTGGGGGGGACTGATCACCGCTGTCCATCTCCCTGGGGGGGGAGGCACTGATCATCGCTGCCATCCGTCACTTTTTTTTTTTTTCGATTAATCCAGAATGCTGAATGAAAAAAAGAACTGAGGAGCTCGCTGTACAAAATAAGCGATGTTAGCACAGAGATCACACCGCTGAGCTATTGCGTTCTGACAGTGGGACTGTACACAGCAGTCAGCACTCTCAGCCATTGGCTGCCAGCGCTGATCAGATGCCGGTATTCCAGTATGCCCATCCGACAGAGGATGGCCATTGGACCCGGCTTCTGTCAGACAGGCAGGTGTACACAAGGGCTAGTTTCTGTTGAACCACTCGGCTGTGTGTACCAGGCTTTAGGGTTAAAACTCCAAAGACATGCTGGTAGGTTAATTGGATCCTGTCTAAATTGTCTCTAGTATATGAATGTGAGTTAGGGACCTTAGATTGTAAGCTCCTTGAGGGTAGGGACTGATGTGAATGTACAATGTATATGTAAAGCACTGCGTAAATTGACGGCGCTATATAAGTGCCTTAAATAAATAAATAAATAATAAAACAGGTGGTGAAGAGGTGACATAATCGCCTCCTCACCACCTGTCAAACGTCCTCTGAAAAGTGATCCACCATGGATCGCTCTTCAGAGGGTAGCCGCACATAAGAAGGAGCCCCAACATGTGATTGGATTTAGAGAGGTAAGATTGTGTGGTGACACACTGTACAAGTCTTAGTAAATCCCCCCACTGTGTAGCCTTGCTGTGCTCATGTTCAGTATAGGAGAAGAGGTGCAGCATGTGTTGTTATGACAGCAGATGTGTATAGTAAAGCGTGCCTATATCCAGTATCCATGTAGCTGGGATCTCCTCCCTGCCCTCCATGGACTGCGGCTCCTGTCACAACTTGCATGCAGGCGTGCTGTCAGCGCTCTCCTCCAATCACAGCGCTGGTCCTCGCTGCTCGGCCAGCTAGTGGCAGCATCCGTGATTTTTTTTTTTTTTTGTCCTCCGACAACAAGTAGCTCATCCCAGCATCGCCTTTAAGGCTGGGCCACACCTCCCAGATTGGTGCAGAGACGGTGTATCGGGTGTGGGAATTCCATCACCTTCCTCCCCTGCCCATCGCCGGCCCAGCAGGATGGTGTCCTGGATCATCTCCAGACTGGTGGTGTGAGTATGGCACAGGGGGCATGCTGTATGTCAGTGCAGGTGATCGGTGTGTGTGTGACAGGTCATCCTGGGCCCCTCCATCCCAAGGTACATGGAGGATGGAGAGGACATGGAGGGGCCCAGGATGACATGTCACACGTCAGATGCTGGACACCAGGATGTAAACAAATAGATCGGGCCTTCTTCTTATGGAATCGTGCCACTAGGGCAAGGCTGGCACATCCAGGGACACAGGTGAAGCTCTGCACTGTACACATGCCTGGATTTAGGGGACATAATGGTGGTGATGATGATGCTGAATGATCATGTCATACCTGATAATAAAGAGAATTGAATTACTTCTACCTAATTAATTAGAGGATCCTATGTTTTCAATAATTAGTGATCCAGTAAACCATTTGTCTGACCTTCCTGACAATGCTGCGCCCCTGTCTATGTCGGTGTTTCGTCACATATGGCGACCCATCACATTTGGCTACCCGATGGACTGCTCATGCGCGACGCCGCCATATGCGTTCCGACACTCTGGCGATCTGCACTTGCGCAGAATTTTGTGGCCACACCCCTGAGTGCAGGTTCAAGCCCCACCATCCAAGTGGAGTTAGATTATAATTAGGCAGAGCGAAGCGAGGCCATGCCTGAAGCGTGGCGAGGGGGCCCTGTGGCAAAGTGGTGTTTTACAACAGCGTTGGAATGCATATAGCGGCGTCACACATGCGCACTCCAGCGCATAGCAAAATGTGATGGGTAGCCAAATGTGACGAAACACCAGATCATAACCAGGGACAGGAGGCCATCACACTAGATCTGATGTGTTTACTGTTGCCAGGATGATTTTTTGATTAGTTGCCATGGGTTACCCAATTTAGTCCATGATTATTTCCCTTTGCTCTGCTCTCTATGGGACTGACTTTTATCATCGGCGAAAGGAAAATGAGATTGGAATTGTTGCCAATAGAAACCTATAATCATATGGGAGAGTTGAGGGAGAATCCTGTTTGGTTTTTATGGGTCGTCTTATTTTGTTTATTTGATGTTTTAAAGGGTAAGTCCACCCTAACATTAAAGGGGTTATAAAGGTTCGTGTTTTTTCACCTTAATGCATCCTTTGCATTAAGGTAAAAAAACACCTGTCAGTGACCGGCCCCCCAGCCCCCCATTTTACTTATCTGAACCCTCGAACTTGACCCACGGGGACACGCTGTCTCTCTGTCCGGGGTTCTCGGCTCTTGATTGGATAGATTGATAGCAGCGCAGCCATTGACTCCTGCTGCTGTCAATCAAATCCAAATGATGCGGGCACCGGGGGCGGGGCCAAGCCCTGCATTCGACCTGTATGGACGCCGAATGCTGGACTCGCAAGGTAACCCCCCGGGAGAGCGCTTCTCCCAGGGGCGTTATCTGATGTGGGGAGGAGCCGCGAGAGCCGCGAGAGCCGCCGAGGGACCCCAGAAGTCGAGGATCGGGGGCACTCTGTGCAAAAACGAGTTTCACAGTGGAGGTAAGTGTGATATGTTTGTTATTAAAAAAAACAAAAAAAAAAACGAACCTTTAGTGTCACTTTAAAATCCCTGCATCTACAGACATCCACGATTTAACACTAACCTAATGCTGGCCATACACTGTAGGAAAAATCGGACAAAATTCGGTCATTTAGACAGTTCGTTTTTCAGCCAGTTAATGGGCACAAGATCGATAATCGTTGGGACGTTTTTGAGCCAAAAAAAAAATGATGGATGAGTTTGGAAATTTTCTGCCGAACGAATGATGAATTGAAAGATTAAAGCGGGATTCCGGTCAGCTAAAATATGTTTTTAAAGTCTATAAACACTGTAGCTGCTGACTTTAAATAAGTACTTACCTGTCCTGGGTGCCCGTGATGTCGGCCACCCGAGGCCGACCCGTCCCTCGGCTCTCGGGTCCCGACACCATCATCCTAGGAAAGGGAAACAGGCGGTGGAGCCTTGCGGCTTCACTGCCAGTTTCCTACTGCGCACGTGCGAGCGGCGCGGGGCTCTGTGAATGGCCCAGTGGTGTTCTGGGAACACACACAGTTCCCAGAAGACAACGGGGCCGCTCAGCTAGGAGCAGAACACGCCGCGGAATAGGAACAGGCAGATTAGGAAGACTGCCTAGCAACAAGGGTTCAGGTAAGTTTCAAATTTTTTTTTTTTTTTTCAAATTTTTTTTTTTTAATTTTTTTTGGATTTTTGGTGCAATTTTTTTTTTCAGGGTGGCCCTCCACTTTAATGTGTTTCCCGTCCGAACTGTCTGCACTAGGTATATGTAAAAAAACGAACAAAAAATGCATTCATTTATGTCCACTGAACGATTTATCGGTCATTACATGATGACACTATCGTTTGCGCTCATGGCCGAATGTTTGTTTTTCAAAAATGGGTTCGGCCGATTTTTCGTATCGTGTATGGCCAGCATAACCCTGTAAAGAAGAAATCAGTATACAGTACATACCTTTTTTGAAGCTGATCTGACCCGACTCCCACGCTGAGCTGTCAGCTGAGGAGGTGGGTGCAATGGACACATCCAACAACGCAAACCCCTATAATAAATCTATGGGTGATGTCACTCCCCATTCATTTCACAGCCGTTGTCGGCCGTGTCCTCTGTAGAGCTTCCGCTGCTGGAGATCCGGTCGGATCGGCTTCAGAAAAGCCATATGTATAGCGGTTACTTCTTTACAGGGCTAGATAGGTTAGTGTTAGATCGTGGATGTCTGTGGATGTAGAGATTTAGTGTTAGGGTGGACTTACACTTTAATTAAAGTGGAACTAAACTCGCAGATCTGTTTCCTAAAACAGTGACATTCAAGGCATGCCAACAAAAACTGTCATGGTTACCAATGTGCTTATGTCTGCTCCCAACCGAACTGTCAAACCATCAAATAGCTGCTGTCAAAACTGATCACATGTGCAGCATCTTGACAACCGAAGATCAAACTGAGGCTGAGATGGCAGCTTCCTTAGCTGTAAAATGATAAGGGGGTTTGGTTGCAGTTTAACCACTTCAATACAGGGCACTTAGACACCTTCCTGTCCAGACCAATTTTCAGATTTCAGCGCTGTCGCAGTTTGAATGACAATTGCGTGGTCATGCTACACTGTACCCAAACTAAATTTTTATCATTTTGTTCCCACAAATAGAGCTTTCTTTTGGAGGTATTTGATCACCTCTGGGGTTTTTATTTTTTGCGAAACAAATAAAAAAAGACCGAAAATTTTGAAAAAAATAAAAGTTTTGCTTTTGTTTCTGTTTACAAATTTTGTAAATAAGTACATTTTCTCTTTCACTGATGGGCACTGATAAGGCGGCAGCGATGAGGTGGCACCAATGAGCGGGCACTGACGATGGGCACTGATATGCGGCACTGATGGGCACTGGTATGCAGCAGTGATTAGTGGCACTGATATGCAGCGCTGATGGGCATTGATAAGCGGCACTGATGGGCACTCATGGGTGGCACTGATGGGCACTGAAAGGCTGCAAAGATGGGTTCTTATGGGTGGCACTGATGGGCACTGATACGCGGCACTGACAGGCATCCCTGGTGGCACTGGCAGTGGTAGGCATTGGAGTGGGCACTGATTGGCAGCTGCCTGGGCATTGATTGGCAGCTGCCTTTGCACTGATTAGTATTTCCCTGGGGGTCTAGGGGGCATACCTGGTGGTCCAGTGTGGCTGGTTTCCCTGGTGGTCCTGGGCGGCTTCCCTGGTGGTCCTGGGTGGGATCCTAGGGGGGGCTGTGCTGATAAACAATCAGCACAGACCCCCCCTGTCAGGAGAGCAGCCGATCGGCTCTCCTCTACTCGCGTCTGTCAGACGCAAGTGAGGAAAAGCCGATCACCGGCTCTTCCTATTTACTTCATGATCAGCCGTGATTGGACACGGCTGATCATGTGGTAAAGAGTCTCCGTCAGAGACTCTTTATCTAGATCGGTGCTACGGGGTGTCGGACTGATACCCCGCAACATCGATCGCCGCGATGCGCGCCCCCGGGGGTGCGCAACGGCTCAATATCCTGAGGACGTCATATGAAATTGAAACCACTTTGCTGCCGTCATTCTGCTATATGGCGGGCGGCGAGTGGTTAATCAGTTTCTATGGGGTTAATTAAAACTGGCCATACATTATACAATTTTCTTATTCAATTTCCTTTAGATTTACCTTCAACTATGTAGTGCAAGGGCCTGAAAAAAAAGAAAATAATGCACATAGAAACTGTTAAGCTGCCAACACTTCACTAGTCATATAGTGCAAAAAAACGTATAAACCAATAATGTGGCGCTCCAAAAGTGAACAAAATAAAAAGCATAAATAGATATGAACCTGGAAAATCCAAGGTATATAGTGAGTAAACAATGTATACGCAAGGGCCTGCTTGATTGCATACAAATTGAAAGTGTTTAGGTTTGACCGCATATTATTTGGTTTTGGTAAATCCAAAGGAAAACTGTACAAGAAAATTGTATAATGTATGGCCAGTCTTAAGCTGGCCATACACCTATAGATTATCTGCAGATTTTCTATGGTTAGATGGAAAAAGTGCAACAGATTTCTCCATGTTCGCTAAACTGTGTGGATGGAGGAATCTTCCACTTTTTCCATCTAACCATAGAAAATCTGCAGATAATCTATAGGTGTATGGCCAGCCTTACTAAAACTGGAGGAATCAGAATCTGGTGCAGCTGTGCATGGTAGCCAATCAGCTTCTAACTTCAGCTTGTTCAATTAAGCTTTGACAATGAGCTCCCTGTTCACATCGGCACAATTTGACATGCGATTTGACCCAAGCCTATTGCCAGTAACAGGAGTGTCCCATTCGGTGCGACGCCAACTTTGCGTCGCAGCACCGATTTCCAAAAGTAGTTCCTGCACTACTTTTGGCGACTTCAGGGGTGATTTCAATAGACATCTATGCATGAACCCGCACAGATGTCTTTCAAGTCGCCCCTGAAGTGGGACTGAAATGCGGCTTTGAAATCGTGCGAGTTCAGATAAGCTTGCAAGATTTCAAAGCCATGTTCAGTGTGAATGAGGACTCAAACCTGGAAGCTGATTGGTTAAGTCGCAGAGCTGCACCAGATTTTGCACCTTCCAGTTTTAGTAAATCACCCCCTATGTCTTTTCAGCCATCTCCCCTTTCTATAGAGTGATGCCATACACCATTTGATGGTTCCTTGATTTTATTTATTGAATAGCTATCTTTTTAACATTAGGTAACATTTAAAGTGGAACTTTACCCATAACAACTTGATAAAAAATAATGTTCTTTAGCAAGGAACATACATTCCACAATAATAATTATGCTACCAAAATGAGTGTGTGCTGTAAATCACCTCCAGAATTGCTCCAGTTTCTTCTTGCTGAAGGATGCCATTTTCCTGAAGCCCAGAGCCCCTGAGCAGCAGTAAGTCATAAAGTGTAACTAAACCTATCGATCTAACAGTTTCAGAAAACAGTTACATTCCTGAAATGCCAGGATTGCTAACTGTTCCATTTGATTGTGTTCTCAACCAAACTGTCAAACCATCAAATAGCTGGTGTTATAACTGATCACATGTACAGCATTATAGCAGATCAAACAGAAGCAGCTTCCTTGGCCATAAAGCATACGAGGGTTTAATTCCACTGCTGTCAGCAGATCTGCCTCTACAAACTCAGCAGTGCCTAAAAATGCCTAAAAACAGAGTGCAATTCATTGGAGGTCCATCGCAAAAACACCCCTTACATCAGTGGTCAATAGAAAGAATAACTCGTGCAGTGGTGGTCAGAATGCCACAAACGTGATTGGTGTCATGCTACTGGCTTTGCCAAGTGGTGTTGGTCTTGGAACTATGCAGGCACCATCAAATGAAAGGTTAATATTTCACAGCTCCAGGAACCCCTAGCAACCTCTGGAGGAACCACTGAACCCTGGTTGAAAATGGCTGATTTAAAGTGATGCTATCACAAACGTAACTACTTGCCGACCAGCCGCCGTCATAATACTGCAGCAGGTTGGCTCCCCTGCGCGAATCGCCATAGCTGTACGGCGCCCGTCTTTAAGGGGTATAGGGGGAATACATATTTGCCTAAACTGATGAAGAAATTTGTTTTTTACATTTTTTTTTTTGGATATTTATTATAGCAAAAAGTAAAAGATATTGTTTTTTTTTTTTAAATTGTTGGTCTTCTTTGGTTTATAGCACAAAAAATAAAAACGCGGAGGTGATCAAATACCACCAAAAGAAAGCTCTGTTTGTGGGAAAAAAAGGACGTCAATTTTGTTTGGGTACAGCTGTGCAATTGTCAGTTAAAGCGACGCAGTGCAGTATCGCAAGAAATTGCCTGGTCGTTACGGGGGTAAATCTTCTGGTCCTTAAGTGGTTAAAGTGGTTGTAAACCTCAGACATGAAAGCATATCCCTCTATAGTGTGTACTTTTCTCAATTAAGAAGCACTAAGTGTAATTTGTGTGTGCTGCTTTGTTCCTCTGCTATCAGCATGAATCACTTCTGACAAGTTACACTGACACCAAGAGTAAAAAGGTGACAGGGGAGGGAGCTCTAGTCTCAGCTCTGTTCCTGTGTGCTGTGTGTAGAGAGGGGGGGTTTGGGTGTCTCTTCCATCCAATCAGCTGTCAGAACTCTTTGTTAAAATAAACAAATTTCTAGTTATTGATGGGAGAATCGTGCAAGAAATATAATTAAAAATGAAATTGAGCTGTGACCTGGAAAGAAGAGAAGATTTACAGCCACAAAAATTCTTTTCTGTACCAACATCAGGGTGAAATTGAAGGCTTGATTGGTCAAATTTTGAAACCAATGGTGGCACATCGGATCACTGAATGCACATAAATTCTAAAATTTTCGAAGGAAAATTTGTTTGGCATTTGACCCATGTATGGCCTGCGGAACTTTCAGCTTTGCCAAAAAAAAATTATCCGGAAGCTGTCTGGTTTCTATGCAGAGCTGCACCAGATTTTGCACTCTGCATGTTTTAGTAAATCACCGCTTTGTGTCTACACCCAGGCCCCTTTCACACGGGTGGTCCGATAAGATCCAACTGTCAGTTTTCCTGGTGGATTTGAATTGAAGCTCCATGCTAATCTGTGGGCAGGTAGATGTAAACATGCATTTACATTTGATTACCTCCAAGCCCATCTAGGTTCGAAAATATTGGAAAAAGGTTTGCAACCTTTTCCATTTTTTCCAATGTAATTCACATTGGTTTACTGATCCATACACCCATGCAAAGGGCCCTCATTACCATGTGGGATGCACGGGTGTTCCATAAAGCCACGTGCGGGCAGCCTTTTAAAATCAATGACAGTGGCACGGATCTTCAAGTGCATCCCAGAATGTACATCAATGCGGGACTAATGCATAGATCAGGACACAGACAGATTGCATTCTGATCCATACACGGGCCCCAAAACAGATATACATGCAGAAATGCATTTGGAGACCCGTGCAACTGTGTTTTCTGTACTACTAAAAATGTTCTTACTAATCCGCCTCAAAAATAGCTCATGTAGCTTTTGGAGTGGTAGTCTTTGAACTACGGGTGCCTGAACACTCCTATATGAACGGCTTCTATTTAATTATATGGCATTTTGTTTCCTGAATGTTTTGGAGCTTTGGGCTTCAAGGTGTACAATGCTCAGGTGTGAATGGTGCCTTGGAGTGTCCACATAGGGGTATTTAATTGCATATTCAGGTATTTGCCTGGAGTTCAGGTAAGAATCACACAAACCACACCAATAGCACTGGAAGCTTGCATGTGACTTTTCAGATGTTTCTGGATTGGTAGAAGATTTGGAAGGATACAGAAGGATGCATTTTTTTCGAATGCACTGAAAATTTGGGGCATGCATAATTAAGATGGCCATACAGTAAAACGTTGGACTGTGAGCATAGTTTGTTCCAGAAACATGCTTGTAATCCAAAGCACTTGTATATCAAAGCGATTTTCCCCATAAGAAATAATGGAAACTCAAATGATTCGTTCCACAACCATTTATTCATAAGTCCTTCAGTTTATAGTCCATATAAAAAGATTATAGCAATGTGATAGGTTGTGTAACCATAAAATGTCCATCAACAAATGGAAGCCTCCACAAGTGGATTAGAAGCAAAATCCAGCAGGAGCTCCAGAGTATAAAAGAGAAGAGAGGCGCCTCTAAGTGTAGCAATATGGTTACATTTAATGAAGGTGCAACATTTAGCAACTCACCAGATTAACCACTTGCTTACAGGGCACTTAAACCCCCCTCCTATCCAGACCAATTTTCAGCTTTCAGCGCTGACGCAATTTGAATGACAATTGCACGGTCATACAACACTGTACTCAAATGAAATTTTTATCATTTTTTCCCCACAAATAGAGCTTTCTTTTGGTGGTATTTGATCACCTCTGCGGTTTTTATTTTTTGTTAAAAAAATTTAAAAAGACCGAATTTAAAAAAAAAAATTTTTTTTTTTTTTTATATTTTGTTATAAAATTTTTAAAAAGGGTAATTTTTCTCCTTCATTGATGTACGCTGATGAGGCGGCACCAATGGGCACTGATAGGTGGCAGTGATGGGCACTGATTGGTGGCAATAATGGGCACTGATCTTGTACACTGCTAGGTGGCACTGGTGGGCACTGTGATGTGGCAATGTCAGGTGGCACTGGCAAGGGGTACTTGTGGCACAATTGAGGCATTATTGCCTCCTCCTCTTCGGGACCGATGTCCCTTGCTGGTGAGCCGGTGATCGTTTTTTTTTTCTCCTCGCACTGTCAGCGCGAGGAGAAAAAAAAAAAGATCACAGAGCTTTTGTTTTGATCATGTAATCAGCTGTCATTGGCTGACAGCTGATCACATGGTAAGGGGCTGGGACCGGCCCCTTATTTGGATCGGTGATCACCCGAGTCTCAGTGACTCGGTGATCACAGCGCGCTCCACGCGCGCCCTACAGAGCATGTGCACAGAATATGCATATGACGGCCTCCCAGGAATTCAGGTCCGCGCTGTAGCCGTCATTCGGCTATAGCGCGGATGTCAGGTGGTTAAAAGACGCACATCTAAGTATGCAGGCATCCAGGGTAAAGCTGTCCACATAGACCGTACCGTAGACCCGCACTGCTGTCAGTCTGCAATTGTCACCAGGAAGAATACCCTGTAGTAGAGTGATCTGAAAGCGAGGCTTGAAGCCCTCGTGGAGAGCAGCGTGGAAGGGACGACGTCAATGGCGGTGAGGAGGATGGTCTATGTCAGGGGTCTCCAAACTACGGACCTCCAGTTGTTATGGAACTACAATTCCCATCATGCCTAGTCATGTCTCTGAATGTCAGAGTTTTACAATGCCTCATGGGACGTGTAGTTCTGCAACAACTGGAGGGCCGTAGTTTGGAGATCCTTGGTCTATGTGGACAGCTTTACCCCGGATGCCTGCATACTTAGATGTGTCTGTTTTAATCATCAACCATGTGAGTTTGTAAATGTTGTACCTTCATTAAAGGTAACCATATTGCTACACTTAGAGGCGCCTCTTCTCTTTTAGACCCCTTTCACACTGAGGTGCTTTACAGGCGCTATAGCGCTAAACTAAGTGCCTCTCCTGTCACTCCAATGTGAAAGCCCGAGTGCTTTCACACTGGAGCGACGCTCTGGCAGGACGTCAAAAAAAGTCCTGCAAGCAGCATCTTTGAGGTTCTTTAGGAGTGGTGCATACACCGCTCCTAAAGCGCCCCTGCCCATTGAAATTTTAACCCTTTTTCGGCCGCTACCAGGGGTTAAAAGTGCCCCGCCAGCGGCTGAAAAGCGCAGCTAAAAGGACAGTAAAGCGTCGCTAAAAATAGCCGCGCTTTTCACCGACGCCTGGGCGATGCGAGTGTGAAAGTCCCCTTGTACTCAGTTGTAACGTGGCGCTACTTGTTACTTAAAACAATGTTGCTTGTCTTGCAAAACGCTCTCCAAGTTACTCTCAAACAAACTGTATATATTACTGTATTTATTTAACCGTATATATAACTGTATATTACTGTATATATTTAACTGTATATATATATATATATATATATATATAACTGTATATTACTGTATATATTTTTTCTAGTTTCCAGTTACTGATTTTTCCTGAAGTAGACCCAAATTGTGAGGTATTCCTGTATCACGGACATAAGTCACTTCCAAATCCTGTCAGCCTTTGACCATGGCATTCAAAAATTCATGTACAATGTACCTTAACAATATGGTGGATGGTACATGTTCAAGGATGAAATAGTGAAAATAATGCTGTGTAGTATGCACAGACTCGTATTATATCTGTCCTGGATTAATGACCTGCTTTGCCTTAGTAAATAGAATTTGCTGAGTTGAACACAGCCCATTTTACATTTGTTTGATTTGTCAATACAAGCTGTCCAGAAAAATCAACCGTTCTTCCAAATTTAAAATAAGGACCAGGACAGATTTGTCTAGTAAATACCTCAAGATTGACGTATCAGGAATACATTATACAGTAGGAGAATATTAGATACTGATTTTTTTAATATCTTTTAATTTAATAATATTGTTTTATCTTTATGCACTCCTGAATTTCAATTTTTATTGTTTTTCCTGCGATGGTAAATGCTCTTCATCCAGTTTTACTTGCACTGTATGTATTACACATACAGTATAAAGGAGTTAATCTGACGTGTTAAAGGCGTTTGTCTAGTCAGCAGAAATATTTGCTCTATCCGGGTAGCTAATCTATTTATTTTTTCAGTGACAGAAGAACGATTAAGGCTGACACCTCCTTATCTAAAACACATGCTATTTAACCACTCAAAGACTGGAAGGATTTTCCCACTTCCGGGTCATTTTTTTGCGATACGGCACTGCGTCGCTTTAACTGACAATTGCGCAGTCGTGCAGCGTTCTAACCAAACAAAATGTATGCCCTTTTTTCCTACAGAGATTTCTTTTGGTGGTATTTGATCACCTCTGCGATTTTAATTTTTTGCGCTATAAACAAAAAACGAGCGACAATTTTGAAAAAAAATAAAAAACAATATTTTTTACTTTTTGCTAGAATAAATATAAAGAAAAGTTAAAAAAAAACAATTTCTTCATCAGTTTAGGCCAATATGTATTGTTCAACATATTTTTGGTAAAAAAAAAACCGCAATAAGCGCATATTGATTGGTTTGCGCAAAAGTTATGTTGTCCACAAACTATGGGTTAGATTTATGGCATTTTTATTATTATTATTCTTTTTTTTACTAGTAATGGTGGTGATCTGCGATTTTTAGTGGGACTGTGACATTGTGGCAGACAAATCTGACCCTAAGTGACACTTTTTGGGGACAGGTGACACCAATACAGTGATCAGTGCTAAAAAAAATGCACTGATCCCTGTATAAATGACACTGACAGGGAAGAGGTGGCGATCAAGGGGTTAAGTGTGTCCTAGGGAGGCGCTTTCTAACTGGGGGTGGGGGGGTGTTAAGCCCCTTTCACACGGGCGGCTGTTCTGCCGCTGTCAAAGCATGTTTTGTTATTTTGAAATTCAGAGAATCCTGGCACATCGTTCACTTTCAGTTGTACATTGCGATTAGCTGCGTTTACATGCGGCTGCGTTGGAACATTCTTGTCATTTCTGATGTGCTTCCTGTGTTTCTTTCCTTGTTGCCGCTGCTATCTGCAGGTGAAATAGTATACTGTGATTACTCGCAGTTATGTGCAGATAGCTGCAATAAATCGATCCTGGACGCAGTCAGATTTATTTTTTCTAATTGCACAAAACCCCATGTAATGAAACCATTGCTAAATGCGGTGTGTGAATGGGGCCATAGGAAAGCATTGTGTGAGTTTAGCTGTGGTAGATAACCTGATCTATCTGCAGCTAAAAGCTGAATTCTATCCACCCGTGTGAAAGGGGCCTCCCCACTGGAGGAAAACAGAGATCATGTTTCAGCTTAGCTGAAAAAGAAGATCTTTCTTTTCCTCACTGACAGATCAGTGGTGTGCCTTGATTATATAGGCACACTGCTGCTCCGTGTCTCCTGTGAATGATCAGCAGGTCATGGCGGCCATCGTGGCCGCTGGACCCGCTGATTGCCTCCTGCTGTGTCCAATCACAGCGGGAGCGGTGCTCTGGCAGGGCCCGCGTGCCCCCTACACCGCGTGCACAAAATCACGTACTGGTACGTTTACGCAGCCGGGCCACCCTGCTGTAGTATATTTACAATGGGCAGTCCAGAAGCGGTTAAAGTGGACCTGAATTTAAAAAGTGAATATGTGCCATTTTATAAGGAACTTCTAGAAAGGTTAATTGTGCCTAAGCAGTATCCTGCAAGATTTATCTTTTGTCCTAAATTCCTCCTAAAAATTAGCAGTGCACTTCTGTCCCCACAGCTTCATAGTCATATATGTGTTGTATGAGAGGCACTGCTGCCTGGAACTGCTAGTCTCATGGGGTTTGGTGACGTCACTACTGTGCTGCTCATTGTTCTCCTTGCTTGAGTGCAATCTGTACCTGAGGACCTGCACTATGCAACTCCCTGCTTCTACTTTATTTATTTTGTGGCTTTGTGCATTGTATACCACTCCATTAGAGTGCTACCTCTTAAATATTCCCCTACTAAGTATCGGATCTGTAGTCATCAGGGGGCAGATCTGACATGAGGAAACAAAGCCTTGCTCTATTGAGATGACCGTTACCCATAGACACAGTGCAGGCATTAAAAGTCAGTAAAATGGAATAGCTCCCGTAAGCTCAAGTCAATGCTGGTAACTATTCATTTGCCCTCTGGCTTCCCTTTTTTGACACAACTTCCACCGTTCAGGTCTTCTTTAACCGGTTGCCGACTAGTGCACGGCAATATACATCGGCACAATGGCACAGCTGCGCAAATGGGCATACAGGTACGTCCCCTTTTAAGAAGCGGCATTGTGGGTGTGCACGCGCCCGCCGTGTGCTCCGTGCCCGCGGGACCCGCGGACTCGATGTCCGCCGGTGTCCCGCAATCGTGTCATGGAGCGGCAGAATGGGGAGATGCCTAAGTAAACAAGGCATTTCCCTGTTCTGCCTAGTGACAAGACAGAGATCTACTGCTCCCTGTCATCGGGAGCAGTGATCGCTGTCATGTCCTAGGTAGCCCATCCCCCCCACAGTTAGAATCACTCCCTAGGACACACTTAACCCTTTGATTGCCCCCTAGTGGTTAACCCCTTTCTTGCCAGTGTCATTGATACAGTAATCAGTGCATTTTTATAGCACTGATCGCTGTATAAATGGTCACGCTGTATACAATGGTCCCAAAATAGTGTCAAAAGTGTCCGATGTGTCCGCCATAATGTTGCAGCCACGATAAAAATCTCAGATCGCCGCCATTACTAATAAAAAAATAATAATAATTAAAATGCCATAAATCTAGCCCCTATTTTGTAGACGCTATAACTTTTGCGCAAACCTATCAATATACGCTTATTTTTTTTAAATTTTTTTAAATATGTAGAAGAATACATATCGGCCTAAACTGAGGAAAAAATTTGTTTTTTTATATATTTTTTGGGGATATTTATTATAGCATCAAGTAAAAAATATAGCTTTTTTTTCAAAATTTCGCTCTTTTTTTGTTTATAGTGCAAAAAATAAAAACCACAGAGGTGATCAAATACCACCAAAAGAAAGCTGTATTTGTGGGGGAAAAAGGACGTCAAATTTGTTTCGGTGCGACGCCGCACGACCACGCAATTGTCAGTTAAAGCGGCGCAGTGCCGTATCGCAAAAAGTGCTCTGGCCAGGAAGGGGGTAAATTCTTCCGGGGTTGAAGTTGTTAAAGCTGACCTCTCTCCTATATAAAACAGTGCAAAGCACAGACTGACTGAATCGTCACATGCAGTTCAGTATTAGGCCCAGTGTTGCCAACCGTCAGTATTGTTCTCCTGCCTGTAAATGCCAGTGACAGAAAAAAGTTACCAGTTAAAAATATGGCTGTGACCCTCGGTGAGCCGACCGAGACCATATGCGTTCCTGCTACAGTGCGTTCGGGCGGCATGTGTGATGTCATGGTGCAAGGGAGCCGGGTGGAGCGGCCTCATGTGCGGGTCTGCGTGTGTGGGACTGTCAGTGCTGTTTGGACTGGAGTGGACTGAGGAACCTCCTGGCATGGAGAGAGACTGTCACTGTGACTCAGGAGGGGACGTATTGGTGAGGTGTCATCATCATCTGTGCTGCTGCACCCTGCCGTCAGTGTCACTGTGATAGTCAATTTCATGTGTGTGTGCCACCCATTCTAATTACTCGCCCTCCTGAGTCCTGTCCCTGAGCTGCTTACTATATAAAAAATAAAATAAGGAATATGTTTTTTGCCTTAATATCCACCTTAAATCATATTGCTAATTGCATATTGTACTAGTTTATAGCCTAAATACTGAAATTTGCACTTAAACCTGTAACTTTTTAACTTTTGAAAATGCCAGTATAAACTTGGTGTCTTGTCAGTAAATTTCAATCTGGTAGGTTGGCAACATTGATTAGGCACACTGGACATTTTGCTAACTCTCCTAGACTCCTTTCCTTCTGGCAGGAGTGTTTTTGCATAAAAAAAGCTTGACGCTTGTAAATACCAGTAACGCATTTAGGCGCATTTAGGCGTGTCAAGCACTTGGGCGTTAACTCATTTAATTGGCCAGAGTAATAATTTATTCTTGCCAATGAAATGAGTTAAAGCGGAGTTCCACACAAAAATGGAACTTCCGCTTTTCGGAACCCTCCCCCCCTCCGGTGTCACATTTGGCACCTTTCAGGGGGGAGGGGGGTGCAGATACCTGTCTAAGACAGGTATTTGCACCCACTTCCGGCATAGACTCCCACGGGAGTCTATGCTTCTTCCTGTCCCTCCGCGCTGTCTCCTGGAAACACACAGCTCCCAGGAGAGAGCGGGGACCAGTTACGACACGCAGCGCGACTCGCACATGCGCAGTAGGGAACCGGGAAGTGAAGCCGCAACGCTTCACTTCCTGATTCCCTCACCTAGGATGGCGGCGGCAGCTGCCGAGAGTCGAGCGATTCATCGGCGTCGGCTGCCGACATCGCTGGACCCTGGGACAGGTAAGTGGCCATTTATTAAAAGTCAGCAGCTGCAGTATTTGTAGCTGCTGGCTTTTAATATTTTTTTTTTTTGGGTGGACTCCCTCTTTAATGCTCAAGTCCAAACACGCCTAGCGCTTAGGCATGTTTAGACGCGTGTTTAGGCACATCAGGTGTTTTTTTGCTGCTCCTGGAAGCACTTATGTGTGCATGGACTAACATGGAGGGGCGTTTATAGGCAGGAAAAAAAATACGCCCCTAGGAGCAGCAGATAAAACATCCTGTCTGCATGAGGTCTTGTACCATAGTACAGTGGCCGCCGGTGTTTTCCTTGTTCGGGGGCGGCAAACAACCACCCCCCCCAGCGGCGCGGCACCCACATAAGCAAGGCTGCGGTACTGAGACATTGCTTGTGCTGGTAGTAAAGCACTGACGGAGATTTTTGGGATTTTTATAGATTACATGTGATATGTGTTTTTATCTATTTTTTTGTGAGTACAGTACAATAATAAATTAAAGCTTTAATGAGGATCTTACACTATTCCGGTGCACTGTCTTTTTATTTCAAATTGCAATCTAGCAATTTTATATTGGAACCCATCTGGTTTTGCATGACAGTCTTGGACCTTGCCCCAATCTTGCATGCTTGGAACAACCATGGACAACTCCCTCCATCTTTCATATTGCAGGGCTTGGTTCCTGACTGACCTTATCCCTGGTCTAAGCACTGTCTCATGAGAGAATGGGGGATGTGGACTGGGAACAAGCCAAGCTGTATGAATATAGTGACTTACTGAAAGTATATATTTGGGAAGAATTGGGGGGCTTCAGTGGCAGATCAGGTGGTTGGGATGCAGTGAGACCAGACTATTTTTGGTGCCTGTTGTACAGAGTATGTGTTTGTCAGTGCAGAATACAGTATTTATTTAAATCTAAGTTTACATGCAACATATGTAGTCTTGTTAGTTCAGCAGGTATGATGGACTTTCTCTCCGTAAACATTGACTTTTCCAGGTTCTCATTTTTTTTCCCCAGTGAAAGGTGATTACGTGTTCAGGGACTATGAATTATATTTGTGAAGATTTTTATCATTACACTATGTTTTAATTATCTGAGTCATTCTATTTATTTTATTTCTTAGACTGCTGTTCGGTACTTTATATCCAGCATATTCATCATACAAAGCTGTGAAGACAAAAAATGTGAAAGAATATGTAAGTTACAATAAATATTACTTCGTTCCTCTATTTCATTGCAAAATAAATGACAAGATAATGGTGCAAAATATTACCAAGGATGTGTGTGTGCCTCTCTATCTATCTATCTATCTATCTATCTATCTATCTATCTATCTATCTATCTATCTATCTATCTATCTATCTATCTATCTATATTACACTTTGCTACAACACACAGCCATTCATGTCTAACAACAAAAGTGAGTACACCCCTAAGTGAAAATGTCCAGATTGGGCCCAAAGTGTCCATATTTTGTGTGGCCACCATTATTTTCCAGCACTGCCTTAACCCTCTTGGGCATGGACTTCACCAGAGCTTCACAGGTTGTCACTGGAGTCCTCTTCCACTCCTCCATGAAGACATCATGGAACTGGTGGATGTTAGAGACCTTGCATTTCTCCACTTTCTGTTTGAGGATGCCCCACAGATGCTCAGTAGGGTTTAGGTCTGGAGACATGCTTGGTCAGTCCACCACCTTTACCCTCAGCTTCTTTAGCAAGGCAGTGGTTGGCTTGGAGGTGTGTTTGGGGTCGTTATCATGATGGAATACTGCCCTGCGGCCCAGTCTCTGAAGGGAGGGGATCATGCTCTGCTTCAGTATGTCACAGTACATGTTGGCATTCATGGTTCCCTCAATGAACTGTAGCTCCCCAGTGCCAGCAGCCCTCATGCATCCCCAGACCATGACACTCCCACCACCATGCTTGACTGTAGGCAAGACACAGTTGTCTTTGAACTCCTCACCTAGTTGTCACCACACACGCTTGACTCCATCTGAACCAAATAAGTTTATCTTGGTCTCATCAGACCACAGGATATGGTTCCAGTAATCCATGTCCTTAGTCTGCTTGTCTTCAGCAAACTGTTTGCGGGCTTTCTTGTGCATCATCTTTAGAAGAGGCTTCCTTCTGGGACAACAGCCATGCAGACCAATTTGATGTGGCGTATGGTCTGAACACTGACAGACTGATCCCCCCACCCCTTCAACCTCTGCAGCAATGCTGGCAGCACTCATACGTCTATTTCCCAAAGACAACCTCTGGATATGACGCTGAACATGTGCACTCAACTTCTTTGGTCGACCATGGCGAGGCCTGTTCTGAGTGGAACCTGTCCTGTTAAACCGCTGTATGGTCTTAGCCACCGTGCTGCAGCTCAGTTTCAGGGTCTTGGCCGAGGCCATCTTTATGTAAAGCAAGAATTCTTTTTTTCAGATCCTCAGAGAGTTCTTTGCCATGAGGTACCATGTTGAACTTCCAGTGACCAGTATGAGAGAGTGAGAGTGATAACACCAAATTTAACACACCTGCTCCCCATTCACACCTGAGACCTTGTAATACCAACAAGTCACATGACATCGGGGAGGGAAAATGGCTAATTGGGCCCAATTTGGACATTTTCACTTAGGGGTGTACTCACTTTTGTTGCCAGCGGTTTAAACATTAATGGCTGTGTGTTGAGTTATTTTGAGGGGACAGAAAATTTACACTGTTATACAAGCTGTACACTCACTACTTTACATTGTAGCAAAGTGTAATTTCTTCAGTGTTGTCACATGAAAAGATATTAAATATTTACAAAAATGTGAGGGGTGTACTCACTTTTGTGAGATACTGTGTGTGTGTGTATGTATATATATATATATATATATATATATATATATATATGTGTGTGTGTGTGTATGTATATATATATATATATATATAAATAATTCACTGGGAAATTCAACCTTATTCATTTGTTGACAAGTGAAATTGACAACTTGTTCCCTGTGTTCCACAGTCACATACATCCTTTTTAAAATTGGATGAATGTGGACCAGGCAATTGCAGTAACCTGTCAACAATTTGCCGGAAGGGCTCTCCGTGGTGATATACACATTTTCTGCACCAGGAGAAGTAAATTGAATTTTTTTTTAAATCATAAACGATAAACAACAGTGAGGTTGATTTACTAAAACTGGAAGGTGCAAAATCTGGTGCAGTTGTGCATGGAAGCCAATCAGCTTCAAACTTCAGCTTGTTCAATTAAGCTTTGAGAAAAAAAAAACTGGAAGCTGATTGGTTTGGCGTGCTGGCTGGTATTCCCAAAGAAAGAGAATGGCAAGTGATCAGCCCCCCTGTTATACTGATACCAGCACTTCAACTTTTGGTGGGGGGTTGTCCAGAAGGGGGTTATGGCAAGGTGAGAAACCTTATGTACCATTTACAGTACTTCCTTACTGCCTATGTGGCTAAGCAGTTAAAGTGAATCTTGCACGTAAAAGCAAGCCCTGCTTACTTAATACATACACACTACGCATTTTTTACAAAATGAACTGAAGCTGTGCTGAAGTCTCTGTTCTCCACACACCTCAGCTAAGCTACAGTGCATAGGAAATAGCGCCCTGCGTTCTAAAACCAGAAAACAAAAGCATTTTTTTTTCTTGTGTGAATAGCGCCATCAAGCCCTTAAATTCAGTTTGAGCATTAGGGAGTTCCCACCACTGGCATTGTTTTAAATGAGTTTTAAAGTACAGCCTGGGCTCGTTTGCCTGGACTTCCCCTATGGGTCACAGAAGTGCAATTCATTTTGCACTCCTGTGACCCATTTTCAGCAGAGAGCGGTCTGCAGTTTGCTCTCTACTGACGTCACCAGAATCAATCCAGGCAACACGTCATCATGACAATGAAGTCTGGATCCGCCAGTTGCCTGGACTGATGCCTGTCTCAGCCTCTCAGCGAGCCAATGAGAGACTGAGATGGCCGCTCCCCGCCCCTAAACAGCCCAGTAATCAGTTGAGCGAGCGTACGCACGCGCGGGGGGTTTGCAGAGCGGAGAGCTGCTGACTGACAGGCAGCAGCTCTCCGCTCGGGGAGCTGTGAGAACCGAGCCATCGGCGATGTTCGATGCCTCAGTTCTCAGTGTAGAAGCGCTGGGGGACAGATGCAGCATCCACCTAGGTAAGTATGATGGGGAAATAAAAATGAGACCCATACTTTTTTTTTAAGTGCCTAGAGAACTTCGGGGAAGGAGTTCCTTGTGACATCACTGCCCATATATGGAGTTTTACCTTATATTCCTTCCCCAGAGTTTCTTGGGCAAATAAAAATGTGCCAATGATTGGAGCTTCATTGAAGTCCAGTTAAAGACGAACTATTCTGAAACCTGCTCCCACTCCTGTCCTACGCCTATTCTAACTACCCTGTTAAGGAAAAATGTGTATACTTACCTATTCTGAAGGCGCTCCGGTCACATGATCGGCTCCCAATGTCGGCTTCAGTAAAGAGGAGGGGCAGCCAACAGATGCCCCATAGTAAGCCTATGGTTGACGTCTTTGCCCGGGCTCTGCAGCTGTTGTCGGCAATCTTTCCTTTTCACTGAAGCCGGCGCTGAAGAGATCATGCGACCGGACCGAAGCACCCTCAGTATAGGTCTAGACCTATTTCATTTACAACATGGGTGTCCAAACTTTTTTTAAAGAGGACCAGATTTGATGAAGTGAGCATGTGTGAGGGCCGACCATTTTGCCTGACATTCTTTGAACAATTAACCATTTCAGCCCTGGAGGATTTTACCCTCTTCCTGACCAGAGCACTTTTTGCGATTCGGCCTTGCGTCGCTTTAACTGACAATTCCGCGGTCGTGCGACATTGCACCCAAACAAAATTGATGTACTCTATTTCCCACAAATAGAGCTTTCTTCTGGTGGTATTTGATCACCTCTGCGGTTTTTATTTTTTGTGCTATAAACAAAAAAAGAGCGACAATTTTGAAAAAAACGCAATATTTTTTACTTTTTGCTATAATAAATATCCCCCAAAATTATATAAAATAACTATTTTTTTCCTCAGTTTAGGCCGATATGTATACTTCTACATATTTTTGGTAAAAAAATCGCAATAAGCATTTATTGATTGGTTTGCACAAAAGTTATAGCGTCTACAAAATAGGGGATAGTTTTATGGCATTTTTATTTTTCATTTTTTTTATTAGTAATGGCGGCGATCTGCGATTTTTATTGGGACTGCGACATTATGGCGGACACATCAGACATTTTTGACACATTTTTGGGACCATTGTCATTTATACAGCAATCAGTGCTATAAAAATGCATTGATTACTGTGTAAATGACACTGGCAGTGAAGGGGTTAACCACTAGGTGGCGGTGAAGGGGTTAAGTGTGTCCTAGGGAGTAATTCTAACTATGAAGGGGCTGGGCTTGAACACACAGGACAGTGATCACTGCTCTGGATGACAGAGAGCAATAGATCACTGTGCTGTCACTGGGCAGAACAGAGAAATGCCTTGTTTACAAAAGCATCTCCCCGATCACGGAGACACGGAAACCGCCGCGGTGCGCTTGAGGGAAGTTTCAGGAAAAAACTTAAATTTTAAATAAAGAACTGTGAAGCAAAATAAGGGTCTGTGCCCATCTGCAGCCTCAACATTGCCATGAATGCAGCCTTACCATTGCCATGAATGCAGCCTTACCATTGCCATGAATGCAGCATTACCATTGCCATGAATGCAGCCTCTGAATGCAGCCTTACCATTGCCATGAATGCAGCCTCTGAATGCTGCCTTACCATTGCCATGAATGCAGCCTCACCATTGCCATGAATGCAGCCTCTGAATGCAGCCTCACCATTGCCATGAATGCAGCCTCACCATTGCCATGAATGCAGCCTCACCATTGCCATGAATGCAGCCTCACCATTGCCATGAATGCAGCCTCTGAATGCAGCCTCACCATTGCCATCAGTGTAGCCTGATCGATGCCCATCTGCAGCCTGGGAGGGGGCGGGACGAGCATCAACAGATTACATACAGGAGAATCTCCTGTTTACTCGGCGGCCTCTTTAAAACAAAGTCCCACCTCCTATAATTGGCAGAACAGTCGTCCAATGCCAGCCCAGGAGACGGGACTTCCTATTACAAAGGCCGCCAGGTAAACAGGAGATTCTCCTGTATGTAATCTGATTCGTTGGGGGCCACAAAAGATATATATATAAATTACCAGTGGGACCCTATGAAACTGGAACATGGGCCGCAATTGGCCCATGGGCCGGACTTTGGACATGCTTTATATGGTAGTTAGAATAGGGCTTAGAATGGAGGTGAGAGGTTAGGATTCAATTAGACTCCCACTTTATACTGAGCTCTACCAGATAAGATGCCACATGACACCTTTGGACATTGCTAGAACCTGAAAAGTAAATATTAGTAAATAAAAATGAATAAAGGATTAATAAACAAGTAGGTGTTTTATGTACACTTACCTGCTTACCCTGACCCAAGTGAATTGGTTAGTTGAGCAGTTCACCAGGGAAGGGGCAATCACCTACTTGCCCCCCTGGACCCTCCTGGGCACCAGGATGTCTGAAAAATCTGTTAGCATTGGGTGCCAGTGCTTTGGGAGTGAAACTTTCGGTATTTGGCTGAATCGTCCATGCTAACTTCTCCCTTACTAAAAGATACCAGCCCATGTGGCTGGGGTAACAGACAGGTTAGTTCTGGTAGGAGGTAGCATGCTGTTTTTTTCTGTATTTTTATTTGCTTATATTGGCATGATTTACTGTAATTTTATATATGGCAATATGTCTTGAAGGTTTGAAATATTATACCTATACACCTGTTACAGGCACGAATGGAAAAAAAAAAGCCCAGATAAAGCGTTTCACATACCTAACATATTTTTGCATTATATTTAAAGAGTTATTTTTCAGGCTTTAACACTAAATGGATTACTAATTCCCCCATGTATTGTAGAAAAAATATGATATAGGAGTAAAACAAACCAATCTACAATGTACCATATATTTATATTATGGTAGTACTTCAGTAGCTCCTTAAAGCAAACCTGTCTAAATAAAAAAAATGACCAGTCTACCCGGTCTGAGGGCTTGCCACTCCGAACTCCACTGCTGCTCCTGCATTGATACCAGCAATCGCACAACAGTGCTGAGACCTGCCAATTGGCCGCTCAGAGCCCAAGCACTGATTTTTGGGGAAACAGCTCTCAGAATTACCGAAGAGTTGTGAGAGCTACAACAAAATGGCGCCCATCCGCACACTGCCACGTCATATAGTGGGCTCATCTTAATAAAAAAATGGCTTCAGCTTGGTCTCCTACCCATGGGAGAACCCTCTCTAACATGTTTTGCCCAGTAGGGGCTTAATCGTAGAGGCCTCTACATTTAATCCCCTACTGGGCAAAACACGCTAAAGGAGGTTTTCACATGGGTAGGAAACCAAGCCAAGCTGAAGCCATTTTTTTTTACTAAGAGGAGCTCACTATATGCCATGGCAGTGTGTGGACGGGCGCCATTTTGTTGTAGTCCTCGATGTGCCTGACTAGCAAGTATTCAACTTGACCAGCACCTGCTAACACCTGTCAGCTGGGATAACAGATTGGGGTATTTGAGAGGTATCTATGTTATTTGGTCTTTGGTCTACAGAGTTGTGAGAGCATCTTAATGGTAAATGTAAGCATTAAAGAGAAATTTTTTTAAATGACAGGTTTGCTTTAAAGTATACTTGTATGCAGACATACAAGACCCCATCTATTTCAAATACGTTTGCATTTAAAACAATGATATATTGTATTTTTTACATTTACTCCTGTAATCACAGAATCGGTGCACAACATTCAGTTCGAGGAAAGTGAGAGGAGCCAAGCAGTCTTTACTACTATGAAATAAAAATATATATATAAATCTCATGGAAATGTGAATTATTTATATTTGGGAACTGACCGATAATGTATGTTTTACAGGTAAAATGGATGATGTATTGGATTGTATTTGCCTTTTTCACAACTGCAGAAACTTTAACTGATATTATCCTTTCTTGGTAAGTACCTTAATGCTTGGTAAATATTAATAGATTATCAGATCAATAAATGCATGTACAAGTAATACTGTGTTTATTATTACAGTATTTATGATGGATCATTTCTTAGCACAAAGCCACTCTGTCAGGTCAACTAAGTGGCTTCCATTCAACCTTCCAAGTTTTCTATTATTGTATTTTATTGGAATTAAGCAAATCAATTAGATACATTATCTCGGCAGACAAATATACTGTTGGAAGTTAGAGAAGTGCTCTATTTTTCCAGACAATATTGACAAATACTGTATATATATATATATATATATATATATATATATATATATATATATTGTGTGTGTGTATGTATGTATATATATCTATATATATATATACACACACACACACAAACAATATACTGTATGTGTAATAGAAATTGTTTTTTAAATACTTTTATTTTCCTCTTGAGATTATCACAGGCGGTCTTTAAATAGCTACAGCATTGATGTCAGTCCAGGCATGAACCTGCGTATTACACCAAAAGGTGATAACTGGCTTTTCACTTGTGCAGTGTGTGAGACCTGTGCAGTGCTGCAGTCAGCCATAACCAGCACTGTTGTTGCAGCATGAATGTAAATTTTTTTTTTTTTTCAAAAAACATTTTTATTATAGTATTTGCGGTACAAAAGTACATAATATATGAGAGGTAATAAGAGGTAAGAATATATGGCAAAAAAAAAAAATATACATATGCTAGGCATTATTTTTTTCTTTTTTTTTTCCCCTTTTTTTTTTTTTTTCTTTTCTCTCCAACTCTTATTTTGTTTTCATCTTCTAATTTGCTTATAACTAAGCAAGTCACTGAAACACTCAAAGTAGAGTAGAAGGATAGTGAAAGAGGGGGGAAAAGGAAAAAGGGAGAAGAAAGGGGAGGGAGAATGTTGTTGTAATTCGTTTACTTGTTCATGGTGGGTCCTCCCGAAGATGCCACAACTCCCATACTCTATTATGTGCCTCCAGCCTGTCCTGCACCTGGGCTGTCATCTTCTCCATCAACTCCACATCTTTGATTCTAGCGTATAAGGCTTCAGGCGTGGGGGGGAGGGTTTTTTTCCAGTGTAAAGCAATAAGACAACATGCTGCTGTGAGAATGTGGCGTGTGAGTTTTTTTTGGGCTTTGGGGATCTTTAATTGTGAGATTCCTAAGAGGAAGAATTTGGGGACCATGGGGATCTGTATTTCTAATAAGCGAGCCAGTAGTTGTTGGACCTTGTCCCAAAATGGGGTAATCAGTGAGCAATCCCAATATATGTGGAGGAGGGTCCCTCTGTCTTTTTGACATCGCCAGCAGCGATCTGAGCTAGATGGGTATATGGCATGAAGAATATCCGGAGTCATTTACCAGTAAAGGAGAATTTTGTAGGTATTTTCCTTGTATAGAGTGCAGAGGGAGCTTTTTGCTGCCTGTGTCCATATCGTCCGCCATTGCTCCATGGGAAGTTCCTCGTTATGAGCTTTTTCCCATTTAATCATATAGACATGTTTACCTTTGATTTCTAGTGGGTAAGCATTTAGTATTTTGTAGATATCAGAGATTAACCCTTTTTGGGCCGTGCCCGCCAGGATTAAATTTTCAAAGGGTGATGGGGGGGGAGAACTGTAGGTCAGGCGATATGGACATGGCATAGTGACGTATTTGCATGTAACTGTAGAAAGCTTGATGTGGTAGATCGAATTTGGTCTGGAGGTCAGAATAAGACAATAGTTTGCGGGATCTGGGGTCCACCAGGGCTCCGTAGTGGAAGAGGTTCCGTGACGCCCATGGGTAGGACATCTGGTGAGTGAGACTATCTGGGATTTTGGGGTTACAGACAAATGATGTTAGGACTGATTTTTCTGAGGCCAATGTGTGGGAGCGGGATAGTTTGTTCCATAAGCGTCGGAGCTGAGTCATAGGTCCCAGTAGCCGCTCAGGGGGTACCTCTGCACTCGCACTCCATAGTAAGCTGTTTGGGTGGGTCGGGGCTAACCATATTTTTTCGATCTCTGTCCATCTATTATAGGACCTTTGGGTGAACCATGATGCTATTGCACGAAGTTGGGCCGCTTGATAATATTTGGTAAGATTGGGAAAGGCAAGACCTCCATCTGAGCGCGCCGCCATCATTACTGATTGAGGGATTCTGTGTCTCTTATAGTTCCAGGTAAATTTAAGGAGGTCAGATTGGAGTTTAATTAAATGTTTGTGAGGGACAGGGATAGGCAAAGTTTGAAAGAGGTACAGTAATTTCGGGAGGATCTTCATCTTAATAGATGCAATCCGGCCCAACAGGGAAATATGGTGTTTTTTCCAATTAGTGAGCAGGGTTCTGATGGAGCGGAAGAGGGGAGGGAAGTTCTCCTGGTATAGGGTGTTAAACTTTGTGGTGATATGTCCTCCTAGGTATTTCAAGGAGGTATCTTTCCAGTGGTAGTTGAAATTGGTCTTTAGGTGCGCCGTTTCTTCGTCCGAGATATTGATTGGAAGGGCTTCTGACTTAGATGTATTAATTTTATAGCCCGAGAGGGCTCCGTATCGATTAAGTTCTGCGTGTAGGTTTGAGAGAGAGATTCTGGGCTGGGTCAAAGTGAGGATCACGTCGTCAGCAAACAGCGAGATCTTAAACTCTCGACCCCTGACTGAGATTCCTCGTATATTTTGGTTGCCTCGGATGGAAGCCACCAATGGTTCGACGCACAGTGCGAATAGTAACGGTGATAGTGGGCATCCCTGTCGAGTGCCGTTGGTTATTGAGAAAGTAGACGAGATGGCAAAGGGCGTTCTGACCTGGGCGGAGGGGTTGAAATATAGGTGCTGTATGGCTCTCATGAAGGGTCCTCGGAACCCCGCATGCTGTAGTGTTTTGCGAACAGGAAGGGCCACCCAAGGCGGTCAAAGGCCTTTTCGGCGTCTAGGCTAAGCAATAAGGATTCTGATTTCTCCCTATTCGCCACATCTATCAGGTCAATCACCTTTCTGGTGTTATCTCCTGCTTGTCTGAGGGGGACAAAGCCCACTTGGTCCTTATGGATAAGGGATGGGAGGATCATGTTCAAGCGGATTGATAACAGTTTTGTAAAAATTTTAAGGTCTGAGTTCAGTAAGGCGATGGGTCTGTAGTTGGCGCATAGGGTGGGGTCCTTGTCTGGTTTAGGGATCACAGTGATAAATGATCGCTGCATATCAGGTGGGATGGGAGAGTCTCGATAGAAGGCATTAAAAAGTTTGCACATATGTGATAGTAGGATGGGGAGAAAGGCCTTATAATATTCATAAGGTAATCCATCCGGGCCTGGGGCTTTGTGTGATGGGAGGGTTTTAACGGTCTGTTCTATTTCTTCTTCGGTGATCGGCATGTTTAAGGTTGCTAGATCAGGGGTTTGGATTTGTGGGACTCCGCTCTGTGCGAGGTACTGCTGCATATGTTGGTGCAGTTCGGGAGGGAGGGATGAATGTAAATTTTAGCACTTTGAAGCTGCATTTTATAGCATTCATATTGGTAAAATTAGGTTTGCCCTTGACAGGCTTGAAGAATCTATCTTTATACTGTAAAATAAGTTTAAAGCATTAACGGGAATGATCCCAAACTATGCATTGGGCTTATATAGGATAGGAATTGCCACACTTGATAAATCCTGACATTTAGTCACACTTAAAGTCGTTATAAACTCAGAACATTTTTTTTACCTTAATGCATTCCCTGCAAACGCCCCAATACTTGTTGGGCTCCCCCCAGATCCCCCTAAACACATACCTTACTCCTCCAGTGACACGGCGTTATCCCACCTGCAGCAGTGCTGCTCCCCTTTCCTGGTCTCACAAGAGACACTGAGATTAGTGGGAGCCATAGGCTAAAGGGGAGTGAGGAGGAAGAGGGGACGTGGTCTGTGGATTGCGCACAGCTCGGTTTAGGAGTGAACACGCAAGTGTGCCCCTTAGCACACAGCTTACTGAGGGGCAGGGGCGTTGCTAGGTGGCAAAAAGACCAGGGGCTTCAGCCCGAAGTCAGAGCCCGGCACCGGGGGGGATGATGGGGTGGCGGGCGGTGGGGTTGTATGGAGGGGGGGTGTTACCTACCTGACACGCACTGACCTACCTGACCCACACTGACCTACCTGGTTGACATACACTGACCTACCTGACATGCACTGACTGCTGATCTAATGGGTCACCAGCAGTCAGCACCCCCTCTACATTAGCTCAGAGTCCCCTTACATCAGCACCCCCGTTAGAGATCTCTATTATATCAGTGACCCCTCCCCCCATCAGTGTCCCCTGCCCCTTAAGACCCCCATTAGACTGCTTTACCGAGAGCCATTTAGAGTCAGGAAGTGTGGAAGCCGGAGTTTGGAGGTGGAGCGAAGCTGCTCTTCTGTAGTGCCATTTTCCTTCCATTGTCGGCAAGACACATTTGAACTGGTACACTCACTCACAGGGCCGCTGTTGGGAATCATGGGGCCTCCACCCCCTGAGGGGGGGAAAGAGGTGGGGGAAGGGAGGTGAGAAAGGGGAGGTGAGAGAGAAGGAGGTAAGGGGGGTGAGTGAAAGGGGGCAGGAGGCAGGAGAGAGAGGGGGTGGCTGACACAGAGGCGGGGGGGTGCTGACAGAAAGGGGGGTGCTGACAGAGGGGGGGGTGCACTGCTGACAGAGAGGGGGTGCTGACAGAGGGGGTGGGCTGACAGAGAGGGGGTGGTGCTGACAGAGAGGGGTGGTGCTGACAGAGGGGGGGGGTGCTGACAGAGGGAGGGTGGTGCTGACAGAGGGGGGTGCTGACAGGGGGGGTGGGCTGACAGAGAGGGGGAGTGCTGACAGAGAGGGGGGGGTGCTGACAGAGAGGGGGAGTGCTGACAGAGAGGGGGGGTGCTGACAGAGAGGGGGGTGCTGACAGAGAGGGAGAGTGCGCTGACAGAGAGGGGGAGTGCTGACAGAGAGGGGAGGTGCTGACAGACTGGGGGGGGTGCTGACAGAGAGGGGGAGTGCTGACAGAGAGGGGGAGTGCTGACAGAGTGGGGGGGGTGCTGACAGAGTGAGGGGGTGCTGAGAGAGGGGGGTCGCTGAGAGAGAGGGTGTGGGCTGACAGAGAGGGGGGTGCACTGCTGACAAAGAGGGGGGGCTGACGGGGGGATGGGCTGACAGAGAGGGGGAGTGCTGACAGAGAAGGGGAGTGCTGACAGAGAGGGGGGGGTGCTGACAGAGAGGGGGGGGTGCTGACAGGGTGTGGGCTGACGGGGGGGTGCTGAGAGAGGGGGGGTGCTGAGAGAGGGGGGACGCTGAGAGAGAGGGGAGCGCTGATAGAGAGGGTGTGGGCTGACAGAGGGGGGGGGTGCTGACAGAGGGGGGGTGTTGACAGAGAGGGAGTCGGCTGACAGAGAGGGTGTGAGCTGACAGGGGGGAACCTGAGAGAGAGGGGGCGCTGATAGAGAGGGTGTGGGCTGACAGAGAGGGGGTGCACTGCTGACAGAGAGGGGGGTGCTGACAGAGTGGGGGGGTGCTGACAGAGAGGGGGGTGCTGACAGAGTGGGGGAGTGCTGAGAGAGGGGGGTCGCTGAGAGAGAGGAGGTCGCTGATAGAGAGGGTGGTGCTGACAGAGGGGGGGTGTTGACAGAGAGGGTGTGAGCTGACAGGGGGGAACCTGAGAGAGAGGGGGCGCTGATAAAGAGGGTGTGGGCTGACAGAGAGGGGGGTGCACTGCTGACAGAGGGGGGGGTGCTGACAGGGGGCGGGTGCTGACAGAGGGGGTGGTGCTGACAGAGGGGGTGGTGCTGACAGAGGGGGGGTGGTGCTGACAGAGGGGGGGGTGTTGACAGAGAGGGTGTGGGCTGACAGAGAGGGTGTGAGCTGACGGGGGGGACGCTGAGAGAGAGGGGGCGCTGATAGAGAGGGTGTGGGCTGACAGAGAGGGGGGTGCTGACAGAGAGGGGGTGGTGCTGACAGAGGGGGGGTGGTGCTGACAGGGTGGGCTGACAGTGAGGGGGGTGGGCTGACAGTGAGGGGGGTGCTTACAGAGGGGGTGCACTGCTGACAGAGGGGGGTGGGCTGACAGAGGGGGGTGCTGACAGAGAGGAGGGCAGTGACAGAAAGGGGTGGGCTTACACAAAGGGGCGGGATAACAGAGGGGTGGGCTTACAGAGAGTGGCACGCTGACAGACTAGTGGAAGGGCAAATAACAGAGAGACCTCAGTCAGGAGGAGACACAGCGCACGCCAGGCAGGGAGGCGGGGCTCCGGGCGGCCGCGATCACCCACAGTCCAGCCCCTCCCCGCCTCCGTCAGGAGGAGACACAGCGCGCGCCAGGCAGGGAGGCGGGGCTCCGGGCGGCCGCGATCACCCACAGTCCAGCCCCTCCCCGCCTCCGTCAGGAGGAGACACAGCGCGCGCCAGGCAGGGAGGCGGGGCTCCAGGCGGCCGCGATCACCCACAGTCCAGCCCCTCCCCGCCTCCGTCAGGAGGAGACACAGCGCGCGCCAGGCAGGGAGGCGGGGCTCCGGGCGGCCGCGATCACCCACAGTCAAGCCCCTACCCGTCTCCACATGTGACCAGTCAGCAGCTCCACCGGGCCGATCACAGACCCTTATGTCTTCTGCCTGCACAGCCAATCAGGGAGCGCCCGCTGCTCAGCTAAGCGCTCGTACAGGCTGTATGTAATATAACACTGATTGCGGCACGCACGGGAATCGGAATGCGCCGCTCTAGATCTTGCAGCTGGGGCCACTGTGCTTAGACACTCGGGGCTATTGGCCCCACATTCGGGGCTCAAGCCTCAATAGCCCCCCCTTAAGGACGCCTATGCTGAGGGGGCACCCTCCGGAAGGAGCAGCAGACAGCGCCTGCAGGGGACCGCCAAAATGGAGCTAAGGGACCACTCTATGCAATATCGTTGCACAGAGCAGTTAGGTTTAACATTTTTTATTTTAACTAAAAAAAAAAAGAGTACCATATATACTCGAGTATAAGCCGAGTTTTTCAGCACATTTTTTTGTGCTGAAAGTGCCCTCCTTGGCTTATACTCGAGTCAAGCACTTTTCTGCAGCAGAGAATGACATTTTCCAAACCGAATTTGGGGCCCCGTATCTCAGGGCCACTTGGTGCTAGGAACCCCAAATTTGGTGTGCAAATCCAGTGGATCTAGCACTACAACATATTCAAAATATCCAAAGGGTTCCTAGTACCAAGTGGCCCCGAGATATGGGGCCCCAAATTCGGTCAACTGTGTCCATCTGCAGCAATGTCATTTTGGGACCCTTTGGGTCCAGAGACCCCAAATTTTGGCTGCAGCTAGGGGGCATCTATGAACCCTTAACTACCAAAGTTCGGGGGGACCTAAGGCTGCAAATGGGCACAGTGAGGCATACAAATGGGCACAGTGAGGCATACAAATGGGCACAGTGAGACATGCAAATGGGCACAGTGAGGCTGCAAATGGGCATTGTTGATCCTCTTTTCCACTTACAGTAGCTGTGCATTTCTCACCCTAGGCTTATACTCGGGTCAATACGTTTTCCCAGTTTTTTGTGATAAAATTAGGTGCCTTGGCTTATATTCGGGTCGGCTTATACTTGAGTATATACGGTAACATTTTATTTTAGAACAATAGTTATAGTTTATTGTTCTGTTGTGTACTAAGGTTTTTTTTTATGCAGCAGCTGGGGTAAGGAAAAGTGTCTTACACAGCATAGAGTGGGGAATAATTTAAAAAAGGCCTTAATATTGCTTTAACTCTGAGCTCAAGTTATACATTAATAAAACACCATTCAATTCAGATATATATTAATTAAAAATTAGTTTTTGTATTTTAAAATACAGATAATATATGTACATGAATTTGCTTTGCCATCAGCTTTTTATTACACAGACGGTGCCTTGCATAGCAGCACTTGTGCTAGGCTCTATTGCTTTGCACAGTTCTTATCGGCCTAATGCCCCGTACACACGGTCGGACTTTGTTCGGACATTCCGACAACAAAATCCTAGGATTTTTTCAGTCGGATGTTGGCTCAAACTTGTCTTGCATACACACGGTCACACAAAGTTGTCGGAAAATCCGATCGTTCTAAACGCGGTGACGTAAAACACGTACGTCGGGACTATAAACGGGGCAGTGGCCAATAGCTTTCATCTCTTTATTTATTCTGAGCATGCGTGGCACTTTGTCCGTCGGATTTGTGTACACACGATCGGAATTTCCGACAACGGATTTTGTTGTCGGAAAATTTTATCTCCTGCTGTCCAACTTTGTGTGTCGGAAAATCCGATGGAAAATGTCCGATGGAGCCCACACGCGGTCGGAATTTCCGACAACACGCTCCGATCAGACATTTTCCATCGGAAAATCCGACCGTGTGTACGGGGCATAACAATGAACATGGTTACAGGAGGAGAAAGCAGGATAACATCTTTAGTCTGCTGCTGCATCTTTATTGCCTAGTCACAAGGAACAGTATTACAGGAACCATTTTTTCCTATAATCAATGATCAGATGTATGAGTACCATTACCATTATTTCAGAGGGATTAGGGCATTAAACTGTGCCATAAGAGAAAGGTGGAACCATACAGTATATGGGGCATATGACTGAGATTTTGGGTCTAGGACTTTTTGCTAATATGAAACATACAGTACATGATGGTTGATATATGTCTGCTGCTGAGTATTCCTTTGTCCTGTGTGTCAGTTTTGACATTGCATTGAGGGAGGGCAGAAAGAGTGTATGTCCCTCATCCCTAAAGTGTTACCAAACCCACAACAGTAAAATCAGTCTGTAAATGCAGTAAAGAATGCTTGTTATACTCACCACGGAACCTAAGGGGTTAATCCTCCGCATTGTGTAAAAAAGGCTGTTTGATCTTGTCTTCTCTGATCCTCCCCTTTTTTTACTGTCCCCAATCTATCTCCTGATAGTACAGAGCCTTGGGTACACTCTGCACATGCTCAGTATGGTTTGTATTGCTAGAGAGTTTTTTCTTTTTATCTTCGGAGGGTTCATGTGATCGGCACGGGCCAATCAGCACTGTTCAGACAGAGGGTCAGGGGTCCTGCAGCCTCATAGGACAGTCAGACTAAAATGAAAACTCTGCCTACAAGCTTTAACCAGTCACTGATAGAAGTCACAAGACTGCTATATATTCTGATGAGAAAAGGTATTTTGCAGTTTATATTTACTAAAATAATTGCATTTCCATGCTCTGTGTACTATGGAAGACCAGATATAGCGAATGCAGGGTCCTGGGTTTAGTAGCACTTTAACTAAAATTGTGAAGAGTTTTGGTGGGAACAGCATACATTTACATTATGGTAAACTTACCTTTGCATTTTCTGGCTCCAGTGTTAATAGCTCCACACTCTCCCTTTGCTGATCCACAGTGGCCAGTGGCATCTTTGCAGAAGCTTCTCCCATTGTCATCCTTGTTCATCAGTAGGGCAGCCAGATCATGCAATTCTGCATTTAATAGAGCAAAATACTGTATATAAAGTTGTCAGCACCTATGGGGAAGGCGTCTAGCAAATCAGCAGGTTAATACACAAAAACCTAACAGATAAATTAAAAGAAAGTGTGCAGCGCCATAGAATTTCGAGAATTGTGAAACAATGTGAAAAACAAGAATTGAACAAAGCAATAACAGCCATAAATAAGAATATAAATATGTATAATATAACATAAAAGAAAGTTCATAATAGAGTAATCAGTGTATCTCCATCTGTGTCGACTTGATCATGAAATCTTCCATTGAAAATCCACACCACACCTCTGAGTGAAAAAAACAAACTCACCAGAAAAATATACCGCAAACATTGCAGAACCGGCGGCTCAAAATCATAAAGCCCAGGATGTTTGCTCTCTCCCTGTCATCATTGGCTCAAGGCAAAAGCACAGTCTCTTTAAGATGCAACAAGAAACATGGCAAGCTTGCAAAGTACTGTATTAAAAGAAGCTCACCACACAAGCAAGTAAAATCCCACCATAGTGTAGGATTTATTAGTATTGCGCAGGTACTTGGATAAAATCATTGATCACCCAAAAATATGCCATCAATAAAAAGCTGCTGCTTGGCATCCAAGAGCAAAGGTGTGACATTAGTGCTAAGACTCCACTCTACGCGTTTCGTCCTATTGGACGTCTTCAGGGAACTATGAAATGGCGGTGGCATTTTACTTGCTAGTGTGGTGAGCTTCTTTTGATACAGTACTGTGTGGGCTTGCCATGTGTTTTGTTGCTGCTTAAAGAGACAGTGCCTTTGCCTGGAGCCGGTGTTGACAGGGAGAGCGCAAACATTCTGGGCTTTATGGTTTTGAGCTGGCTGTGCTGCAGTGTTTCACTGCCTTAGATCTCTCACTGCAGTTATACATATTGCACATGAGGGTGTATGCACAGAAGTGCCTAGACCCTTTTGAGGGTACTGTTTAGACAGAATTAACATTTCCAAATGTTCCCTAAAAGATAGCAAATCTTCACAGAGCCATTCATTTTTTATATCCTCTGCTGGTAATTTACAAGGGATTCCACTCACTTTCTGTTTCCTCAGTACTGAGTGGGAGGGTTGTCCTGCTGTAGTCACATGTTTGCTTCTAGTGTTGTAATAGGAGAACAACTGCTGAGAACAGCAATGAGCCAATCACATGAGCAGAAGTGATATTTCTGGGGAGTTTTGTGCACTAGCAGTGTATAGAATGCCCCAATTCAGGCCATGTTTTCATTTTTTTCTTCAAAAAAATCATAGATTAAACTGGAACTGTCTATTTTATGAACTCTCAATTACAAGAAAAGCCTGTTAAGCAACCGTATTTTATATTATTCTTTAAAGTGTGTCTAAATCTAAAAAATGTAATGCATTGCAACTTTCCTTAGTCCTTAGATGTGGCAGGTGCATTCGTTTTTTTTTTTTCTTCAGCCTATTTCCCTTTTTGTTTTCACCTGGAAATGCTGTGGATAACACACTTCTTATCCCTTTAGTCCTACAGTTACTTCTCCAAAGTATCTATGGAAGCCACACATACTGGACCTCAAACATGCCTTCCTTTGTTCATCTCTATTACATGGTGGTTAGATGAGACTAGTAGTTTACAAGAGAGTGGGATAATATTGATTATGCTGCCTTTACAGGGGCATTGAGTTTTTGGCAAAATAAACAGATATTTTCTGTACTTGCTACATTGTTCTTAGCCAAAAATAAATGTAAATACGTATATCTGCATCCACTTGTAAATCCTGCTGTGGGAATACGATGGGTTCCTGCTACAGCTGGCACTTATAACATGGTAATGAGGCCTTATGTTCACCTTAAACTTTGCACTAATATCTCAGTCATTTAGGAACCACATTAAACACTACTGAGCAATGAGGAAACGTGTACGGTAGTTTTTGCTTGGTTTTGCACAGAGCAGCTCCAACCCTTTTATTCTGGGGTCACCTGCCGATGCTCTGGAGTCCTCCTCTTCTCTGTGTACCACCAGAGAAAGCCGCTTCCTATTGTAGCACACCTGTGGGCTTGATCCTGAGCCACGCTCTGTGTATCTATTGACACACACAGCAGGGCTCAGTCCCGCCCCTCCCCCCCAATTGCTCTTCACTGGATTTGATTTACAGCAGCAAGGGCCAATGACCAACAGTCCAGTGAGGAGGGAGAGAGCAGCAGCGCTCCTCTCAGACACAACTCTGGATCGAGATTGGGCTTAGGGAAGTATTTTGGGGGTTGGTAAGGTAACAGAGTTGCATATAAAAAGTTTTGTACGTTAATGCAGAGAATGTATTAAGGTAAAAAAAAATCTGAAGCCTTTACAACCACTTTAACAGTGACAGTCACTTATTTGCTCCCTTTGGTCTTTGAAAAATATATAATTGAAAGAGTTTTATCAATGAGTAAAACATACCTGTTAATCCTGCCAGAAATGCAGTGCTATCCTGTGCTTTCTGCAGTCTTATCTCAAACAGTCTTAACATCAATGAATACAAATAAATAAAATCTCTGTGAACTACAGAACCCTTCCCTACCCCTACTCTCATCATGTGAATAACAGCGGGGGAGATGTTTTGTAGCCTATAGAGGTAACTTGGGCAGGGATATTAAGACTTTTTTAGATACTGCAGAGTGCACAGAACCTCTGTAGTCCAGATCAGGAGTGGGCAGCTTAGAGCAGCTTAGAGTCACAATACTGGTCCTTCATAGATACAGTCAAGTGAGTGTTATCACCCTAGGAGGACTGGAAGTGTGTTACTGACAGATGAAAGGAAGAAAGCCTGAGAAAAAAAAACAAATTCAGTCACCACAATAAGGGCTTTTATGTTGCAATATATTACAATATTTGTTCTTGGATTTAGAGAAACTTTACCACTTTTTGTTTAACACACCTAGAAATATTCCAGAATTTTATTTAGTGCACCAGTACACTATCTTTTACAGTATATGTATATCGAGGCAGTGTATATATATATATATATATATATATATATATATGGGCTGTACCAAAAGTAATGTAAAAGTGGGCATAACTTTTTTTTATTAACTTACATAAGGCATTCAAATTTTACATATTGTTAGAGTAACTCTTCATCAATACAAAGGTACTACTCAACATAGTCTCCATCACAAGCGATTAATTTGCATCATTGAACCCCACTCTTAAAGTGAATATAAACCCAATGTCATCCTTTCTAAACTACTGCCATAGGGGTTATCTATAAGGATATACATGCCTCCTGCATGTATCTTTACCTGTCAAATGTCTCCCCTCTGTCTGTTATGAGACCCAAAAAACTGCATATTCTGTGGGTGGGTCTGTTGTCTGGAGCTCGGTGGGTGGAGTCGTGATGTCAGTAGACTCTCCGCCCACCTCTACACTCCCCTCATCAATATGCATTTTCTCCTGTATATTTCTTACACTGAACTTCTGCTATGATCTCTAACATCCAGTGAAAAGACAGGAAAGTAACCACATGACTTCAGCATGCCAAATCATGCTGAGGTGTGGAACAGCCAATCCTTGCAGAGCTGCTGAAGAAAGGAGTGGGGGTGGGAATTAAAAAATAATGCCTGTGTCTTAGGCTAATGCACGAGATGTAAATCACCTGTCACTCACAGCAAGGGGGAGGATTTAACAAAGTTTTACTAAGTTTGTCAAGAATTGTCTCACTGAACAATAAAAGGGGATTGCTCAGAGCTGGATTAACTCTGTGTGGCAAGACTGGGCTCAAATGATAGGAAATCTTATACTCCACAGTATTATATATATATAAAAAAAAAAAAAAAATTTCGGGTTTACATCCACTTTAAATCCTCTTTGAAAAAATTCAGGTGTGCACTGTTTTTCCCATTCCTTCAAGAACCACTTTTATCAAAGTGAAAGACTGACCGAACCAATGAACGTGGGAGGGCTGTGCTGTACAGTGGATGGGGAAACTACTAACCAGTCAAATTTTCTTATCGCCTGATTTGTTGCCAAAGATGTGTGTGGCTGCACCTTGTCATGTTGAATGTGGATCGCTTTCAGATTCTTGTTCTGTTTCTTCCTCCTAATGGCTTCTCTAAGCTTCTTAAGCGTCTCAATGTACCGCTTCCTGGACGCAGTACAGCCACGTTCCAGCATATCAAGGAGAATGACGTCCTGTCATCTCAAAAAACAGTCACCATGACTTTCTGTGCTTATCGCTGGCTCCTGAACTTCTTAGACCTTGGGGAAGAGTTGTGATGCTATTCCATGGAGTGATTTTTTTTTTTTGAATTGTAATTTTTATTGAAGTTTTAAACAGGTACATACATGTTAGGGTCATAACAGTAGTGACATATACAGATGTTCCGACTAGAAACTGTCTATTCGTTAATTAACATTGTGGTGGTTTGAAACAGTAGAACGTTGAACAAAGGATGGTTGTCGAGTAGTAACAGGTCCTAGACGGGAAAGAAAAAGGGGGGGGAGGGGGGGTTAGGGATGGGGGGGTAGGAAATAGGAGGTGGAGGGAGAAGGGCACCAGCAGGTTATGAGTGAAGGGATAAACGATCCATAAGTAGTTTATACCAGGGTAATTACAGTTGAACAGTACATTTCGGATGTTGTAACCAGAGAGACCACATACCTTTGAATTTATGTAAACGTGAGTTTTTTCTGGCTACTATTCTCTCCATTTCACATTGAAAGTTGAGGTCAGCGATAGTATGCAAGATGGAGGGAATTCTAGCAGTTTTCCATAATCTAGTGATATTTAATTTGGCAGCATAGAGTAGGTGAATAATAATACATCTAGCTGAGAATGGTATTTTGTCCATGCCAATATGTAGTAGGGCTAGAGCTGGGGACGGAGGGCAGGACGTCCCAGTAATGGAGGAGAGTAAAGCGAATACTTGGTTCCAAAAGGATGTAAGGGATTTGCAGAACCAGAGGGTATGTGCAATGGAACCTATACTTCCGCAGTTCCTCCAGCATGATGGAGGGTGGCCAGGGTACATTTTTGAGAGTCGGTAGGGTGTGAGGTACCATCTGTGGATGGTTTTCTGGTAGGATTCCCAGTGGTTGGAACAGTGAGATGCCTGAAAGGTGTCTGTAAAGGCCTGTAGCCATTGGGTTTGGGTGAAGGGGACCTTCAGTTCTTCGGCCCATTTATTTAAGGAGTGTACCTGAGAGCAGGGTCTGGCGTCATTAAGGCAGGAGTATATCCTGGAAATACTTTTGCTAGGGGATGGGTTAGAGAAGTAATGTAGGTAGATTGGTACAGGAATTTTTACTGTGGAGGGTAGTTTGGTCGTATTCAAGAAGTGAGTGATTCTGGTGTACGTGTAAGCTTCTGAGTTTGGGAGTTGAAATTTAGTTTGCAGATCTGCAAACAAATGTACTGAATTGTGGTTGATCAAGTCACCAATGACCAGTATACCAGCTTTGTGCCACCGGGAGAGGTTCAAGTCAGGAATGCAGGAGGACAGGGCTCTTAGTGGTAATGGTAATGTCTTACTAGGTGAGTCTCGGGGGTACGCGGTAAGAAGTCTATTCCATGCCTGTAGAGAGGCAGATATCATAGGATTAGTGCATCTAGGTGTTGTGGAGTAGCCGGCCGTCGATAATAAGAGGAGGTCAGTTAGGTTAGCCAGTGGGGAATAGGAGGTTTCAATGGTGGACCATTGTTTTTCAGGTGTAGGATGCCACCAATAGTACAGTTGGTCCAATATGGAGGCGTAGTAGTAGTTGCCAATATGAGGCAGTCCAGCTCCGCCTAATTTGTGGGGTCTAGTGAGTATGTAGCTGGCACATCTAGGTGGTTTAGAGTTCCAGATAAATTTAGTTACTTGACTCTGGATTGTGGTCAGGAGGGAGCGAGGAATAGGTAAGATGAGTGTTCGGAATAAGTAGAGAAGTTTTGGCAGTATTATCATTTTGAAGGTAGCTATACGCCCCAGTGTAGAGAGACCCATGCAGCGTAGAGATTTCAGTAGCGTGGGTAAATTTCGAGAGAAGGTATGGAAGTTCAAGTCGATCAATCGGTTTAGATTGGGGGTTAGCTGGATTCCCAGGTAGGGAATAGACTTGTTTGTCCATACATAAGGCGTGGTGGATTTTAGGTGGGTAGCCAATTGAGGAGGGAGATGTATAGGGAGAACCATGGATTTTGTGGCATTTAGTTTATAATAAGAGATAGAGCTGAATTGGTGAAGGATGTTTTGTATAGTTTGTAGGGACTGGATGGGATTAGTGACCATTAGAACTATGTCGTCTGCATATAGACTAATTTTGTGGTCTGTACCATTACATGGTATGCCAGAGATTAGGGGTTCGGATCTTATTTTGGAGGCCAAGGGTTCCATTAGTAGAGCAAAAAGAAGTGGGGAGAGGGGGCACCCTTGCCGTGTACCATTAGATATTTCAAAAGGAGCAGATATCGTCCCCCCAGTAAACACTGTAGCTGATGGTTTAGAGTATAAGGAAAGGATTGCGTTTTGGAACCAACCGGTAATACCGAACTTTGTCAGCACTGCCTGGAGGAAGTTCCAGTGTACCCTATCAAACGCCTTCTCTGCATCTAGGGACAGAAGCAGAGAAGGCGTTCGACTCTGCGCAGCTTGAAGGACGAGGTTGAGCACCCTTCTAGTTGCGTCAGGTGCCTGTCTGCCTGGGATAAACCCAACCTGGTCTGGGTGGACCAGCTCTGGGAGAAACATCATCAGTCTGTTGGCGATAACTTTGGCGAGCAGCTTGATGTCGGTATTTAAAAGCGAGATTGGCCTATAGTTAGAGGCAACAGAGGCGTCTTTCCCAGGTTTTGGAATGGTTGCTATAAGTGAGCGCAGCATATCTGTAGGCAAAGAGCCAGAGGAACCAGCAGTGTTGAAGAGGTCAGTTAGTTTAGGGACTAAAATGGTGGCAAATTTTTTGTAGAATAGGTTGGAATAGCCATCCTCTCCCGGGGATTTATGGAGAGGGAGGGTGTTTATGGCCTTGAGGACTTCTTCATTAGTGAATGGTTTAGAGACAGTTTCGAATTGTGCCTCTGAAATTTTAGGCAATTTAATCGGGTCTAAATAGCTAAAAATTTGTTCCGCTGTAGGTTGGGGAGTGAGAGGGTCATTTTTAAGATTATAGAGTGATGCGTAGAATTCACTAAACGCATCTGCAATTTCCTGAGGGTTGGTTAAGAGTTGTTTTGAAGTGGGGTGTCGGAGAGAGAGAATTTTGGCTTTTGTGCGATGGGCTTTTACTTGTTTTGCTAGTAGTGATCCAGCCCTATTACCTAAAGCGTAAAAATTGGCCTTGGAGAATTTAAAGTTAAATTCAAATTTATGTAGCAGAAGGATGCGTAGTTTTTGTCTTAGCTCCAGGAGTTTAAGAGTTTGCATGTGGGAGGGGGAAGATTTGTTTATTTTTTCTATTTCGGAAATGTTAGATAAAACCTCGTCAATCTGCTGGGTCCTCTGTCGTCTCGCTCGTTTACTAAGCTTTATGAAAATACCTCTAAGGTAAGCTTTGTAGGTTGACCATAGTGTAAATTTGTCGGTATCAGGCAAGTCATTAAGTTCAAAGAAGGAGTGGTGTTCAGTCTCTATTTCTTGTAAGACTTTAGGGTCCTCCAGAAGGGAGGTGTCAAGTCTCCATATTCTCGGTGGTCCCGGTCTACGATCTCCAAGGGTGATCGAAATAGGTGCGTGGTCCGACCATGTGATGAGACCAATATTAGAGTCCATAACATTTTGGAGTGTCCATTTGTCCACTATGAAGGAGTCAATGCGTGAGTAGGATAGCTGCGGGTGAGAAAAGAATGTGTAATCGCGTTCCGATCCATGTTGTGCTCTCCATACATCAAAGAGATCCAGGTCGTGGAGTAGGGGATTCAGGGCTGGTCGGGAATGGTCTTTGTTGGTAGAGGTGTCCATGGATGGGTCGCCGATAATGTTCAGGTCACCGCCCACGATTAAATTGCCTTGGCGTAGGGTGTTGATTTTCTTGAAGAGGCGTCTAAGAAAGCGAAGTTGTCTGGAGTTTGGTCCGTAGATGTTGACTAGAGTGTATGTGGTTTGAGCAATGGAGCAAATAAGAATGAGGTAGCGACCCTGTGGATCGGCATAAGTGTGAAGGTGTTGGAACTGGAGAGTAGCGCGTATAGCTGTCAGTACACCATTTTTTTTCTTCGGTCCCGAGGCCAGGTATGTGGTGTCGTATCCTTTTAGCTTCAGCTTTGGAGTTTTGGATTCTGCAAAATGCGTCTCCTGTATAAAGACAATGTCCGCATTATGATTTGTTAGTTCTCTTTGCAGATTGGCCCTTTTTTGTGGGCTGTTTAAGCCTTTGACATTAAGGGAGGTTAGTTTGAGTGGCATGGTAAGGTTGTTGAGTATGGCTCTGTATATTGAAACGATAGTGCTAGGCGTGGTCAGGAATGTGCCAGGAATGTTGATTAGATGGTATTGTGGTCTGAGATGATCGGGATAGGCAGGTCGTCAGCAGTGGATCGTTGGAGCAGGTCCAGAAGGCGTAGTGAAGGCTGGTGTGGGGTGGGAAAGGTAGTAAAAAGAAAGAGCCCGTGAACAATACGGGTTCAATGTGCAGAAATACTGCTGGATCTATCCAAACAGAGGGGGGATTTCCTCCAGTGGCTTCCAGAAACGTGGAGCCAGTGGATGGAAGGATAGGCTTCAAAGAGACAATTAACCGCCGTCACCCGGCTGGGTGGCATGTGAGACTTCATGTACCACTAAAGGCATCAGGCATCTTGAAGGGACCACTCGGCTTCCATTTGAGAAGGAGGAGACGGAGGTGGTTTTGGGCTATCCTCCGGTATAATGCGCCATAGCCTCAGTAAGTGGAGGCCTGCTTGAAGTGTGCGCACTACATGTGTTTTGCTTTGGAACGTGATCAGCAGTTTAGTGGGAAATCCCCATTTATATGGTATGCGATGATTCTGGAGGGCTTTAGTAATTGTGGCTAGTTGCCTACGATTTTCCATGGTCACCTTGGAGAGATCTGTATATAGTGCGATGGCTGTGAAAGGATCAGGAAGGTTGGGCGATCGTTTTGCAGCGAACATCACTTTTTCTTTTGCATTGAAGAAGTGTATGCGGGCTAGAACATCTCTGGGTTTTTCCGCCGGGAGGTGAGGCGGTTTTGGTAGCCTATGCGCCCTGTCAATTTCCAGATCTCTGTCAGTGAGGTCAGGTACTAGTGCGCGCATCAAGGATTGTAGGAATCGCACCAATTCGGGTGGTTGAACCGATTCGGGTACGTTGCGGAATTTGATGTTGTTCCTTCGAGAACGATCTTCGAGATCTGCCAATTTAAGATGTATTGCCTGCATTTCATCGTCATGTTCCGTGCATACATCTACCATATCATTATGAGCAGTGAAAAGATCAGACATTTTGTTTTCAACATGCTGGAGGCGCTGGTCCTGTTGCTGCACTACAGAGGCCAGAGAGGATACTGCAGCTGAGAGATCCGTGTACAGCGATTGTTTAAGGGAGATCAGCATGTTCTTCATTGTGAGCTCAGACAAGGGCTGATCAGAAGCAGGGAAGCTATCTATGGCTGTGTGGTGCTGGACATCAGAGGGAGGTAAAGTGAAGGGCAGGTTGTGGCTGCTCTGTGGGGTGTCATCCTCTCTCCTAGGTTTGGATTTCACAGGGGAGGCAGAAGAGGGTGAGCGAGGTGGAGAATACTCACAGTTTGCCTGTGAGAAGGCTGAGCGCTGTGATCTGCCGCCGCTGGTGTGAGGAGACCGCACAGCTGCATTCCTGTCAGAACTGTCAGCGCCATCTTGTCCCCTGCCCGTTCTCTCATACGAGTAGAAGTCAGTCAGCTTGTTAGGCACAGTCCGCTCTTTCCTCCTCTTTAACATTGCGCCCAGGTGCCGTGTGACCCACGGGGGGGGTGAACGGATGATTTTCGTGGTGGATGAAGTGCTGTGAAGCCGCTATTAGCCGGGGTTGGAGCGGAGGAGAAGGATTAAGCTGCCATCACAGATGCCGGCAAGCCACGCCCCCCCCATGGAGTGATTTTTTGTTTCAAGATTATAAAGATATGGCCATGTTTCATCCCCTATTTCCAGATTAGCTAAAAACTTGTCTTCATTGGCATCAAACGCTTCCAGCAAATGAAGATTTTCACCCTTCTGCCCCTCAAATATGGTGTCAACTGCCAAGGTACCCACTTTGCACACATTTTCCATTACCCTACGTTTTCCACCATTTTCTGTATAGCATGGTGACCACAGTCCCATTGTGCTAGCTCACAATTTATTTCTTTTTTAAAAATCTTTATTTGTAGGCATTAGAAAAAACATGATACATAAAATCATGAAACTCCAATAGGCATCCAGTTACATAAGAAAGTATACAGCTTACCAGCATATTGTCCCAACAATATCAAACATCCCAGCTAACCCACGGTAATATAGTGTAAATCATCCCAGTAAAATACCGCATAGGGCAAACCAAAAATACAGACAAAAAGGACCCCATGTAAGGGCTCAGTACCAGCGCCTAATAGGGTGCAAGCAGCCCTAAAAAAAAAGAGAGGGGAGATCAAGGGGGAAATTATAAAAAAGGATAAGGAGAGTAGCTGGAGAAGGAAGTGGGGGGAAAAAACATCATTAAACTCTTTAGCAGTCCTTCCCCAATGAAGCTGTGCAAAAATCAGTTTTGAAGAATACTAGTTGCTCAACCATGATCAAAAGAATACATCATCGACTGTTTATATGTGTCAGAGGTGGTAAACTCAATCCATAATGCCTAAGCCTCATAAAACAGAATACTTGTTGACATATTGGTACCTCCACTCCTTTGTCAACTGAATTTTTCAAACCAGAAGGTGCCAATCTCTCACTGTAGGAACCCTCAAGGACTTCCAGTATAACAGTATCAAAGGCAGTTACCAGTAATGAGGAGATGAGGTATCAAGGAGCGTTTATTTTTACCCACAGATAAGTGGGTAGCATGAAATAATACCAGGAGAGGATCGTCTTGTAGCAGGTGCCGAGTGGCCGCGGCAATAAGGTTTCGGGGACAATCCCAAGAGATATGCAGGAATGTACACCTCCTTCCACAGCCTTTTGAACAATATGAGGAGATGGAAGAGCTCACAAATCCTGACTCGTCTGTTTGCACAAATCAATTCATCCACTCGCTGATAATTCGTGTCAATGGTCACAGTTGATGGTCTCTCATTGCATGGTTTGTCTTCAATGCTGATTTCCCCGTCTTTAAATTTGGTCCTCCATCTGTGCACACTGCTCTTGTCAGTGGTGTCATCTCTATAAACATTCTGTAGCCTTCTGTGGATGTCAGACATCCTGCACCCCTCCTTAGTCAAGAACTCAATGATGTCACGTGCTTCTGTTGGAATCATTATTTACCTGCAAGGAAAGAGAAGAAAAAGAGTTACTATAGGGAAAGAGTTATCCCAGCTATAGACGGTGTGAATTGCTTTCCTGCAACCACGGGTTGCAGGAAACAAATTTGCACAATTTCCCCATCAACACAGACAGTGCTGACAGGGGAATCAATGTTTATTATTAGGACAGTGATTACTGCTAGTGGCTATAGCAGCTGCTAGCGATAATCGCAAGTAAATCTGGCAGGCTGGTTGGACCATGTGGATCGACTTGGTACATTTAGCCTGCCCATACACGGTACGAATATCAGCTGGTTCCTGCTGCTGAACTGGCCGAGATTCGAACCATCTATGACCGGCTTTACTCTAACAGCATGTGACATTTGAACGACCTATGTAATTTAATAAAAAAGTTATGCCCAATTTTGCATTACTTTCGGTAGAGCCCTCCTATATATAGAGGTAGTGTATAAGGAATAAAATGAATTTTTTCTTTGTTTGACAAGTTCACGCTGTTGGTGTCAAACTGTTTGTTTTTTCTATTTGGTTTTTACTTTTGTGCCTTTGTAAAGCATGTTCTTACTGTAGCTAACTTTAGCCTTTCTTTCTTTCTTTTCTTTTAGGTTTCCTTTTTATTTTGAGTTAAAGATTGCTTTTGTTATTTGGCTTCTATCGCCTTATACTAAAGGCTCTAGTGTGCTGTATAGGAAATTTGTCCATCCAACACTTTCTAGTAAGGAGAAGGTAGGTCTCTAAGTTCCCAAAGACATACTATAAAGTCTTAAGGAAAGCTTTCTCAAAAGAGTAAAGCCACGTACACACAATGCGATTGTTGGCAGGAAATTGTCTGTTGACAGACTGTTGTCCTAAAATCTTACCGTTAGTATGCTCCTTTTGACAATTGTCCAACTTTCGGCCAACAAATGTTGCATGGCAGGCTAGTAAATTTTCGGCGGACAATGGTTTGACGTCAGATTTTCTTATGGTCAGTACACAAATCCGTCACACAAAAGTCGAAAGTACAAACACGCATGCTTGGAATCAATGCTCACCAAACATGAAATTAGCAGAAGGGGCCCAAAGGGTGGGGCTCAAGAGCTGAAATTCATCGTAGTACGTCACTACGTTCGTATTTGTTGCACGACAATTGTGTACCGTTAGTATGCAAGACAAGATCCTGGCACACGCCCTTAAGACAAAAATCAGATGCTTGGTTGGCCAACAATCACATCGTGTGTACAAGGCTTAAGGCTGGGTTCACGCTTATTGGATGCAGGTTTCCCCGCATCCAATTCACATGACAGGAGATTGTGACCGGCTCTCAATGGCGTCACGGAGCGCGTTGAACAGGAGTCCTGTGCGCCTTTGGCTCCGTTTCAGATGTCCATTCAGACAAAAATTCGGGCCTGACTCATCCCTGAAATGTAGAAAAGGGCCGCACCGGACTCCTGCTGTGAGCCGCACCTGTATTAGGTGTGAACCCAGCCTGAAGGTTATAAAAGCCCCAAAGGGGTGTGTGTGTTCCATAGGTTTGGAATTAAGTGTCTAACAGCTCATATGGGTGTGATGTTTAGGTGTTTACAAGCCTTTGGTCATGTAGGGCATATAAAGAGGAGTGCGCAGTTGTGACGCCACCTTGTGTCAATAATTTGCACACTTTAAAGTTTAAGACATGGTGTTGTCCATTGGCAATGCTGAATATTGCTATTTTAATTGTATATTCTTACATATTTGGGGAAATGTACCATGATGCAGGACTTGCATGCCTGTCATCTGTCCCCAGTGTTGATTGGAGCAGGGAGTTTTATGCTGCTACCAAAGGTGAGGAACTTATTGCTCCTAGGATGGGGCCACATAACACAATGCATTTCTTGCCCCATGGTATAGATAGCCCTGTTTATCCATGTTTTATTACTGTCTTAATTTCAATGACTTGCTTGTTTGAAGCTTGTTTTCTGTTAATATAAAGTTGGTAAAGCTGATCTCCAGCCATACCTTCAGTCTTGCATAGTTTTACGGGCTCCTCCCCTATACTGACAGTGCTTACTCTAAATTCACTTCACACTGTGAGCTTCTCACAGTGTGCATTTTAAGCTACAGCATGTCCTGACCTATCCCTATCATTGATTGGATTTCAGTCATTTCAATAAAGGAAGCTCAACATCACATGTGGACCTTGCACAGGTAGGTCTGCATTCAAATACAGTCTGTCTAGAAACGCCCATACTCCAAACTAACACCCGCCTGTCATAGCATTTGGAATGGAAACACAAACATTTTATTTCAAAATGTAAGCTGCATGTTGATGATGAAGAAGGGATAGATTTACCAGGGAAGGCAAAATATAAGCAGATAAAACTTTAGCTTTAAAAAACAAATATCATATTTTCATGCATACGGCTTCTTCAAAAAAACATAAGAGAACGGGCCACCATACCAACTTCTGATAGCAATATCAGATTCAGCATTGCAGTTTAACAAATCAGTGTGGGTAATAGTTGTAAACTGCTGTTCCTGGAAATAAGACCGTCTTCATTTCCAGTCTTTCTAGTACTTTCATGAATAAATAGCAGACATCCTGATATAATAGGTGAAAGGGCTAGCATTTATAGTGCCGTAAGTCAAATGTTAAATGCCTGTTTTTATGGTCTTACAGGAAATTGATGAGTACATTGCTCAGGCGAGGGACAAGAGCTATGAAACTATGATGCGTTTTGGTAAAAGAGGCTTGAACATTGCTGCTAATGCTGCTGTCACTGCTGCTACCAAGGTAATGATACATTCACGTCAGTATTATGCTATTCTGAAAGTTGTAATGGCACATAAGCATGTTATTTTCCTGCAAATAAATCATCTGTCTAGCTGTATGTTACCCTTCTCTAACCTTGGTATAGCCTCAAAATTGCCCTTTTATCTGACACTGCAGAACTGGTTTGGATACAGTAGTTGGATTTTGCTCCATGTGTATCAGATGTCCTCTGACAAGCTCTTTACAGTCAGTAAAATTGTGATCAGTCATGCAGTAAACATGGTTTAACAATATTATCCTCCACCCTGTAGCTCAGTGAGACACAGATTCTCTGCTGTTCTAAGAAATAAGATGACATTTTTATTTCTTCAATAGGGATGAGCTCAGACATATTAGGATCCTAATCTGAACTCACCTTAGCAAGCCCGCCAGGAAGCTGCCACCTTTACTGGGCCTGCAGCGGCACGTATACAAGGAGGGGTGCATATATATGCTGCTGCGGGGCAAGAGATGGCTTGTTCACTTTATTTTTGCACACCTTGGGTTAAAAGAAAAGCAGGGCAGGCAGTGTAGTTCAAGAAGGTGGGAGATCTAAAATGGTCCACATATATAGTTGAAAACTTACAGTGATTATTTAAAAAAAAAGGTGAGCTCAGGTGTATTTGAATCCTAATCCGAACCTACCTGAGCGATCCCGCCAGGAAGCTGTCACCTGTACTGAGCCCACAGCGAACTTATACAAGGGGCGCACATACGTGTGGCTGCAAGGTAAGAGATACCTCATTTGACAGTGACAGCTCCTTGGCAGGCTCGCTCAGGTGGATGCGGACTAGGATCCAAACATGCCTAAGCTCATCCCTATCCTTTAATAACGTTGAGCATTTCCTGCCAGCGTAATTTTATGAGATTACATACACCAGCCATTGGTATAATGTAGACCACTTAATTTGGTGATTGGATGGTGGGAATTTCCTTTTTTTTCCACACCTTGGGTTTAAAGAAAAGCAGTTCATACAAAAAAGGAATGTGTATTTCCCTTCCTTTGTGTTGAGATCATATATTTATTTAAGTTTCTAGGTGACCCCATATAACAGAAGATCAAAAAAGTAAAAAAAATTTTAAAAAAATTTCCAGGTAACTTTCCTTGTCATATGCTCATTTAGTGTTTCTCCAGTCATGGCCAGATATGTTATGCACATTATGAAGGTGTAGGTATAATAAGTGTAGCTGCTCACTGTGTCTTCTCTCCCAGGGTCAAGGAGTGTTGTCAGAGAAGTTGCGAAGTTTCAGCATGCAGGATTTAACTCTCATACAAGAAGACGATGCAGTGCATCTGCAGAGTCCTGAGCCTCGGCTACGCAGTGCTTCCAGTGGGCTGGTGGAAAGTATTGTAGATCCAGGTAGAGACATATTAATGTTGCGGGCATTGTCACATTGTCATATTCCGTAGCCTTCCTTAGCGCTTGTGACTTAATGGAGGCATCCTCTTTGAACTACCGTTGGGATAGTATGAGGGCATTGTGCTGTAACTGCAGTTTGCAGAACTCAGGGCAGTTTTGCTGTGTAAATGGTGCCACCGTTCATGAGGTCTTGAAGTAGAATCAAAGGCAAATTATTTTGCGTTCTAACTCCATCAGGATTTGTCTTGACAGCTGAGATTTCCATTCGCTTCCTGTCCCATAACCAAAACAGGAGATGAGAGGGAATTCCCCTAAACTGAAGGAATCCCTGGATGTCAGGGTCACCAGAACTAGCATCCTCATTGGAAGATTCCCCCTCTGTTCCTGTTCTTGGGACAGCCCAAAATGTGGGATTTTCTTTTACTTTCACTATCGATGATAAAGGTAAACATGACAAACAGAGAGGGTTAATCTCCCTCACGGAGCACAGACAGCAGCAAAAACCTGACAGCTGTTCTAATCCATATCCACTCTGTCCAAAAGTAAAAGAAACATTTTGCCTTTAGTTTTACTTTAAAAGGAAAATATGTAATGAATTCCGGTTAGAAAAATGGAAATACTGATTTGCTGGTAGAACGTCCTAATTGTTCCTAATATTCCTAATTGTCCTAATAGTGTAAATACAGCAGATGTATTGTGGCAACAAGCAATTCCAGATTAATATACAACACCATATATAGGTCATTATTTCTGGAGGGACAGTCATTATTGATTGTTAAAAAAATTTCTGTTGTTAATATTTTCAGTCATGCCCCTTCCTAAGAAGTCTATCGGACCAGCTGCTGTACACATGGGCCTGAATGTCGGCCAGTTCATTAGAAACCACCCGACATTTGGGCTGTGTGAACGGCTTATAGTTGTATCTAGCTGGAACGTGTCAACACTGTTATACCATGTTGTTTTAATCCCAGTTATTCAATAAAGAAGATTTTACAGTCCATAGATGGGTACAAGCTTTTGCATTTAGATTAGGTGCCCGATGTGTTCCTTATCAATTCATGATGCCATCGATTGTTAGGATGCCAGAGTCTGGCCTGCATGGTGAGCAAGGTTGTAATGCTGCACAATAAAAACCTACTTTGTATGGCACAAAAAGGCAGGCTGTTTGACACATGTTGGACAATTTTGGGCAAATATTAGGTATTTTGCCACGACACCCTGGCTGAAGAAGGCTGGCATAGGTCACACATAACCAATGTAGTAAATATGCAGAAAATTATACATTTTAGTGTCCGGTAATAAAAAATGCCTGCATATCCATTCTCTGTGGTAGTACATCAGACAATAAATAAGAGGAAGAACTCATGTCAAGTGGATCATTGAAAAAAAAAAAGTTAACATATTACCGATTGTCATTGGTTAATGTGCTTAGTCCTTACAGTTTTCACCAGTTTAGTAAACTGAAATCTGAAGGCCATTCTTTGAGTTGATGTTCAACAAGCTTTTACAGTGCTATCTCATAGTCAGTAGTACACCAGAGCTACAATGAATTGTTTTAGGGCTAGAATGTAACAGTATGTTAGACTTTATAATAACACCATCATGTCATTTTTTAAGTTTATGCAGTTCTAACAAGAATTTTTTTTTGTCTTTTCTGCTTTCATGAATTTTGAGTAAGTTCACAATGTGTGCTGTTCTGTTGTGTAATGTTGCATTATTTCAATTTTGGATTATCATAAAAATATTTTACAGTCATAATAAAAAAAGATTATATTATGAACATAGGTACATACATCAATGCCCATATAAGAACACCAGAAAGTATAAAGGTAAAGTACTGTTTGAGGAAAGTACAATGTATAGTTTATTCTTTAGCAATGTTGTTTAGTGGAGAGTGGGTTTATTGCTCTTCTAATAATGCTATACAGATTATGCATTATATTTGTTTGAAGCATTGTATCAATAAACCAACAGTAATCCAGTAAATGCGATATAACATTGTTACAGTTAAGAGCTAGTGACATTTATTCTATATCTGTAGCTGATCAATAAAGGGCTGTTTTGGTTGTTGATAAAGCTGAATCGTTAACTAAAGCTGGCTATAGATGGGTCAAAATTCAGCCAGTTCAGCAGAGACTGCCTCATTTCAATCCATGCATGGCCACCCCAGTTCGACATAAGTTGATCATTAGATCAGCTTCTGTCAAACAGAAATGTTGGAAAACTTTGCTTGATCAGCAGTTGCAGCTGCTGATCAGTGTATTCTGACAGAGGAGAGTCCTGCTGTCAGAATATAATCTCTCGTCTGGGAAGACTTTGCTGTATACTTCATTGTTTGGATAGAAGAATCTTTTTTATTTTTTCGTTCAGCCCACTGGCTGAATGAAAAAAAAAAGACCCATCTATGGCCAGCTTAAGTGGTGTTTGCATATGAACATACTGTAACTTCTAACACTGTAGATTAATTCAAATAATTGAAACTTGAGATCCATGCTCTGAGGTTGACTGGTACATTATTACATAAGGGGATAGTAAGAAAAGAGGAGGGAAGGGTGAAGGGAAATAGACAAGGGGAGAAATTCATCAAGAATGTCCTAAACACTCTTTAGAATTCCCTCTTACCTCCACACAAAAATAGGCAATGTTTGCGACAGATTCATGTACCTCTCAGGAACAGGTATATGAATCTGTCCTAGACGGTGACAGCACTGAGGCTGGAATGTCAATTCTGGACACTTCGTCCTCAGTGCAACTCTGTTTCTCCTTCCCATCCATGGCAGTAATGCAGAGTCGTATGGCCCAGGAGTTTTGTAGTAGGGTGGGCAGAGCCTGATGAGGAGAGACCAGTTGTCCATCAGAACCACCTTGCTTTTGATTAATAGAACACATCAGTGGATAGTCATGGAGTTGGGTGGGTGGAACCTGATGGGGAACTCAGAAACGCGTGTCCCATTAGGTCTACCTCCAGTGTGTGTGACACATCATTGCTCAAATATAGGCAGTGCCATAGTTCAGCAATTAAATTAGCTAGTATCCCTGGCCTCCTTGTTTACATTCAGCTTTTGGCCAGAGAATCTCCTGACCGTGATGAACCATCGATTTCTAGGAAGTCACAAGCATCCAAGCAACCATGAAACCTTGTGGGGGAAGCTGTCATATTCATGACCGGTTCCAAGCACAAAATGTTTTTCCTTGCACATGATTGGGTGTTCATTGCACAGTGAATGTTCACTTTGTTCATCTCATTTACTCGGATAGTTGAAGATTCATTTTGAAAAGTGCAAATATTCCACTGCTTTAGTAATTTAACCCCACTGCATTGAAACTGGAAATGTTTGGGTAAGGGCACTGTAGTACTAATTGGCAGGCCCAGGCTATCCTCTATAAGACGTAACTAATGCAAGTATAAACTATAAAGTACACTTTTCTGGCACTATGCTTTTACTTTATACGTCCTGGTGTTCAAAATCACTGTAAATGTGTTAATAGACCTCCAATAAGGACTAACGGGGTAGCTGTGAGAGTTGACAAGTAGTATGTGAACATTCCTGTTTATCCATTTTGGCTTCTTGCCTGTGTAATGGTGTGATTCCAAAAATTTGCCGGACCCACTAACCCCCTGAAGCTGGATATTTTTTAATTGTACTTCTTTGAATCTAGAGGTAGTTACACTAGATTAACATGGCTTAGTTGTGTTCTCTCATTTACTGAAAAAGCTATACACAAAACAATGTTGTCATTTGGATATGAAAAACTAGATTATGCATGTAGATTACCTACTGAACAGAGCTGCTGCTGTGATGGTGGCTTGCCTGTTGTAGGTGTGTGTCTATCTCAATCACTTCAATGAAAAACATCTAACACTAATGCCGCGTACACACGATCGGAATTTCCGACAACAAATGTTCGATGTGATCTAGTTGTCGGAAATTCCGACCGTGTGTAGGCTCCATCGGACATTTGTTGTCGGAATTTCCGACCAGCAAAATTTGAGAGCTGGTTCTCAAATTTTCCGACAACAAAATCCGTTGTCGTAAATTCCGACGCACAAAATTCCACGCATGCTCGGAATCAAGCAGAAGGGCCACACTGGCTATTGAACTTCCTTTTTCTAGTCCTGTTGTACATGTTTTGTACGTGACCGCGTTCTTGACGTTCAGGATTTCCGACAACATTTGTGCGACCGTGTGTATGCAGGACAAGTTTCAGCCAACACCCATCGGAAATAAATCCACGGTTTGGTTGTCGGAAATTCCGATCGTCTGTACGCGGCATAACAGGTACAATAATAGGGGTCTATTTATAGGCTGAATTTTACATTTACAGTTGTGCTCATAAGTTTACATACCCTGGCAGAATTTATGATTTCTTGGCCATTTTTCAGAGAATATGAATGATAACACAAAACTTTTCTTTCACTCATGGTTAGTGTTTGGCTGAAGCCATTTATTATCAATCAACTGTGTTTACTCTTTTTAAATCATAATGACAGCAGAAACTAGTCAAATGACCCTGATCAAAAGTTTACATATCCCAGTTCTTAATACCGTGTATTGCCCCCTTTAACATCAATGACAGCTTGAAGTCTTTTGTGGTATTTGTGGATGAGGCTCTTTATCTTCTCACCTGGTAAAGCTGCCCATTCCTCTTTGCAAAAAGCCTCCAGTTCCTGTAAATTCTTGGGCTGAGATCTCCCCAGAGTCGCTTAATGATACTGAGATCAGGAGGCTGAGATGGCCACTCCAGAACCTTCACTTTATTTTGCTGTAGCCAATGACAGGTCGACTTGGCCTTGTGTTTTGGATCATTGTCATGTTAGAATGTCCAAGTGTGTCCCATGGGCAGCTTCCTGGCTGATTAATGCAAATGTTCCTCCAGTATTTTTTTTGATAACATACTGCATTCATCTTGCCATCAATTTTGACCAAATTTTCTGTGCCTTTGTAGCTTACACATCCCCAAAACATCAGCGATCCACCTCCGTGTTTCACAGTAGGAATGGTGTACCTTTCATCATAGGCCTTGTTGACTCCTCTCTAAATGAAGTGTTTATGGTTGTGGCCAAAAAGCTCAATTTTTTTTTCTCATCACTCCAAATGACTTTGTGCCGGAAGGTTTGAGGCTTGTCTCTGTGCTGTTTGGTGTATTGTAAGCGGGATACTTTGTGGCGTTTGCGTAGTAATGGCTTTCTTCTGGGACTCGACAATGCAGCCCATCTTTCTTCAAGTGCCTCCTTATTGTGCATCTTGAAACAGCCACACCACATGTTTTCAGAGAGCCCTGTATTTCACCTGAAGTTATTTGTGAGTTTTTCTTTGTATCCCAAACAATTTTCCTGGCAGTTGTGGCTGAAATTTTAGTTGGTCTACCTGACCGTTGTTTGGTTTCAACAGAACCCCTCATTTTCCACTTCTTGATTAGAGTTTGAACACTGCTGATTGGCAATCTCAATTCCTTGGATATCTTTTTATATCCCTTTCCTGTTTTATACAGTTCAACAACCTATTCCTGCAGATCTTTTGACAATTCTTTTGCTTTCCCCATGACTCAGAATCCAGAAACGTCAGTGTAGCACTGGATGAAAGATGCAAGGGTTGGTCAGGAGTCCAGAAACTCATTGACCTTTTATACACACACACACTAATTACAAGCAAATAGATTACAGGTGGGGATGGTTTTCTTTAATAGCCATTCAAACCCCTTTGTGTCAACTTGTGGGCATGTTATCAGGCCAAAATCTCCAGGGTATGTAAACTTTTGATCAGGGTGATTTAGGTAGTTTCTGTTGTCATTATGATTTAAAAAGAGTAAACACAGTTGATTGATAATAAATGGCTTCAGCCAAACACTAACCATTAGTGAAAGAAAAGTTTTTGTGTTATCATTCATATTCTCTGAAAAATGGCCAAGAAAGCATATATTCTGCCAGGGTATGTAAACTTATGAGCACAACTGTATATACCATAACTATTACATATTACTCTGTTCTTAGCACAGTTGCCAGATGTAAACACAAAAAAAAATAATCTAACAGGTTCCAGTGTAGTAAAAAAAAATAGCAAAATCACTAGAAAATCAGCATAAGCATGGTACGTTTTTAAAAATAGATAAAAACTGATGTAACTAGCTGCATTTTTAAAACAATGTATCATTAATAAACCTCCTCTAACCAGTAAACGGCTACTGAAATAAAGGTAGAAGTTGGTATTTCTCTCCTTTGCTTTGTTTGCAGCGGAGTTTATACAGCTAGATATATTGGCTAATTTGGATAAACATAGCTAGTAGATTTTAATAGTATTCCAATCTGATTAGAAAATAGTCCGATTGACAGCCTTACAGTATGGTTCCGTTCACGCCATGGCGTTCAGGATTGCGGTCAGATTTTGCCGCAATTGCCTGATAAATTGCGGTAAAATTGCGCAAACAAAATTGCATGGCGCCTGTCACCCAAAAGAAGTTCCGGAACTTCCACCCACGATCCGGAACACCATGGTGTGAACGAAGCCTAGGAAAGTACATATAGCAGCTGTGTGCAAAGTTCAGCATCTTAAACAATCAGCATTATTCTTAGTAATGTGATTTAAAGGGGTTGTAAAGGTAAAAGTTTTTTCCGACAATACCGCCGCCCCCAGCCCCCCCCGTTTTACTTACCTGACCCCTCGAAAGTACAGCGCTCGCTCCCGACATCCATTTCGCCGCTCAGCCTGGCCACTGATTGGCTACAGTGGATGGATTGAAAGCAGTGCAGCCATTGGCTCGCACTGCTGTCAATCACATCCAATGACGCGGCGCACCGGGGGGCGGGGCCGAGTGATACAGTGAGCGGCTATAGCCGCCGGCTGTATCACGGGAGCGCGCCCGCAAGAACTAACCACCATGCGAGGGAGCTCGCATCAAGGTGGTTAGTTCTCTCGGGGAGGAGCTGAAACAGCCGCCGAGGGACCCCAGAAGCGCAGGTTCGGGGCCACTCTGTGCAAAACGAGCTGCACAGTGAAGGTAAGTATAACATGTTTGTTATTTAAAAAAAAAAAAAAATTACCTTTACAACCCCTTTAATAATCTGAAATGTGATTGGTTGAAAAGCAATACTTTTTAGGTTTAAATCTTTCTTAGTAAATGCATTAACAGAGTAAATGGGCTCTTTAATATCTGCATTTACTTAAAATATTATCTAACATATGCCAATAACATAATAAGGTCATCTATTCTTTCTTCCCATTTTCCTTTTATGTCTACATTCCTATTGTTTATAGCACTGTCTATGCTATTGCAAAGTCATATTTTGGCATTTGCCATTTACAGCTGCCCATATATTCTGCACAGTCATGATCTCACAGACGGTAAAGTGACGTAAGTCAGAAATAAATGATTTCTCTGTTTCTTATTTTGTAAATTAGTTTTTGTGTAGTTATGTATCTAATTCACCATTGGCCTTTAAATATTGAATTTAGAGGCCGGTGACTTTCATTTGTAACTTCCTTCATTTCCATTTAGTGTCCTCAGATAGTCATTGCAGCTACATAATATGTTGCCCTTTACAATTTTTCTTGATTACCGATTAGTGTATTATCAATAGTCCCATTCAAAAAAAGGCATCAAAGAACAATGGTAATGTGCGAAGTGCAGTAACTCAAATTTAGCAATCCAAAATTTTTTCACTGATGTGATCACAACTGGAGTCTAAATACTTGTTTTGGGCTACCACACTGTATTGGTCATTGCACATCACACTATATAATGGAATAAGTAGACACTGCACCTAATTCATTATTTTTCTGTTGTGTAGCTTCTACTACTTGTCCAGCATCTGAAGACCAAAGGCATAGTGTAAAGTCAGATGGGGAACAGTCTGAAGTCAAAACTGAACAGTCTGATGAAGATGCCACTGAAAAAGTTCCCAAACGCACAGCAAGTGTCAAGAGCGTAAAAAAGGTTACAAAAGTGGAGGTATGTTTTGTTATACCTAAAACTTTCCCAACACATTTTTAGAAATGAAGGTCAAGTCGGTGGCTAATGGCTACAGATGCACATGTAAAACTTAGAGTTACCAGCGTGGGGGCAAGTCAGGAAGGTGATCAAGTTGCCAGTTGTCATTCTCATGCTCTAACACAGGAAACATCAAAGTTTCTCCTAATCAGAGATCTCAAGAAGGCATTTTGGTGATCATCAGTAAAACACAGTAGAAACACTAGGAGTAGGGTTGGTTACAGGACCAACAATGCAGTTTTGGTGCATCGTCATAAAAAATAAAGATTCCACATGTATTGCGAATAATCCTAATTATCTGTGGGCTTCTAATTCTATCTGTAGTCCCTAATTAGGATCACCTAATACAATACACCACTGTCATGTCATGCCTGAATCTGTAAAACATTTTAGGAAAACACTGGAGGCGAATCACAACAGTAGTCCAAGGAGAACGTAGGATCTTTGAAAATGAACGATTATAAGATCAATTGCTTCTGGAGCTTGGATCATGGCACTGTTGAGTCACTGCAGGAGAGAGTAAGATGCAGAAGGGGTTAGTTAGTGTTAGGAATTGGTTTAGGTAATAATTTATTTTAGTGTTAGACTCAGCAGTTGGGAGTAAAGTATAGTTTTTTTTCTCTTTTTCCAGAAAAGTGCAGCAATGGGGAGGATTTACTAAAACTGGAGCACACAGAATCAGGGGGGTGGCTGAGCTCCCAAGCGGATAGCATCCCCTGAGGAAGCCTAATATAAGGGCGAAACATGACAGGATTAACCTCTATACCACTATAAAAAAAACATGGACCATAAAATATGGGTCATAAGCAAATGTTTTTTTATGATGTTTTAGATTTCTGTTAATAAACTTTACCCTCTGGTTTGACTCGTATTGCACCGATATAGTCCCATTTCTTCCACTAAAACCTTGAAGCTAATCAGTTTCTATGCAGAGCTGCACCAGATTCTGGGTGCTCCAGTTTTAGTAAATCCCCCCCAATGTGTACAAGTTTATATCCAACAACACAAGCATATGATTAATGTCCACATCTAGACAAAGGTAATGTTATTATTGGTTATCAATTGTTCAATTATACCTGCCTATTTTCTCTTTTAAAATAAATAAGACAGTAGACAACCACAAGAAATTATTTTGGATACATCAGGATGGAAAAAAGAAGGGGGTCTGGGATTTTGAAATGTACTGTAAGGTTAGGTAGGTTCAGGAGGAAGAGGGAGGATGATGGGAAAGGGCAAACGCAAGATTGGAAAAGAGGTGGGCATAACCATCACGCTGGAGTCAGAGCCTCCTTCCCGTCTCCGCTTGGGAAGAGCTTTGTAAATGGTGTCAATTTTTAACCACTTGCCGACCTCGCAATTATAATGTAATTATACTGCGAGCAGGCAGCAGCTGCAGGCTCAGCGATGTACCAGTCACAGATCACAATTCCAATCCCACCCCTTGCCACAATCTATCATACCTATGCCTCCAATTGCACCCCCCCCCCCAATCCATCATGCTTATGTCTCAAATTCCACCCCTCGCCACAATTTATCATACCTATGCCTCCAATTCCACCCCCCCTCCCCCCAATTCATGATACCTATGCCTCCAATTCCACCCGCCTCTGTCCAATTTATTCTACCTATACATCCAATTCCACCCCCCCAATCCATGATACCTATACCTCCAATTCCACCCCCCTAATCCATCATACCTCTGCCTCCAATTCCACCCCCCCCTCCCCACAATCTATCATACCTATGCCTACAATTCCATTCCCCTTCTCCCTAATCCATCATACCAATGCCTCCGATTCCAGTCCCCCTTGCTCCCCACAATCTATCATACCCTATGCCTACAATTTCACCCCCTTCCTCTCTAATCCATCATAACTGTACCTCCAATTCCACCCCTCTCCCCTAATCCATTATACCTCTGCCTCCAATTCCACCCCCCCAATCCATTATACCCCTGCCTCCAATTCCACCCCCCTACAATCTATTATACTTCTGCCTCCAATTACACCCCCTCCCCCCACAATCTATCATACCTCTGCCTCCAATTACACCCCCCCAATCTATCATACCTATGCCTCCAATTCCAGTCCTCCTGCTCCCCACAATCTATCATACCCTAAGCCTACAATTTCACCCCCTTCCTCCCTAATCCATCATAACTGTACCTCCAATTCCACCCCCTCTCCCCTAATCCATTATACCTCTGCCTCCAATTCGACCCCCCCCCCCCAATCCATTATACCCCTGCCTCCAATTCCACCCCCTCCCCCCCAATCCAGCATACCTATGCCTCCAATTCCACCCCCCCCACAATCTATCATACCTCTGCCTCCAATTACACCCCCCGTCCCACAATCTATCATACCTATGCCTCCAATTCCAGTCCCCCCTGCTCCCCACAATCTATCATACCCTATGCCTACAATTTCACCCCCCTTCCTCCCTAATCCATCATAACTGTACCTCCAATTCCACCCCCTCTCCCCTAATCCATTATACCTCTGCCTCCAATTCCACCCCCCCAATCCATTATACCTCTGCCTCCAATTCCACCCCCTCCCCCCCAATCCATTATACCTATGCCTCCAATTCCACCCCCCCCACAATCTATCATACCTCTGCCTCCAATTCCACCCCCTCCCCCCCAATCCATCATACCTATGCCTCCAATTCCACCCCCCCCCACAATCTATCATACCTCTGCCTCCAATTCCACCCCCTCCCCCCCAATCCATCATACCTATGCCTCCAATTCCACCCCCCCCCCCCCACAATCTATCATACCTCTGCCTCCAATTACGACCCCCGCCCCCCCACAATCTATCATACCTCTGCCTCCAATTACGACTCCCCCACAATATATCATACCTATGCCTACAATTCCACCCCCCTCCTCCCCAATCCATCATACCTGTGCCTCCAATTCCAGCTCCCCCTCCCCCCCAGTCCATCATACCTTTGGCTCCAATTCCACCCCCCTCCCCCCCAATCCATCATACCTATGCCTTTATTTCCACCCCCCTCCCCACAATCTATTATATCTATGCCTACAATTTCACCCCCTTTTGTATGATTGAGGGGGAGGGGGTGGAATTGGAGGCATCAGTATTATGGATTGGGGGGGGGGGTTAATTGGGGGGGGATTGGGGGCATTAAGAACTACAAGCCGACAGCCGCAAAGGATGATAGGACTTGTAGTTCGTTCGGACACACGGAACTGTTTTTATGAATGACGCGGCTGTGTGGCCAGTGAACTTATCCTTAAAGGATTATCACAATAAAGGCACGTACACACGATGAGAATATCAGATTAAAAAAAAAAAACACGTTCAGAGAGATCGTCCAATAACCTGTTTGTTAATAAACAGCTTTCGATAGCTGATCACAACAGTTTACGCGGAAATATCTGAAGGGACAATCAAAAAAATGTTTCTCATAAGATAACAGAACAAATGATTTTCGTGTGATTATTATAGTATTTGTACAAAAAAAAAATCGTGTGGCCAAGACCACGCATATTCAGAAACGAAAGAATACAATACATTACATCACTTCCGAAGTTGTATTTTGTCTTACGGCAATTTTTTTTACTTTAGTAACCCATTCATTTTCCATATGAGACTAGCATGCAAAAAAAAAAAGGACAATCATATATGCCGATCAGCAGACCTTTTTCGGTCATGCCCCTTCGAAAGAAGCCGAACGTTTGGCTGGCCTCTGTCGGACCACCTGCCATACACACGAGCCGAAGGTCGCCGCCCTATATTTGGCCTTTGTATATGGCCCTTAAGAGAAGGCATGAACCCCTTTTTATTTCTGTCTGTATCCCTGGTACACGTCTTCCCCAAATTCCCGTCTTGTCAAACCTTTAACAGCAGAACAATTATTGAGGGTAAATCTGTCTAACATTGACCTATTTAAAACAAAAACAACAATCGTTTGTGGCTTAAAATACACTTTAATCACTTCCCCGACCGCACTATAGCCGAATGACAGCTACAGCACGGTCGTCCAGTTCTCGAAGGGCATCATATCTCCATCAGTGAAGGAAATTTGGCTTTATATTGTAGGCCTGTAATTCTTAGGGATAACTCACTTAAATCTGTCCAAACAAGAGTCTAGTAAAATATACCGGGTGTGGTAAAGTTTGAAACACAAAATCATAAATTATAATATAATAAATAACTATAAATAATTATAAAAAATAATAATATAATAATAATAAAATGAATTTCCCCAGGATTCACTATCGCTCAATTCTGCAAGTGTTCTAATTTACTATCACTGTTTTCTAGCTGGTCTAAAACTGCTTTCGATGTAAAGGGACACTTTTTGGTTGCTATGGACAATCTCAAGTTTCCAGGCAGAAAGAACAGTATATATAATATAAAACTGCATGCAGGGCACTGGACAAAGCACTGGGGACAAAAGGGATGTGAAATGATTTGATACAGTAATGTAATCTGTAAGATTACACTGTACTGTATGTGTTATGTTTTTTGTACTTTTTGAATTTGCCGCCGGGCTCCACCCCCATGCGTCGCGACGCTCGCAGGGAATGGAAGCCCGGCACACAGAGCATCGGGCAGATGGTCCAACGGAGGACACAGCAGGGGGACATCGCAGGATCCCGGGGACAAGGTAAGTAACCTGGACCAGGATCCTGCAATGCAATCCCGAGTGTGGCTCGGGATTACTGCTAATGTTACTGAAATTTAACCCCGAGCCACACTCGGGATTACCGCTAGGAGGGTTAAATACCACCAAAAGAAAAGCCTATTTGAGTGAAAAATAAATGATAAAAAATTCATATGGGTACAGTGTTACATGACCGCGCAATTGTTATTCAAAGTGCGACAGCGCTGAAAGCTGAAAATTGGCCTGGGCAGGAAGGGAGTAAGGCTGCTTTCACACTGAAAGCTCCAGTCATTAGTGGCCCTCGTTTTAGTGGCGCTTTACAGCTGTTTAAGCAGTGCTTATTACGCTGCTTTTCGGATGCTAGCGGGGAGCTTTTAACCCCAAAGAAGGGGTTAAAAACTCTGGTGTTGTGGCGCTTAATTCATTGCAATGGGCAGGGGCATTTTGGAAGCACTGTATACACCGCCCCAAAGATGCTGCTTGCAGAACTTTTTCTAACGTCCCGCAAGCGCACCACCCGGGCGTGAAAGCACCCATTGCAGAGAATGGGAGGCAGTTTTCAGGCGCTATTTCTAGCGCTAAAACACCTGAAAACTACCTCAGTCTGAAAGGAGTCTAAAAATGCCCAGTAGGCAAGTGCTTAAAGCGGTAGTAATCCGCAGGTAAAGAAAAAAAAATTCCCTGCAATGTCATAATGTGCTAGTATTAATTTGTTGCGTGTCTTAATACTCCTCTAACATCTGCCTTGTTTCAGCCACAGAACAAGAATGTCAAGGTTCGCCCCAAGAAGAAAACAACTGGAACCACTGTGCCTGGAGAATCAGCATGAAGCCTTATCCTTCTGTTCAGAATATAACTTACCCGCTGCTCACCTGAAGCTCCTTGGAGGACTGTGTGCTACAATAGTGACAAGTACCACTAGTCAATGGATCACTCCTCGTCTGGGGGTCAGTACTTGCAGAAAAACGTGTGTAATACAAATATATAGGCAAATATTCTACTGGGCCGCACTGCCGTGTGGAACGGGTTTACAGTTGTTCACGCACACTGACTTTTAAATCAAATAAAAAACTCTATAGTACTAATAAGGGGATTGAAGGATGAAGAGAGGCTAACTTCTTTTGTGTCTGATATGCCTGGACTGTTGCTGAGTTACTGTCAACCAGCTCTGTGTTAAAGACTGAATCTAGGTGCTCAGTCCTCTGCTAATGGTTTTAGTTTACAGCGGCCTCACTAGTGCAAATAATATGTACTTACCTTTTTATTTATATGATGGCAGCCAATGTTGTTTATTTTCCTAATTTCACTTATCCTGGTTATACCGTAAAGCTTGTGGTGCACTCAAAGATTGTAGTATAGGTGGGACTTGGTGACTGCAATGCACTTTGGAAACTATTTACACTATATATTAGTACACAGTAATGCTTACTATATAGTTTCACATGAGCTGGCTTATGGATCATTTAATATGCCAGAGTGTATTACATAGGGACGATACATAAGAACACCATGGGCTGTAATGCCAATATGACAGATATTTTAGAATAATATAATTAAAAAGGGAGATTTGAGTTTGGAGTGGTCCATAATGAAGGTAAGCGAGATGAGTGACGTGATCATAATGTAATATTCTGGTTAGATTTACGTCAAAATCACTTGGACTATCTCCAAGTGATTACTTGGACTATCTCTACCAGTTAGAGACTTCTTATATTGCTACATTACAGACAATTCTTTTTTCTTGTTGGAAATGAAAAGAGTGTAAAGTGATACAGTTCACTTATCTCTGACTTTACAAGTCTATGATGAGGACTAGCAAGATGAGGAAGAATGCAAAACTGGCTTGAAAGCCACCAATGTTTTTGACAGATGTCTGACATTGAAAGGGAGAATGGATCTAGATCCGTGTTCAAATACAACTTTACCAACATATATAGCTACGTTTTGCCATTGATCGATACAATATAATAATATGACCGATGTCACTGCATTATGTCAAGGGGGAAATCAGTTAGGGATAGTTTACACTTGCTTCAAAACATGGCTTCAGACAGGCTTTGTTAAAGCTCTCTAAACGCCAGTCAAAGCCCCTGTCACTATATACAATGGTTAGCTTACAGTCCTGTTTACACCCGCTTTTGCTTGGTGCTTCAATGAGGCTCTGGTGGAGCTTCGATGAGGCTTTGGTGGAGCTTTGATGGGGCTTCGATGGGGCTCTGGTGAGGCTTTGAGGGGCTTCGGTGGGGCTCCGCTGGGGCTTCAGTGGGGCTTTAAGCGAGCTTTGATCGTGAGTGGGTTGGCTGCTGGATTTCCAGCATGCACGTCCGACAGAAGCCGGCCGAACAAACCGACACATAGGCAGAATGGCGGTTAGTATTTTTTGTATTGGCAAATGTCTCCCAACATTCTGCCTGCGTGTACGGGGCTTAAAGTGGTTGTAAACTCCTATTGATTAATTGTACCTCTAGGTAAGCCTTTAATACCTATACCTATAGGTATACCCTATAATAGGGCTTACCTATAGGTGCTGTAAATATGTCCTACACGTGCGCCGTTTAGGAGATATTTACTGTATATGCAGCCGATGACGTCATCGGCGCATGCGCTCTGAAGGAACGGCCACCTGTGCCATTTCTTGAGAGCCCTGTGCCGTGACCGGCGGCTCCCGGAGTGACGTCCGGCCAGTCACACAGCCAGAGTCCGCAGAACCGGAAGGAAGGCAGGCGAAGATGGATGCGGCCTACAGCGGTGACAACGAGGGCTTCCGTTTTTCATCTAGGCATTACTGTCATACATCAGACCACCCCACTCTCTTTGGTATCTGAGAAGTCCTGCTTCTTATGGAGGCGATTCATTTCCAAACACTCACTGCAGGCTCCTTCTTATCTCACACACTAAAAACCCTATATAAAAAAAGTTCAGCACTGTAAGCTTTCCACGGCCTATGAGTTATTCAGACCTGCCTTGGAAGATTAAAAGCAATCGGGGACACATAAAGCAGAGCAAGAGAGGAGGTTACACAGCATGGTCTACTTCTAGTGCCCCTGTGAGGTGGCCTCTGGATTGTAGCTGCAGTGCAATACACACAGCTCAGTCTAAAGTAAATTGACAACATTTTCTAATTTTGCCAGTGTCTCCAGGAGAGTAAATGATGCATGGAATTGCTCTTTAGGTTTTAGCACCCAATCTAGCATTTCACACACTTTAGATACTGCACTTTAAACAGCCTGAAAGTCTTTAATGTGTTCTTCTATGACATAACACTGTTATCAGAATTTAATTATCACGGGGGGGGGGGGGGGGGGGGCAGCAGCACATCCTTTTTCTGTATAGTTACAATGTGATCAAATTGTAAAATGATTGCAAGATAACCATTCATTTAAGTATTCATATATTAATTACAAAGCAGTGTACAGTGGGCCGGAGAGGTTTAACAGGCAACATATAAAAAACACTCATTGAGTTATTAATGTAAGGGACGTTTTTTCTATAATAAAACCAGCAAGTTATATAGGCCCCTTACAATTGCTAGGCTTATTTCCTGGCAGCACTTCTGTCAACAGTCCCAGAAAAATGGTATATACGCCTCTAATTACAAGCCTCTGCTAAAAAGCCTTTATTTTTTCCAATACTTTATATTAAGGATCACACGGAAAGTGCAGATATCAAATACAAAATACAATCTTGGTACATGTACATAGACAGTATATATCGTCTAAACAAGCCATTACTAAAAGGCCTTTATTATAAGCCTCCAATATGCTTTCTTTGGGAGACTTGCAGAAAGGATTAGTACAATGCTGTATATAAAAGTCAAGTTAAACATAAAATCTCAACAACATTTATCACTCTATGACAGACTTTAAATGTACGAATGAGGAAGAAATGTATTAGCCCACAACTACATTTTTTTTTTTATATGCCTTCATGTAAAAAGTTTTTTCCAAACCTTCATAAAAAACATAGATATAATACCACAATAAATTACTTGCCATATGACATCCAATACTAGAAGAAAAGAAAAATGGGAAGAAAAGAGGTTTAACCTTAAACTGCATAGAGGGTTCTTTACTGTAAGAGCGGCAAGGATGTGGAATTCCCTTCCACAGGCGGTGGTCTCAGCGGGGAGCATCGATAGTTTCACAAACTATTAGATAAGCACCTGAACGACTGCAACATACAGGGATATATAATGTAATACTGACATATAATCACACACATAGGTTGGACTTTTTTCAACCTCACCTACTATGTAACTATGTAATATCAAATACCATGTGTACAAGTCCAAGTTCAAATTGATGTCTATTTCAACACCTTGATCGACGCATTTTATGGTGTTGTCCTGCCTCTTCAGGATTGGGTTCCACTCCTTTTCTTGTTTAGTTCATTGTATTCAAACTAAACCTAGTTTAGACTTCAAACGTGGTGCCCGTGCAGTCCCTGTTTCACAGGCATGTACTATATATGTATATGTATATGTATATATATATATATATATATATATATATATATATGTATATATATATATATATATATATGTATATGTATGTATATATATATATATATATATATATATATATATATATGTATATATATATGTATATGTATGTATATATATATATATATATATATATATATATATATATACTATGGTGATCCTATTTGAAAGGTTGAAAAAAAAAAACCTTTGCCCATTTAAATCGTATGTGATTTGTACCTCTTATAACTTGGTCTCTTACCGCGTACACAAGGGCCGACTGGACTGGTCCGATGGACTTTTGACGGACTTCCGACGGACTTTTGAACGAACGGACTTGCCTACACACGATCACACCAAAGTCCGACGGATTCGTATGTGATGACGTATGACCGGAAGTTGGTTGCCAATAGCTGCCCTAGCGTGGGTTTTTGTCCATCGGACTAGCATACAGACGAGCAGATTTTTCGACCGGACTCAAGTCCTTTGGAAAGATTTGAAGCATGTTTCAAATCTAAAGTCCGTCAGATTTTCGACTGGAAAAGTCAGCTGAAGTTCCGATGAAGCCCACACACGATCGGATTGTCCGCTGGACTTGGTCCGCTGGACCAATCTGGTTGAAAAGTCCGCTCGTGTGTGTCTATCTATCTATCTATCTATCTATCTATCTATCTATCTATCTATCTATCTATCTATCTATCTAGATAAATAGATATATAATGATGGATAATAACTGATAATAATTACTTTACTTACTCTGTGAAATAATAATAATAATTACTTAAATAATAATTAAATCTAATTAAGAATAATAATAATTACGCTGCGAAAAGCCTTAATACACCAGGTCTTACCATCCGTACACTTACAAGCCACATGCTGATACTAAAGATAGTACAGATAACAATTGATTTGCAATAGTTATAATACAGTTGCAATACAGGACTCCAACCATTTTTCCAGGCTTGGGCAGACAGGAAATGAAGTCGATGTTTAGATTTGATCGCTTCCTGTTGTGTCACAAAGAGAGAAAGAGGTAGCAAATCTTCACAATAGCAATAAAAGCCTTACAGAGGTTCTATCTAAATTGAAAACATGGAATTCTGCTTTTGATTGGAGTTTGTAGAACACAAAAGGGGCCTATTTAATAACAAAGTGCCAAAAAGCAGCAATGTGCAGTAACCCATAACAAGTTATCACACAATAACTTTACATCCTAACTGATAAATGGGGACTTCTGGTTGATGCTGTAGGTTTTGGCAAACGGTGGCTTTGCAATCCATGAAAAAAAAAAGCTGGTCTCTGAAAATGTACTGTGAATATCCTTGTGTTTACAGAATACGTATATAGATAATCTGCACAAACAATCACAACTTTACTTTTTCTTGACTGATCGGGTGGTCAGTCGTTTTTTCTGCTCTGTGGTTATTAGCAAAGGGAACAAATTTAACTTTGATTAGAGAAGTTTATTTTAATCTGTGAAAGATTACGGGGAGAGAACAGGTTTGATGACTACTGATATTAGATTTGATTTGCACTTTTGATTGTATTAAATCCTTTTTACTTTTTATTTATTTTAATGTATATTTTGTTAGCAATATTTTAGGTGGTCTTTGGGTTGTTAGTACTCTTTTTTAACCACCAGTAGAACTAAACTGAAAGTTTTTGTTTCATTTTCTAAATGACATTTATATTCAGTAGTTTGTAAACTACATTACATTGCATTCTTTTTTTTATTATTGTGCACACTGAAATGTATGGTGTGAAATAACATTTCCAGCCAATATAACAAAATCCAGTGTTACATGGGATTTAGTGGAGACTATGCCCAGCATGTTGCCACTTAAAACTTGGATACATAAGAATACTATAGGGAGGTTGGTATTCATGATTACTACAAGACACTTCCATTAACTTATTTGTGGGGGTAAATTCAATGGCAATTTCAATTTAAAGCTGAACTCTAGGTAGATACACAAGACACAAATCAATGTAGCTCTCTATTTATTAATACATCATTATGAATATATCTACAAGCAGTGTAAGTACCTGAGTTTGACCTTTGACTGGCCCTTTTGCAATCTCCTCTAAAGCAGAACTCAGACTGGCTGAGGGTGAAGCAGTACAAGGAGCCAATCAAGTTATGTTGCAATGCTCATGTGCTACCAAAGAGCATAATAGGATGAGAGAGCAGAGTGACAAAGAAAGTAGCTCATTAGTCTTCTGTTTCTTCTTCACTGTCCGAACACAGGCTGGGGGAAAGATAAGACCTGTGTTACTTAATGTGTTACTAAACTCACAACAGTAAAATCAGTCTGTATATGCAGTAAAACAGGCTTGTAATACTCACTGTAGAACCTAAGGGGTTAATCCTCTGCATTGTGTATCTACCTGCTGATAGAACAGGGGCTAGGGGACAAGCTGCACATGCTCAGTTTGGTGTGTATTTCTAGAGTTTTTTTTTCTTGGGAGAGTGCATGCGATCAGCACAGGGCCAATCGGCTCTGTCCAGACAGAGGGTCAGAGGCCCCGCAGCCTTATTGGACAGTCATAGTAGAATGAAAACTTCTCCTACAAGCTTTAACCAGACACTGATAGAAGTCACCAGACTGCTCTAACTTCTAATAAAAAAAGGTATTTATCAGTTTATATTTACTGAAATAATTGCATGTCCATGTTCTGTGTACTGTGGGAGACCAGATATAGTGAATGCAGAGTCCTGGGTTTAGTAACACTTTAACTGTAGTAGAGTAAAGTCAGGTCTCCTGCCCTGTCAGACAAGGCTAGGCTGTGTAGCAGAGTGTAAATCTTATTACTGAATGGACAGAAATACAAATGCTTTGACAGGTGAAACAGCCTATTTACATTCATCTGTGTACTTAGTTGTATGCCTGGAGTTCAGCTTTAATGCTCGAGTTAAGAGTATAAACTGTTTGAGATCCAGAGGTTCTTAATCATTTCCACTGGAGGAGTTCCTTTTAATGAAGGAACACATTTTCAAGCAAGGGCAAAAAATTAAATTGCAATACAGTTATAAAGCCACTGCTTTCTGAAAACATGTCTAGCTATGTGTATTAGTCACAGTTGTGGGATTTTTCATTTTAAGAGGAAATCAGCAAAATTGTATATTTTAAATAAAGTGCAGCTTGTACTTTATTTATAGTTATATCCCAATTTGCCAACCAAATGTGAGATGGGTATTATGCATTTGAAGGACAACTGTACCTTTGGTACAAGCTTTGATGCAAGGCATGCCCCCACCACACTGCATCCAACATGGAAAAACATACCTTCTTTCTCGATCCAGTGATCTTCACGTTGTGACCCTGCCCAAAACCTCCCAACTTTTCTCCACAAAGGGTATTCACTGGGTCCTCTTCATCCTTGTGTCACAGCTCAATTCATTCCCATGGACAGAGCTGTACTGGGCAGGACCGCTGGGGGCCACAATGAGTATGTCTACCCAAAGAAGGAATGGGGCAGTGGCACACATTCACAGGATAAGGAGGACCTGGTGGGGACACTTTCTTAAGCAAGGCTGTGCAGGGCTACACAGCGAAGATCCCTGGATCCAGTATAAAGGTAGGCTTTTTTTTAGATGAGCTAGGTGGTTGGGGGCATGCTTTTACCAAAGGTACCATTTTCCTCTAAAGTAAACCTAAGAGAAGTAAAGGGGCTGCCATTGCTGATTTCTACCTGACAATGCTAGTGTCCGGGCTGTTTTACTGATTTTCTGGTTTCAATAATTCCAGCTAGCATTTTCAACAATGGAAGCCACCATATTTCTCTTATCATAGATTTCTTAAATGCTGATGTGTTTTGCACATAATGTCCTTGCAGCATTAGCAACGCAGTTGATCAGTATTAGTAAACTGTTAATTGATTGTTGAAACACTGCTAATTCTGGCTTTTCTTGTTCCCAACCTAAATGCTGGCCATTCCCGAGAGCAATGGGTTTTAGCCCCCTGTTCACACGGGTGCAACTTGACCAAATTGCATGATAAGGTGCACCCTATTGAAGGCAGTGTAGCTGTTCTAATCGGTGCAACCCTGACTTTGCTGTGGCGCACCAATTTGAAAAAAAGTTTCCTGCGCTATTTTTGGCAATTTTAGGTGTGCCTTGCACAGACATCTGAAGTCGCACAGATGTCAGCCAAGTCGTACCTAAAATCGCACTGACATGTGGTCTTGAAATTGTGTGGCCTTGAAATTGTGCGATTTCAAGTAAAGTCGCACAATTTCAAAGTCGGTATGGGGGGGGGGGGGGGCTTATTAAACTATAACCATACACATTATATTGGTGTTTGGATTGAGACATGCTCATATTTGCAAAAAAGAAAATGCCGAATGAACATTTTTAGAAATCTAATTGTAGAGCAACTAAGAGGGCCTCATAGTAGGCGTAATATAATTAAAATAGGTTTACTTGGTGCAATGGAGCCTGTTTAAAACACTAGGTATCTGCATGCCTTACTTCCATCACAACCCAAAATAAATCTGGGGAGGCTATTTTTCTTTTTAGGATAAGCCCTGGTTCACATTGATGCTACTTGGAAATCGCACTACTTCACTTGATTCCAAAGTAGCTAGGTCAGCGCGATTTCAGGTGCTACTTGATAGACATCTGTGTGGCTTCATGCACAGATGTCTATTGAAGTCGCACCTGAAATCGGCAAAAGTAGTACAGAAACTACTTTTGCAAATCAGTGCGGCGCCACAAAATCGGTGTCGCACTAATTGGAACGTTGTCATTGCCTCCAATAGGCTCTGACTTATTTGATTTGATTTGAGCGATCAAATCGCATTACAAATTGCTCCAATGTGAAGGCCATGCAAATAATTTATTTTTCCTTTAGGGCCAACCATACATCCAGAAGTGGAATGGTTTACAGCTGAATATTATAGAGCTATTTCTTCCAAACCACATACAGCTGCTTCAGCCTGGTTGACTATCAGCAGTGCAGTGTTTGTAAACCAGGGCTTCTGCATAGTAGGGCCTTATATATATATATATATATATATATATATATATATATATATATATATATATATATATATATATATATATATATATATATATATATATATATATATATATATATATATATATATATATATATATATATATATATATATATATATTCTTAATGAGATCATTATTAAGGGCAAATGAAGGGAGAGTTTTACAGGAAAAATATGTACAACACGCTATATACACAATTGCCATTGTAATTTCATTGCTATTAAAGAACAAAGTAAAAAAGAAGGCACTTAGGATCCACTCTGTAAATCTCCCATGTTGTATTTTTGCTGCTAGAACACTTGAAGAATCTCTTTCCACCCTTTCACAAAATGTAAGTGCTGGAACTACTTACCGGTCTATAAAGAACTTGTGCTGATGGTTCTGCAGACTATGTTGGCATCACACACACTACAACTGAATGTTAGGAAACTTTTTGAGCCCTGCGGGGAATATTTTGTAATAACATGCACACTTTGAGCAATCATAAAAACTTGCATTTTCATTGTATACCTGATTTTTTTTTTTTACTTTTTCTGAATCATTTTGGATGTTTAAAAATATAGTTGCACTGGCAGTTATGCCATTTTGAGATTGTAAATGTTACTTTGATATTTCAGGGCTGACCCCCTTCCTGTATCACTTAAAGTATTTCCTTTTGTGACTCACAAAAGCACCACAGTGAATGTGTTATCTCCAGCACCAACAAAATATTTGCAGTATTTCTTTTGGTTATCATTGCATTGACAGTAAAGGCGAACCAGCAAGGTGATCCGTAGTTGGACACATATTGAAGAAGTTGGGGTTATAACTGGTAGAAGTATGGCTGCTCTCATAGGATATGAACACGAAGCTCTCAATGCACTGATGTTACTGTGAAAATGATACTTTGTGATTCTGATAAAATCTTTGTAAAAAAAAAAACTCAATGAAAGTGCTCATACCGAATGCATTATGAACCATGATAACTGAAACAAAAATGAGGAATGTAACAATAAAATGTGGAACTACGGGACTGCTTAGGTGCCTTTCTTGGCTCGTGTGATGGAGAATTTCAACTTTATATATGTTACATTATATACACCTGTTAATATCATTTTTTTTTTTTACATCAAGCTGATCTTTTTTTCTTGGAGAGAATTGAAAAAAAAACAAAAACTTAATATAAATTTAGCTGGCTTGTATAAGGACCCAGGTATGATTTACAAGTCATGGCCACCTTGTAACCCTCTTCCACACTTAGTGCCGGTTCACACGGGGGCTGCACACGACTTCAGTATAGAAGTCAATGCAAGTCACCTGAAGTCGCCCCAAAAATACTACAGGAACATTTTTGTAAGTCGGAGCGACTTGCGTCGCTCCTATTAGAATGGTTCCGTAGTACAGAATGGGACGCGACTTGTCAGGCGGCTAGGTCGCCTGACAAGTCGCCCCTGTGTGCACCGGCACTTAGTCACAGTTTTAGAGAAATGGAATAACAAAAATAAATATTGTCCAAATTGTGGAGTTGAAGCAAATCTATGGATCACCTTGAAGGATGGTCTTTGATTGGTGTCAATGGCAGATTTGGTTATCAAAGAAAATTAAATGATTCCGCGCAAAGGAATAAGTATCAGCTCAAGGGTTGGAACTGGGAAATAATACTAATTAATGGAACTGCTGCCTCTACCAATTACTACCACTAGGTGGAGTAAGTTAATAAGAAAGAAAACAAAGTATGGTGCTGTTATGTTTTGATATGTTCCCGATGGCAGGTGTTTCTAATTAAAGGATTGAATATAGAAGGAATGCTAATAAACCACTACACCTACCAATTTATACCACTAAGTGGAGTAAATCAATGAAAAAAAAAGAAAACAAAATATAAATGGCGCTGTTCTGTTATGTGCCTGGTGGTAGGTGCTTCTAATTAAACCCCAATTAAAGTGTGAATGATATTCCTATAAATACATATATGAACTACTATTTGCAAACGGTATGGTCTCCTTTTTGCCTATGGACGTGATAGTGAAAAACAAATGAAATACATATGAGTATAAGTGATATAATATAAATAAACCAAACCGATATAATACTACTAATGCGTTCAATCATTAATACTCCAAGTGTATATAGTGCAAATCGGTGATCTATAAATAAAGTGTTATGTATATAAGATACATCGCAATTTGTGAACATTGGTATAAAGCATATGTGATGAATTAAGCACAATTCACTGTGACTCTATTTATCCCATAAACCAATATAATCAAAAATCAATACTTCAAAAACAAATATTATGTAAAATAAACATATAAAACTGAATAGATCTCCCAACAAGTAAAATTCCAAAATGCCAATATTAACTACCGTATTTATCGCGTGCCGGCGTATAACACGCACCCCAAGTTTAGGAGGGAATTTTAAGGAAAAAAACTTTTAGGAGTAAAGTTTAAAGTGGAGTTCCACCCTCTTTTACAACTCTTCAGCATCCCTCACTAAACTGTGCACTGTAAACGAATTGGATATTTAAAAAAACAAATTTCTCAACACTTACTGTATATCTGCTGTATTCATTTTTCACTTCCTCCTCCCTGGCCGTGGCCCATCGCATCATTTCCTGTTTGCAATGCCTTCTGGGAGGGGGCGGCAACTTCCTCTGACACTGCCGTTGCTATGGAAACCTGACCTGAAACCTATTACATTGCTTGTACTGCACTGAGCATGTGCGAGATCTGCAAGGATGAGATCCAGGAAGAAATACAGTCTGGCTTCAGATGCCCAGACAAACTACTGCTATAAACTAACAAAACAGACCTTAGTTTACAGACTAACTTTACTAGAATACATTAAGCTTGTATATTATAGGGGTATTTTTATTTAAAAAGTATCATTTCGGCCGGAACACCACTTTAAGGAAGAAAAACTTACATTAAAATGCCCATCAATGCAGCGTTATCGGTGTCCATCTGCAGCCTTGTCAGTGTCAGTGCAGCCTTGCCCCAGTGTCCATTGCAGCCTTGTCAGTGCAGCTTTGCCCCAGTGCAGCCCTTTCAGTGCAGCTTTGCCCCAGTGCAGCCATGTCAGTGCAGCCTTGCCCCAGTGCTCGCCGCGATCGCCACTGACATACACAGCTGTGTGTAAATTCAAATATGGCGCCGAGACTGCAGGGACTCGGCGCAGCGGAGATACACATACCCGAGAGTCCTCGGCTTTTTTCGGCGCCGCTCACAGTCACGCCCAGTCCCGCCCTATGATGGACATCACACAGGTCCAATGGCGGGACTGGGCGGGACTGTAAGCGGCGCTGAGAAAAGCCAAGGACTCTCGGGTATGTGTATCTCCGCTCCGCCGAGTCCCTGCAGTCTCGGCGCCATATTTGAATTTACACACAGCTGTGTATGTCGGCCGCGATCGCTCCGATCCGAGCAAAAGTGACGGGGATCTGCCTATAACACACACCCACGATTTTCCCTGATTTTCAGGGGCAAAAAGTGCGTGTTATATGCCGATAAATACGGTAATCAATAACAATAGTCCACAGCAGGTATATGATGGGAACTCTTCTTAACCACCACCAAGGACGGGATAAACCCTGAGCCTCGGTTCACACCAGAGGCGGCACGACTTGCAGGTCGCCTCACCGAGGCGACCTGCACACGACTGCCGGGGCGACTTGCAAGACAACTTCTGTATAGAAGTCTATGCAAGTCGCCCCCAAAGTAGTACAGGAACCTTTCTTCGTCGCTCCGATTAGAACGGTTCCATTGTACAGAACGGGAGGCGACTTGTCAGGCGGCTAGGTCGCCTGACAAGTCGCCCCCGTGTGAACCGGCCCTAAATTGCTACACAGTGGCATATACTGTGGATGCCTCAGACCCCAGGAGGGGGAGAAGTTTCTGGTGAGTGCAGCCAAAATAGGAGCACGAATAAGGCACACATGATGTGATCACCCATTGGAAAGTGAATTAGATCAAGAGTTGGTTTCCTCACTGGCACAAGAGCACTTTATTGATTTTATATAATTTTGGATTATTGTTATTTATTAATTACTATTGGCATGAGATCAAGAGTTGTTTTTTTCACTGGCACAAGAGCACTTTATTGATCCTATATAATTTTGGACTATTGTTATTGATTGATTAATTAATATTGGCATTTTGGAATTTTGCATGTTGGGAGATCTATTCAGTTTTATATGTTTATTTTACATAATATTTGTTTTTGAAGTATTGATTTCTGATTATATTGGTTTATGGGATAAATAGAGTCACGGTGAATTGTGCTTAATTTATCACATATGTTTTATACCAATGTTCACAAATTGCGATGTATCTTATATACATAACACTTTATTTATAGATCACCGATTTGCACTATATGCACTTGGAGTATTAATGATTGAACGCATTAGTAGTATTATATCGGTTTGGTTTATTTATATTATATCACTTATACTCATATGTATTTCATTTGTTTTTCACTATCACGTCCATAGGCAAAAAGGAGACCATACCGTTTGCAAATAGTAGTTCATATATGTATTTATAGGAATATCATTCACACTTTAATTGGGGTTTAATCAGAAGCACCTACCACCAGGCACATAACAGAACAGCGCCATTTATATTTTGTTTTCTTTTTCTTTCATTGCTTTGCTCCACTTAGTGGTATAAATTGGTAGGTGTAGTGGTTTATTAGCATTCCTTCTATATTCAATCCTTTAATTAGAAACACCTGCCATCGGGAACATATCAAAACAGAACAGCACCATATCTACTTTGTTTTCTTTCTTGGTTATCAAAGAGTCTCTGTGTAAGAACAATCTTGCAATCCCTACATTACTGCACATGTTCAAACACTTATTTACAGTAGAGATAGATAGATGCAGATGAGAGTAACCTTTGCTATTACCCTAAAAATTCTCTCATGGTCCATAACTTGCAGCTGGGGGTCAACGAGTGAACTCCTTATTTACTATCTACCTAACTGGTGTCAAGAGGATATTGGAGAAGAATTCTGCAAGTGCCAGTCAGGCAGGAAGTGAATGAAAGATTACCTGACACCACTTTGATATTACAAAACAGGAGCACAGTTAGAACATTATGAAGAATCCCTCGGATTTCTCACCTGCCCTTGAAGTGAGCGTCTAGATCTACATGAAGGGTTTAAGACCTGCATGACCCACATTTAGCATATCTCCCAGAGGGTCTTTTTGCAGCTGCACAGGCTGCCTAACAGAGGCATTTCTAGGATTGTAAAAGACCTGGGGCACCCCAGGTACCCCACGTAGTACCCACGTAGAGCAGTAAGGAGGTGCACATACCATGCCGTGCTAAACAGTGGGTGTGGCCAAATTGTATGGGTGGTGCTTATAGGGGTATGGTAAAAAAAATGCTTGAGCCTCCTTGTACCCATACAATATTCTTTGATTACTGTACCACAAGCAAGAGTCTGACAGACATGTATAAACCTCAGCACAATTATTTAAAAAAAAGAAAATAAATTCTTCAATTACATATGCTTTTTATGCACAAAGAATATAAAAAGAGAGCTAACACTTTGAGTCTACCTTAAAGTGGTGTTCCGGCCGAAATTATACTTTTTTAAAAAAAATACCCCTATAATACACAAGCTTAATATATTCTAGTAAAGTTAGTCTGCAAACTAAGGTCTGTTTTGTTAGTTTATAGCATTAGTTTGTTACTTTATAAACTTACAGCAGGCCGTGGCCATCTTAAGTGTGGGCATCTGAAGCCAGACTGTATTTCTGACTGGATCTCATCCTTGCAGATCTTGCACATGCTCAGTGCAGCACAAGCAGTGTAATAGGTTTCAGGTCAGGTTTCCATAGCAATGGCAGTGTCAGAGGAAGTTGCCGCCCCTTCCCAGAAGGCATTGCAAACAGGAAATGATCCGATGGGCCACAGCCAGGGAGGAGGAAGTGAAAATGAATACAGCAGATATACAGTAGGTGCTGAGAAAAAAATAAAAAATATATCCAATTCGTTTACAGTGCACAGTTTAGTGAGGGATGCTGAAGAGTTGTAAAAGTGGGTGGAACTCCACTTTAAAGAAAGGCTTCATTAGAATGGCCAGGGACTGCTTAGCAACCAGCAACTGTTGAGTACATGCTATGCGCACTGCAGCAAATAGTAGGTGTGATGAAATTGTGCTAACAGTGAGAGGGGTTTAAAACATGAGCCTGCCCATTGTGTACACCAGGGATAGGCAACCTGGGGCCCTCCAGCTGTTGTGGAACCCCATTTCCCATGAGGCATTGCAAGGCTGGCAGTTACAATTACTCCCAGAGGCATGATGGAACTTGTAGTTCGCCTACCCCTGGTGTACACAGTAACATATTCCACGGTCCCTCTGCCCCAAAAAATATGCTTTAATCACTGTGTCACGAGCGAGAGTCTAACAGACACGTACAAACTTCATTACTTATGGTTTTCTGCACACAGCCTACCTTCAGGAACTGCATTAACATAGTGACTACTGAGCAACCAGCATCTTTTGTATAATATAGCATAAAGGGTGCATTGGTCAGGGGTATATCATAAACAGCCCAGCATAGAGAGTGCAGTGCTCAGGAGTATATCATAAACAGCCCAGCATAGAGAGTGCAGTGCTCAGGAGTATATCATAAAAACAGCCCATCATAGAGAGTGCGGTGGTCAGGATTATGTCATATACAGCCTGGTGTAAAGAGTTCCCAAATGAAAGAAAAAAAATTTGCTTCTGTTTAGGATTGTTTTTTTAGAGTTGAACATAGCTGAATGGATGCAACTAAACCTGCTTTTAAGCAGGAACATGTAAACCCAGGAAAAGGGGTCTGGGAAGTAAACAAATTTATACTTCTCATATACCGTGTTTCCCCAAAAATAAGCCCGGATCTTATATTAATTTTGGCAACCAAAATCACAGTAGGGCTTATTTTCGGGGTAGGGCTTGCCATTTTATCTGCTGTCTTCTCTCCCCCTCTCCCTCCCTACCTGTCAGTGTGAGCATAGTAAAAGTGGTTGTAAAATGCTAGAATTCTCACAAAGGTGTGTGTTTCAGTAATCGAATTGTGTTAAATACCTTCGGAAGCGGGAGATCAGTTGAGCGCCAAGCACCGCTATAACGAAGGTACTTGACTCAATTAGATTACAGAATCACACACCTTTTACATGATAAAATACTGTAATATTCTAGCAGTTTACAATCACTTTAAACTAGGGCTTATTTTCGGGGTTGGGCCTATATTGCAGCCCTCCCTGAACATCACAGTAAGTCTTAGTTTTGGGGTAGGTCTTACTTTTGGGGAAACACGGTAGTTTCTGCTGTGTTTAGAAAAGCTGAACACAGGCGTGCCAATGTGCATGAGGTCTTAAGGGGAAGCCTTGCTGAAAAAAAAGGCAGTTTATTCTAAAATACGGGCCTTATTAACATCAATTTAAAAAAAAAAAAAAACCCTATACTGTATATCCGGAAATTAAATGATAATCACAAAATACAAAACCCATGAAACAAAAGCCCATTTTTTAATTGAAGACTCACAGCACAAAAAGGAGGAATTGTGACGTACGTTTTTTTTTTTAACATATTGTATACAGCGTGACATACAGAGTTCAGTGGACAGTTAAAGTAGCCTATTTGAACCATGTCAGTCAATGAATGCATTAGGTATAGAACAACATCAATGTACATAAGATCACATATAAAATACAAATACGAGCTATAATTTTACGAACAGCAGAACACGTGCATAACACCCAGCCTGAAACAAAAGTTGTAGGAGCCAACCAAGAGACAATGCAAACTTCTGGGGGAGCAGAGGTTACAGCGTCTGCTTCCAGCGCAACCTGCAATCACTCTGCAATGCTGTTAACCTTCAGTCGGATGGCCACTATTACCTACTTTGTCCTGGTGCAGTGGCTCTCTGTACCTTGTCTGACTCTGTTTGCACACTGTGCAGAGTACTGTACTGAGTTCCATTATATCCATCACAATGCTGCCTACCAGACATAGGAACTTGTTGTTGGCATGGGGGACCTGCATGCCATGCAACTAGATTTGCTTAGTTGATGTGTGAGCTAGCTCCCCCTTGTGGCCACTGGACAGACAACCTCGCCAGGCCTAATACTAGAAGGTACATGTCTTTGCATTGCATTTTGAAGGAAACAGTGCAGAACACCAAGTTTCCTCCATCAGTTTTATACACCTTACTCTTTTCTTGCCTCAGCTTGCCAGCATGGATGGAAGTCATTGAACACTTTTTAAGACCTTGCACACTCATGGTCCAGGCCCAGTCCCTGAGAAGCTCCTTTCTGCAGTGGGCCTAAGATAGGGTCCCTACAACAGAGAAGGGCAATTAAAATGGTCATTAACCACCTCCCGTCTGGCCTATTATAATAATACAGCTGGGCAAGAGCACCATTATCCGGGGTGGATGTCATATGACGTCTTCCCACTCGTGTGCCCCCCAGGGGCTGTGCAGCGGCGCGATTGGTGACCTACTGTGTCCAACGGACACAGTGGAACACAGATTGTTGCACCTGGGCCAGCCCTGGTACCATGTGATCTCTGTGACCAAACACAGCTATCACATGTCAGTTGTGCACAATGGCTTTCATGCATAGCCATTCATTGTGCATTGCAAAAAACACACAGGTGGTGCAAATATCTTGTGCATTACCATAGACAAATTTATTATATCTACTAGGACAAATGGATACTCACAAGCATATAACACAGTATGCATATAACTCAAAAATGCCAGCTTCCTTGGCTAAAGAAGGGGGTTTGTCTCCTGACATGTGTCAACCATCCAATCAGGACTGGTCCTATGGAACCCCTGGATCTGGTGCTGGAGTGTTTTTTGGAGACTTTAGCTTTATTCATTGTGCACTATTGTAATCTCTGTGGTCACAGTGATCAATTGGCACCTGTACCACGTGATAGTTGTGGCCAATCACAGGTATCACAATTGTGCACAAAGGCACATAAATGGATGCCATTCATAAAAATGATTGCTTATATAGTGATTGTCACTGTAATGAGCAATCACAGTGTAAAGAAAAAAATCCTGCTCATCCCCCCAGAGCAGTACAGTCTCATTATGGTGGCACTGTAATACTCTGGTTACAGTGTGTAAAAAAAAAATATGTGAAGAAATAGAAAAAAATATTTTAAAACATTTTTAAAAAATGATAAAAATGTATTTTTTTTATATACTGTCAACAGTCAGTGTCCCTGATTACCGCCACACCAGTCATATGGTGATAATGTACTGTTATGGTGACAGTATGTAAAAAAAAAAATGTGAAGAAAAACAAACTTTGTTTAATTTCTTAAAATCACCATACCCCTTACTAAATACCTTGGGGTGTCTACTTTCCGAAAAGGGTTTTTGGTGGGCATTTGTACAGTCCTGGCATTTTAGGGCCTCAAGAAATGAGGCTGTCAGTACATCAGGATTGATTAATTTTCAAATGAATATACCATAGTTTATAGACCTGATAACTTTTACACAGAGTAAATAATATACACTGATTTGGGTTATTTCTATCAAGAAATATAGCAAAATACATTTTGGCCTATATTTATGAAGAAATATTTTTGTTAAAACAGAAACTAAGAAAAGCATGGGTTTTTTTTTCAATTTTTTAATTTATATAGCAAACAAAAAAAAACAGCGATGATTAAACACCACCAAAAGACACCTCAATCTGTCTCAAAAAATGATGAAAACTTAATCTGGTTACAGTGTTGCATGACTGAGTAATTGTCATTCAAAGTGTGACAGCGCTGAAATTAGAAAATTGGCCTGGGGAAGAAGGGGGTGAAAGTGTCCAGTAGTGGTTAATCCACCCCTCCGATGGGGGCTTCTGTCAGCAGCAAGCACTGCTCCCTCTCTCAATGTAGATGTCCTATCTTGCGCTTACTTCACTATCACCATAATGGCACACATCATTCCCCATTATTATTCACTGTATAGATATACACCTAATTCTTCCATAGAGTGACCAGACTAGAAGTTGTTAAATATTGAAACTTACTTACTGAGGTTAACGGTATTTGTCCTAAATTGCAGGTTTTTACAAATCAATAGTGCAACACGTTTCAGGTGTACAACAACTGTTAACAAGACTTTTCCTTCAATAAACACTAGAACATGCTTAAGGCCTGCTTTACATCGGCTGTGGCAGTGGTGCTCATACCTGTAGGTTGGTCACTTCCCATTTTAATGACTATTGATCTCTCTGTTTCTCTCTCTCTTTCCCCATGCTCTATTCCCATAAAGTCAAATAACACTGCAAGCTCAGCATCTACTACATCGTTGCATGTGTGGCCTTCCTCCTGTCTCCCATGGAAAGAGCTCCAAGGAACAACTTCCCTTCCCCTATATACCCTACTACAAGAAGTTACTCAGGCTGTTGGATCATCATTGACAGTTAACCCTGAAGTAACCAAAAATTAACCCATGCAGTACAGCACGTAGGTCCTGCCTACAGCCCACCCCAACTGGATGCCTATCTGAGGCTTGTTATACCTTCCAATTTTAATGACTATTGATCTCTCTCTCTTTCTATTTTCCCATGCTCTATTCCCATAAAGTTGAGTAACACTTCAAGCTCAGAAGCTACTACATCATTGCATGTGTGGCTTTCCTCCTGTCTCCCATGGAAAGAGCTCCAAGGAACAACTTCCCCTCCCCTATATACCCTACTACAAGAAGTTACTCAGGCTGATGCATCACCATCCACAGTTAACCGACATGACCAAACATTAACCCATGCAGTACAGCATGTAGGCCCTGCCTACAGCCCACATCTACTGAGTACCTATCTGAGGCTTGGTCTGTTCATAATTAACTTGTTAAGCCACAGTTAAGTACTTAATTGAGGCAGCCTACTTATTCACAGACTCACAGCAAGCAGATCTGCAGGATGGGCTTTCTAGCCCAGCTATTGCGAAGAAGCTGCAACAGTATAAAACACCTTGCCTAGTTTAGCATCTAACAATTTAAGAAAAATGTGAAAAAAAAAATTAGGCAATGGCTCAGCTCAAAGAAAGAGTTCAGACTCTAGGGGGAAGGATTAATTCGTCAAGGGTAGAAGCCCTGTGAGGGAAAAAAATGGGGCAAAATGATCAACCAGGTGGGCAGGAGCATAGGGAGGATCCCCAAGAGGGACTTACCAATAAGGAATGAAGAGAAAAGGGGAGACATGGTGCATATTTATAGATGTCATATCTGACCCTCACCCCTAAGGTTACCAAAGAGCAAAATGTCACACTGGCTTGTAGGGCATGGCAGGAAAATTTAGGAGGTAAGGAGAACATTTGCCGATTCTCCCCGTCAGCACTGAGGGAATCATGCAAATTTCTTTCCTGCAACCCGTAGCTGCAGGAAAGAACCGTGTATGGCCAGCCTAATATCCTTATCTATCCAAAGAATAGGATGCGTTGCCTCAATCAGTGATTCCACAACAACCTACATATGGTGAGAAGGTAAAGAAGTAATTTCCTTAAATAGTAGAGGAGAGAAATCTCAGGGAGCCTCTTGTAGAAAGTCTTGTGATTGATAGCCACCTCTGATTGCAAAAGTGGCAATGGTTTCTGAAATAAGTCAGACATAGTGTCTGTGAATTCAGCCTTGGCCAAACAGGTCATGTGAAGCAGCATGTGTACATCTAGTACTTCTTACTAAATTTTGGTTTTGACTGAAGGTCACCATTAAATATAAAACACAGCAGTTTAGAAGTTGTTGTATTTTCGAATCCATTGCTTTATTAGTGGATTTAATTACCTACAAAGAATATTTCCACACAAATTCCATGACGCTAATGAGATAATCTACCCGTTTGCAAGTAAATTTGAATAATCTGTGGTCAATCTCATTTTCATCCACTAGATGGCACAATAAAACCAGCTCAAATGTCATGACTTGTCTGGTATTTCTGAATGCTTTTAAATCAGCAGATTCAACAATAAAGTCCTCGTACTCTGTGGATCTGGTAACAGTAGAGTTAATACATCACAAGACAGTGTTCAAATATTAACTTAAGATATCTCATTACTAGCACTTGTGTAGTAAGTATAAAACCTCTAAACCTGTACCCCCACTGTTGCTCGATAGAGATGTTCCATTTAGAAGCCCGACTCAACGATGTTTTACAAGAAAAGCAAAGAAGCTTACTAAGTGCATCCCTTGCCACCTGATGCAAATGTACCCCTTGTCTACTGCAGTGTTTCTCAACTCCAGTCCTCAAGGCGCCCCAACGGGTCATGTTTTCAGGATTTCCCTCAGATGAAACGGCTGTGGTAATTACTAAGGCAGTGAAACTGATCAAATCACCTGTGCAAATGAATGGAAATCCTGAAAACATGACCTGTTGGGGCGCCTCGAGGACTGGAGTTGAGAAACACTGGTCTACTGAATGAACTTACCCCTGGTTTACTGCTAGGCATTTACCTGTGGTCTACTGATGGAAACGTACCCCTAATCTACTGACAGGACCTTAGCCCTTGTCTGCTGATGGAAACTTACTCCTTTTTTAGTGCGAGAAACCCATTTATTGTCTACTGGTGGAAGCCTATACCTTGCCAACCGACAAAGTCATCCTTTGTCCACTGATGGAAACTCATCCCTTGTATACTGATAGAAATTCACCCCTTGCATATTAATGGAAACCTATTCCTTGTATACTGATAGAAAATCATCCCTGGTATATTGATGGAAAGTCATTCCTTGTATACTAACGAAAACTCTTCCCTTGTATACTGACGGAAACTCTTCCCTTGTTTACTGACAGAAAGTCTTCCCTTGTATACTGACGGAAACTCTTCCCTTGTATACTGACAGAAAGTCTTCCCTTGTATACTGACAGAAACGCTTCCCTTGTATACTGACAGAAACCCTTCCCTTGTATACTGACGGAAAGCTTTCCCTTGTATACTGACGGAAACTCTTCCCTTGTATACTGACAGAGAGTCTTCCCTTGTATACTGACAGAAACACTTCCCTTGTATACTGACAGAAACCCTTCCCTTGTATACTGAAGGAAAGCCTTCCCTTGTATACTGACGGAAAGTCTTCCCTTGCATACTGATGAAAAGTCTTCCCTTGCATACTGACGAAAAGTCTTCCCTTGCATACTGACGGAAAGTTGTCCCTTGTATACTGACGGAAACTCTTCCCTTGTATACTGGCATAAACACTTCCCTTGTTTACTGACGGAAACTCCTCCCTTGTATACTGACAGAAAGTCTTCCATGGTATACTGACGGAAATTCATCCCTTGTATACTGACGGAAACTCTTCCCATGTATACTGACGGAAATTCATCCCTTGTTTACTGACGAAAACTCTTCCCATGTATACTGATGGAAATTCATCCCTTGTATACTGACAGAAACTCTTCCCATGTATACTGACGGAAATTCATCCCTTGTTTACTGACGGAAACTCTTCCCTTGTATACTGACGGAAACTCTTCCCATGTATACTGACGGAAATTCATCCCTTGTATACTGACAGAAACTCTTCCCTTGTATACTGACAGAAACTCTTCCCTTGTATACTGACAGAAACTCTTCCCTTGTATACTGACAGAAACTCTTCCCTTGTATACTGACGAAAACTCTTCCCTTGTATACTGACAGAAACTCTTCCCTTGTATACTGACGAAAACTCTTCCCTTGTATACTGACAGAAACTCTTCCCTTGTATACTGACGAAAACTCTTCCCTTGTATACTGACAGAAACTCTTCCCTTGTATACTGACATACAACTTGTCAACTGACAGAGGCTGATGCCCTGTATACTGAGGAAAACCCATCCCTTGCCTGCTGCCAGTTACCCCTCCCTTGTATACTTAGAGAAACTCATCCATGGTATACTGAGGAAAACCCATCCCTTGTCTACTGATGGAAACTCATCACGCGTATACTAATGGAAACTCCACTCTTGTCTGCTGGTTGAAACTCATCCCTTCTCTATGGGTTTTCTAGGATTAAAGTGCAAGTGTGCAAACGCAAACTTTAAAGCTGTTTTACAAGAAATCACAGAAATAGGCTATGAAACCATTGTGTACATAGCTCCTTACATGTCTTGGTATTCACTAATCCAAATGCACTCTCTATGGTATCACCAGTACCACTGGCACTGTTTCCAGCTATATTGGCAGCAGTATTATGATCAATTCAATTAGAAGCCAAGGAGCTCTGGTCTCTATGCAGAGCAATTCACGTATCCACCAGAGGAGCAGTGGGTCCACCTCCAACATCACTATTAAGCTCTCCCTTTAATGGGTTCTTAAATCATACTGGACCTCTGTAACATATCCACCCTGCATCCATAATTGTCATATACTGTAGTTTGATGAGCACTATATACTGTAAGGCATGCAACTTATTTTTGTCGTTCAGTCAGTAGCCACTACAAACTCTGTCACATATTCACATAAACCATGTACTCTTTATAAGACTCTAGTGACAGTCTGAAAAAAAAAATCTAGGAATTAGTCTTTACATATCAACAATGTATTTGGCAAAGGCAAATATCATAATTTTTGCAGCATACAAATCTTTCTTCATCACTCAAAACCTTTGTAATTCTTCTATACAATAATTGTACTCATTGAGGATAGTTACTAAAAGTGCTTTGTATGCGTGCCAAATACTCCAAATTTTATATATTAGATAAATCTTGACTGTAGTTACCATAGTAACTGTCTAGGTTTGTCTTTCATTTAGGTTTGATGTGATATAACATGGATGTAGCTGTTTCTGCCATGAGTATTGCAATCTGCGTATGTGTTATTTTGCCTAGTGGGCGTAGATTGTTTAATATAATACTACAAGTTAATTTCTTTAATACATTCTAGTGAGGAACAGTTTACTACCAACTGCAGCTTCAAATAACAATGCTAACACATTATATCAATAGATACACTGTTCATAGAAAATGCAATTAACATGCTTTCAATATAGTTACATAGTTAGTAAGGTTGAAAAAAGACACAAGTCCATCTAGTTCAACCAAAAAAAAAAAAAAATGCAATCCCATATATACAATCCTTCATCCACTTTTGATCCAGAGGAAGGTGAAAAACCCCAGCAAAGCATGCTCCAATTTGCTACAGCAGGGGGAAAAATTCCTTCCTGATCCCACGAGAGCCAATCAGATTTTCCCTGGATCAACTTTACCTATAAATGTCAGTACCCAATTATATTATGTACATTTAGGAAAGAATCCAGGCCGAAAGATTAGGCTGCTCAATGACCAGAGCACTTTTCACAATTTGGCACTGCGCTGCTTTAACTGGTAATTGTACGGTCATGCAATGTTGTACCCAGATGAAATTTGTATCCTTTTTTTCCCACAAATAGAGCTTTCTTTTGATGGTATTTGATTGTCTCTGCGATTTCTCATTTTTGCAATATAAATGGAAGAAGACTGAAAAGTTTGAAAAAAATTATATTTTCTACTTTTTGTTATAAGAAAAATCCAATAAACTCAATATTAGTCATACATTAAGGCCAAAATTTATTCAGCCACATGTCTTTGGTAAAAAAAAAATGTCAATAAGCATATATTTATTGGTTTGCGCAAAAGCTACAGTGTCTACAAATTATGGTACATTTTCTGGAATTTATGCAGCTTTTAGTTTGACTATCTAATTTCTTGAGGTGCTAAAACGGCAGGGCAGTACAACCCCCCCCCCCCCCAAATGACCCCATTTTGGAAAGTAGACACCCCAAGGAAATTGCTGAGAGGCTTGTTGAGCCCATTGAATATTTTATTTTTTGTCACAAGTGATTGAAAAATGACAAAAAAAAAATTACACAAAGTTGTCACTAAATGATATATTGCTCACACGTGCCATGGTTATATGTGGAATTACACCCTGAAATACATTCTGCTGCTTCTGAGTAAGGGGATACCACATGTGTGAGACTTTTTGGGAGCCTAGCCGCGTACAGGACCCCGAAAACCAATCACCGCCTTCAGGCTTTCTAAGGGCGTAATTTTTTATTTCACTCCTTACTACCTATCACAGTTTCGAAGGCTATAAAATGCCAAGATAGCACAACCCCCCCCCCCCCCAAATGACCCCATTTTGGTAAGTAGACACCCCAAGCTATTTGCTGAGAGGCATGTTGAGTCCATGAAATATTTTAAAATTACAATTTTTTTTTTTTTTTTTGCACAAAGTTGTCACTAAATTATATATTGCTCAAACATGGCATGGTTATATGTGGAATTACACCCCAAAATACATTCTGCTGCTTCTCCTGAGTATGGTGATACCACATGTGTGGGACTTTTTGGGAGCCTAGCTGTGTACAGGACCCCAAAAACCAATCACCGCCTTCAGGCTTTTTAAGGACGTAAAATGGTGATTTTACTCCTCACTACCTATCACAGTTACGGAGGTCCTGAAATGCCCAGATAGCACAAATCCCCCCCAAATTACCCCATTTTGGAAAGTAGACACCCCAAGGTATTTGCTAAGAGGCATGTTGAGTATTTTGCAGCTCTCATTTGTTTTTGAAAATTAAGAAAGAAAAGAAAAATGTAATTTTTTTTTCTTTTTTCAATTTTCAAAACTTTGTGAAAAGCGAAATCTGCAAAATACCTCCCAGCAAATAGCTTGGGGTGTCTACTTTTGTTCTATCTGGGCATTTCATGGCCTCCAAACTGTGATAGGCAGTGAGGAGTGAAATAAAAAATTTACGCTCTTAGAGAGCCTGAAGGGGGGCGCATGCGCAGCTCGTGATGATGGCGGACGCGTGATACACAGGCACCGGTCCCCGTCTTTCCTTCCACGGCTCCCGATCTGCTCAGCCTGCATCCTCCGCAACGGGAGCTACACCACCTACCGCCGGAGGACCTCAGGCAGCCCATGGCTATCAAAAACACATCTTCAGACCCTTCACCGAGTCGTGGCCTACACAACACATGGTGCGGTACCTACTTAGGCCGCAATCCCCAGCCTCAGATACTCCGGAGGACCCGCCGGAACCCACTGATCCTTTAGCATTCCCAGAGGGGCTGCCTATGGAGATACCACCCACTCCCCTATCAGGATCTGCTGCTGCAATCACAGTGGGAGTCCTTGATGCAAAATTAACAACATAGCCAGAGAAGTGGGGAAAATAGCTCATGAGCTCAGGGGAGAAGTTACACATTTAGGAGAATGTACAGATACCCTTGAGAACAAATTCGATGAACTGGTGCAATATGTGCATGTTCTGGAGGAGGACAATGCTACCCTCAAATATACGGTGTCTCAGATCCAAATACAGCAGGAAGGCCTGGAGAATAGGGAACGCAGACAGAACTTGCATATCCGAGGGGTCCCTGAGACCATTACTGATAAGGAGATTCGGCCCTATCTCCTAGGTCTCTTCGTCACCTTGGCCCCCCGTATTCCGGATATAGACTGGCGTCTTGATCGGGCGCACAGATCTCTGGCCACAAAACCTCCTCCAGGGACTAATCCTAGAAACATTATAGTCCGCTTCCATTATTATGAGAGCAAGGAGACTCTCACCACAGCTACACGTAACAGAAGCCGCCTAGAATACAAGGACGCCAAGATCCAAATATTCAGTGACCTGTCTCCTATTACTTTGGCTAAACGTCGCAGCTTGCGACCCATCACCACTAACCTCCAGAACCACCAGACCACATACCGATGGGGCTTTCCCTTCTGTCTGTCCGCATCCAAAGATGGGGTTCAACACACAATGCGAGAGCTATATGAAGGGGAAGCCTTCTTACGCAATCTTGGTCTCCCGCCGTTACCCGAGGAAGAGCTCCATCCACCCCTGCTGGCAACTCGGCCACTCTCCACCCCTGAGAAGATCTGGACCCCAGTACGACAGAAATCGCAGAAGGAGGCTTCCAGTCCCCAAAGGCCTGTGCACCCACGTCACCTCACCTGAAGACCCAATTTGACAGAGTTGATTAAGATGGCTTTCCACACAAATAGACACCCTATAGTTTTTTATTTTATTTACTATCACCATGCCCACTGTTACCTGTTGGGTTCTCCAATTTGCTTAAGTTCAAGAACTATTGGAAGATGACGGGACCCAAAAGTTTGGTCTCATGGACTGCTGTGCTCCCCACCACTATCCTTGGCACTCGCCTCGGATGCCTGAGGGAATTCCCCTCAGGCCATTCACCAATGTTGTGGGGGGTTTTTTGTCTGTTTTTTGTTTTTGTGGGATTTTTTTTTTTCTTTTTTCATCCCACACCAATTATCCTTTTTTATTCTGCCTTCATGTCCAGTCATGTTTTTGCCCCCTTTTTTTTTTAGCATTGATTTTTTTTATTTTTTTTGTTCCTTCTATATCCTTTTTGGATTTTCTGTCTCTTTATTTTTTTCATTCACCATGGACTGTGCTCTCATTTTATGTTACCAGCTTACAATGCTTTTGCTCATATATTGTTTTATATGGCTTTACGTGTTTATTCATGCAATGTTAAGGGCTTGAATTCTATTCATAAGAGATGGCTTGCTCTTAAGGAATTCAAGGCTACTAATGCTGACGTGATTATGGTTCAGGGGACTCATTTCCGCTCTGAGGGTTCTTTTAAGTTTGCTTCAAAATGGTTCCCCACCACCTTTGTAGCCTCTGGACCATCTGGGAAAGCTGGGGTTGCTATCCTAATCAAACGCACGTGCCCATTGCAGGTTAAATCTTCTGTTTTAGACTCTCTGGGCTGATTTATTCTCCTGAACTGTACTTACAGGCAAACGTCCCTTACTTTGATCAATATATATAGGCACCTAATGCAGGACAGATTGGATTTCTGACAGAGGTATTTGAGAAACTTTGCCACCTTTCTCAACCTTTCATGATTATGGGGGGTGACTTCAACATGTGCATGTCCCCAACTAAGGATAGACGTACCCTCTTCCAATCCACCCCCTCAACCCCCACCCACAAGTTATCTACATCCTTTCCTAAAATTATAGGGTCCCATAACCTCTATGACTCTTGGCGGGTTAAACACCCAACCCACAAACAATATACCTTTTACTCTCCCCCCACATAAACTCTACTCCCATCTGGATCATTTTTTTAAATTCCGCACCATTATTTATGCATTTGGTGGATGCTGAAATTGACCCCATAACATGGTCAGACCATGCCCCTATTCTTCTGGACCTTGCCCTATCTACCCCGACTACAAAAACGTGTCATTGGCGTATCAATGAAATGCTTTTGAAGATCCCTTTCACCAATGATCACTTGTCGCAAGAATTATCATAATATTTTCACCTTAATGAAGGTACGGTATCGGAGACATCCACCCTATGGGAAGCCCACAAGGCCTTTTTCAGGGGTGAATGCATCTCTGCAGGCTCACGTCTAAAGAGAGACTCTGCCCTTCAAAAAATACAGCTACTTGCTCAGTTGCGATCTGAGGAGGCCAATTTACTCCTTTCCCCTACGGTGGATTGGTTGAGATCCGTTGTGTCCCTACAGAACCGTATTAAATCCTTGAACTTGAGTAAGATCTCAAAATCAATGCTATGGGCCAGACAGAAGTTTTATGAATATGCTAATAAACCCCATAGGATGTTAGTACAAAGACTCACACCTAGATCTTCCCTCTCTGTTCCTGACTTCCTCATCCAGACTGATGGTACCCCTACCTACTGTCCCCATAGTATGGCTAGGGTCTTTGGAGACTTTTATCACAAACTCTTCAACAGTGTGGGTACTGACCCTAGCTCCCAGTTTAATCAGAGCAAATTTGATGCATTCTTTGACTCCATCCATCTCCCTACATTGACCTCAGCAAATAGATCAGCATTAAATGCCCCTATTACAGCCGAAGAGTTGGCGGACGTCATTCGCCATCTTCCGTCACACAAATCCCCAGGTCCAGACGGCTTACCATATTCCTACTACAAGACCTTCCTTCCTATTTTAACCCCACATATGCTGAATCTCTTTGGATCTTTAATGAAAGGCACAATCCCTCACCCCAAATTTCTACATGCTCATATTACTGTTTATCCGGAGACCCAGAAAAGACCTTTTCCTCCCCGATAATTATCATCCCATTGCATTATTAAATTCGGACTATAACATTTTTACGAAAATTTTAGCTAACAGACTTTCCTTATTACTGCCATCCCCAATCCACAGAGACCAGGTGGGATTTGTTCCTACCAGACACGCAGGTGACAACACTAGAAAAACCATAGACCTCATAGATATCCTGACTAAAACAAATTGCCCTGCCTTAGTTTTAAGCCTTGATGCCCAAAAGGCTTTTGGCCGTCTAGACTGGTCATTTATGTTCGCTACTTTATCCCATTATGGCTTCTCTGGTTTCTTTTTCCAGGCCCTACGAGCTTTATACTCTATACCAGGGATATGCAATTAGCGGACCTCAAGCTGTTGCAAAACTACAAGTCACATCATGCCTCTGAATCTGGTTGTAATGCTTGTGGCTGTCAGAGTCTTGCTATGCCTCATGGGACTTGTAGTTCTGCAACAGCTGGAGGTCCGCTAATTGCATATCCCTGCTCTATACCCTCTTCCCAAGTCCAACTTGCCTCCCATTTGTGGTAGTCGTTCCCCTTACGAAATGGCACCAGGCAGAGCTGCCCGCTCTCACCCTTACTTTTGGCTTTTGGAGCCTCTGGCCGCTGCCATACGCTACAAGCCTGATATGGGGGGGGGGGTGCGGCTGTGGCAGGAGTAATATAAACTCTCTCTCTTTGCTGATGACATACTGCTTACATTAACACATCCACTTAATACCCTCCCCTCCCTACACAAAACCCTAAACTCATTTGGCGCCATATCGGGCTTTAAGATAAACTCCTCCAAAACTGAGGCCCTCCCCATAAATATTTCCCAGCCTCTCCTGGACACCCTCCAACGGAACTTCAGTTATCATTGGTGCACTCAGAAGCTTAAATACTTGGGAATCTCCATAACCTCTTCCTACTCCAGCCTCTATCAGACTAATTTCCCCCCACTGTTTGTGGAAATAAAGCGCTTACTAAAACATTGGGACACCCTCCCTCTCTCTCTATTCGGGAGAATTAACATATTAAAGATGTCCATTCTTCCCAAACTGCTGTAAATGTTTGAGACACTCCCAGTAGCAATCCCGCTTCCCCAATTGAAAATGCTTCAATGGTCCTTTCTTACTTTTATATGGCACAATACCTCCCATAGGATAGCGGGGTCGGTGGTTCAGTCTTTGAGGTCACGGCGTGGGTTGGGTGCCCCGGATCTTCTAAAATATTATCATGCCACTCACCTGCGAGCTGTCATCTCTTGGACATCCCCCTGTGCCCCAAGTAGGTGGTCCGAGATTGAAATGAGGGTCACGTCCCCTGTACACCCTTGTTTTATGTTATGGGCACCCTCGGACAGGCATATGCCTCAGTTGAGAAATCTTTGTTTGTCTCCTATGCTCTTTACATTTACATTTCAGGACTTATGTTCAAACTCTTATACAAGACCTCCTGCAGGTAGATATACCCCTAAATCCCCTGCACTACCTATTGGGACTCCCGGGTATTTCAAAATCTGCACAGAAGCTGATGGCTTTCTTATTAAAACAAATTTAGCCAGGCCATACTGGCTTGTTGCGTTATCTTGCAATGTTCTTTGATAATATGTTATGTTTTTGTCACCTCTGTATGACCCAAAAACTCTTTAATATATATATAATTTAAAAAAAAGAAAAAAGAAAGCCGGAAGCGGTGATTGGTTTTCGGGGTCCTGTAGGCGGTTAGGCTCCCAAAAAGTCTCACATGTGGTATCCTTGTACTCAGGAGAAGCAACAGAATGTATTGGGGGGGGGGTAATTTCACATATGCCCATGGCATGTTTGAGCAATATATCATTTAGTGCAAAAAAAAATTAAAAAAAATAAAAATTGTCGTTTTCCCACAACTTGTGGCAAAATATAAAATATTCCATGGGCTCAACATGCCTATCAGCAAATATGTTGGGGCGTCTACTTTCCAAAAATGGGGTCATTTGGGGGGGTTTTGAACTGTCCTGGCATTTTATGCGCAACATTTTGTAGCTTATGTCACATATCACCCTCTCTTCTAACCACTTCAGGCAAAGCCCTTTCTGACACTTTTTGTTTACATGAAAAAATTTTTTTTTTGCAAGAAAATTACTTTGAACCCCCAAACATTATATATTTTTTTAAAGCAAAGGCCCCACAGATTAAAATGGTGGGTGTTGCAATTTTTTTTCACACAGTATTTGCGCATTTTTTTGGGAAAAAACACACTTTTTAAAATTTTAATGCATTATATATATTGCCCAAATGTTTGATGAAGTAAAAGAGATGATCTTATGCCGATTACATGGATACCAAACACGACATGCTTTAAAATTGCGCACAAACGTGCAGCGGCGACAAACTACATAAATTTTGAAATCCTTTAAAAGCCTTTACAGGTTACTACTTTAGATGTACAGAGCAGGTCTACTGCGAAAATTACTGCCCTCAATCTGACCTTTGCGGTGATACCTCACATGCATGGTGCAATTGCTGTTTACATATGACACCAGTCCGACGCTTGCGTTCGCCTTTGCGCGTAAGCACCGGGGGACAGGGTTGCTTTTTTTGTTATTATTATTTATTTTGCTTTTTAATTTTATTTTTAAACTGTTTCTTTCATTTTTTTTTAAATCATTTTTATTGTTATCTCAGGGAATGTAAATATCACCTATGATAGCAATAGTTAGTGACAGGTACTCTTTTTTGAAAAAAATTGGGGTCTGTTAGACCCTAGATCTCTCCTCTGCCCTCAAAGCATCTGACCACACCAAGATCGGTGTGATAAAATGCTTTCCCAATTTCCCAATGGTGCTATTTATGTCCGGCGAAGTCATGAAATGCTCGTAGCTTCCGGTTTCTTAAGCCATAGAGATGATTGGAGCCATTCTGGTGTCTGATCAGCTCTATGGCCAGCTGGCAGAACCACCGGCTGCATTCTTGGGTTCCCTGTTGGGACAGGAGAGCCTGAGAAAACCATGGAAGACGGTGGGGGGGAACGTTCCCTCCCACTGCTTGTAAAAACAGTCTAGAGGCTAATTAGCCACTAGGATTGCTTTTACATGAAAGCCAACCGCTGGCTGAAAAGAATGATACCAAGATGATACCTAAACCTGCAGGCATCATTCTGGTATAACTACTTAAATTCCAGCAACATACCAGTACGTCTCTGGTCCTTGTTGGGCATACATTGTAATGTTCTTTTTTTCATGCAGCCTGTGGGCTGAACAAAAAAAGAGATTGATCGTGGGTATGCCCACCATTAGAATACCACCCTTCATCCACCCACTTCTAATGATGGGCATACATGCACCTTTTTTTTAACTGTGGTGGTGAAATCACCTCCTACAGCGCTGGAGTCGCTGATTTACGTATCGTGGGAGCAAACGCTGTTGCTGTCAACATGGATAAATCAGTGCTGCAGCTGAATGGCCTAAAAAATATATGCCGAAGCATAGGGGCAATCCACCACAAATGTTAGGAGCAAATCACTCCTCCACCCCTGCCCCCATGCTTCAGCATATATGCTCTTTTTTTAACTGTGGTGGTGAAAACACCTCCGACAGCGCTGGAGTCACGGCTTTACGTATCGTGGGAGCAAACGCTGTTGCTGTCAAGATAAATAAATCAGTGCTGCAGCTGAATGGCGTACCTGCTAAGCAAATGATAGTTAACAATAAAACAAAGTAACATTACAATATAACAGTAAGACTTACCATACCTGCAAAGCAAATACAATAAAACATAGTAAAAATAAAACATTTTTTAACGCAATCTGTGCCTAAAACAATATATGCCGAAGCATGGGGGCAATCCAACCCCTAATGTTAGGAGCAAATCGCTCCTCCACCCCTGCCCCCATGCTTCGGCATATATGTTCTTTTTTTTAACTGCAGTGATGAAATCACCTCCGATGGCGCTAGAGTCAGGGCTTAACGTATCGTGGGAGAAAACGCTGTTGCTGTCAAGATAAATAAAATAGTGCTGCAGCTGCATGGCCTAAAAAATATATGCCGAAGCATGGGGGCGATCCGCCCCTAATGTTAGGAGCAAATCACTCCTCCACCCATGCCCCCATGCTTCAGCATATATGCTCTTTTTTTTAGCTGTGGTGGTGAAATCACCTCCGATAGCGCTGGAGTCACGGCTTTACGCATCGTGGGAGCAAACGCTGTTGCTGTCAAGATAAATAAAGCAGTGCTGCAGCTGAATGGCGTACCTGCTAAGCAAATAATGGTTAACAATAAAACAAAGTAACATTACAGTATAACAGTAATGCCCTGTACACACGGCCGGACATTGATCAGACATTCTGACAACAAAATCCATGGATTTTTTCCGACGGATGTTGGCTCAAACTTGCATACACACGGTCACACAAAGTTGTTGGAAAATCCGATCGTTCTGAACGTGGTGACATAAAACACGTACGTCGGGACTATAAACGGGGCAGTAGCCAATAGCTTTTGTCTCTTAATTTATTCTGAGCATGCGTGGCACTCTGTGCGTCGTATTTGTGTACACACGATCGGAATTTCCGACAACGGATTTTATTGTCGGAAAATTTTATAGCAAGCTCTCAAACTTTGTGTGTCGGAAATTTCTATGGAAAATGTGTGATGGAGCTACACACAGTCAGAATTTCCGACAACAAGGTCCTATCACACATTTTCCATCCTATCCTATCGTGTGTACAGGGCATAAGACTTACCATACCTGCAAAACATCTGGGCTGATCCCGCTAACACTGTTTTTGGGAACCCTAAACTGCTGAGGATGCTAGTATAGATCTGATCAGATATCGATCCGTTCAGATACTATACTACTAAGGGAGGTGTATGGTGTGTGCGTGGGTGTTAGCGCTACTGGCACTAATCTACCGCTGCCTGGGGCGACGCAGACCCTATCTGACACTAAAACCTAACTGATATCACCCGCCAGGTAATCAGGGGGTTAAACCTTTATTTAGGTTATATACGGCAGGTGCCCTGACGCTATAAAAAAAACAAACTAACCAGCATCACCCGTGACACTAATACAGTTATCACTGGTGATGTATAGCTACGACGCTTCGTGCAGCCGGGCCAACCTGCCGCAGTATAACTGCGGCGGCTGGTCCGGAACTGGTTAATACAAGAAAGGACTTTGCTCACTTTGGAAACTGCAGCTTGGCATTGCATGCTATTATTGAGCTTATGATCTACCAAAAACCCCAAATCCTTCTCCACTATGGATTCCCCTAGTTGTACTCCCCTTAGTTTGTATGATGCATGCATATTCTTAGCCCCCAAGTGCATAACTTTACATGTATCTACAATAAACCTCATTTTCCACATAGTTGCCAAATCAGTGCATGGAGGTTGGCGTGTAAAATGAAGACATCCTGTAAGGACGTTATTCATTGCATAGCTTGGTGTCATCTGCAAAGACAGAAATGGTACTTTTAATCCCAGATCCTATATCATTTATAAAGATATTGAAAAGTAAGGGTCCCAACACTGAACCTTGGGGCACACCACTGATAACCTTATATCATTCAGAGTAAGAATAATTAACCACTACTCTCTGAATTAGTTTTTTAGCCAGTTTTCTCTCTATTTACAAATTGATCTTTCCAAGCCTGTAGACTTCACTTTACATAGGTCACTGGGTGCCAAAGTCCATCCAAATGTGCATGCTCATGCCCATGAGCATGTCCCCCTCTCTCACCCCTCTCCTCCCCCCTTCCCCCAGGGAGATAGAGAGAGACCTTTTCTTTCCCCCCTCTCTTTCTCTCCTCCCCCCTTAATCCCTCCCCCGTCTCTCATGCCCATGAGCACATCCCCCTCTCTCAACCCTCTTCTCCCCCATTCCCCCAGGGGGAAGGAGAGAGAACTTCCTTTCTACCCTCTCTTTCTATCTTTTCCCCACTTACCCCCCGTCTCTCACGCCCATGAGCACGTCTCCCTCTCTCACCCCTCTCCTCCCCCATTCCCCTAGGGGGAAGGAGAGAGACCTTCCCTTCCACCCTCTTTCTATCTTATTCTCCCCTTATCCCTACCCCGTCTCTCAATGCCCATGGGCACATTCCCCTCTCTCACCCCTCCCCTCCCCCTTTCCCCCAGGGGGAAGGAGAAGGACCTTCCTTTCTACCCTCTCTTTCTATCTTTTCCCCCCTTACCCCCCCGTCTCTCACGCCCATGAGCACTCCCCCCTCTCTCATCCCTCTCCTCCCCAATTCCCTAGACAGAGGGGGAGGTAAGGGGGAAAAAGATAGAAAGAGAGGGAGAAAGGAAGGTCTCTCTCCTTCTTCCCTGGGGAATGGGGGAGGAGAGGAGTGAGAGAGAGGGACATGCTCATGGGCATGAGAGACGGGGGGTCTCTCACGCCCATTAGCACATCCGCCTCTCTCACCCCTCTCCTCCCCCATTCCCATTCCCCTAGGGGGAAAGAGAGAGACCTTCCTTTCCACCCTCTCTTTCTATCTCCCTGCCCTTACCTCCCCCTCTGTCTCTGACGCCCATGAGCACGTCCTCCTCTCTCACTCCTCTCCTCCCCCATTCCCCTAGGGGGAAGGAGAGAGACCTTCCTTTCCACCCTCTCTTTCTATCTTTACCTCCCCCTCTGTCTCTCATGCCCATGAGCACGCCCCCCTCTCTCACTCCTCTCCTCCCCCATTCCCCAGGGAAGAAGGAGACAGACCTTCCTTTCTCCCTCTCTTTCTATCTTTTTCCCCCTTACCTCCCCCTCTGTCTCTCACTCCCATGGGCACGTCCCCCTCTCTAACCCCTCTCCTCCCCATTCTCCCAGGGGGAAGGAGAGAGATCTTTCCTTTCTCCCCTCTCTTTCTATCTTTTTCCCCCTTACTCTCCCCCCACTCTCTTTTTTTCTTCAGCCCCCTTCTTCTCAGCTCTTCTCCATTTAGCCTCTTCTCTCATGCGATCTTCTCTCTGCCGCATCCACTGTTCTCTTAATTTTTTATCCCTTCTTTTTGCCTCTTCCTCTTTCAGTTTATCCTCCCTTTTCTGTACCTCTTTTTCCCATCTTTTCAGTTTTTCTCTCTGCTCTTTTACAATTATCCTCCTCTCTCTTGCGATCTTCTTCCAGCTGTTTCTCCTGTGCTGCTTTTCTGTTTTCCCATCTGCTCGTCTGCTCAGCTCTGATTTTGTCTATCCTTCTCCTTGTTCCTCTCTTTCCCTTCTCTTTCGTTCTTCTCGCTTCTCCTGTTCTTTTCTCCATTTAGCCTCCTCTGTCTTAGGTGGGGGGGGGGATAGAAAGAGAGGGTGGAAAGGAAGGTCTCTCTCCTTCCCCCTAGGGGAATGGGGGAGGAGAGGAGTGAGAGAGGGGGACGTGCTCATGGGCGACAGAGACAAAGGGGGAGGTAAGGGCAGGGAGATAGAAAGAGAGGGTGGAAAGGAAGGTCTCTCTCTTTCCCCCTAGGGGAATGGGAATGGGGGAGGAGAGGGGTGAGAGAGGCGGATGTGCTAATGGGCGTGAGAGACCCCCCCGTCTCTCATGCCCATGAGCATGTCCCTCTCTCTCACTCCTCTCCTCCCCCATTCCCCAGGGAAGAAGGAGAGAGACCTTCCTTTCTCCCTCTCTTTCTATCTTTTTCCCCCTTACCTCCCCCTCTGTCTCTCACTCCCATGGGCACGTCCCCCTCTCTAACCCCTCTCCTCCCCATTCTCCCAGGGGGAAGGAGAGAGACCTTCCTTTCTCCTCTCTCTTTCTATCTTTTCCCCCCTTACTCTCCCCCCACTCGCTCCCTCTCCTCCAACTGTCACCCCCCTTATTCTCTTCACATTACTCATTTCTTTTTTTCTTCAGCCCTCTTTTTCTCTTCTCCATTTAGCCTCTTCTCTCATGAGATATTCTCTATGCTGCATCCACTGTTCTCTTAATCTTTTATCCCTTCTTTTTTCCTCCTCCTCTTTCAAATTGTCCTCCGTTTTCTGTACCTCTTTTTTCCATCTTTTCAGTTTTTCTCTCCTCTCCTCTGCTCTTTTACATTTATCCTCCTCTCTCTTGCGATCTTCTTCCAGCTGCTTTTCCTGTGCTGCTTTTCTGTTTTCCCATCTTCTCGCCTGCTCAGCTCTGAATTTGTCCATCTTTCTATGTTCCTCTTTTTCCCTTCTGTTTCGTTCTTCTCGCTTCTCCTCTTTTCTCCATTTAGCCTCCTCTCTCTTCCGATCTTCTTCCAGCTGCTTCTCCTCTTCTGCTTTTCTGTTTTCCCATGTTTTTTCTGCTTATCTCTGAGTCTGTCCATGATTTTCTTTTCCTCTTCTTCCCTTCTCCTCCGTTCTTCTCTCTTTTCCTCTGCTTTTCTCCATTTAGCCTCCTCTCTCTTGCGATCTTCTTCCAGCCTGTTCTCCTCTTCTGTTTTTCAGTTTTCCCATCTTTTTGTCTGCTTATCTCTGAGTCTGTATATTGTTATCTGTTCCCTTTCTTCCTCTCTCTTCCGTTCCTCTCTCTTCTCCTTTGCTTTTCTGCATTTAAGATCCTCTTTCTTGCGATCTTCTTCCAGCAGCTTCTCCTCTTTTTTTTTGTTTTCCCATTTTCTCGCCTCCCCATTTATGATTCTGTCCAGGCTTCTCTGATCTTCTTCTTCCCTTCTCTTCTGTTTTTCTCTATTCTCCTCTGCTTTTCTCTATTCAGCTTCTTCCCTCTTTTAATCTTCTTGCAGCCTCTCCTGCTCTAGTCTTTGCATCTCCTCTTCTCTTTTTCTGATTTTCCATCTTCACGCCTCCTCAGCTCTTAATTTTTCCTCCCTTCTCTGTTCCTCCTCTTCCTTTCTCTTCTGTTCTTCTCTTGTCTTCCTCAAATTAGCTTCCTCCCTCTCAAAATCTTCTTCCAGCTGCTTCTTCTTATCTCTTTTTTTGTTTTCCCATTTGGGCCGCTCCTCATCTCTGAATTTTTCCTTCCTTCTCAGTTTCTCTTCTTCCTTTCTCATTTGTTTTTTTCTCCTCTCCTCTCCTTTTTTCCATTGAGCTTCCTCCCTCGTGCGATCATCTTCCAGACGCTTCTTCTCTTCTCTTTTTCTTTTCCCATTTGCTCTGCTCTTCATCTCTGATTTTTTCCATCATTCTCTGTTCCTCTTCTTCCTTTCTCTTCTGTTCTTTTCTTATCTCTCCTGCTTTTCTCCAAGTAGCTTCTTCATACTTGCGATCCCCTTCAAGCTGCTTCTTTTCTGCTCCTATTCTGTTTTTCCATTTTTTTGCCTCCTCATTTATGAGTTTTTCCTCCCTTCTCTGTTCCTCCTTTTCCTTTCTCTTCTGTTCATCTATCTTCTCCTCTGCTTTTATCCAATTGGCTTCCTCCCCCTTGCGAACTGCTTCCAGCAGCTTCTTCTCTTCTCTTTTTTTGTTTTCCCATTTTCTCGCCTCCTCCTCTCTGCGTTTTTCCTCCCTTTGCTGTTCTTCTTTTTCCTCTCTCTTCTGTTTTTCTCTCTCCTCCTCTGCTTTTCTCCAATTGGCTTCCTCCCTCTCGCGAACTGCTTCCAGCAGCTTCTTCTCTTCTATTTTTTTTTATTTCCCATTTTTTCTCCTCCTCCTCTCTGAATTGTTCCTTCCTTCTCTGTTCCTCCTTTTCCTTTCTCTTCTGTTCTTTAGCCCTAGCCTCTGCTTTTCTCTGTTTCTCTTTAGCCTCCTCTCTCTTGCGTTCTTCCAACCACTTCTCCTTTGCATTCCTTACTTTTTCCCATTTGCTCCCCTCATCAACTCTCCTATAGTTGATGGTTTTCATTTTTCCCTATGAATGAAAAGAAGAAGTTCAGCCTAAATTCATATTTAAAAGTTGCGTAACATTGGCATTCATTTGGATTTTGTTTTGTATGGTTTATTATATGATTGTGAAGTTTCTGAAAAAAATGTTTTTATCTGATCTTCATTACATCAAGTATATGTAAACCCATATTCTGACTATGTTTGGCATCGTTCCTCACTGTATAAAGTTTTCTTAAAAGTGTATGTAGAGCCACAACCTTTTGTTATAATTTTAGATAGTATAGGGAAGGGTTAAAACCCCTATGGAGTTTTTTTTTCCTGTGTTCAGGAGATTTCTCATCACTTCTTGTCCTAGAGATGCAACAGGAAATTTGAGGAAATATCTCTAAAATTAATGTAATTTCCCCAGACTTACACTAAATATGCTGCTCATAGCATGCAATACAGATAAAAATAGACATGGCAAATATACATGGTATAATAAATCGATTGAAAGACAAATGTAATAGGGACAAGTAACTGTTGGCATCTAGTGGCATTCTACGTGTTTCCTGGCATTACAGTCATTCATCAGGAGTGTTATGAAGTAATATACTAGGAAAGAAATGAACAGGGGTTAATGATAATGCCCTTAGAATAAGGGAGGGCAGGGGAATTATATCCCAACAAGGTGGAGATAGATTGGGATACTTACTATACAGCCTTATGGCCAAGTCCGGTATCCGCCAAGGAAGATGGGGGTAAGAGGCATGATGTCTCCCCCCGGGGTTGAAACGGGGGAACCCTCCAAGGACGGAGAACAGCGCCCGGAGCCCAACATAGTGGTCACAGCGTGATCCAATAGACTATGTGTACACACTATGTGGCCTTGAGACTGTATAGTAAGTATCCCAATCTATCTCCACCTTGTTGGGATATAAATATAGGCAGTGCCTCGCTGTTATATCCTCATTGCTGTAGAATTTATATATTGTCCTAAACATAAGAATGAAACCAAATAGAAGAAAGTGATTAACCAAAAATCTTTTCTGTCTGCCTATTTATTACCTTATGTGCTTTTCAATTTGGCATTCTACTGCATTTTTTTTTCTTTATCATATTGGTTGTTGGCATCTTTGGCAGGCGTGATGTTGTAAAGTCTCCTGAAAATGAGTTATAAGCATTCCCAAATTGTCACTAGTGCTAGGATTTTTGTTGTAACGGCTACAAGCAACGTACTATTCCAAGCTAAGCTTACAATTGCCTTGCCAGCCTAGAACATTTTCCTAAATGCCCACCCCTTCTTTCCCAATACCCTCCTTACTCTAGGTCAAGTTGGTGCATGCTTTGTGGATGGCCTCTACCCCTGGGTGAGATCTCCCTACCAAAGTACCTTGCTCCGTTCCACCCAACTTCGATGTACCTAGAGGTGTCCCACTCTTTAAATTTTTCATAATATGAAATACATTTGAAACCTAAAAAGTGAATGGAATCTCGTATAATGAATGTGTCAGATGTACAGGTCTAAGGGCAGAGGTATCAGCTCCAGAGTCCAGGAGAGATAAAGGAAACCATTTGGTAATTTAGCTCTACAGCTAAACTCACAAGTCTCAGTTTTGGATGGGAAGATTTTTGAGTTAATTAACATTTTAATAAGAGAACTGGACTGCACACTCATGGGAATGCCACTCTACATGCTTTGTGTTCCAGGCAGATATATCGTTCTGGGGGGTAATGGCAGTCATTGTTTTATTCGCACAAAAGCATGTTAACAAAAATATAATAAAAAAGTATTACACGAAAACTGTCATGGGAAATACATGCTGCTGACATTGCTCTGCTTCTGAAAATGCTAGATGTCTGGTTGCTATGCTAATCTCTTGCTTGAAACCCTTGAATTATTATTATTTTTTTATTACAGGTACTTATATAGTGCTATCAATTTACAGAGTGCTTTACATTATATATATATATATATATATATATATATATATATATATATATATATATATATAGTTTACATCAGTCCCTGCCCTTTAGGGGGCTTACAATTTAAGGCCCCCAACTCACATATATATATAGCGCTGGTAGATTTTCAATCTACTGCTTATAGGTACATTTAGTGGGTTATCTGTTTATACATAGTCAGATTTGCCTCTGTTCCAGCTTGGCTGAGTTGCATGTAGTTTCACACTGTGCCTGTGGGTGTCGTTGTCACCATGGGTCGGTGTTGGAAAGGCAACACGTTGAAGCGTATGAGTACTCCTCTGCCCCGGAGATAACTCGTGGAGGTGATCCTCCGAGTTGCATTCTGGGAGAGGGTATTTATGGGACAGACGCCATGTTTTAGGGTTCGTCTTTCATTCCACCTGCTGGCCCTCCTGGCTGACAGGTATGTGCTAGGAGTACTACCTCGTGGTCCTCCGACCGGGAGGCCCACGTTGCTGCAGCGTGTGGGTGGGCCCAGAAGCCTGTCTGGGACCTACCACAGCGGCAAGGGAATGGTCCTGGGCTGTCTGTCCTACGGAAAGAAGCTGGACAACTGAGAAGATCCCAGGGGAGGACCCGTCATGGAAGGATCATGCAGAGTGCTGGTCTGTAGAGGGGCCTGGTGACTCAGTTGGAGGACGCATCCTAAAGTAATCCTACTGCATAGTACTGCCGGGTCGGCTTAAAGGTTCTAGTGCTGTGTTTGCTGTTCATCGTAAACCATTACATCCTGTGGCAGAGGATAGTACGGGTTTTGTTCCAATCAAGTCTGTGGCAGAGACTTTTGTTCGTGCTGCGTACTGGCTGCTGGGTTAGTGAGAGAAACCTATCCAGGCGGGCAAAGATCCAACTCTAAAAAGAGGGTACATTCATCTACAATGCTTTCAATTCCTAATACTACACTAAGAAAAGGTATTTGAACTTCCCTGCAACTCTTCTTCTACCTCTTTCCTGCTACTTCCTTCAATTTACATTTATTAAAGCATTGGAAAAGATACTCAAGTGTCCGGTGCCTACATTGTCTGGTATTAAACTCAACGGGACCATAGACCCGGTTCTGGTGAAATAGAGGTAACAAAGGTGACGGTAACAGCCCGCTTTAAACCAGCAGCTCCACGGAGAGTTATTGCTACATAAACATACCTTTAGATCGTGAGCAAAATGAGCAGGCCCCTCTGTTCCTTCTGTATTGAACTGTATTGCAATTGTACTGTCCCCCTTTTTATTGTAAAGCACTGCGTAAACTGTTGGCGCTATATAAATCCTGTATAATAATAATAATCCTAATACATACACATACTATTATTAGGGACAATTTAGACATGATCCGATTAACCTATCAGCATGTCTTTGGAGAGTGGGAGGAAACCCATGCAGGCACAGGAAGTACATGCAAAATCAAGGCAGGTAGTGGCGTGGTTGGGATTCAAATCAACGATCCTAGTGGGAAGGTGGAAGTGGGAGTACAAACAACAAATAACATACACATATGTGGTATTGCTGCAATTGTCAGGAAACTGAGAATTTTTTTGGAAATGGTATTTAGTGGTAGGTCATGGTAATAGCAAGAAATATACAGCTACATTTAAAAAAAATTTTTTTTTTTTACTATTTTGGGCCAGTTTTCCTTTGATACTATAAAAAAATCAGGGGGCAGCCATTACCATTTACTACCAAAACAAAAGCCAGATTTGTCCTATAAAAGCAGGGTGTAATTCACCTGGATACACAAATTGGTTGCAATGATTTGTACAGTTTTACATGTCAAAGTTGCAAAACTGGGTTTAGGCAATAAGATTTGTTTTAACCCTCTGTCACGAAGGGGTTAAACCCAAAACCTAATTCGGAGATTTCCAGTCTTTAGATGTGGTGGCTGCATTTGTTTTTTTATTTTTCTATGCTATTTTTCAAGAGTACAAAAAGTACCCATTGATCTTGCTGTATACTTGTCACTTCCTATAAAAGAAAACACAAAGAACCCTATATTTATTGTGTAAACAACTAATCCTATCAGTCCACCATGTAACGAAGCTGAATAAAGGTGGACATGTTTGAAGTCCAGCCTATGTGACAACCATGGCTGCCTCTATAAATACAGTGGAGAAAAAAAACTATATATAGAAATATAGACATGAAGGCACTGGTGTCAGGAGCATGTGCTCCGTCATAGTCGCTAGTTCAAGCATCCTACTTTTGACTGGCATTCTCCTTGTCTGTCTGTCCACCTTTAAGGTGATTGATTGTGGCCAGAATCTGGGCGGAGACCAAACCTGATTTAAGCCAGCCAAGCCTGCAGTCTCATGCTTGTGATAGGATGTGTAAATACCTGATCAATCTGCCTGTTTGTCTGCCCTGCTCTCCTGAATTGGATTTCCCTGTGTATGACTTGGATCGAATATCAACTATTCTCTGAACTCTGCCTGCCTTTTACCTGTACTGTCATTGAACCACTCTGCCTGTCAGCCAACCGCAAGTACCTGTTTGCTTTGCTCAGTTCATGCCTGTCCTGGCGTGGTAACCGGGCACTATAGCATTGTGTATAAGTCCTGGAGGCAACTGAGTACCGGTAGGCCTGCTTACCTTATGGGAAAGGGGACAACTATAGATGAAGAACACAGTAGCCAGCTATAGTCTCTTACCACTTGCATTAGAGATAAGCGTGACACTGGAAGTGTGTTATTCTTAGGTTTACTAGGTGCAAATAAAGGAATCCAGGCTGAAAAAAAGAAAACAAATGCAGCCCCTAGATCTAAGAACTGGTAAGCTGCAATATATTACATTTTGTTTTTGGGTTTAGAATCACATTAATTCTACATTAGACCTGATACTGTGGTAATACTAGCTCCAGCTATGAAGCTCCTACATTCTGTTTTTCTTCCGCTTCTTGCCATAGCGTCAGTAGAACCTGCAATCTGCAGCTCATTAGGTGCGGTAATAAATAAATATGTTCCGTGCTGAAAGACACTTTATTGGAAATGATCTAAACTACCATTTCAAGTACAGAAACAAAAGCCAAAGAGGAACAGTGCATGCTGTACATGTAGTACAAGCGCACTCAATTTTACTGCCCATTAAAACTGTTGAAGGCTTTGAATACTGGCTTCCAGGTTGTTTCTTTAAAATGTCAAAGCTTTTAGTAAAACATACTTTTAGCAAACGATTTCAGCGATTGTTTGATAAAAGGTTTTTTTTGTGTTTGTCCATTAAAATATAGCATTTCTCTATGACATAATAAACTCTTCTCTTTACCAAATTAATCAGAAATAGGGCAGCACAAGTGCTTTTGTATAAGGCGGAACCTTACATGTCGCTGCCATGTATAAAAACTGTTTAACCCTGCAGATTCTTACCCAGCGTCTGGCCCATCTGACTTTACTTCTGCTTTCCTATCTTCACCATGACTATTGCAAGACTAGCTCAAGGAACCCTAATGCCGCACATCCATGTGGTGCTGTGATGGTGCTAAGAGTGACAACTTCAGCCTGGACTCCAACCAGGTCACTCCTCCATTGCGTTTCGCTCCGCCCCTCGGGGCTTAATCACCGGGATGGAGATCCCATGCGTGTGGGGAGTATTTAAACAACATCTTCAATCACTCAATTATATAAAGGACTGGCAGGTGTGTGCAAAACACTGGTTCTTGTTAGTAAACTGGGAGTGAGAAAAAAAAAATGAATACAAAAAATGAAAAAAAAAAAAAATGAAAATGAAATAAAAAATAAAAAATAAAAAAATAAAAGTAAAAAATATATTAAAATAAATGATATACTATTGCAAGACTACCGGACCTAGATTGACAGAGGCAGCTGATTAGAACCTCTGCCTTACACAGAACAGGTCCTGCTGGTCTATGAGGAAGACTTACTGTATGTTTTTTAGGGAATACTAGTATTATGGGAAAATTACAAATCTAGTCATTTTTTTGGAAACAGTGGTGAGCAAAATGCAGCAAGCCCTAGCACACGAATCATCTTTTATTGTTCTGACTAATGTTTCCAGGCTAAAGCTGGAAGCATAATGATTGCTATAGTTTGCTGAACATTATTACCGTTATTAATTAAAGTGGTTGTAAACCTCAGACATAAAATATGAACAAAGCACACCACTTTATCGTGTGTACTTGTTTAAATCCAGAGCACTAAGTGTCATTTCTGTCTGCTGCCTCATTCCTCTGCTTTCTGTATCACTTCTGACAAGTTTTCCTGACACCAAGTGAAAAAAGGTGACCGGGGAGGGAGCTCTGGCACACAGCCTGTGATTGACAGCCTCAGCTCTATTTCTGTGAGCTGTGCGAAGGGGGGTGTGTCCCTTCAGCTCTCAGAGCTCCCCTCATTGAGCTCCGCAGTGTGTAATCTCAATCCCCTGTCCTGTGCTTTCTGACAGCTCAGACAAGCTGTATAAATTCTGCACTTTGATTGGCTGTAGAGAAGAGAGGGCTGTAAATATATACAGGTACAACTTATGTAACAGGATTTATTTAATCTCTTTGTATCACCTGAGGCCAGTCACTTTACTGGGTGTATGTAAGGGTTTACAACCACTTCATCATAGTTTATAATTATATAAGATTATTGGTATAAAAAAAAAAAATCAAAGTGCCAAAGTGTTCTGGTTCTAATGCTGCTTTATCCAAGGACATACAATACCTTCTTAGATCTCAGCTTGTCCAGACAGTATGGCCACTTGCTGACTCAGCAGAAACCACATACAGCTTAAATCTTTATTAAGACACAGAAGTTGAATCCAACATAGTTTTACTTTGGATGAGAACATAAAGGATGTTTTTCCAGTCTTTTGAAGTCCAAGACCACAATGAGTCTCCTAAACCCGCTCTCTCCAATGAAAGTAAAACGTAAAGTGTTACTAAACCCACAACAGTAAAATCAGTCTGTAAATGCAGTAAAGCATGCTTGTTATACTCGCTGTGGAACCTAAGGGGTTAATCCTCTGCATTGTGTAAAAAGGCTGTTTGATCCTGTCTTCTCCTTCTATCACTGTCCCCAACCCACCTCCTTATAGAAAAGAGCCTTGGGGGCAAGCTGCACGTGCTCAGTTTGATGTGTATTGCTAGAGTTTTTTTTTTCTTGGGAGAGTGCATGTGAACAGCACAAAGCCAAACAGCACTGTCCAGACAAAGGGTCACAGGTTCTGTTTTTTTTGCGCTATAAACAAAAAAAGACCGACAATTTTGAAAAAAAAGATTCTTTTTTACTTTTTGCTATAAAAAAAATCTCCCCCAAAAAATTGTAAAAAAACAAATTTCTTCATGAGTTTAGGTCGATGTTTTCTTCTACATATTTTTGGTAAAAAAAAAAAAATGCAATAAGCGTATATTGATTGGTTTGCTCAAAAGTTATAGTGTCCACAAAATAGGGGAAAGATTTAGGGCATTTTTATTATACTTTTTTTTTTTTACTAGTAATGGTGGTGATCTGCGATTTTTAGTGGGACTGCGACATTGCGGCGGACAGATCAGATTTACTGTGTAAATGTCACTGGCAGGGAAGGGGTTAACACAAGGGAACGATCAAGGGGTTAAGTGTTCCCTAGGGAGGTGTTTCTAACTGTGGGGGCAATGTAGTGACTGGGGGAGGAGACAGATCGCTGTTCATAATCACTAGGAACAGACGATCTGTCTATCCTCCCCTGACAGAACGGGGATCTGTCTGTTTACATTGACAGATCCCCGCTCTGTTTCTCTCAGGAGCAATCGCGGGTGGCCGACAGACATCGCAGCTGCTGGCAACGCGTATTGGCTCCGGCGTTGCGCCCCCTAGTGGCCTTAAAGAGGCCAACGTACCATGACAGCGATTCGCCCGGGAGAGCCATCCTGCCGCAGTATAACTGCGACGGCTGGTCTTTAAGTGGTTAAGCCACTCCCACCCATCCTGCGGGACTAAAGATTTAAACATGAACTCCCAAACCGAGAAATTTTCCTATTAGAACATTAGAAGCGTTTTTTTATGTCAAATTCTGGTAGAAAAAATGCTGCTTATTTTTATAAGCCTTTGTTCATGAGGCTTAAAGGAGCAAAGCGTGTCTAGCTAGGAACTGTACCAACTAGTGTTAAAATGGAAGGGGAGGCAGAGACACATACAGAAGACACAATAAAAAAAAACAGCTTCTGTGGTAGCACACCCCCCACGTGGTATCAGTACATACCTCTATTCAATAATATAATATAGTATGAACTAATACATTAGTCTCTCTTTGCTATATGCCAGAAATATCCCTGGGGCCACATGTGTACTATTAGGTCAGAAGGTTCAAAGGATTAAGAGAAAGGGGGGGGGGGGGGAGAAGCAAGTTACACGCTCCCTTATATATTTTAAGGAAAGGCAAACTTATGCTGCAGGGGGAATTTATGCTGCCTAGCATGGTCACAGTAAAGGTTTCCATAAATATAAAAACAGGATAAACAACGAATAGCCAATAAAAAAAAAAAAAAACAGTCTTGGCTGCAATATGAAACTTTAATCCAGAGATTTTTCCTGCAGTACCTTTTTCAACCACTAGGTGTGCTTAGTCTGATGGCCTCAGAACCCAAGTTATCGTTCACCCTCCCCAACCTATGAATGGACAGTGAATGGAGAAGCAGTACAGTGATAAGCTCATCACTCTGCTTTCTCCTCCTATCAGCATTCTTCTGGTCAGCATATGAACCCATTGGTTCTTTGTTCTGCTTCTTTCTCTCACATTCTAGCCCTGCTGCACATGGACTGGATAAGGCTTATACCAGGATAAAAACAGGTATTTAAACTTCTTGCATTCTAAAAATGTTTAGCCACTTGCCGACCAGCCGCAGTTATTACACTGCGGCAAGGTGGCACGATCCCGCAAATTGGGAACTCGCTTTTGTGGGTGTGCATGCTCCCATGGGCCTGTGGGGGACCCAATGTCTGCCGGCCACCCGCGATTATTCCCCGCAGTGACAGAACGGGGATCTGCCTGTGTAAACAAGACAAATCTCCATTCTGACAGGGGAGATCACACAGATCCTGTCTTTCTGCTAAGTAGGAAGATGGATCTGTGTGTTTCCCCAGTCACACAGTCTTCCATACAATTAGAAAACACCTGCAGGGAACACATTTGACCCCTTGATCGCCCCTGATGTTAACCCCTTCCCTGCCAGTGTCATTAGTACAATAATAGGGCATATTTTAGCACTGATTACTGTAATAATATCACTGGTTCCCAAAATAGTCAGTTAGGTGTCCGATCTGTCCGCCGCAATGTCGCAGTCCCGCTAAAAATCACTGATCACCGCCATTACTAGTAAAAAAATAAATAAATAATAAAAATGCCATAAATCTATCCCCAATTTTGTAGATGCGATAACTTTTGCGCAAACAAATCAATATACGCTTATTGGGATTTTTTTAACTAAAATGTATAATGTATATGTTTAACCATATGTAGCAGAATACATGTTGGCCTAAACTGATGAATACATTTGTTTTTTTACATTTTTGGGGGGGAAATGTTTTATAGCAGAAGGTAAAAATGTATTATTTTTTTAAAATCTTCGCTCTTTTCATGTTTATAGCGCAAAAAATAAAAACCGCAGAGGTGATCAAATACCACCAAAAGAAAGCTCTATCTGTGGGGGGGGATGTCAATTTTGTTTGGGTACAGCATCACTGACATCAATTGTCAGTTAAAGCGGCGCAGTGTCGTATCGCAAAAAATGGCCTGGTCAGGAAGTAGGTAAAACCTTCTGGGGGTGAAGTGGTTAATGATGTATTACTGATTAAGGAGCTGTATTAATTTGTGTCAATTATATCTACCTAGAGCTCAGCTTTAAAATATTATTTTTTTGCACACAAACAAATGCACATGTACTCTAAATAGTTTCGCCATCTAAACCTGCAAGACCCAAGCTAATTTAGTAAATGACAGAGAAATATTTTAAAGCGGAGTTCCACCCAAGAATGGAACTTCCGCTTTTTGGAACCCCCGTCCCCCCCCGTCCCGTCTGGTGTCACATTTGGCACCTTTTAGGGGGGAGCAGATACCTGTCTAATACAGGTATTTTGCTCCAACTTCCAGGCATAGATACCCGAGCCATCCGCGGGTATCTACGCCACTTCCCGTGCCCCCCCCCGCTGTCTTCTGGGAGACACACAGGTCCCAGAAGACAGGAGGGACCAGTGGGATAGCGAAGCGGGACTAGCGTAGGGAACCAGGAAGTGAAGCCGCACTTCCCTTACAGAAGATGGCAGCGGCAGCACCTGAGAGCCGAGGGACAGATCGGCTTTGGGTGCCGACATAGCGGGCGCCTTGGACAGGTAAGTGTCCTTATTTTAAAAGCCAGCAGCTGCAGTATTTGTAGCTGCTGACTTTTAAAAAGAAAAAAAATTGGCGGAACTCCGCTTTAAAGCAGTCATTTTTTCATCTTTCCATCTATTAAATCTTCTGCCCTTGTTGTTTTAACTTTGGATAGTAAAACCTTTTTTTTCTGGCAGTAAATACCTTATACAGCCCACTTCCTGTTTCTTGTCTGGTAAAAAGCCTAGGCTTATGGCATCATGCACAGCTCTCTTTCTCTAACTCTTGTGAGAGTTTGCCAGGAAGGGAGGGGGGATGAGTCATAAGAGGGTCAATGAGAGCTGCAGATCTGGAGGTGTGTGTGTAAATCCAGGAAGTGAACAGGCAGAAGCTTCCGCTGCCCACAGTTAAAATGATTGCAGCCAGACTCAGTGGAGTGAGATTTCTGCAGCATATTTGGCAAGTACAGAATCACAGTATATATAAAATAATATGCAAAGTGGTTGGAGGGAAGCTTCAGAATGGCAAAGATGTTTTTATTAAAAATTATGTGAGCGGACTGCAGTTCCTCTTTAAGTGCAGTAACTTAAAACAAGCAATCGGGCATCATCCTTGCTCTACCTGCTATAAACTGAAGGATGAAGCTGCGTACCTCATCGTGTCTGTTTTGCATTGTTTACTGTCCACATGGATGTTCCCAGCCTGCACAATGTTAAGTGCAAAGCTTATGTTTTTCTCATTTTACTTGAGCTCCTGACAGGCAAGTGGAAATTCCTCACGCTAATATCCTATCTCTTCTCTGTTTCTCTGTGAATTTCGATTGGACTGGAATCCCATGCCTTTGAAATGCAGCCTGTTTTATTTGCAGCGTGGGTTTCCCTTGGGACGTGTTGCGTAGGTGGAAGTCTACCTCTCCTGGCTGCCCAGAGGAGATCTTATTAATGTCAGAGATGTGCCATCCCCGCTCCCACACAAATCTCTAGCTAAAGAGGCGGGATCACCACTGCAGTAGCAAAGCGAGGATCCCCATCAGCGTTGATGATATAGAAGGAGGTGTCCCATCTGTGTGTGTATGTGTGTGGAGGAATGCTGCATCTCTAGCTCATTTCACTTCATTTATTTCAACCTGTTACAATCTGCAGGAGGGGGAAACACAAGAGGACGATGCGCTCTAAGCACACGCGAGTGCTTATTGGGTTAATTGCATAATTAGGACGTACAAGTACATATAAGGGTATATTGCACATTATTTTTAGGAGCTGTCTGCATTTTAATTGGGTTTGTGGGAGGAAGAATGAGTCAGTGCAGATAAGGAGGAAGACATTTGAATGAAACACAGAAAAATAGATAAAAATGAGTAATCGAGCATGCTCAAAGAAGGTTAATATGGGAAAGCATAGTCTTGGAAAGTGACATTAGCATTACTTCAACAGGGACAAGTGATAAATGTACAAATGGGGAAATATCAGGGTTTGAGGCCAGAATAGAGTGACAGAGAAACAGAGAAATCCCTTTTTTAAGGCAATGTATAGTCTTTTTGATATTTCTTTTAGATATACACTATATTACCAAAAGTATTGGGATGCCTGCCTTTACATGCACATGAACTTTAATGGCATCTCAGTCTTAGTCTGTAAGGTTCAATATTGAGTTGTTCCTCCCTTTGCAGCTATAACAACTTCAACTCTTCTGGGAAGGCTGTCCGCAAGGTTTAGGAGTGTGTCTATGGGAAGGTTTGACCATTCTTCCAGAAGCGCATTTGTGAGGTCAGGCACCTCGCAGATTCACAGCAGGCTTTAGTATGGGTAACATTTTTCTTTTAAAGTGGAACTAAACCCATTGGTTTAACGGTTTCTCTAAACTGTTTAATTCAAGATATGCTGTGCATGATAACTATCACAGTTGCTTGGGCCTTCAACTGAACTGTGAAACGGCTGGTATCATAACTGATCACATGTGTAGCACCATGGCAACTGCAGATCAAACACAGGCTAAAAATCATACTACTCTGACCTATATGGATCCCGGCGGAATTATACGGAAAGTTCTCTACAAACATATCTAGAAGGGGTAGAGTTACCTACTTTGTCAGATGCTGACAGGCAACTACTGGATGCTCCTCTGACACTGGAGGAGCTGCAGGTGGCGACCGGAATGTTCCCCAACTCCAAAGCGCCAGTGGAGGATGGAATTCCTGCCAAGGTGTATAAGCAGTATGGTGAACAGTTACTACCTAAAATGTTAAGGGTATTTAATGAAGCCAAAAAAAAAATGGGTGCCTCCCTGCCTCTATGTCCAAAGCCATTATAGTTTTGCTGTTGAAACCTGGAAAGGATCCCTTAGAACCAGGCTCGTATAGGCCAATATCCCTTCTGCAATAAGACATGAAAATACTGGCTAAGGTGCTGGCCCTAAGATTGAACAAGATGATATCTTTCATAATTTATTCAGACCAAGCAGGGTTCATGCCTCAGAAATCTAGGGCTATAAATTTATGCAGGCTATTTGTCAATTTACAATCTAAGTCCGAAAATATGGGGTACAGGGCGTTCTCTCGATGCCCACAAGGCTTTTGACACATAACATATGTGCAGCTGCGGGTTCATGCCCGGGGGCCGGCGCATCACTGTTCACCAGTTCAGGTGCAAATCAGGTCTGAATTTTTGCTTGGATTCACACCTGAATCAGACCCAAAGACACACAGGACCCTTTTTGAATGCAGCCCGTGGCTGTCCCAGACCTGTGTGAACCGGCTCTATTGAGAGGCGGTCGCACTCGTCTGTTGGGTGCAGGGAAATGTGTAAACCCAGCCTAAATCTCCCCCCTAGTGTCTGGGTGATACTTATCACAGCAGCTGTTTAAAGAAAGGGTAATTGCACTGAGAGCTCCTTCTAGTGGGTATTCTACACATCTTTATAGTAACAAAAACATGATAAAGCACATTTGTAAAACTGTATCAAAATGTATTGTTAGAAAAAAAGTTTCTTAAAATACATTAAACATTATTTAACTGAATATACTGCACAAAGCTGCCAATCATATTCCAGCTCTCATTTTTTTAGCACAGTTTAGAAAATAAAGGTAGGTCTAGCTGGTTGCTAAAGGTGATGAAAGTGTAAAGGACTCGGGCGGACTAGCAGTCCCGAACCCATACTACTACTTCATAGCGGCTCAATTGCAGCACCTAACGGGATGGCAGCACCCTGGGTCCTCTGACCCCACAAGCAATATTATACGCACCCTACTTTCGAGCGAGGGCCTTGTGGAGTGCATAGAAGTGGGGGAATTCCGAAAAATACCTGAATACCAAACTATGGTGCTTATAGATAAAATATGGAACAAGACCAAACACCACTTTCAATATGATAGGATAGGATAGGATACTCTGAATGGTCTCGTATCTGAAACAATAGCAACTTTCCTGAATTATGTAAATTGCAAGGCTTTTCTGCATGGTCTAGAAGCGGGGTGGTATACATCCCGAAGCTATACCGAGGCGGACTCCTACTGGATTTTCAATCCCTGAGGGAGGAATATGGTCTACCAAACGTCTTGTTTTTTCAATACCTACAACTTAGACATGCCATTTCAGCACAAGCTACACTGTCCACATGGGAATTAACTAGACAATCGGTGCTCACATGACTAGTAACATCAACCTCTAGGAAAGGACAGATATCATCTATATATGACTTCCTAATATTGCAGGTATCCAAGACTATGACATTAAAATGCAAGACAAGCTGGGGGAAGATATAAGTCACATAACATACAAGGAATGGTCTGCTATAATGGAGAATGTACCCAAGGTGTTCCTTTCCTCTTCCCAAAAACTCACACAACTATTCATTATAGTCCGAACTTACCATACCCCATATAAACTACACAAATGGCACAGAAGAGATTACCCTTTTTGCCCTAGTTGCAGGGTAGATAACAGTACCCTTATCCACATGTTCTGGAAGTGCCTGAAACTGCAAAGGTACTGGTCTGAAGTAATTAACTCTATTAACAAAAAATGGTATCTTACATTTGCAGTTGACCCCAAGCTGTGTCTGCTGGGATGGATAGACGAGGAACTATATACGCCACACACCTACATAGCCATTCTCAGAGTCTTGTTTATTGCCAGAAAACCTATAGTTAGAAAATGGCTTGGTGTCGCCGCCAACACACACGGAGTGGGTTAATGCAATAAACGACACCCTATTGAGGGAGAAGTTGAAATACCAACTGGTCCAGAACAGAGTACTTGGTGGCAGGACATAGACGCCCGCCCCCACTTATGAGGAAGGAAGCTGTTTATACTAGGTGGGTAAAAGATGAGATGGTGACATAGAGACTCAGAATGTGGATCAATCTGAAATAATACTCCTGATGAGAAGATGTCTTGCTCTGCGGTGACGAGTTATATGGTTTACTTATATAAGATAGTTAATGGAAGAACACTGGAACCCCCCCCCCCCACTGTTTAGGGGGGGAAGTATCTCTACACGGACCGATTGTCCTTTTTAGGACCAGGAGCTCAGTGGGGGTACAGAACACTAAAAGTACACATTTACTAAAAAAGGAAATATACAAAATGGTAGAAACGAGTATATACCAAATAAACTCGAGTATAAGCCGAGTTTTTCAGCACATTTTTTTTGTGCTGAAAATGCCCCCCTCGGGAAGAAAAGCCATATTACACCGTACATTGTCCCCTCCTATTCACAGCAGAGCTGTGTGTATATGAAGTCTACGCCGTCCCGCCTCCTCCTCGTTCGTCCGTGATGAGAAGGAGGCGGAGCTTTGTCACAGTGACTGTGTGTATAGGAAGTCTGCGCCGTCCCGCCTCCTCCTCCTCCGTCTATGACGAGGAGGAGGCGGAGCTTTGTTACAGTGGCTGCGTGTATAGAAATTCCACGCCATCCCCTGTAACAAAGCTCCGCCTCCTCCTCATCACAGACGGACGAGGAGGAGGCGGAACGGCGCAGACTTCATATACACACAGCCCTGCTGTGAATAGGAGGGGACAATGTACGGCCTAATATAGCTTTCCTTCCCTCCGCATCAATACTGACATGGCTGATAAGGTACATGGACACAGTGAGGCTTGCACTTGGCACAGTATGGCTTGCAGTGGGCATAGTGAGGCTTGCAATAGGCACAGTATAGCTTGCAGTGGGCATAGTGAGGCTTGCAATGGGCACAGTATGGCTTGCAATGGGCATAGTGAGGCTTGCAATGGGCATAGTGAGGCATGCAATGGGCATAGTGAGGTATGCAATAGGCGCAGTGAGGCTGAAAATGGGCACAGTGAGGCTGAAAATGGGCACAGTGAGGCTGAAAATGGGCACAGTGAGGCAGTAAATGGGCACAGTGAGGCTGCAGATGGGCATTGTTGGCCCTCTTTTCCACTTACAGTAGCTGCTGCATTCTCACCCTTGGCTTATGCTCGAGTCGAGTCAGTTTTTTTGTGGTAAAATCAGGTGCCTCGGCTTATATTTGGGTCGACTTATACTCGAGTATATATGGTACATGTAGAGATTTGTCTTCTTAAATTGACTGTAATTTCACATAAAATAATGATGCAGGAGAAACAAATCCGATCAGCTGCACATCTAGATAATATGTCCTTTGCAATGCTATTTGATGTATGTTTTTGTTTTTGTTTAATGGAAGAGTTTTTCTCTTCCTATGTTTTACCAATAAAAAAAAATCTGATTTAAAAAAAAAAGGGTGATGAAAGTACTTTTCTGCAATACTGTATAGCAGCCCCTTAAACTCTAATGTAATGAAAACATATTGAATACAGTGTGTGGCTAATGCCTTTCAATGGAAGTGAACATAGTGTGCAGGGTACATATCATTCCCATGTACGCTAGCTCACACTTATTTTTAACACATGTCAATTACACAGATTATGTGACTTATTTAATACAGGAAAGTAAATGAGGGAACAAAGAAACAATAAAAAAATATTTTATTGGAGTAGGTTTTAGCTTTTATCTGCATTTAGCTCATTTAAGGAGGACCTCACATTATGCCGCTTATAGTATAAAGTGTACCTGTAATAAACACAAGCCAGAAAGCAATGTAAGTCAAGGTGTGACCTGGTCACGCTGGTATCTATAGTGGAAACTACCCCTGCTATATTTCCTGCTGCTTGCCAAAGGAAACATCTTTAGAAAGAGGATTTCAACTCTACCCCTGTGCTATAGTAACTGGTCTAGAACATTATGGAAAGTTAAAAAAAATACAAATGTACCCCTAATGACCAGTTTATTAGTAAGATTTAAAAATATCCATGGGTTTGACAATGTCTAATAAAACTGTCTAGAACTAAACCTGTCACAAATCTTGACAAATCAAATTGAGCACATGTTGAAAAAAGGCATCAGCAACTAAGGCACCTACTGTAGCTCTGCGGGATACTAGTTTACGCAATATCCAACAAAATTACCCTTTTGAGTGGGTCTCAAAGTTACCACACATTGGGGTTCACCTAACTGTATCTTTTGACTCCTTGCACAAAGCCAATTACTCTGCACTCCTATAACAGCTATATGGTCATCTAGAAGGATGGAAACACCACCAAATCTGTCCTTCCTACCTAAAATCCTATATTTCTTTGGGTCCTACCAATCTCAGTTCAGTTATATTCTACACGCTATACAACAGAAAATACTTAATTTTATGTAGCACTTACTCCCAAAAGAGCTGCTTGATGTATTGGGTCCCCTGTTCCTGTGCCCATGACTTTGTGTGCAGCACCACATACACACACTGACACACCTGGATGAGCGGGGAATGCAGACGAGGGAGGCATGTGATTGGCCCCAAATTTATTCTGCAGATCAACAACGACCCCAAACATATGGCCTATTATCTTCAATGTAAAGGAGAACAAGGTGTGCTGAAAGCCCAGAGCCAGAGCCGCAGAGCCCTAATGTCAACAGCATCGAGTCTGTCTGGGATGACGTGAAGAGGCAGAAGGATTTGTGGCAGCCATAGGCGTGCGCAGAGGGCGTGCCAGGTGTGCCTGGGCACACTCTAATCACCCAGTGAAGCACAGATTCCCCCTGTTGCCCAGGCCCCACTGCCCGACTGACACATCCATGCTTTTTAAAGTATTAAATGTTTGTTTACATTTATATATAACAGTGTGTGTGTGTGTGCGTATGTTTGTGTATGTGTATACTATACAGCCCCTAAAATTTTCACGTCACCGCAATCGTAGAGTCCTGGACGGACGGGCGTTGTTCTAATTGCCGGCCGGCATACTGATTTTAAACTGCAAGTTTGGATTTCTTAGATTTAAGTGCAATTTATAACCTAATAATAAAATGTTTATAAGGATTTTATACCATGTGGAGCCTTTTATATGTTTGGGTACCATCAATGACCACACTATCCGAATGACCGATTTGCATGCCGCAAGAGGACTGATAGATGATGCCCTGGCTGGGTTTATACAGCTGTGGCCAAAGTTTTGAGAATTACACAAATATTAATTTTCACAAAGTCTGCTGCTTCAGTGTTTTTAAATATTTTTGTCAGATGTTACTATGGTATACTGAAGTATATGTACAAGAATTTCATAATTGTCAAAGGCTTTTATTGACAATTACATTAGGTTTATGCAAAGAGTCAATATTTGCAGTGTTGACCCTTCTTTTTCAAGACCTCTGCAATTTGCCCTGGCATGCTGTCAATCAACTTCTGGGCCACATCCTGACTGATAGCAGGCCATTCTTGCATAATCAATGCTTGTCAGAATCTGTGGGGTGATTGACCACAAGTTCTTAATAGGATTAAGGTCTGGGGAGTTTCCTGACCATGGACCCAACATTTTGATGTTTTGTTCTCCAAGCCACTTAGTTATAACTTTTGCCTTATGGCAAGGCGCTCCATCATGCCTCAAACAATCGGAAAAGGGATTCATCAGAGAAAATGACTTTACCCCAGTCCTCAGAAATCCAATCCATGTACCCTGTGCAGAATATCAGTCTGTCCTTGATGTTTTTCCTGGAGAGAAGTGGCTTCTTTGTGACACCAGGCCATCCTCCAAAAGTCTTCGCCTCACTGTGTGTGCAGATGCGCTCACACCTGCCTGCTGCCATTCCTGAGCAAGCTCTGCACTGGTGGTGCCCTGATCCCTCAGCTGAATCAACTGTAGGTGCTTGCTGGATTTTCTTGGGCGCCCTGAAGCCTTCTTCACAAATGCAGTGGAAATGTTTTTTTATGGTATTAAAGGGGTTGTAAACCCTTGTGTTTTTTCACCTTAATGCATTCTATACATTAAGGTGAAAAAACTTCTGACAGTGACTGGCCCCCTAGCCCCCCCCGTTTTACTCACTTGAGCCCTGTAATTCCTACAGCTAAGACGCGCTCTTCCTCTCTGCCTGGGGTTCTCGGCTCTTGATTGGATAGATTGATAGCAGTGCAGCCATTGGCTCCTACAGCTGTCAATCAAATCTAATGGCACGGGCGCCGGGGGGGCGGGGCCGAGTCCGGCATTCTGTGTCTATGAATGCAAATGATGGACTCGGGAGCGTGCCTGCAAGGTAACCCCCAGGAAAAGCGCTTCTCCCAGGGGGTTAACCGATGCGAGGAAGAGCCATGAGAGCTGCTGGGGGACACCCAGAAGAGAAGGATCGGGGCCACACTGTGCAAAACTAAACAAAAAATGAAGGTTTACAATCACCTTAAGTTAATTTTCATGACAAATGCCGCGTACACACGAGCGGACTTTACGGCAGACTTTGCCCAGCGGACTTTTCAACGGACTTTACTACGGACTTTCCGAATGAACGGACTTGCCTACACACGATCAACCAAAGTCCGATGGATTCGTACGTGATGACGTACGACCGGACTAAAACAAGGAAGTTCATAGCCAGTAGCCAATAGCTGCCCTAGCATTGGTTTTTGTCTATCGGACTAGCATACAGACGAGCGGACTTTTCGACCGGACTCGAGTCCGTCGGATAGATTTGAAACTTGTTTCAAATCTAAGTCTGTCAAACTTTTGAGAAAACAAAGTCCGCTGGAGCCCACACACGATCAAATTGTCTGACGAAATCTGGTACGCCGGACCAAGTATGCCGTAAAGTCCGATCGTGTGTACGCGGAGGGACTTTGCAATTAATTGCAATTCATCTGATCACTCTTCATAACATTCTGAAGTATATGCAAATTGCCATCATAAAAACGGAGGCAGCAAACTTTGTGAAAATTAATATTTGTGTAATTCTCAAAACTTTTGGCTATGGCTGTAGCCACAAGCATTTTTGACCTTCTGTGATAGGAGGTCTAGGGGAGCTGGTAAGCAAGCATTTCATCCATTGTGGTGATGTTTTTTTCTGTGGCCTAGGTGGTGGATGGAGGTGTTATGGACTTAGACTATTTATTATACCACTTAAGGACTTTATTGGATCACTTTTCATTTGTTGCATTTACTCAAATCGCAGTAGCGTGTTAAAGCTTACCATTTCTGTACTGTGTCCTTATCTCACAGGAGAGTTGCTGCTCTTACAATGTAAATTTGGTTATTAGCGCAGTTATTTCCTATAATATATATATATATATATATATATATATATATACACACAGTATCTCACAAAAGTGAGTACACCCCTCACTTTTTTGTAAATATTTTATTATATCTTTTCATGTGACAACACTGAAGAATATGATTTATTTTATGATATATGATATATTTTTTTTTTGAATATGTTCAGGTGTTTTTAACTAGCCTTGCAGGAAATGTCATTCTTGTATGTGTGGGCTGTAAAATATTTTGTACTGTTTGTTGGTCTTATAGCAGCACCATCTTGAATTTAAACGCATTTTAGGGTGTGCCCCCCAAATATGTTTTTGTATATTGTAATAGACCCTGACCAGGTTTTTTTTGGGCTGGAGCACCCCTCCCCCTCTTCTTTACCTCTTATTTAGTGGCCACCAGTGCATAGAACAAATCCCGTTCAGTTCTCTCACATAGAGGAGTTCAGCTCCCATGGTTGAGACGCAGGATCTTCCATTCTATTACTAGGGTAGGACCCACTAATTCGGGCTACTTTGTTGCAGTAAGTGGGCTTAGCACTATATGGCCATATAGTGTGACCAAACCCCCGTATTTTTTGGAATATCTTCAGGTGTTTTTAACTAGCCTTGCAGGAAATGTCATTTTTGAATGTGTGCGCTGTAATATGTTTTGTACTGTTTGTTGGTCTTATAGCAGCACCATCTTGAATTTAAACGCATTTTAGGGTGTGCCCCCAAATATGTTTTTGTATATTGTAATAGACCCTGACCAGGTTTTTTTTGGGCTGGAGCACCCCTCCCCCTCTTCATTACCTCTTATTTAGTGGCCACCAGTGCATAGGACAAATCCCGTTCAGTTCTCTCACATAGAGGAGTTCAGCTCCCATGGTTGAGACGCAGGATCTTCCATTCTATTACTAGGGTAGGACCTATTAATTCGGGCTACTTTGTTGCAGTAAGTGGGCTTAGCACTATATGGCCATATAGTGTGACCAAACCCCCATATTTTTTGGAATATCTTCAGGTGTTTTTAACTAGCCTTGCAGGAAATGTCATTTTTGAATGTGTGCGCTGTAATATGTTTTGTACTGTTTGTTGGTCTTATAGCAGCATCATGTTGAATTTAAACGCATTTTAGGGTGTGCCCCCCAAATATGTTTTTGAACATTGAAGAAATGACACTTTGCTACAATGTAAAGTATTGAGCGTACAGCTTGTATAAAAGTGTAAATGTTCTGTCCCCTCAAAATAACTCAACACACAGCCATTAATCTCTAAACCACTGGCAACAAAAATGAGTACACCCCTAAGTGAAAATGTCCAAATTGGGCCCAATTAGCCATTTCCCTTCCCGGTGTCATGTGACTCGTTAGTGTTACAAGGTCTCAGGTGTGAATGGGGAGCAGGTGTGTTAAATTTGGTGTTATCGCTCTCCATTTCTCAAACTGGTCACTGGATGTTCAACATGGCAATTCATGGCAAAGAACTCTCTGAGGATCTGAAAAAAAAAATGTTGCTCTACATAAAGATGGCCTAGGCTATAAGAAGATCACCAAGACCCTGAAACTGAGCTGCAGCACTTGGCCAAGACCATACAGCTGTTTAACAGGACAGGGTCGACCAAAGAAGTTGAGTGCATGTGCTCAGCGTCATATCCAGAGGCTGTCTTTGGGAAATAGACGTATGAGTGCTGCTAACATTGCTGCAGAGGTTGAAGGGGTGGGGGGTCAGCCTGTCAGTGCTCAGACCATACGCTGCACACTGCATCAAATTGGTCTGCATGGCTGTTATCCCAGAAGGAAGCCTCTTCTAAAGATGATGCACAAGAAAGCCCGCAAACAGTTTACTGAAGACAAGCAGACTAAGGACATGGATTACTGGAACCATGCCCTGTGGTCTGATGAGACCAAGATAAACTTATTTGGTTCATATGGTGACAAGCATGTGTGGCGGCAACAAGGTGAGTACAAAGACAAGTGTGTCTTGCCTACAGTCAAGCATGGTGGTGGGAGGGTCATGGTCTGGGGTTGCTGCCGGCACTAGAGAGCTACAGTTCATTGAGGGAACCATGAATGCCAACATGTACTGTGACATACTGAAGCAGAGCATGATCCCCTCCCTCTGGAGACTGGGCCGCAAGGCAGTATTCCAACATGATAACGACCCCAAACACATTTCCGAGATGGCCACTGACTTCCTAAAGAAGCTGAGGGTAAAGGTGATGGACTGGCCAAGCATGACTCCAGACCTAAACCCTATTGAGCATCTGTGGGGCATCCTCAAATGGAAGATGGAGGAGCGCAAAGTCTCTAACATCCACCAGCTTCGTAATGTCATCATGGAGGAGTGGAAGAGGACTCCAGTGGCAACCTGTTAAGCTCTGGTGAACTCCATGCCCAAGAGGGTTAGGCAGTGCTGTAAATTAATTGTGGCCATACAAAATATTGACACTTTGGGCCCAATTTGGACATTTTCACTTAGGGATGTACTCACTTTTGTTGCCAGCGGTTTAGACATTAATGGTTGTGTGTTGAGTTATTTTGAGGGGACAGCAAATTTACACTGTTATACAAGCTGCACACTCAATGTGAGGGGAGTACCCACTTTTGTGAGATACTATATATATATTATATATATATATATATATATATATATATATATATATATACATACATACATACATACATACATACACACACGTGTTTAAGCTTTGGGGTGCACACCCTAATGCTCTAGGCTGCGCACACCTATGGTGGCAGCCTACATCACAGAAGATCTATGGTTAGCTCTCTAAAATGTTTGGAACAACCTATCTGCTGAGTTCCTTCAAAAACTGTGTGCAAGTGTACCTAGAAGAATTGATGCTGTTTTGAAGGCAAAGGGTAGACACACCGAATATTAGTTTGATTTGGATTTATCTGCAGTTCATTTACTTTCCAATTTATTAATTGGAAAAAATAAACTATTAACACTTCTATTTCTGAAAGCATTCTTAATTTACAGCATTTTTTAACCTGATTAAATCTTTTGCACAGTACTGTGTATATACTGTATATATATGGCCAGCTTGTTGGGATCCAAATGTTGTGGTGGAGCTCTCAAGTTAATATCCATTTAAGAACTGATGCAGGCACTGACACTGTAGTTCTTTCAGACAACTCTGTCCCCCTTTTATCAAAGTTCAATGCAGGGTTGACCAGCAGCCTCTCATCACCCTGTGTCTGCAGCAGATCTCCTTCAGCAAAGTGTAACCCAGTAAGTGTCCTCAGCTCTGGCTCCAGGATGGCTGTGTCCCTCTTATATTCAGGTGCAGCAGTCCACTCACAGCTTCAGTTTCTCTGCAAGTTGTTCCCTTTCTCTCTATTCACCTGGGAAAATGTACAACTCTGATCCTCCTCAGTGCAACTGGAAGTTGAAGTCAAGCACAAAACTGTAGTATAGGCTAAGTTTATTTGGGAACTATATCTCCCACAGTTCCCCACACTTCTCTACAAATCTCAAATCTCTAACAGTCTGCATCCTCAGTGCACCCCCTAGTGGATGGAGGGCAGCTTAAAGTGTTTGCAAACCTTAGTTTTTTTTACCAAAACATCAAACATATCATACTTTCCTGCTTTGTGCAATTTCACCCAGAGCAGTCACGATTCTCCTCTTCTTAGCTCTCTCACTCCTGGTTCCTCCTCTTCATCCAGTGACCCCATAAGAAGCTGCCCTCTATGGGGGCATTCATGCGGACTCGCTCCTAAACCCTGCGCCCATAGACACAGACAGCGGGGCATGGCCCCGCCCCACTCCCTCATCACAGAGTTTGATTGACAGCAGCAGGAGCCAGTGGCTCCCGCTGAAATCAATCTGCCCTGTGAGGAGGGACAGAGCCAGGAGAGCCGCTGCTCTCATGCACAGCGCTGGATCCTGATGGAGCTCAGGTAAGTATAAGGGTGGGGGGCTGGGGGGATATCAGGCACATAGTTTTTTACTTTAAGGCTTTACAACCACTTTAACGCTTTAACCACTTTTGGCTGTTCTATGTTCTGCAATAGGAGTCTCCTCCTGTGACTATGCCTATGTAAACATCTTCTCTGCTGCCAGGTACAGAATCCTTCTGCTGTCAGTGTTGCAGACTGAGCTACATTTTTATGGGGAAATGTCAAACCCAGAGCTAGTAAAATTGGGGTATATAAAAATAAAATAATGAAAAGCCTTGAAATTACAAATATTATGCAGTAGACCAAAATGTCCTGACTAGCTCTACTGGACACACTGGAAAATATACCTCAGTGGGTTCTACTTTGTGGTCGGCAGCCACCCAACTCAAGTAGCTTCATTACTCTAGCATCCTCAAACATTGAGACTTCTCACCTTAACCTCTCCTTCAAATGGTGGGATTCTGATAGATACTATAGGAATCGAATGTCTCCACTCGTACCCCTCATAGGCTTGATTAGATGCTCACTATTCCTTGTGGAACACAACTATTCTCAAATCTGAAAATGGTGGGACACAGGTAGATTTAAAAAGGTGCTTCACTTTATGATTTCTTGTGAACTCTTTCCAATCCCTCTAAGAAACAAATAACATTCCAATGGATGTATTTTTTAGATCTGTCCAACTTGAACATTACATATCTTCTATAATTAAAAATAGATCCAGCAAGTTCTTACAAACGTTGAAGGTATCTTTCACCAAAACCCACACATGGGCAGTCTTATTTCACTAATATTTTATTCTCTAACCACCACAGCTAATTCCAGCTAATTACCATATATGTTGAATCAGGAGAAAGAAATAGGCAAATCTTTACTGTCTGGAGATTGTGCCAATATGCAACAACTTGTGCCAATGGTACTTTACGCCTTCAAGATTTGCCAAAAATATACATACATTTTGCAATTGCTTTAGAGGTTGCACAGAGCTGACATGATGAACTACATATGTATCTCTTGTCCTAAAGTGAAAAGACTGTGAACATGATTATCACCTGATCAAAAAAAAACACAAGGAATCCCTGGAAAGCCTTACTCCTTAAACCAACCAATAGTCTTATTAAATCTGAACAAAAACATGTTCTTTCATTTTTGTGTACCTAAATTACCAAGAAGGGATACAAATGGTAACACATAGTATGGTTTTATGGAAAAAAAAAGACACTTCTGTCTTACGTGACTCCCATAACAAATTGTCCCAAGTCCTAATGCCCTTCAGACATTTCGCTTTTCCTCGTTGCCCTTTAATCCCCCCCTTCCTTTTTTACTCCTCTTATCTACCATGCCCCATCAACCTGATCACAATGCCCCGTTGTCTGTCACATAACTGCAGACATGTCCTGTAAACAGTATTAATGATCTCAAATCACGGACCTTCCTAACCGTAAAGCCACACCTGAGCTCAAGATGGTTAAGGCACATGAATTTTGAGAGGGGTTTAAAGTTATCAGTCCACTTCTGCTTTAGATGTCTAACAGCAGTTATTTTATTTAAAAAATTATTCTATGGTATTTTTCTTCTTATTGCTACAGAATAATCAAATTTAATTATGACAAATGTAAAGACCTCAGTTTGAAGACAATGATTTTATCAGATGAGACAAGGGAAGAAAATTGTATGTGACACTTAGGGCAAACGTCTTATTAAAAATGGCCTAATTGCACAACAGTGTGGCAAAATATAATATGACTTTTTGGCACCAATGTAACCTATATGTGCCAATAACATCACATAGTATTTTTCACTTAGGAAGAAAATATTACGTTTCTCCATATTTATTGTAGGGTTGTATATTCAGTTTAAATAAACACATGCAACAAAGCACAGACAAAATAAGTATGCGTGGCCTGAAGCAGAACAGCATGGATGTGCACTAAATTAGTACTGTCCTCATCAAGCCAAATTTACTAACAATAACCTGACAAACTCTGCTATAGGCTAAGGAAATAAACATCAGAAGCAGAGCTACAACCGCAAAGATATTCAACCATGCACAAAAGAATATAAAATTGGTTAAAGGGGGTCTGTTTTACAACATCACAAGTAAGTTAAAGCAAAATCATCCACTTAGTTCTATTGTTTGAGCTTAAGATGTCCCTTTGATGAGTTTAAAATCCCAGCCTTCGGTTCAGATTTGTTTCTTTTTTGCTTTTTAGCTCACAAAAAAGGATTTTTGTGCATGCTGAGGACCACACTAGCAGCAGACAAGCATTGTCCAGCTAGTAATTTGACAAAGCAGTATGTGTAAGAGTAAACCATCAAAGTAACTTTTTTAGCATTAAGCTATATTTTTTGCTGGTGCTTGCCTACTATTTAGGCATTGATCTTTGGTTTCCTTGATTGGAGAAACAGGAAGATGGTCTAGATTAAAGTATTGCACATAATGAGCTGGGATGTTACTTTATTCTTTTTACATACTGTAGATTGCCCTGACCACTCTTTGAAGTAGAACTAAAGGCAAAACTTTTATTTCATTTTGAAAAGAGTAAAGGGAGGGTTGTCAATTTTTTTGTTACCTGTGTCTCATTGAGGAGATTTATCTTCACTTCATATGCCAAAGCCAAAACAGGAAGTGTGAGGAAAGTACTGCATAGCGAAGGAATCCCTGGTTGTCACAAAAACGAGTGCCCTCGTTGGAAGATTTCTCCATTAATCCCGTTCTGGTGACAACCCAAAATTTGGGATTTACTATTACTTTCACTCTTGATGGTAAACAGCAAAAAGGACTCCACTGGCCTGCTCGGTCCCTGGCTTGACACACAAGGCTGTTCTGCAAGTGTCACCTCCGCTGGCTGGGTCCCTGGACTGATACCCATTGAAGTTTCCCGATTCTTCACTGTTCCCAGTTGGTGAGAATGCTGCCCTGGTACTTGCTTCAGTTACTCACTGTGGTCCCTGGTAATAAGACAGATGGTCCCTTACTGGTGACAGCTTCCCCTCTACTTCCGACCATGACAGGTTCTCTGGCCCGCAGAACCGTCACTTTTGGTTGGACTGCAAGCCGCAGTCCCAACCCTACGCTGCTCTATTGCTTCTGGATAGGGTCTCAGACAGCCTAGCAGCCAGATGTGCCCATTATAGTCCCAATCTCCAGCCTAGCAGCCAGGGCAATACAACACATGTCCACCCAGACAACCGTCCAGGTGGCACAGAACACAGATCACCTGACTCCACCCAAATATATAGGTTCTCCCAGCAGGGCAAGGGATTCAAGAAAACCTGTGCCCATTGGCTGAGATGCCCTATATATATATCAATAATCTGACCTTGCATTGCCCTTCTCGTATCCAGTACCACCAAGTACCCAGCCACCTAGTGGTAGAAGAGAAAACTGCAACCAGGCCAAACTTAGGGAGAAATCAATGGATCTCTAACAATTAGCCAAGATGACTAATTCTGGCAAGTAAATTTCAAGGAGCAACCCTGACTAAACTCCAGGGTGCTACATCTAAAACTAAAAAAATCTACTTATACTTTAAAGGCCCACTGGCTTCAATGCTTTCTGGGAAACTAGGCTTGAACACCTATGCTGAGCAGAAAAGTCAGAGGTTGTATTTTACATACCTGTTCAAGGTTAATAACTCAAAGTATTGAGGCATGATAGCCAAACAGCTAGCAGTATGAGAAGTCGGCAATGGTAGCCTCCATGGTTTTTCTAGGAACGGTTTTCTTTAAAGTTTCACTAAACCCATATCGTAAAAAGCTATCAATAAATGGTGTATTACATGCTGTTCATACTCACATCACTTACTTTGAGATTCATTTTCTATATTCTACAAAAAATCTGGTTGATCCTGCTGCTCTCTATCTCTCCCTTCTGTCCAAGTCCCCAATGCAGCTGGGGATTTTGCAGAGCAGTGTTGGCAGCTCTGCAAAAGCTCAGTTTTCAGTGACTTTCTATGCTGAGCTTTTCCTCCCTATCACATCTGAGCAGCCCACGTGACTATAGAGTCACACATGTGGGCATATTCACAGTGGTAAATAACAGCCAACTCCCTCCCTCCTCCTCCCTGCTTACTAACCAGCTAAACACAATGGGGGTGGGATATTACATGTAGATTAATGGATTAATGCTTCACCTCCCTCCTTCTAAGACACAGGCTGGAGGGGCATGACACAGGTTGTGACTGGCAGAAATCCACCCACACCTTGTTATTACCAAAAAATAAAAAAGATTTCATTTCAAATATATATTTGTATGACAATTTAAAACAATTTATTGGTATTAATTATTTTCACTATGTATTCCAAAGGCTGTTTTTTTTTTTTGAATATGTGACCAGCAGCAGAGGACTAGAAGCTCCTCCTGCTTATGTTTCGCTGCATACAGGCAGGGAAAGATCTGGGTCATGTGACAGCATATATCGATTATCAAAAAGGTACTTCAATGTTTTTTTGTATTAAAATAATTACAGTGCCATCATCCATATACAGAAATCGAAGGGACAATGTAAATTAAACAGTGTGTGTTGTTTAGTATCACTTTAAGGTCAGTTTCAATGTCAGGAGTAATAACTTTGATTTCAGGACTGGCCAAAATAAGCATAGTGGGGCTACGCTTTTCATGCTTTGTGCAGATCATGGCTAACAGTTCCCTGGTGGCCCAGTTTGGTAACGGGGGGTAATAAGCTGCTAGCAGGGTAAGGACAAAAGCGAAAGAGGTACTTTCTTTTGGAGCCACAGTGAGGGGCCATGGCATTTGCAGGCCTCATTCATGGATATATTGCAACAGGGTTCACGAAAAGCATGGAGATTATAGACCCAATGAATTAGGCCTGCAACTAGTGTCTGCAAGCTGCATTCAGAAATATTCTGTAACACGATTTCATCAACATTTCAAGGCTGCAGTAATACAACTTGCAACTTGTATTGTACTGTATTTAGGATAGTGCTTACATGCAAATCAAAGCCTTTTCCTTTAATTTACTCTTAAAGAGGAACTGCAGTCTGCTCACATAATTTGTAATAAAAACATCTTTGCCATTCTGAAGCTTCCATCCAACCACTTTTGCATATTATTTTATATATAGTGTGATTCTGTACTAATTTCTGCAGCCAAATATGCTGCAAAAATCTCCCTCCAGTAAGTCTGGCTGCAGCCATTTTAATTGTGGGCAGCTGAAGCTTCTGCCTGTTCACTTCCTGGATTTACACAGAGGCACACCTCTAGCTCTGCAGCTCTCAATGGCCCTCCTTTGACTCATCCCCCTCTTTTCCTGACAAACTCTCACAAGAGTGAGAGAGAGAGAGCTGTGCATGCTGTCATAAGCCTAGGGTAATGACCAGACAAGGAACAGGAAGTGGGCTGCATAAGGTATTTACTGGCAGAAAAAAAAAATGTTTTACTATCCAGAGTTAAAACAACAAGGGCAGAAGATTTAATAGATGGAAAGATAAAAAAATGACTGAAGGTCCTTTAAGGTGTTAAAAAGTCGAAAGTCAGCGGGCGCAGTCAGCAAGCGGAGCGGAGAGCAAGTCCTCAAGCAGTGGAAATAGGTAAGCTGGCAGAGGTGCAGGGCGCAGCCGCATTTTCATCAGGATCGGTGACCAGAGCCATTACATTTGGTAACCCAAGTGACGTTCCGTGTCGTCGTCAGCGGTTGAACCTCCCAACGCCCATCTTGATACACCCTGCACTCAGCCACAGTAAGCCAGCAGCGAACATCTTGTTACACCCAGCCCATATAGTTTGCGCTGGTTGTAACAAGATGTCCGCTGCTGCTTACTGCAGCCGAGTGCAGGGTGTACCAAGATGGGTGTCGCATGCAGCAAAGCATTGCAAAATAAATCCTTTTCTCTCAACTCATGTCATTTATTGCTGAATTTCAGTGCCTGCCCATCAGTGCCCATAAGTGTTACCTATCAATGCCATCTATCAGTGCCAGCCACCTGTCAGTGCCACCTATCAGTGCCCATCAGTGCCATCTATCAGTGCCCATCAGTCAATGCCCGCCAGCCGTCAGCGCCACCTATCAGTGCCCATCACTTAGTGCCAACCATCAGTGCTGGTCTGTATTGTGCTTTAAAATCTGTCACATGACATTAAAAAAAAGTATCGGTAATCGGTATCGGCGAGTACCTTAATGAAAGTTATCAGTACTTTTACTCGGTCTTAAAAAAGTGGTATCGGGACAACCCTAGTCACTAGTCTTCTCAAAGTCCCCATGCATGTTTTCAGCTTGCAATGACAGTAGTTTCAGGCCTGTTCTTTAAAAAGAGCAGCATCAAAACCTGCTGCTGAAAATGTGCAGCAGTCAATGTTGATTAGAGCTTGGACTCCTGTTGGGGATTGAATCAGTATCTGAGGAGCTCTCAGATGTTACTCTTGAATGGTTTCAGTCTACAGAGAGAATGCTTTCAAAGAAATAGCTATACCCAAAACAAGTGGGGTTGTGAACCTCCCTTTGGGAGACAAGATGTGTTCTATCTTTTTATTTTCTTCTAAAGTATATTATAATGAAAAGGGAGTGTACTAAACCTATGATATAATAGGACTGAACTGAAGACCTCCAGAAAAATGTATACAGTTTTTTTTATATAGGTGGTGGTGGGGCAGGTCCAAAGGGAGAGGGAAACATTGGGGGAGAGTGCTCAGCCTGGATTTGGGCTTTCAACTATCATTTGCATTGGATTCCTGTTAAACTGAAAATACAAATGGCAATTTTGTAGCAATTTTCACCACTTTCAAACAGCTTTTGATAAAAAAAAAAAGAATGAATGGATTACTAAGGGTCCTTTCACACTGGCTTTCTGATCAGGTCTGCCTGTCAGTTTTTCAAGCAGACCTAATTGGACCTTGCAGTCTCCTCTATGGGGTGGGAAATGTCCCCCATCCGATCCAATTCTGCCCACAAAATCCAGATGGTGGTCCTGTTTTCCATCTGTCTGGCAAATCAGATCGGATGAAAACAGACAGGTGGTCCGTTTCCACTCGATTTTCCCATAGAGAAGAGTGGGACTGTGTTCGTATCTGCTCTGCACAGCGAAATAGACAGGACCTGTCACCCAGAGGTGACAAGGGAATAAACAAAACATTTTTCTTCCCTATAAACAGACATAAATATAATGGATATAAACGGATGACATCCAATAACATCTATATTTTTTTCGTTTCAATGGATCTGGAAGGAGCCTTGACTATTTGAAAAAAATGGACCAGAACGGACACGGATGTAAATGGATGGTAAATGGATAATTATCCGTTCACATCCATTGGTCCACAGAAATACACTGCTGTCCGTTTTTCATCCTTCAGTGGATGGATGAAAAATGGACTAATGGTCCACCCATGTGGAAAAGGGGCCAAACAGCAGCAACTAAAGAATCATCAACAACATCTATATTTTGATGTCTGAAATGTTATGTTGCCTTGATCTGTTCTATAATTTTTGCAGTTAAAGTGGTTGTAAAGGCTGAAGTTTTTTTACCTTCCTGCATTTTATGCAGGGAGGTAAAAAAAACCTACTGTGTGCTGCTCCCCCCACAGCCCTTCCTAATACTTACCTGAACCCCCTTTCGATCCAGCAATGTGCAAAAGAGCGTCAGCTGTCCTGGGTCTCTCTCTCGGCATTGGCTGAGACACAGCAACTGGAGCTGCTGGCTCCCACTGCTGTCAATCACAGCCAGTCAGGCAATGAGCGGAGAGTGGTGGGCAGGGCTGAGACGCAGCTCTATGTGTCTTATGGACGCATAGAGTGGGACTCGAGAGCTAGCACGCAACATCGCCCCCCATAGCAAGCGGCTTGCTATTGGGGGCACTGGTCAAGGTGGAGGAGTCAGGAGCACCAGCAGGGACCCCAGAAGCAGGATCGGGGCTGCTTTGTGCAAAACCATTACACAGAGCAGGCAAGTATGACATTTTTGTTTTGTTTTTTTTGTTTTTGTTTTTTAAAACCAAAACCTTTAATATCACTTTAAAAGCTGTTGACAATGGTTGAAATTTCAGTTTTTTTTATGGGGCACACTGTATGACCACCAAGATATCTACCATATTTCCTTCTTTGAGATATCTTTTATATTTCAGATTTTTCCATTCTGGTAACATACAGAAAGCATCCTATCCAGGCAAACATGCTTGTAAATTATCAGTAGCAGTAAATTAAGTCAATTAAAAGGTATTTGTAAGATGTCATAGGAAAGAAAACATCACCATTGTGTTGATGAATTCTGGATGTTTCTTTTATATATTAAAGTATTTATAGAGTCAATTTTTAATCAATGCTACTAGTAACTGTAACAGTTCCTGTTGTCACGGGCTCAGAAAACGTGCTGTTGCCATGGTGATTCTGCCATCACATATAACCTCACAATCAGAGGCTTCAGTGAACATTTCAGCTACATGATGAATTTCTATTGCCACCCCATTATATTAAGTTTAAGATTGTGCTTTTTTTTCTTACTCAGCATATTATGATACTGATTTTGAACAGAGCCGGGATGATATTATCGTATAATATATTACAAATCTTTGCAGAGAGTTAAGCTTGGCCATAGGTTTTGGCCAGCGATTCCTGCTTCAGCATCGGTTGTCACTCCAAGAGCCCTGTCCGTTGGCTGGAAAATGACAGAAAGTGTACGTTTTGTTCTCTATTATCCTGCATTCCCCATACAAGGAGATTCATTTTTTCGATATAGTCAATGCGGATATTTTCTCCGGCTGGCCTAGCTTTGGGGATTAAGCACCAGGGAACCAGTTGTGAATGTTCAAAGGACTAGGGCTGATCTTTCGCTGGCCGGCGGTGAGGTTAAGCATACGGTATCAGGTAAAGAGCCTTTTAATCAGTTCCAGCAAACATGAGGCGGCAGTAGCATATCACTGGAATGATGACTGATTTACTCCTTTTAGCTTCCAAGTTTTCTGGTAGTTGTCATGGCGACAGAGCCTCGGAGAACTCGGTAACAAATGGGGGAGCAGAGGTTTTTTATGGGACAATGGTCCTCCTGCTGTTGGAATTCAAAGCTTAAAATAAAACGCTCTTAGTGCATTGTTTTAGTTCAGGTAATCATTTCTGCTCTACCTTTGGTTTCAAAACACTTGAAACTATCATTCATCCCTTACAAATGAAAGCATTTATAAAGCTCCGGACGTCGCTGTAATTCATGTTCTTGCTATCATGGCAGTTATAAATTAGACTATTTTGTGCATTTAGTTCTTTCACATAAAACATATGTAGTTGTCATGGTTATAGTCCATCATGTTTGGATAAACCAAGCTATCTACTCTCCTTTGTTCTGTCATGCTTAACCTTTCCCCTGCCACCATGCCTTTCCTGCTCCTCTGAGGAGCTCCTGCTCCTTTTTTTTTTAGTTTTGGATAGAGTAGAGAAGAGTTTGCATCCCTGTCAAGTTTTCATTGCTGTCTGTGTTCCTGCTGGGGAGATGTATCCTCTTTTTGCCTTGTGCATTGTTACAGAGAGGGAAAATCCCAAATTGTCACCAGAACAAGATTATTGGGGACACTTGCTTTAGTGACAACTGTCCAAGATACAATTTCCCCTAATGCTGGAGAGGTTTACTCATTTTCTGTTATGTCTATGGGACAGGAAGTGAAGGAACATCTCCTCAATGCGACAGAGAAAGCCAACAAAAAAAGGTTGGGTTAACCCTTCCCTACTCTATCCAGAATTTAAAAAAATTGCTTAGATATACTTTAATTCTAAGCAGTGAGGATTGCTTCACCCAATCGACTCTAGATTGCAGTTGTGGACTTTGTTTCACCCTATTCTTTAGCCTCTGTATGTCATTGGTGCTAATGATAAATGTAGACACTAGTGTAGCCACCCTGTCTTATGTAGGGTGACTAATATATTTAGTTTGTTGGGTAATAGAAAGCTACCCAGGTCAATCTTCACACTTAGCTCTCCTCTAAGTTCATGGTTGCTGTTGTTCTCTGCTGCTGCCACTGGGTGTCACTGGCATTTAGGTCAATAGTCATGGGGGCAGGAACCATAAATATATGGGGAGTGGCTTGCTGAGTTCTCTTTCTCCCCAGGCTGCGACCTGGGGTGGTGTGTGCATTGGTTTGTGCCAAGCAGGCTTAAAGCCTCTTTGGGCCTAACACAGAATCCTCAAGCTACCCTGCCTTGGATGGAGGAGGGTACAGCACCTAAGTTGGAGAGCCAGAGAAAGAAAGACCTGCTTGAGGGGAATGGAGTCTGCCCCCAGAGGATGCTGGTATTCTTTTGGATGGAGGCAGAGTGTGGTAAAGTCTCAAGGTATCTGTGTGTTGCTGAAGGTATCTGAAGAGGTAACCCTCTCTCCCTGTGAGTCAGAGCAATAAATATTTAAAAAAAGACTAAAGTGACTGGTGCCCTTCATTGTTATAACTCTTGTGTTTACACACTGAATGCAGAGCTCTGAGAGCTTCCTGATGACGGTCCATTGGTTGGCTGAAACGTGTCGAGGCTTGATCGCATCATCGCGACACACATCCGCCCAAGCAACTTCCGAGTATTGACCCGAACCGCAAGCAGCAGTCATCAGCAGCTTGCGGGCTGATTTCCTCCAAAAATCACATGCTGTACATACCAGGTGCCAGAATAATTAGGCACCATCACATGTGAGTGTAATCTCGTCTTTGTTTTTACCCAATACATTTTTAAACGGTTTTACGCAATAAGGTTCTCCCTCTGGTATTTTCGACTATCCAGTGCATGAGCTGCCAGCAACGGAGTTCTCCATGGCTTTCCCCACATGCCTAAGCGACCATACTAGAGATAGTTGGTCAACATCTAGAGGTGAGTGTACATCCATGTGGGGCACCCAGTCTGAGCACAAGTCTATGGAGCACGGATTATTTAATTTTGAGCACGAGCACTTATGAACACTTGAACATGTTGGGACTGTAAAAGACTTATATGCTTTCTTTCAGGATCACATTTGTTATCACCTAGCGCGTGATTTATATATTTGTTATCTACTTTTTTATGACTGCACTGCACTGCAGTAATGTGAACTATGCCTATAGGATTACCTTTGGACTGTCTATGCAGTTGCAGTGAAGTCCAAAATGCATCCAACTGCATCCCACTGCATTAGGTGTGAAATGGCCCTAAGATTATAAAATAAATTACGTATTAATATGTATTAATATAATATTATATAAAGTATCAATTAATATAAATGACCTTTTATTATTATATTTATATTGCACAACACCTCATGTGTGCTTGTGCTGTCAGTTTTTTTTTTTTTCGCAATTAAGACATTTTCCTTAAAGTTATTGTAAAGTCTCGTTTTTTTTCCTATAAAAATAACAAACATGTTATACCTATTTGCTCTGTGTAGTGGATTTGCACAGAGCAGCCCGGATCCTCCTCTTCTTGGGTCCCTCTTCTGTGATCCTGGCCCCTCCCGTTGAGTGCCCCCTCAGCAAGTAGCTTGCTATGGGGGCACCCAAGGCGAGTCAAAGCTCCCTGTGTCCATTCAGACACAGAGCCCCTCTCTCCTCTGATTGGCTAGCTAACATTGACTCCCACTGCTGCGTCTAAGCCAATCAGGAGGGAGAATCTCGGACGGCTAAGACACTCGTGGACATTGCTGGACAGAGAGGGACCTCAGGTAAGTCTTAGGGGGGCTGAGGGGTGCTGCTGCACACAGAAGGCTTTTTATTTAAATGCATAGAATGCATTAAGAAAAAAAACCTTCTGACTTTACAATCCCTTTAACATGTATCAAAACCCAAGAACAAAAATGTAATATATTCCAGTCCTTAGCTGTGGTGGCTACATTAGTTTATAATTTCCAGGCTCTTTTTTTCTTTATTTTTACCTTGTGATCCTGTCAGTAACCCATATCCTATCCTTTGGGTGATAACACAAGGGGAGGTGTTCTATAATTCATAGAGATTAACAGGGCAGGGCAGATACCACTGCAAGAGAAAACACTTTCAATTATGTTTCTACCAGACAAAAAAAAGGAGCAAATAAAACTTCATTTTTAGAGTTTCTGATTTCTTGAGATTCTGCCATGCTTTATAAAAAAAAATGGCTAAATTTATAGGAACAGTTTTTGTAAAATGGGGCAACTACATGCAGCAACCTGTACTGCTTGTTTCTTGGTTGCCTGGATTTTGGGACTGATTTACTGCAAGAAGATCAAAGAAATATGTTTGGTTGGCAATGGAAACACCTCTGTATTTGCTGTCTTCTTTAGTTTAGCTCGTAAACTATGTTTGTTTTTGTGACTAAACTACCGGTATATATTACACTTACAGTGGGTAACCAGATTCCTTAAATATACTAAGACCAGTGTTCTTTTACATGTTAGAGGCAACGTGTGGCATCAGAATTCTATGGATTGCCTAAGCAATTCATAAGGTGCTTTTAGGCCTTTTTCAACCGGGGTGCCCAGGCGCACTGGAGTGCCTTCATGTTTCTTTAGGGTGCCTTGGCAATAATGCCTAAAAAATGCCCAAAAATATACAATGATATACAAGCTAGGTTGTGAATCAAGCCTACCTTTCAGTTACACAAAGCCACAGGTTTTCATTGGACACCATTACAATCTTCTAGCCACTGGCGTCACAACAACCAATGATGTCATCAGTTGACAAGGAGGCCTTAGGGCCTCCACACAGCATCCTTGTTCTCCCTTCCCTGCCCCTCTTCACCAGCACTGGGGTCATTTTAGCTGAGTGAGGGAGACGAGAAACGCTGGAATATTAGTCAGTACCAGTGTGCAAAAGTGTATTTGCTTTGGAAGAATAAATTACCTCTAACGTTGGGTGTCCTACTACGTACGTGTTGGATGTCACCGTTGCTGATCCCCATGTTTAAGCTACAAGGGGCGGGGCAAAATGTGTTGGGGGCATGGCCTGGCCAGAGCCCAGGCTGAGGTTGCCGCATACTATCAAGAGTTGGGTTGCCTTGATGTGCAGCTTAAGGGAAAGCCATACTCCTACACATGGATGTTGCTGTGTTATGTAAAACTATTATTTTAGGTTTTTACATTTTAGAATGGGGTGCCTCGAGATTGTGCAGAATTACAAAAAGGCTTGATTATGGCCCTAGGATGTTACCTGTTATAAGCTTGGGTATTACTGTTACATAAAGCTCCTTACAGATGTTAAGTATTGACAGTGCCCTAGGTCTTATGGGTTTTTCATAATTTCTAATCGGAATGGCAATGTATTTTTCAGGGCCCCTCACATTATGGAGTTGGTGTGAGCGGGTCTAAATCAGCTATCTGATCTCCTAATTGGAATTATGTTAAAAACACTACTATGTTGCTGGTTTTCTATGGTAACCGGACTATTCCTTACAACTCTGCTGCCCTTTTTTTCCTTTTTTTTTTTTGATGCATAGTTTTTCCCGGGTTTTTTTGTTTTATATCTTTCATTTTCCTTTTAGAATACAACCAGAATGGACCTACTGGGCGGTCCAACCCTGTTACTTTGATCTTTATGTGTACCTTTGTTGCTGTGTGTGTGTGTAACATTAGTAAGGCTTATATTGTCACTATTTTTTGTATTTTTCTTTTCATTTCTTGGGAAAAAAAATATTTAATAAAAACGATTGAAACAGAATTACATAAGGGTGGCTTGACTGGAAAAAGGTTGAGAAACACTGGTTTAGGCACAGCATGAAATTTCTGTTTTATATTAATGTTCTAGACTTCCCCTAGGCATTTTATATAATACATAGCCATGTTACTAATGTTTAAGTTTGCTTCTACTGTATGTTAAAGGCAAATTGGTTGATTTACTAAAACTGGAAAGTTGCAAAATCTGGTGCAGATCTATACAGGCTCCATTTTTTTTTTGTCAAAGCTTAATTGAACAAACTGAAGTTAGAAGCTGATTGGCTTATATGCATAGCTGCACCAGATTTTGCACTGTCCAGTTTTTCTAAATCAGCCCCACTATGTGAAATAAGGCATTCTATAGATTGCCTAGGTATTCTGTAGAATGCCTGACTTCACATATTGCCTGTAACATATATAAAACCACCAAGCCTACATGCTACAAATAAATTCTATTCCACCACTTAGTTTCTGTCATAGCTCTGTAGCAAATACGGAAGAAACTACTGAATCTGTGGTTTGTAATAAGTGTAACCTCTGCCCGTGCAGGCCGCCACTAAGCCAATCATTCTATGTTACTAGGCAAAACTTACCTCTTGCGATAATATATACAGAAGCTCCTTCAGTAGCAGGGATCGAACTGCAGGAATTTGATAATAACAGTGTTCTCTTTTTTTTTTGCCTCTTGCAGTAAAGATTTTTTTTTTGTCCATTAACAACTTCAGCCCTGGAAGATTTTACCCCCTTCCTGACCAGAGCTGCTAAACTGCAAAGAGGAGACAATATTATACTATGTGGAGTCTTTTTGTCTCTCTATATACCCTGTCTCTGTGGCTTTTCTAAAACACCACTCCCTGATCAGCTGTGAAGTTCCTGGTGTGTATCTTCTGAGGCTACTGGGGAGAGACGTCAGGACATCTTTTCTGTGGATCACAGATCCAACAAAGCGCTTTGTGACCTCCACCAATAAGGGGGGGTCGCTGGCTTTCTGGTAAGCCTTCATTTTATTTGTGGTGATGGGTATCACGCTGCCAAGCATTTGATCATCATTTCCAATACACCCCCTCTTCATGGGACTCCTTCTGATGAAAATCAGCTGCATAAGAACTTTTCTTTTTGTTTGCACTTGTGATATTACATTGCACATATGTTATGATTTATTTGATTTCAAACTGTACCAATTATTGCACAATTACAATTTATTATACCATTTTTGGATGTATGCACATCACATGTGTTGTGTGATTTGCATGAATTTCACTTTTTGCCCTAGCGCTGCACTTTTATTTAAACATTTTTCTTTGTGCCTGATATCTGGGTTATAGTGCTCAGCTGCTGGCTATTTTATGTACTAAGCGCGGATATCTCTTTACTAAGGATGAGCTCCGGCGTGTTCGCACAGCCCACGTGCAGAACCCGCCAGGAAGTTGGCACGGCTCTGCGCTATTCACAGGCAGTGAGACATTGTCCGATGCGCGGCTGCAGAGAAATGTCTCACTGCCTGTGATTAGCGCAGCGCAGTGCTGACTTCCTGGTGGGCTGTGCACGTGGGCTGTGCGAACATGCCGGAGCCCATCCTTACTCTTTACAGAGGAGTTTCTTTGGCTGATGACACATGGGCTTTTTTTCACAAAGATTTATGCATTATTAAAGCCAATTTTTTATTTTTTTTTAAATAAAATAATAAACATGTTAACCGGTTCCCGACCGGCGCACGCCGATGTACGTCGGCAGAATGGCACGGCTGGGCAAATGGGTGTACCTGTATGTCCATTTGAATTCCCCGCCGTGCCATTGCGTGCGCGCCGCCGGCGGGGAGCTCCGTGAGTTGTGTCGCGGGTCCCGCGGACTCGATCGCCGCGGGGATACCCGCGATCACCTCACGGAGAGGGCGAACGGGGTGATGCTGATGTAAACAGCATCTCCTCGTTCTGCCTAGTGACAAGTGTCACTGATCACTGCTCCCTATCATCCGGAGCAGTGATTAGTCTAGTGACACATACAGCCCCTCCCCCCTACAGTTAGAAAACACTCCCCTAGTACTGATTAACCCCTCCCCGCCCCCTAGTGGTTAACCCCTTCACTGCCAGTGTCATTTACACAGTAATCAGTGCATTTTTAATCGCACTGTTCGCTGTATAAATGACAATGGTCCCAAAAATGTGTCAAAAATGTCCGACATGTCCGCCATAACGTCGCAGTCACAATAAAAATCGCTGATCGCCGCCATTACTAGTAAAAAAAAAATTATTGATAAAAATGCCATAAAACTATCCCCTATTTAGTAAACGCTATAACTTTTGCGCAAACCAATCAATAAACGCTTATTGCGATTTTTTTACCAAAAATATGTAGAAGAATACGTATCAGCCTAAACTGAGGAAAAAAAATTTTTTTTTATATATTTTTGGGGGATATTTATTATAGCAAAATGTAAAAAATAATGCGTTTTTTTTTCAAAATTGTCGCTCTTATTTTGTTTATAGCGCAAAAAATAAAAATTGCAGAGGTGATTAAATAGCACCAAAAGAAAGCTCTATTTGTGGGAAAAAAAGGACGTCAATTTTGTTTGGGAGCCACATCGCACGACCGCGCAATTGTCAGTTAAAGCGACACAGTACCGAATCGCAAAAAACGCTCTGGTCAGGAAGGGGGTAAATTCTTCCGGGGCTGAAGCGGGTAAATTCACCTGCTCTTTGCCATGACAATGGCACAGAGCAGTCTCCAACCTTCTCTTCTGGGATCCTCTGCTGTTTTTTCCTCCTCCTTTTCTGTGTCTACCCGTAGCAAGTGCTTGCTACAGGGGGGGAGGGCTCACTACTGAGCCAGGCTCTGTGGGGTTGATTTACTAAGACTGGTGAGTGCAAAATCTGGTGCAGCTGTGCATGGTAGCCAATCCTCTTCTAACTTCAGCTTGTGCAATTAAGGTTTGACAGTAAAACCTGGAAGCTGATTGGTTTCTACACTGAGCAAAATTATAAATGCAACACTTTTGTGTTTGCCCCTATTTACCATGAGCTGAACTCAAAGATCTACGACTTTTTCTATGTACACAAAACGCCTATTTCTCTCAAATATTGTTCACAATTCTCTAAATCTGTGTTAGTGAGCACTTCTCCTTTTGCCGAGATAATCCATCCACCTCACAGGTGTGACATATCAAGATGCTGATTAGACAGCATGATTATTGCACAGGTGTGCCTTAGGCTGGCCACAATTAAAGGCCACTCTACAATGTGCAGTTTTACTATATTGGGGGGGGGGGGGGTCGGGGGGGGCATATTAGGGGGTTTTTCAGTATCTGGTATGATCACCATTTGCCTCATGCAGTGCAGCACATCTCCTTTGCATAGAGTTGATCAGGTTGTTGATTGTGGCCTGTGGAATATTGGTCCATTCTAGGAATTGTGTACAGATCCTTGCTACATGGGGCCGTGCATTATCATGCTGCAACATGAGGTGATGGTCGTGGGTGAATGGCACAACAATGGGCCTCAGGATCTCATCACAGTATCTCTGTGCATTCAAAATGTCATCAATAAAATGCACCTGTGTTCGTTGTCCATAGCATACGCCTGCCCATACCATAACCCCACTGCCAGCATGGGCCACTCGATCCACAACATTGACATCAGCAAACCGCTCAACCACACAACGCCATACACGCTGTCTGCCATCTGCCCTGTACAGTGAAAACCAGGATTCATCTGTGAAGAGAACACCTCACCAAAGTGCCAGACGCCATCGAATGTGAGCATTTGCCCACTCTAGTCGGTTACGACGACGAACTGCAGTCAGATCGAGATCCCAATGAGGATGACGAGCATGCAGATGAGCTTTTCGAGACGGTTTCTGACAGTTTGTGCAGAAATATTTTGGTTATGCAAACCGATTGTTGCAGCAGCTGTCCGGGTGATTGGTCTCAGACAATCTTGGAGGTAAAGATGCTGGATGTGGAGGTCCTGGGCTGGTGTGGTTACACTTGGTCTGGGGTTGTGATTCTGGTTGGATGTACTGCCAAATTCTCTGAAATGCCTTTGGAGACGGCTTATGGTAGAGAAATGAACATTCAATTCAAGGGCAACAGCTTTGGTGGACATTCTTGCATGCAGCATGCCAATTGCACGCTCCCTCAAAACATGTGACAGCTGTAGCATTGTGCGGTGTGATAAAACTGCACTTTTTAGAGTGGACTCTTATTGTGGCCAGCCTAAGGCACACCTGTGCAATAATCATCTTGTCTCATCAGCATCTTGATATGCCACACCTGTGAGGTGGATGGATTATCTCGGCAAAGGAGAAGTGTTCACTAACACAGATTTAGAAAGATTTGTGAACAATATTTGAGAGAAATAGGCCTTTTGTGTACATAGAAAAAGTCGTAGATCTTTGAGTTCAGCTCATGATAAATAGGAGAAAACACAAAAGTGTTGCGTTTATAATTTTGCTCAGTTTATGTAGAGCTTCACCAAATTTTGTACTCTCCAGTTTTTGTAAATGAACCCCCGTGTGTCTATTGACATACACACCTTGGCTTGGCCCCACTCCTGCTACTCCTCACACAATTTGATTGACAGCAGTAGGTGCTGATGGCTCCCTCTGCTGCCTCTGTGCCTGTGAGGAGAGAGAGAGCGATGCTACTCTTGGGCGCAGCATTCGATCGAAGGAAGAGCTAGGTAAGTATTTAAGGTAAAAGGGTACGGTAAAACACCTTCTTTAGAACCGCTTTAGGTTGAATATATTTTTTTTAAAGCAAAGAGTACAGGGTAGGAAAAGAAAAGAAGGGGAGGGGAAAATCAAATAACAGTTGTTATCATTATGAGAACAGCAGGTAGGAAAATATAGGCAAAAAATAAAAAATAAAGAAAAGGGTAAAGAGTAAGAAAGAAAAAGAAAAAAACTAATCTAGAACCACTTTAATCGCTGCTACAAATTGCTAATGCCAGCGATTAACAGTGCTTTGGCGCTAGTGATTTAACCGTTGGAGTTGCTGGTGCATTGGGTTTTGCTCTGCTACAAGTCACTCTCCTTCTGCCACCTGTAGCTAAGCATAGCTACTGCTGCAAAATTAAATAGAAAAGCATTAAGAGCATTGCTAGTGATTTTGCTGCTGAGCCGAAACACTCTTGAATCTCAATAGCCGAGCGATAAATCCTTAAAAAATGTCACTGTTAGGGATCCCAAAGAAAGTCCTTATGAATCACTAAAACAAAACTTGGATGGGGGAGGGGGGGTGAATTAGTTACTAATAGCAAAGAAACACAAGGGAGTATTCAAGTTTTTTCATTCCATCAGAGTTAAAGGGTAAGTTTACTTTTACCAATAAGCACCCTATGCTATACCTTATGGGTATAGTAGCATAATGTGCTAGACCTACCTTTTAGTCAGGGCTCCCTTTCAGTTCAATAAATGTAGGTCAAATCCACATAAAAAAGAAGCCTTCTTAAAATAATCTACAGCCTATGATGGTTTCTTCTTATTTTTTTATAGAGATGGAGCAGCTGTTGGGTCCAGCATCCCTAAGGCCACGGGACAGAGCTCAGTGGCTGAATGCATTGGCATGCAATGCCATAGTCCATATCAGGAGCAAGCAGTGAGGGTTGGCTACATTCCCACATACAGTGGAACCAAGTACTGTAGATAAAACCCTCATAAATAAAGTTGTAGCTGTGCAGTTTTAAAATTTGTATTTAGACTGGGTTCACACCTATGCGAGCTGGATGTGTTTTACCCGCATCCAATTCGCATAGCAGGAGATTGTGACTGGCTCTCTATGGAGCCGGTTCATATATCTCCGGGGCAGCTGCGGAGCGCACTGCACAGAAACACTGTGCATCTTTGGCTCCATTTCAGGGCCGAATTCAGGCAAAGATTCGTCCCTGATTCGTCCCTGAAACGGAGAACAGGGACGCACAGTGCTCCTGTGCGATCTGCGTCCGGTTTAGGTGTGAACCGAGCCTTAAAGTAGAACTATTGGCAAAACCTTTTTTTTTTCTTCATTTAGAGTAAGGGAGGGTTATAACCCCTGTTAGATTTTTTTTTTTTCGCCATCTGTGTCCCATTGCAGATATTTCCCCTCACTTCCTGTTCCATAGCCGAAGTTAGAGGAAATCCCTGCAAATAAAGGGAATTGCTTGGGAATTTTTAATTTTTTTAATTTACTTTTACATTCAATGGTAATAGTAAACAGGACCCATAGAGAGGGTGAATCTCCTTAAAGGGGGCACAGGCAGCAATAAAACTTGACAGGTGTTCTAACCCCTCTTCACTCTATCCATGATTATCTATGACAGTGGTTCTCAACCTTTCTAGTGCCGTGACCCCTTGATAAAATTTCCCAAGTTGTGGGGACACCTAACGGTAAAATTATTTTCGTTGGTCGCGTTTGCTGGCACAGTGGCGGCGTTTGCTGGCACAGTGGCGACAATTGATGAGCACAGTGGTGACAGTTGATGGGCACAGTGGCAGCGCTTGGCACAGTGGCAACAATTAAAGGGCACAGTGGCTGCGTTTGATGGCATAGTGGCAGCGTTTACTGGCACAGTGGCGACAATTGTTGGGCACAGTGGCTGTGTTTGATGGCACAGTGGCGACAATTAATGGGCACAGTGGCGACGTTTGCTGGCACAGTGGCGAAAATTGATGGGCACAGTGGCTGCGTTTGGCACAGTGGCAACAATTAAAGGGCACAGTGGCTGCGTTTAAAGGCACAGGTGGCGAAGTTTGCTGGCACAGTGGCGACAATTGATGGGCACAGTGGCAACAATTAAAGGGCACAGTGGCTGCGTTTGATGGCACAGTGGCGACGTTTGCTGGCACAGTGGCGACGTTTGCTGGCACAGTGGCGACAATTGATGGGCACAGTGGCTGCATTTGGTACAGTGGCAACAATTAAAGGGCACAGTGGCTGCGTTTGATGGCACAGTGGCGGCGTTTGCTGGCACAGTGGCGACAATTGTTGGGCACAGTGGCTCTGTTCGATGGCACAGTGGCGACAATTGATGGGCACAGTGGCGACGTTTGCTGGCACAGTGGCGACAATTGATGGACACAGTGGCTGCGTTTGGCACAGTGGCAACAATTAAAGGGCACAGTTCCTGCGTTTTCTGGCACAGTGGCAGCGTTTGCTGGCACAGTGGCGACAATTGATGGGCACAGTGGCTGCATTTGATGGCACAGTTGCGGCGTTTTAATGGGGGGAGCAAGCGGACTTCGGTGGGTGTAAAAAGATGTCCGCTTGCCGACTTCTAAGCCTAAGCCTTACTGCGGACGAGAGTACCAAGATGGCGGCGACGGAACATCACTTCCGTGCAGTCCCTCCTCTCCAGGAAGTGACATCTCGCTGGCCGAGACGGACGGACTCCGGCAGTAACTTCGGGTCCGTCTCGACCAGCATCTCGGCCAGCATTCGCGACCCCCTGGAGAATGGGCAATCGACCCCCCAGGGGGTCGCGACCCTCAGGTTGAGAACCGCTGATCTATGACATTATATATGACACTTTGCTACATTGTAAAGTAGTGAGTGTACAGCTTGTATAACATTGTAGCAAAGTGCCATTTCTTCAGTGTTGTCACATGAAAAGATAAAACAAAATATGTACAAGAATGTGAGGGGTGCACTCACTTTGGTGAGATACTGTAGATCACTACAACTTTAGATATTGAACATAATTTTTTTTATGACTTTTTTATTACCCTCAGCTTCCAGTGGATTTGGAAAAGTGAGTGGAAAGGAACTGACTTGCTCTGAGCTTGTAACAAAAAATGAAATCCATTACAAGCTTACACTCAAGTAATTTGAAGAAGCAACATGGGAAGGACTTTTTAAAAGTAGATTTTTTTTTCTAAAACAAATTTCCCCTAATGCCCCGTACACACGATCCGAAAATCGTACGAAAAATTCCGCATTCGAATCGATCATAATCAGATCGTTAGTACAGAGCTTTCGAGAGTCGTTCAGGACAGTTCATCCAATATTATTCTATCTGACATGCACGGATCGTACGATTTTCATTCAAGCAGTACAGCTATCGCTTGAAAATGCAATACAAATGCATTGCAACACATGACATCACGTGCAAATTTTTATTCTGTCGTACGGGAATTTTCGGGACTTTAGTAAACTCATCGGATTCGACGTGAGATTAGCATGCAAACAAAAACGGACGATCATTCATCCGATAATTGGATTGTGTGTACGGGGCTTAAGGAGCGCCCCATGGTGAAAATAGAGGCTAATTTTTTCAACATTTTGGCCAAGTCAAAATCAGTAATTTGCACAGCAAAATAAATTTCATTAAAATCAGTCTACTTGTCTCTACACAACATGTTTAACAGTGTAGTGCACAGCTGCTACAATTCATAGCACTAAATATATGATGAATAAGGGCAGATAGTTGTAATGCCTAGCCTGGGACTCCCTTTGCTCTTTGTGCACATTATTGAGGGAATCCTGTGATCATCACTGTCAGTTTTTGCCAAGTTAAAAAAAACAAAAAAAAAAAAACAAGTTTGCTGCCTAGCATATTTAAATCTGACCCACATAATGAGACAGTAATACGATCAGTATTTTGTGCTGCCAAAGATATATAAAAAATGTAAGCCGCACTACAAAACTTAGCTCTTCTTTCTGTGTTTAATAATCCTCAAAAAAATGACTGCATACAATAATGAAAACGAAACCAACCTTCTTCTGCGTTTCACCACTACTATCTTGCTTACAAGGATAAAGCAAGACTTCCCCTATCCTTGCGAGAAAGCCAGCAGTGGTTAAACGCATCAAGGAAGGTTGGTTTCGGGTGGAGACATTATTGTATGGAGTATTTTTAATGATTAATAAAAACAGAAAGAAGAGCTAAGTTTTGGAATTAAGCTTAAAGGATACGTTCACCTTTGGGAACATATTACATGTTCCACTTGTTTTTTAGGCTGGAACATGTAACATGTTCCCAATGCTGCAGTAGCCGCTGCCCGATCCCTCCCTGTGACAGTAGTACAGGGAGAAGTTCCCCATACTAGCTGTCACTTTTTGATATCAGCACGGATGTGCGGGGCTCCGCCCACGCGGCTGCGTCATTCATTCACACAGCTCTGTGTGTGAATGAGCTACAAGTCCCGACATCCTTTGCGGCTGTCAGCTTGTAGTTCTCAATGAACTACCATGGGGCTGTGAAGCGCCTTGGTAGTTCATTGATTCTTCCTGTCAGTGTATCTGCCTGCCCGTACAGGATGTACAGGCACACAGATACACTGACAGATCTGCAGGAGACCTGCATTTCACCAGTGGTCTGCTGATCGCTGGTGCAATGCTTTACAGGCTCAACAAATAAATAAATGCACATTTTTTGTTCCTGAAAAAAAGTTTTTACTATACCTTTGACAGAGGGTGGAGATGGGCTGTGGTAGTTAGAACCCAGGTTGTCCTTGTGTGATGAAAGGAGCAAGTCTGAAATGAGCTCTTTGAGTATATCACAATGTATGAGCTCCCATAGAGGGTAAAAAGTAAAAAATGCTTAACGTTTTACTAAACTGAGGACCCTGCATTAACTATATCTGGTCTCCCACAGTACATGGAAATGCATTTTTAAAAAAAATATATAAACTGCTAAATACCTTTTCTCATCATCAATATATATCAGTCTTATGACTTCAGTGTCTGGTTAAAGCTTGTAGGAGGAGATTTAATTCTACTCTGACTGTTCTATGAGGCTGCAGGACCCCTGACCCTCTGTCTGGACAGTGTTGATTGGCCCAGTGCTGATCACATGCACGCTCCCCCCCAAAAAAATTAAAATATCTAGCAATACACACCAAAATGAGCATGTGCCTGGATTGGGAAGAGCAAAAAAAGGAGAGGATTAGAGAAGACAGGATCAAACAGACTTTTTACACAATGCAGAGGATTAACCCCTTAGGTTCCACAGTGAGTATAGTAAACATGGTTTACTGCATATACAGACTGATTTTACTGTTGTGAGTTTAGTAACACTTGAACTGGTGTGGGAATTATAAGCTCTTTTACTGGTTTAGCACCCACTGTGCATGTCCGGCTGGTTCACATAGGATATTAGATTCACTATGGTCTTTGTGTTTCTATTACATACTATCCCACCAGGGAAGGTTACTTATCTGGTATCCTGGTCTATCTAAAATATAAACCACCTATCACCAGACATATCACCCTTCACTGAATTCACATCCTATTACAAGGTTTTTTGACCTTTACACTTTAGAGGTCAGAAAACAAATTGGACAAGCTTGCACAACCAGTAAGAGTAGATCAAATAGACTCTGTCAGAGAACAATTAAGTGTGGTGGCTTTCACAGCAGACACCGCAGGAGAACGATGGTCTTTTTTTAAGACTACGCTCTATACAATTTTCCCAACAATAGTTCCTGTTCTGGGATTGAGTCTCAGACCAAACACTTTGGCTGCACCTGTAACAAAGACAACTGCATTGTTGTAATTGAAACATAAATATATTATAACTCTGTGTTAAAAGTGCCTATAAATATTTCACAAAGGGATTAGATCAACAAGAAAGCAATGTATTACTTATTTAGAGGCTCAGCTGGTACCAACAAAAGTATAGCTGTAATTATTTTGCAGCTTGGTTATTTCATTGCTTGGCTTTTTTTGAAAGGTATCATACTTCTCACATGGGCTAAATATGAAACAATATAATGGAAGTGACAGTCTTTGTGTCATGGTCATGGTTATCAAGCCCTTCCTTACACACAGCACAAGTACCACCATTCATCTCCTAAACCTGTTTCCACCTGGCATTAAATACCTAATACATGTATCTATCTATTAATACATCTGTTTAACTCCCTATCTATCATATCTGATCTGTTCAGAATGATATTTACCATATAAGGAATAAAACTATTTAGCGCGTCCCCAGAAAGCTTTAAATGGTATGCTCATGGATAGGTGTCTTAAAATAGAAGGCAATAGAAAAGTCTCTAATTGCATGAAATTGATGCAGATAGAAAACTCCACTGTATTATTGGGCTTTGTAAAAATAAGTTTTAAATTCTTGCAAACAATCCCTTATGATGTTCTCATTTAAAAATAATTAATTTGGACAACCTTCTAAAGGGACCCTTTAAGCAAATGACCTGAGAGCCGGGGAGAAAGGTTGGGATGCCAGCTTGTATGGTTCATAGCAAAGTATTGCCGTCAAAGGAAGTCCTGCTGATTTTCAGACATTTCCTGAGACATCAACCTCCTTAAATCACGTTAGCTTTCAGTATTTTATCATCAGCGACATTTACTATTATCTTGGTATACTGATCCAAGGATAATACCTGTAGTGTGCAAAAGGGGTCAAGACTGTAATTTTATAGTCACATGCTAGATAATGGCACTGCATCCTAATCATGTAATTATGGCTGGCAAGAGCTCTCTGTTTCAACTCACAGTGCCTGACTTGCGGTCTCCACCCCATAACGCAAGAGTCCTTCCATGTAGATAAAATCAGCAACCAGGTGAGGATGAATACATTTCCTCTTTATTTCGTCCAAGGAGTCCAATGTTCCAAACAGAGCCAACACTAATGCGTTTCAGCCTATCAACGCCCTACTCATAGTTAACAAAATTTTATTCATCCTCACCTGGTTTCTGACTTTATCTACATGTAATTTTATAGTGTCATTTTAATTTCCTTTGTAATTCTTTAGTGCTCGTTAAATAGAAGGAATGGCTCTTTCTGTGCAAGGGCAAATTAGGTCAGCTAAAGCATTATTAACTGGAAAGAAGTCTTAAGACTTAAGACTTATACAAAGTGTACTTGTTTGGAGCACACTGAAACTAATTAAATTTTATTGATAATATTGTCAACAAATAGATAATCTCTCCATAGCAAAGAGGTGGGGCTTAGGTTAAGTCCACTTTACAATGCAGTGTTCACTTTTCAAACCCAACCCAGAGGCTCTCCTTTCCATTACAATGTTCATGAATGCTTTATACATTAAATGTCTGTCAATATACAGTATGACACACAATACATGCACCAACAAATAACATATTGCTTGAGGGAAGTCTACACAGTGGTTATGGCTAGAGGTTATTAGGGTTGGAGGTATAGTGTTTTAGATTTCTCGTGGGGGAGGGTATATTTTTAGCCCGTTCCTCAACAATACTTCTACTTGATCCCCACCTGCTATATCTGCAAATGGACCACAGCTTGCTCACCTCTTGGTGGGCCCTCTTCCTGAGGGCCATGACCTGGTACTAACACGTAGCAAAACCCATCTCCACCATCAGGAGCTCTGGTGAACACCGTGTAGTACTTAGACCCTGCACCTCAGATGAGCCCACATCATCTGCTAGGGTGGCCTGCTTGTTCACTTATCCAGCTGGTCAGTGGGGGCCTCTCTACTGCTATAGTTACTGGTCTCTGAGCCTGACCCCAGACAGTGACACACACCTTGCGTGCACCAAAAGCACCAAAGCACCATATCCTTATTCCCTCTATTGCCATAGCTGATAATAAAGTTAGGCAATTCCCTGTATATTGTCGGGAAAGCCTAAAAGAAGAGGTAAATGTTGTGCATGCAAAGATAGTAGGGGGCAAGCAGGTTCTACATCTACAGCACATCTGCCATTTTTTCCCAGAAGGCCACGAGCATGTGAAAGGTAATATACTGTATATACTTGCGTATAAGCCGAGTTTTTCAGCACTTTTTTGTGCTGAAAATGCCCCCCTCGGCTTATACTCGAGTCAAGCACTTTTCTGCAGCAGAGAATGACATTTTCCGAACTGATTTTGGGGCCCCATATCTCGTGGCCACTTGGTGCTAGGAACACAAAATTTGGTGTGCAAACTCAGTGGAACTAGCACTAGCCCCCAAAGCTGGGGATCCTAGCACCAAGTGGGCACCAAGTGGCCCCGAGATACGGGGCCCCAAAGTCGGTCAACTGTGTCCATCTGCAGAAATGTCAATTCGGGACCCTTTGGGTCCAGAGATCTCAAATTTTGGCTGCAGCTAGGGGGCATCTAGGAACCCAAAACTACTGAGTTTGAAGTTCGGGGGACCTATGGCTGCAAATGGGCACAGAGAGGCATGCAAATGGGCACAGTGAGGCTGCAAATGGACATTGTTGACCCTCTTTTCCACTTACAGTAGCTGTGCATTTCTCACCCTAGGCTTATACTCGCATCAATATGTTTTCCCAGTTTTTTGTGGTAAAATTAGGTGCTTCGGCTTATACTCGAGTATATACGGTATGCGTTTTGCTGGACCAAACTGTTAGCAGTAGGGTCCACATGACCACAGACACATGGTCCAGCAAGCACATCTCCTTCATGGCCCACTGGGTAAATTTGCGGGCAAGTGGAAAGGATGCAGGTCCTTCACCTTGGTGGTGGTGATACGGCAGTCACATCAGTCACATCTATCCCTTCCTCCTCAATGACCTGATCTGGTGGCTCTTTTTGCTTGTGATGTGATCATGCTTCAGTAAAAAATTGTATGGACTTAATTTGAAGATCTGTGGTGTGCTGGGAAATGTTTACACTGCATCATGTATATTCCAGTTTCCAGCTGGCATTCTTTGCCTATTGCCTTTATCCCCATGAGGCAGAGGCAGCAAGAGGAGGGGACGAGTATGAGGAGTGGTTGGAGCTATGAAGGAGAAGGACCATTGTTGTGTGGCCCCCCTTTTTGATCCCTGATACAAGGGGAAAATGGCAGAAGGAGCAAAAATGTACCACTTCAAAGTGCTGCAGCAGAATCCCTTGGCTGAATTTCCAGATAGTGGTAGGATCCCTTCTTAAGCCCAACATACTTCAGATCCTCAGATCACTGATAGGTGAAGCAAAGGAGGCAGTGGCTGCTTCATCAACGCTTTTAAGTAGTTTTCCCAACTACAGAGGACAGGCCTGATGCTGACAGCAGTCAAATGCAGTATCTAAACTTTATGAATGCAGACTACTTGGGGTCTGTGGCTGATGTGGATTTTTTATGGGCTTCAGAGTGAAGACTCCATGAACTATTGAGTGTCAAGTTTGGATGACTGACCGGAGCTTGCACACAGCCAGTGTCTGAGAGGGCCTTTGGAGCAGTCCTGGACCAGCAATGATTATAAAACTGAAGCTACCGACCACATTTTTACTTATTATCCAACTCAGTAAAAAAAAAATATTACTTTCCCCCATTACCAGCTCCTGCAACTTATGCAGGCCTGCCACCATTACAATCTCCTGCCACCTCTGCTGGCCTGCGACCATTACCACCAGCTCCTGCCATCTTTCCTGACCTGCCACCATGACAACTCCTGCCATCTCTGCTGGCCTGCTCCCTTTACGGCTCCTTCCACCTCTTCTGACCTATTCTGGCATTGTAAATGTACCATACATAACTTTTCCACAGCTGGGCCACACCAGCAAAAGTTCTCATGTTTGCTGCAAGGTAAATTATGCTGTATGTGACCTAGTTTGCCACCTATTTCCTATCGAATTTCTATCAAACACATACCTGATGTCTATATTTAGAATGATTGGGGATACAGGAATGAGGGGGGTTCGGGGAATGTGGGGTTGTGGTTCTGAAGTGTTTTTGTGCGTTAATTTTTGTTTTACTTTTAAAACAATACAGTGTAACAAGCTAATTTAGGGCTGTTAAAACCAGAATGCGTTTTATGTAAAAGGGTTGGACCTATCACAGAGGTATTGTTTTGTGTGCTAAAGGCTAGGTCCCTTTCAATTCTTCTCTGATGGAAAAAAAAGGAAAAGTATTTACTCCAGCCCATGTTCACTACAAATACCTTGTCCAATCCTGGTAAAGTACCGCTTTAAAAAAAAAAAAATCACTAACTTGATTGGTTATTTGTTGTCAACACAAGCTATAGTGTATATAACTCCGTTAGTAAATCACCCCATAAACTGAATCATTGGTCAGACAGGTTACCGAGCTGATCAATAACACTTTTTATGGCACAGACAGTGCTGTGTAAACATTATCTTTTTTGTGCTTGTCATCTGAGTTTACACACTACCATTCCACCTGCACCTGCTGTTCTCCCTCCTGCTGCAGCTACACAGAAGCTTGAAAGAGATATATTAATGCTTAGACGCAAGGTGTTGGGATTCTGAGCGCCGCCAGCAATGTAGACACTGAAATGATGGATGTGTTTGCTAGGATTCCCTTTTACGTCAGATGCTGGAAATCCCATTTTAATCAGGTTTGCTGGGATTATGTGTCCCTACAGGCCAGTTAGAAAATGAAAAAAAGAGTAGAAAGAAAAGCAAACAAGAGAGACAAGCTATTCTTCTATGTAATAAAAAAATCAATATGCAAACTTGATGTGTGCTTATGAAATTTGTGACTATGAGTATTTAATTATGAAAATCTATGATGGCTTTCTTAATGTAACCTTCATAGAAATCTTTTATTTTTTTTTTATTTTTTTAAATAGAATAATAATCTAAAAATTTCCAGCACTACACTCAGCACTGGATATTTTTTGCAGCATTAATAATGGAAAATAGAATATGAGGCTCTTTAATTCTGCAGGTCAACTAAAAACCTACAATGCCTTTGAAAAAGTATTCATACCCTTTGAAATATTTTTTTTTTGTGATAGACCAACACAAAGTGGCACATAATTGTGAAGTGGAAGGAAAATGATAAATGGTTTTCAATTTTTTTTTTACAAATAAATATCTGAAAAGTGCGGCGTGCATTTGTATTCAGCCCCCTTTACTCTAATACCCCTAACTAAAATTGGTGGGACCAATTGCCTTCAGAAGGCACCTAATTAGTAAATCCACCTGTGTGTAATTTAATCTCAATATAAATACAGCTGTTCTGTGAAGCCCTCAGAGGTTTGTTAGAGAACCTTAGTGAACAAAGAGCATCATGAAGGCCAAGGAACACACCAGACAGGTCAGGGATTAAGTTGTGGAGAAGTTTAAAGAGTTAGCTTATAAAAACATATCCCACGCTTAGAACATGTCATGGAGCACTGTTCAATCCATCATTCTAAAATGGAAAGAGTGGCACAACTGCAAACCTACCAAGACATGGCCATCCACCTAAACTGACAGGCCGGGCAAGGAGAGCATTAATCAGAGAAGCAGCCAAGAGGCCCGTGGTAACTCTGAGAGGAGCTGCAGAGATCCACAGCTCAGGTGGGAGAATCTGTCCACAGGACAACTATTAGTCATGCTCTTCACAAATCTGGCCTTTATGGAAGAGTGGCAAAAAGAAAGCCATTGTTGAAAGAAAGTCATTAGAAATCCTGTTTGCAGTTTGCGAGAAGCCACGTGGGGGACACAGCAAACATGTGGAAGAAGGTGCTCTGGTCAGATGAGACCAAAACTGAACTTTTTGGCCTAAAAGCAAAACACTTTGTGTGGCGGAAAACTAACACTGCACATCGTCCTGAACACACCTTCCCCACCGTGAAACTTGGTGGTGGCAGCATCTTGTTTTGGGGATACTTTCCTTCTGCAGGGACAGGGAAGCTGGTCAGAGTTGATGGGAAGATGGATGGAGCCAAATACAGGACAATACAGGACGGATTTTCCGACAGAACATGATCGATGGGAGATTGTTGTCGGAAATTCCGACCGTGTGTAGGCTCCATCGTACATTTTCCATCGGAATTTCCAACACACAAAATTTGAGATCTGAATCTCAAATTTTCCAACAACAAAATCCGTTGTCGCAAATTACAATTGTGTGTACACAATTTTGACGCACAAAGTTCCACGCATGCTCGGAATCAAGCAGAAGAGCCGCACTGACTATTGAACTTTATTTTTCTCGGCTCGTCGTACGTGTTGTACGTCACCATATTCACTGACCTCATTCAAAGTCCCAAAATCCCCCTCCCCCCTTATCATACATGACCCTAAACATACAGCCAGAGCTACAATGGAATGATTTAGATCAAAGCATATTCATGTGTTAGAATGACCCAGTCAAAGTCCAGACCTAAATCCAATTGAGAATCTGTGGCAAAACTTGAAAATTGCTGTTCACAGACGCTCTCCATCCAATCTGACAGAGCTTGAGCTATTTTGCAAACAACTATGAGCAAAATGGGCTGAATACAAATGCACGCCACACTTTTCACATATTTATTTGTAAAAAATAGTGAAAATCATTTATCATTTTCCTTCCACTTCATAATTATGTGCCACTTTGTGTTGGCTATGAAATAAAATCCCAATAAGATACATTTATGGTTTTGGTTGTAACATGACAAAATGAGGAACATTTCAAGGGGCACTGTAGATGTATATGGAGCTCTTGTGATTACAGTGGATAAACACATTTGAGCATGTTTGCGCATACTTTATTTATGCTGTAAAGCCCAAAAAAATGCCCTTTCTTGTTCATACATCACGGGACACAGAGCTCTATTCATTACATTATGGGTTAGATAGCCACCTTCAGGTTTTGGACACTGGCAACCCTAATTGTAAGGAGAATTCCTAACCCTATATAACCCCTCCCATTTTTATTTTTAATGATATCTCTTATATATACATGTTTTTATGGTACTAATTTCCATATTAATACATTTGGTATGTGTGTGCGTTTGTATGCATTTTATATGCATGTAAACGCATATACATATGCGTTTTATTACCACATTTTATCCCAGCATATTGCGAGCTATTGTATTATCCCACTTAATTATTTATATCATATATGTTTTGTATGTAGACCCATTCTGTCTTATATATTTATTATTTTCAGCATGCGTACTGCCTGCCAATTTATGTACGTCTATGTTTAATAATGTTATCGCTTTATTTATATATCCCTATATATGTTATATAATTTTCATTGTATTTATGGATATTTCCCATGCGTGCGCATTGGTGCTCTGTGGCTTTAGCTTGTCCTCCTCTTTCCATTTTTCATATCCAGCATTAATAATAACAGTTTTTATTTTACTACTTTATATATGTCCATTAGTTCATTTAGACTATATATATATATATATATATATACATATTTTTCTCCCCTACCAGTATTATATATACTCAGTCCGGACCAGCATACTATATCAATATTTTTTATTTGCATATTATAGTATTATAGTATTTACATTTTAATTTGGTTAGTCTACTAATTTCATTATCACTTCCAACCTCCCCCTCTTTGCCTCATCCAGCTCCGCCCTTGTGTCTTTTTTCTTTATTTAATCCCTCTCTATGGTATTCAGACTTTGTCTGCTGAGGAAGGAGCGCGACTTGCAGAGCATCCAAGTGCGCACGCTCATGAAACGCGTCCATTTTTGATGACGTCGCCCCCCCTGCTGCCAGCCATCCACTGTCTTCCAAGCCTCGCTCTGAGGCTGCTCTTCCGGAGCCGACATTTACATCATTCGGAAGATCCCCGGTCATCGTACACAGCACGGATCTTGTCACAGGATGTGGGAACATCATCTCGACTTTCTGATACCATGCTTTTCATTTTTATACTACATGTGAGTTGATCTTACGTTGTCTATTAAATTGATTTTTAAAATACTCTGCAATACTCTGCAATACCCTGCAATACCCCACAATACCCTGCAATACCCCACAATACTCTGCAATACCCCACAATACTCTGCAATACCCCACAATACTCTGCAATACCCTGCAATACCCCACAATATTCTGCAATACCCTGCAATACCCCACAATACTCTGCAATATCCTGCAATACCCCACAATACCCTGCAATACCCCACAATACTCTGCAATACCCCACAATACTCTGCAATACCCCACAATACTCTGCAATACCCTGCAATACCCCACAATATTCTGCAATACCCTGCAATACCCCACAATACTCTGCAATACCCCACAATACTCTGCAATACCCCACAATACTCTGTAATACCCCACAATACCCTGCAATGCCCCACAATACTCTGCAATACCCTGCAATACTCTGCAATACCCCGCAATACTCTGCAATACCCCGCAATACCCCACAATACTCTGCAATACCCCGCAATACTCTGCAATACCCCGGAAAACTCTGCAATACTCTGCAATACCCTGCAATACTCTGCAATACCCCGCAATACTCTGCAATACCCCGGAAAACTCTGCAATACTCTGCCTTCCCCCGCAATACCCAGCCATACTCTGCAATACTCGGTGATACCCAGCCATACTCTGCCATACCCAGCCATGCTCAGCCATACTCAGCAATACCCTGCTATACTCTGCAATACCCCGCAAAACTCTGCAATACTCTGCGATAACCCGCAATACTCTGCCATACCCAGTCATACTCGGCGATACCCTGCAATACCCTGCAATACCCTGCAATACCCAGCCATACTCAGCCATACTCAGCCATACTCAGCCATACTCAGCCATACCCAGCCATGCTCAGCCATACCCAGCCATACCCAGCCATACTCTGTCATGCTCAGCCATACTCGGCCTCTGTATGTGGCCAGGCTGTGGAAGTCTCACACATGTGGTATCGCCGTACTCAGGAGAAGTAGGAGAATCTATTTTGGGGTGTTATTTTTGGTATGTACATGCTATGTGTTAGAAATATTGTATAAATGGACAACTTTGTGTTAAAAAAAAAAAGCGTTTTAACCACTTCCCGCCCGCCGTCATACGACGTCCTTGACTTTGTGCGGGGATATCTGAATGATGCCTGCAGCTACAGGCATCATTCAAATATCAGCTTTTTCATCTGGTGATTCCCTACACCATAAGAATGATCATAGCGGCTGTTACACTGCTTGATCGTTCTTATGGGAGGCGAGAGGGGACGTCCCCCCCTCCCGCCGCCCTCTGGTGCTTCTACCGACTCACCGCTACGATCGAAGCCAGGATATTTTTTTTTTTTATTTCAGGCTTCCCAGCTTAGAGGTGAGATATGGGGTCTTATTGACCCCATATCTCACTGTAAAGAGGACCTGTCATGCCATATTCCTATTACAAGGGATGTTTACATTCCTTGTAATAGGAATAAAAGTGATCAAAATTTTTTTTTTTGGAAAAAAGTGTCAAACTAAAATAAATAAAGTAAAATGAACAATAAAAAAAAAAAATTAAAGTGCCCCTGTCCCCATGTGCTCGCATGCAGAAGCGAACACATACATAAGTCCCGCCCACATATGAAAACAGTGTTCAAACCACACATGTGAGGTATCGCTGCGATCGGTAGAGTGAGAGCAATAATTTTGGCCCTAGACCTCCTCTGTAACTCAAAACATGTAACCAGTAAAAAATTTTAAAGCGTCGCCTATGGGGATTTTTAAGTAGCGAAGTTTGGCGCCATTCCACAAGCGTGTGCAATTTTGAAAGGTGACATGTTAGGTATCTATTTACTCGGCGTAACTTCATCTTTCATATTATGCAGAAACATTGGGCTAATCTTACTGTTTTGTTTTTTTTTAAATCACAAAACTGTTTTTTTTCCAAAAAAAACGCGTTCAAAAAATTGCTGCGCAAATATCGTGTGAGATAAAAAGTTGCAATGACCGCTATTGTATTCTCTAGGGTCTTTGCTAAAAAAACATATATAATGTTTTGGCGTTCTATGTAATTTTCTAGCAAATAAATGATGATTTTTACATGTAGGAGAGAAATGTCAGAATTGGCCTGGGTGCTCCAGAACGCCTGAAGGTGCTCCGTGCATGTTGGGCCTCTGTATGTGGCCACGCTGTGTAAAAGTCTCACACATGTGGTATCACCATACTCGGGAGTAATAGCAGAATGTGTTTTGGGGTGTAATTTGTGGTATGCATATGCTGTGTGTGAGAAATAACCTGCTAATATGACAATTTTGTGAAAAAAAAAACAAAGAAAAAAAAACTTGATTTTGCAAAGAATTGTGGGAAAAAATGACAACTTCAAAAAACGCACCATGGATCTTTTTAAATACCTTGGAATGTCTTCTACCCAAAAAGGGGTCATTTGGGGGGTATTTGTACTTTTCTGGCATGTTAGGGTCTCAAGAAATGAGATAGGCCATCAGTAATTCAGGTGTGATCAATTTTCAGATATTGGCACCATAGCTTTTGGACTCTATAACTTTCACAAAGACCAAATAATATCCACCCATTTGGGTTATTTTTACCAAAGATATGTAGCGGTATAAATTTTGGCCAAAATATATGAAGAAACATTACTAATTTGCAAAATTTTATAACAGAAATTAAGAAAAATGCTTTTTTTTACAGATTTTTGGGTCTTTTTTCTTTTATAGCGCAAAAAATAAAGAACCCAGCGGTGATTAAATATGACCAAAAGAAAGCTCTATTTGTGTGAAAAAAAGGACACAAATTTCATATAGATACAGTGTTGCATGACTGAGTAATTGTCATTCAAAATGTGAGAGCACCAAAAGCTGAAAATTAGTCTGGTTATTAAGGGGGTTTAAGTGCCCAGTGGTCAAGTGGTTAAAATAGTTGCAAACTCTAACTAAATGACACTATGGGGGAGATTTACAAACGCCGTGCCATCAGTAGTAGAGGAGCACGGCAAGGCACAACGCACATTTTCATATGTACGAAATGGTGCGCCGGTAACAGAGCGCAAATCCCCCATTTACTATAGCGATCTCAACGCACAGGAGAATGCAATCTGTGTACCACTATGGACATGTGCACGGCATCTCCAAATCAATATTGACAGAAGATGGAGGTGCTAATATTATGGGGTGATGTGGGGTGATGTGAGGAAGTTTAGTAACAACTGCCCAAGTAACAAATATGCCCAAAATAGAATGAGAAAGTAACTTTTTCAGAGAAAGCCTGCAAGTACGTTTAGAACTGCATGAGATCAATGTAAGCAGTGTGCATGCGCAAGTGGTGCTTGCGCTCGTTCACATGCGTTTGTTCACCGCATGGTTGAAATCTTAGTAAATGTTAAGCAACATACATGCAATTGCAAGGGTTGAACGGACGCACCTCTAAACCTGACACATTTTTTTTTACACTGGTTCACCTCTATATATTTTTTCAGGAGATTTGCACACAGGTCATGTTAGCATGTTACGTTGCCAACATGTGTAATGCACCTTGTTAAAATTATGTAAAAAGACTCACGCTCCTCTAGCTCCTCCTAAAAGGGCTAGAGGCTAGCTTTTGCTTTTAAAGGGGAACTCCACACTCCATTCTCCAATGCGCTTGTCTCCCCCTCTAATCCCCTGGATTTCCATGGGCTAACTTTTGCTTTTAAAGGGGAACTCCGCACTTAATTCTCCAATGCTCTTGTCTCCCCCCTCTAATCCCTTGGATTTCCATGGGCTAACTTTTGCTTTTAAAGAGGGACCCCACACTCCATTCTCCAATGCGCTTGTCTCCCCCCTCTAATCCCTTGGATTTCCATGGGCTAACTTTTGCTTTTAAAGGGGAACTCCACACTCCATTCTCCAATGCTCTTGTCTCCCCCCTCTAATCCCTTGGATTTCCATGGGCTAACTTTTGCTTTTTAAGGGGAACTCCACACTCCACTCCATTCTCAAAAGGCTGTGAGCTGCCTTTACCAATCCAAACCACACCCTTTTTCAGAGCATACAACAGGGCCAGCTAGAAAAGGGGCGAGAAGAGCGATCGCCCAACCCCCTCCTGAACCATACAAGGCCACATGCACTCAACATAGTTGGCTGCCTTTGGGGCATGTTGGTTTTTTGCTTTCCTTGCTCTTTTCCAATTACTGTTTTGTTGAACAATAAAATGTGTAGCAATGTTTTATGTTTTATGTGTTTTGTTAATAATTTGTTTTGCAGATGCATGCTCAATCCAAGTAATGCATTATACACTCCCCCCCCCCCCCCAAACAATTTTCATGCAACAGATTTCCCAGCTGCAGTTTAACTAGGCTGATTGGCATGACAAATCAAAAAAGGTGTGATTTGTCTAAAAGAGCTACTTTCCTTGTGCCTTCATGGTAGCATATGCATGGATTGTGCGTATGCTGCCATGGATAGGCATCAGGAAAATTACAGAGAGGTAAGAAATACATTTTCCATTTTAGCACAGTGGTTCTCAGCCTCAGTCCTTAAGCACCCCGACAGGACATGTTTTGGGAATTTATCCTGGTTAAAATAACTGTCCAAAATACAAGCCATTGACTTTGAGTTAAAGCACCTGTGCAAGATGAAGGTAAACCTGCAAACATGGCCTGTTGGGGGTACTTGAGGACAGGAATGAGAACCACTGATTTAGAGCACTGAGCTAAAATCTATCTCAAGACAATCCTATTCTAATTGTGGGCATTTGTGGGAAACCAAATGAGTGTTAGAACCCCTGTTTGTCTTTTTTAGGTTGGGTTTAGTGTCCCTTTTCTGTAAATTGGCTTCACTTCCTGTCACATAGCCAAACAGGAAGTAAGGGTAAAACCCTAAGAATGTCTTTCCTTGGGGACACACCGGTCAATCTAACTAGTGTCCCCATTAGGCAAATTGCACTCTAGCACTTTGTTGTGTACACCCAAAACTATTAGGTATTTTGGGATCTATTGAAGGCAAATCCACTCTGAAATACAAGTGTACTCGCTGTAAATCTGAGGTGAAGCACTGGTGATTTTATCATACAATCATGTAGAAGCAAAAATGCTGTTTTTTTATTTTCCTTGCATGCCCCCCTCGGATCTCCAGCAACTGCACTTCCAAGTGCACTAGTAGTGCAAAGTGGATTTGCCTTTAGTAAATAAACCCCAAAGTCCAAGATACCTAATAATTTGGAGTGTACACAGCAAAATGCTAGAGTGCAATTTACCTAATGGGGAAACTATTTAGATTGACCTGTGTGTCCCCAAGGAAAGACATTGGTAGGGTTTTACCCTCACTTCCTGTTTGGCTATGTGACAGGAAGTGAATAAATTTGAAGGAAAAACTGGCAAAATTTGTGAGGTGTCTTCACCCTATCAGGGATGCAGACATCCCCAAAAAACTGACAAAACTTCTAATCCCTCTGCACTCTATCCCCAAGCAAAAATAAGAAAGGAATTAATTTAGTTTAACTTTGCAAAGACACATTCCTAAGTTCAACTGTGATGCATGTCAATGGCCCATTTATACCTTGTTTAATAGAAAACACCAGTTGCCTTTCACTATAAATATTTGTTAGTCCAGTCCTGGAAATCTGCATCTGCTTTACTATTAATTTCCATAAAAATTGGGTTCCTGCAGCTAGATGCGCCAATTACATCTAGATGCGCGACCGCTGTGTATGTGAGATGCGCAACTGCTGTGTGCGTGGAGGTATGTACCCGTGGCACATATCTGGTTCCCGGAAGAGGTGGCCAGCACACAGGATTGACATCACGCCCCTCCAGGAAGTTGCTTGTACTGCTGCTAATTTCTTCCCACCACCATGCCCTACTCACTGTTCTCTGAGGAAGAGATGATCCTTATTTGCAAATTAAGATAATTTTTTATCTATTTTTACATGGGGTGGCGTTTGTGTGGGTCATGTGTGTACAGTGGGGACGGAAAGTATTCAGACCCCCTTAAATTTTTCACTCTTTGTTATATTGCAGCCATTTGCTAAAATCATTTAAGTTCATTTTTTTCCTCATTAATGTACACACAGCACCCCATATTGACAGAAAAACACAGAATTGTTGACATTTTTGCAGATTTATTAAAAAAGAAAAACTGAAATATCACATGGTCCTAAGTATTCAGACCCTTTGCTCAGTATTTAGTAGAAGCACCCTTTTGATCTAATACAGCCATGAGTCTTTTTGGGAAAGATGCAACAAGTTTTTCACATCTGGATTTGGGGATCCTCTGCCATTCCTCCTTACAGATCCTCTCCAGTTCTGTCAGGTTGGATGGTAAACGTTGGTGGACAGCCATTTTTAGGTCTCTCCAGAGATGCTCAGTTGGGTTTAAGTCGGGGCTCTGGCTGGGCCATTCAAGAACAGTCACGGAGTTGTTGTGAAGCCACTCCTTCGTTATTTTAGCTGTGTGCGTAGGGTCATTGTCTTGTAGGAAGGTAAACCTTCGGCCCAGTCTGAGGTCCTGAGCACTCTGGAGAAGGTTTTCATCCATGATATCCCTGTACTTGGCTGCATTCATCTTTCCCTCAATTGCAACCAGTCGTCCTGTCCCTGCAGCTGAAAAACACCCCCACAGCATGATGCTGCCACCACCATGCTTCACTGTTGGGACTGTATTGGACAGGTGATGAGCCCTGCCTGGTTTTCTCCACACATACCGCTTACAATTAAGGCCAAAAAATTCTATCTTGGTCTCATCAGACCAGAGAATCTTATTTCTCACCATCTTGGAGTCCTTCAGGTGTTAAGCCATCCAGGACTTTTGTTCGCTCTTTTAATTTTATTACCCAATGGGATGCATTGGCTAATGCCCTTATTTAATATGCTCTTAAAGCAAACCCATCTCTCCTCCGTATTCTGTGTTCCTAAGATTTTATCCCAATTCTTGCCTTCTAGCAAGGTTCGTACTTTAGTGAAGTTGGCTCTTTTGAAATTCATTGTCTTTGTATTCCCCTTATGTTTCCTATTTGTGTGATTTATACTGAAGCCAATTGACCTGTGATCGCTGTTCCCTAAATTGCCCCGTATTTCCACATCCGTGATCAGGTCTGTATCGTTGGTAATCAGTAGATCCAGTAACGCTTTATTTCTATTTGGTGCGTCTATCATCTGAGCCATGAAATTGTCCTGCAAGACATTTAGGAACTAGCGAGCCTTAGACAAATGCGCGGTTCCCTCCACCCAGTCTATGTCTGGATAATTAAAATCCCCCATTATGATGACACTTCCAATCCTTGCTGCTAATCCAACTTGTGATAGGAGATCCGCCTCCCCCTCCTCCCTCAGGTTAGGGCGCTAATAGCATACTCCCAGTATTATTTTCCCCTTAGCTTCATTCCTCTGGAGCTCTACCCATAAGGATTCCACCTCCTCCCTAGCTCCCTTAGTGATGTCATCTCTCACATTCACTTGTACATTATTCTTGATATATAGGTATACCCCTCTCCCTTTTTTACCCTCTCTATCCCTGTGATAAAGGGTATACCCTTGAATGCTTACCAGCCAATCATGAGAGCTGTTGAACCAGGTCTCTGAAATTCCCACAAAATCCAAATCCTCCTCGTACAACAGTATCGCTAGTTCACCCATCTTGTCCGCCAGGCTCCTGGCATTGGTGAACATGCCACGTAGTTTAGACCGGTCGCATACTATCCTCTTATAGGATGTTCCGAGATTGCAACTAGGACTTGTTACTATACTTACCTTGGGTTTATGTGCTTTAGTCAACCTACCACTAATGCCCCCAATACTACCCTCTGGAACATGTTCCACGCTGACTATCTCTACCTCTGGCCCCCCCGTCGCCTCATTAGAACCCTGCGAGTGCAGCAGCAGATTGTTAGTCAGTCACTCCCATTCCCATCCAATCTTTGCACTGTACATTGATTACCCAGAGGGGAATGTTTTTTTCTTAACCAATGCGGAGTTACTGTTAAAACTAAATATGTTGTTGCATATGTGCTCGTAAAGTCAAAAAGCATAATTTTTTTTATATCATGTTTTTAAATAAATCATACCAGCAAGATGTAGCTACATAGACATTTCCTGTCCTAGGGAGACAACACTTACTCAGTTTGGCGTCAATATCCTTTCCCATTTTTGATAACAAACAGCTGTGCCAATGCCCATTTTACCATAGTCAACCAATGATGTTATATGAACATGAAGTTCATGGAAGGAGTCAACAGGATGCACACAAAGTAAATAGAATGTAATAAAATGTATTTTTATAACAACAACAACAACAAAAAAGAATTAAATCCTATTGTAGTGCTCTCCAAAACTAAGGTTTAAATTGATAATTTAGTTTAAAAGAGAAGTATGGGTTTTTGTTTTTTGTTTTTTTATTCATACTTACCTCGGTGGATGGAGCATCACACCAATGCTACAGCTGTCCCCCGCCGTCTCTGCACTGAGAACCGAGCCACCGAACACCGCCAATAGCTCGGTTCTCACAGATCCCCGAGAGGAAAGCTGCTGACTGTCAGTCAGCGTCTCTCCTCTCTGCTTCTCCATGCTCACTGGAGAGCTGTGCTGTGGAGGGTCAGGGAGAGGCTGTCTCAGCTACCCGCTGAGACTGCCATCAATCAAGGCAACTGGTGGATCCAGACTTGGGAAGTCGGGATGACGCGCTGCCTCGACTGATGGAAAACGGGTCACAGGAGTGCAAAACGAATTGCACTCCTGTGATCCATAGGAGGAGCCCAGCCTAAAAAGCTCAGGCTGGACTTTTCCTTTAACTGTAAACTCGATATACTATTGCAAAGAATATTTATTCCTATGACATCTGTCATGGTCAAAGTAGACAGATTTGCATCTAACACAAATGTTCTCCATTTTCAGCTAAGCTCTACTATATCAGTGGCGGCCCGTAATGCAGGGCGCAGGGGTGCCACCCCCCTAATCCATGCATCCAGCCGCCTAATCTTCACGCGGGGCGCTGGACGCATGGATTTTAATGTTTTTTTTTTGGGAGGCACATGATTAGAGCCTGAGGCTCTAAGTGGATTTAAAAAAGGGTGGGCTCCGGGCGCAGTGCACCCCGAGCCCACCTAGTTGTGTGACAATAGCAAATTAATATTCGCTATTGTCTTCCTGACTCTTCTCCCAGACTGTCAGGAAGCGGGTCCTGAGACCCAAATGGTCAGGAGTCTTCCTCAGCTAGAGTGAGGAGCAGCAGCCTTACCCCTCATCCTCGATGATCCTCGTCTCCTAAGGTAAGACCGCCTTCCTGTCTGTCTCCTGCGGAAGGGGGGGTGGGGAGTGGCAGTAGTGCGAGTGAGGGGGGGGTTGTTTGCCGCCCCCCCCCTCAAAATATTGAGCACCAGTCGCCACTGTACTATATACTAAGCATGAATGAAAGAGGATATGACAGATAAGACTTGACACGCTTGACTGAGACAATGGATATTGACTAAATGCTAATACTGTTAGATGCCAAAATCACAATGAAATATTAACAATTGATTTAATAGCAGCATATGTGAATTTGCAAATACAGATTATATATTGATCACAGGCACATTCTGAATTATCTAGCTAGAGCATACTCCCTGCAGTATACCATTGCATTACATGAGGTCCTGCATGGGTAATATATCATTCCACTAAGATGATCTGTGTACCAGTTGGGGATGTTAATGACGGTGAAATACTGAGAAAGGTTGTTTCATTGATCCAGGAATATTACAGATCATTTAAAGTTAGGAAGCAGGATATCTTCACACAGACAGGCTTATTTGAAAAGGTGGTGTAAAGGGTAATGAAAGAAATATGATGAAGAGTTTTTTCTCTCATTAAGCCCAGGTTCACACTGAATGCGGGTTTGAAATCATGCGAGTTCAGCTGAACTCGCACGATTTCAAACCAGCATTTCAGTCCGACTCCGGGTGCGCTTTGAGAGATATCTGTGTGGGCTCATGCACAGATATCTATTGAAATCGCCCCTGAAGTCACCAAAAGTAGTGCAGGATCTACTTTATGGGAAACGGTGCGGCGCCGCAAAGTCAGCATCGCACCGATTAGGATGCTGACGTTGCTAGCAATAGGCTCTGATTTGGCATGTCAAATCGCATGTAAAATCGGCCCAGTATGAATGAGGGCTAATACTCCATTCTATGGGAATGCAAAGCAGTTGAAGCAGGAAAAATGCAGGTCACTTGTACCTGCAATGATTTCTGAATGATGTGTAGTAGTTACCAACGAAGGAGCTGCTGATGTATGGGTCCCCTGATTCCGGATGACTACGACCCTTCTAGCAATGCCACAATCTCTGACACACTAGTTCCTGCGTTGGAGTATTTACTGTAGGTTTAAGGCAGTGGTCTCCAAACTCCAAACTTGTCTTTATCAGGCCCTTGGGACACTATCCCTCCCACTCATACAAGGCACTATTCCTTCTACACCATAGCTCCTGATTTTGAGGGACTGTCCCTAATTTGGAACAATGCCCCTCTGTCCCTTCTTCCTCCTCATTTGTCCCTCATTTTGGTCTGATCAATAGAGTTGTATATAAAATGCACTTTTTATCTTTCAAAAAATGTTTCCCAGTGCTAAACCTTTCATCCAATTTCTGCATTTGTAAATTCCAGAAGGCAATATAAAGTAATAGTAATGGGGAAAAAAAGCACTTTTGGGTTTAATTAATCTTTTTTTGGTGTAATTCTCCTTTAAAGAGGTGTGGTAGGGGGTGTGTCCTATGCCTACATACTTTTGCTTATAGGTGTCCCTCGTTCCCATCTCAAAAAGTTGGGAGGTATGCTACACCAGCAATTGGGCGTAATTCCTGTCACTGATTCCAACAATAGGGCACTAATCCTACCACTGACCTCAACAATGGGGCACCATTCTTCCCACTGACACCAGCGATGGGCCACTATTTCTCCCACTGATACCATTGATTGGCCATTCTTTACTCCCATTGATGCCAGGGCTTTTTCCATTCACACTGGCCACAGTCTGGCTCCCTCAAAGTCAGAAGGATAGTAAACTGGCCCTTTGTTCAGAAAGTTTCCCAAGGCAAGGTGACACTGTCCCTTTAAGAAGTGGGTAAGGAAGTTGTGGCCAGCAGCCTCTCACCAACAATCACTCTGTGAACCGAATAATGAGGCCAGCAACTTCTTCTCACCACTTTGCAGTTTGCAACTAAATCTCCCGCTCTCTGGCATCTGAAACCAGTGGCATTGGTAACAATTGGGAACCCTGTAGTGATGCTCTTTCATGGAACCGGTGATGCCCCTTCTCTCTCCAACAGCCATGCCCTCCACACAGATTTGGCAGCCCAGTCTCTCGCCGGTACCATGGAAAACACTCCATGCAGGCAGTTCTCCAACTTAGCAGCCCAGCCTCTGGTCACCTCTTCCTCCTCCTGCTGTTCTCAGTCCTCCTGGGACTTATAGTCCCATTCAGTCCTTGGCTTTATGGGAAACTGACTACATCCCCCAAGGCAGTTCCCAGCAGCCCATCTCCTAGGCTGCACAGCATATTACAGTTTCCTCTGCTGTCTGAAGCGCACCCCTCCAGTTAATTGTGGCTGCATTATAACCCTTCTCACATTGTCCTCTAGCCCTCTCTCCCCCCCGCCTGCTGCAGCATCACACTGACAGCCCAGTCCATACAGCGGTATGCATAGAGCACCGCTAACTGGGGCTACAAATTTTCCTTCCTCAAATCTGTCCATCAAAGCTCACTAATGCAGAACCTTAAGGTGACACTAAATGATAGCCTTGTTCTCCAAAAATAATCCAAGCAAATCGTTCCTGATTGTATTTTCTGCCTCCTTGTAGCGTCCTCTGTGAGCTCTGAATCTCTCCTTTTCCCCCCTCATTTCTGTTTGTAGTGCACATTAGTTGTGCTCATGTGCACTGCTCTATGCACACTACAAATCCCATAGTCCATAATCCATAGTCCATAATCCATAGTCCATCGCATTAGTCAACTAGTGAGGGTGGCTATGTTTCTCCATACAAATGAATCACAAAGAATTAACCAATAATGTAACCACCCTCTAAAAGGAAGTTGGACCACAGTAGCAAAAAAATATGTTTTTTTAATATTTTGGAGTTAGGAATATATACTTGAATTTTTCTTTTACAACCAGAGCTTGGTATCTTTTTGGACCAGAACTCCGGACATATAAAATATACAAATTGATGTCGTTCTCTAACAAAATATCATTAAATGTATTTTATAAAATCCAAGTAGTGTAAGTACCTGAATTTGACCTGATAAGATCTTCCTGCAGTCCCTGTACAGCAGGGTGCAAAAGGAAGAATCAGTATTAGGACTCAATCAGTTCATTTTCTGACACAAAGCATGCTGATAGAAGGAAAGCGCAAAGTGAAAGACGGATGGGCTCATCACTGTGTTGCTACTCTTTTCACTGTCCAGTCACAGGCTGGGGCGGTTCCAGGATGAGCTTGGCTCAAAAGAAAAGGGTCAAATGATGTTGACTATTAGACTGAAGACATCTATTGGCAGAAAAAAGGTATTGGGGGAGAAATCTCTGGATTGAAGGTGAATATTGCAGTAAAGGCTGGTTTTATTTATTTATTTTTCTTTTAATGGTCTTTTTATCTTGTTTTTTTTTTTACTCAAGTTCTGCTTCAATGTGTTGCTCCTGTATGCATGCCAGGCAATCATACCCATATATGAGAAATCAGATTTTTTTAAAAGACACCCATAGTGAGAGAAATTAAAAAGGCAGCCATTGTTAATCTTCTTCGAAAAAAAAAAACAGTTGGCTGGCTGGTTATAATACTTTCTTTTTTTTAATTCTTTATTTAAGCAAAGCAGAGTACAACAGTAGCAATCGTTGTGACTTGATAACACATATGATTGCACAGATTTATTATATGTAGTCAGAGAAAATAGGTAAACAGGTCACCGTTCATCCATTACAATTTGTTAGAACTGTTGGCCACCACTGTTCCTCCTTATGCCCCGTACACACAGTCGGATTTTCTGATGGAAAATGTCCGATAGGAGCGTGTTGTCGGAAATTCCGACCGTGTGTGGGCTCCATCGGACATTTTCCATCGGATTTTCCGACACACAAAGTTGGAGAGCAGGAGATAAAATTTTCCGACAACAAACTCCGTTGTCGGAAATTCCGATCGTGTGTACACAAAGCCAACGGACAAAGTGCCACGCATGCTCAGAATAAATAAAGAGATGAAAGCTATTGGCCACTGCCCCGTTTATAGTCCCGACGTACGTGTTTTACGTCACCGGGTTCAGAACGATCGGATTTTCCGACAACTTTGTGTGACCGTGTGTATGAAAGACAAGTTTGAGCCAACATCCGTCGGAAAAAATCCTAGGATTTTGTTGTCTGAATGTCCGAACAAAGTCCGACCGTGTGTGCGGGGCATTACAGTTTCTGTTTTCTAGGTAGAAAAAGGGTGTGAAGCATAATGTGTACGCAGCATTAGAGGTGCATGTATGGACATAAGGGGAATGGTAAAAGGATTTAATTTAATATATTATTTTTATATGTTTAAAAACTTTTTCATTTTTTTTACATTTCTTCAGTTGCTTTTTTGTTTTTTTGTCTAGGTAGAGATGCCACCTTTTCTTCAAGCCTGAAACTGAACACTTTAGAGGTGCACAGCGTTAGTTTTTTTTAACCGCTTCAGCCACGGAAGGTTTTACTCCACTTCCTGACCAGGTCCTTTTTTGCGATGCGGCACTGCGACACTTTAACTGACAATTGCGCAGTTGTGCAACGCTGTACCCAAACAAAATTGACGTCCTTTTTTTCCCACAAAAAGAGCTTTCTTTTGGTGGTATTTGGTAAACTCAGAGGTTTTCATTTTTTTGCGCTATAAACAAAAAAAGACCGACAATTTTTAAAGAAAAAAATTGTTTGTGCTATAATACATAACTAAAAAAAACTAATTTATTCATCAGTTTAGGCCGATGTGTATTCTTTTACATATTTTTGGTAAATAAAATCGGAATAGGCACATATTGATTAGTTTGCGCAAAAGTTATCGCGTCTACAAACTACGGGATAGATTTAGGGACTTTTAGATTTTTTATTGTTTTTACTGATAATGGCGGCGATCTGCGATTTTTATAAAAAATGTGAACAAATATCTGCGCTAACTGAGATAAATGTACATATAATAAGCAGCCAGCATAGTTTGTTGATTCATCAAACACAAATACAAAAGATCAAAAATGCAACGCTAATTAAAACAGAATCTAAAAAATTAATATGATAGTCCATAAGAGCCAATGAAGAGTAAAGATGAGATGAAGCCTCCACCAAACTTCCGTGTGCAAAGGAAGAGCACACCATACCCAAGTGCTGTCAATCTGCTTACCAGAAGGATATGAAAAACAAGAGATGTATTCATATAATGCAAAGGCTCAACAGTGAATCCAAATAGCACACTCCATCACAGACAGACAGATTATGGGAAAGGTCAGGCTGTCACATCTTGAGGAATCTTGAGAAACTCAAGATTTGCAAGGGACGATGAATAAATAATACGATCATCAGCAGGATAACCCAATAAGAAGAAAGTAACAATAGTGAAGCCCGTATAGGTAAAACACACCTTTTTATTGTAGTCTACTTACAGGTGTCAATTGAACATCATCACAGAATAGAAAATAATCCGCGGCTCAAAGCCTGCTTGCATCGGCCAGCCTGACATGTTTCATCCTATGTGGATATCATCAGAGGCGTGGCCAATGATGCAAGCACGCCCATATAAATAGTAAACATCCCAAGTCACGCTGCCCGCTGATAGGACAGCGTGACACATGCAGCAGCTGTTTTAAATAGCGAATCCAAGTCTGCATGCGCACTAGGGGCGCACTGTCTATAAAGTAGGAAGTGAAAGTTAGCTCTGTTCAGCCGCACAAGCGCAGCGTGGCCGCGCGTTTCACCAGGGCAGGAACATGAAACCATCCAAGTGAATGGAACGACGTAGGTGACGCCGTCATTCCTAAAAATGTAAACAGCACGACCGCGCATGCGCACCGTGGTCGCGCCACACAGAGGACATGTGGTAAACAATACATCCTGCAGCCGCACATGCGCAGAACGGCCGGGCAATAAAAACAAGATGCTCAGAGTAGCCTAGCTGTTCTTATTTATAATAGACAAAAAAGAGGAATAAATAAATACCTCAAAAATGCAATATAATATAAATAAATAAAAGACTATTTAAATCTACATTTTATTTAAAATAAGAATAAAAATATATTTTTGAAGGACAACCGCATTGAAGAGAGGATAAGGAGGCTCTCAAAACAATGCAGCAATCAAACACTATTAAAAACTAATAATTATGGGTCATGGCATAGATTTTATTTTAGATCTATTGAAGTATGCAATGACCCATAATTACTTCTGGTTTGGAGGTACTCACTACCTCCAAAACAGAGGGGTCGCCATGGGTGCGAAATTCGCACCCAGTATGGCCAATTTATTTATGGCCAAATGGGAAGAGGATGTCGTCTATTCCAACAGACGATCGGAATTGATCTTCTGGGGTAGATATATAGACGGCATCCTCCTCCTGTGGGATGGCGATATGTTATCACTTACCACCTTTATGCACCAACTCAACAATAATCCACTGGGGATTGTTTTACACTTTGAGAGTAGTACCAGTAAAATTAATTTTTTTGGATCTAACCATACAGGTTAAAGATGGAGTATTTAATATGTCCACTTTTTTTAAGAGTACTGATAGGAATGGGTATATTGGACAGGGTAGCTGCCATCACCCCTCATGGCTTAAATCAGTACCCAGGAGCCAATTCCTCCACTTGCAGCAGAATTGTACTCTCAAGGAAAATTTCTTTATACAGGCTGCCACTTTGAAAGAAAGATTCATTGAGAAAGGATACTCACCTAATGATCTGAATCTAGTGATTAATGAAGTGGGGAGTATGGATCGTGCCTCCATCTTACAGATTAAGAAAAAATCTTCACCGAGTGAGATTGATTATAACTTCTCAATGATTACCACTTATTCTCAACAACATTTTGACATTAAGAAAATTTTAACTAAGCATTGGGGAGTCCTTAAAAATGATACATTTTTGGATCCAGTGCTCCCAGATCAACCACAGGTCATATTTACAGGAGTTCCCCCTCTTAAACTCCAAGTTGCATCCAACATTTTGGATGCTCCTAATAGAGTGTCTTTTTTTCAAAAATCTAAAGGCTATCATCCCTTCCGGTGTTGTAATGTTTGTGCTATCAATAGTGATAAGAGTAGGAAAATATGTCAATTTAAATCTCATGCCATGGGTAGAATTTTTGACATTAACACCTTTATCACTTGCACCTCACTAAACGTGGTATACTTATTGATTTGCCCCTGCGGCCTGCAATATGTGGGCCACACCACACGGGCTATGCACATTAGGGTAAATGAGCATATTACAAACATAAAGAAGGGATTTCCGAAGCACACTGTTTCCCGACATTACTTGGAGTGTCACGATCAGAATCCTAAGGGGACCACTTTTGAGGCCATTGATAGGTTTAATCCACACTGGCGTGGTAGTTCATCCAAACGGAAAATTTCTAAACTTGAAACCTGGTGAATATATGATTTAAAATGTTATACCCCTTTTGGCATGAATGTCGACTGGGATATAAATTGTTTTATCAATAATAGCTAAATTTTACATATGTTTATTAACACCAGGGGGCGGTGTTATATATTTACATATTTTTTTTATTTTTTTTGTTATTGTTCTATTCACTTTTATTTTTAATTCATTTTTTATTTAGCTTTCCCTAATGTATATTCTTTTAGTTTTCATGACTATTTATGTTTTTGGGGACTAATAGTGTTTGATTGCTGCATTGTTTTGAGAGCCTCCTAATCCTCTCTTCAATGCGGTTAATTGTCCTTCAAAAATATATTTTTATTCTTATTTTAAATAAAATGTAGATTTAAATAGTCTTTTATTTATTTATATTTTATTGCATTTTTGAGGTATTTATATATTAATGTGGGATACCAGCGCTTATGGGCAGCCGCTTGACATGGTGTTATCACTTTTTGCCGGCGTTGATTCTTCTTTTTTGTCTATTATAAATTAGAACAGCTAGGCTACTCTGAGTATCGTGTTTTTATTGTCTGGCCGTGCTGCGCATATGCGGCCGCAGGATGTATTGTTTACTACATGTCCTCTGTGTGGCACGACCGCGGTGCGCATGCGCGGTCGTGCTGTTTACATTTTTAGGAATGATGGCGTCACGTACGTCGTTCCGTTCACTTGGCTGGTTTCATGTTCATGCCCTGGTGAAACGCATGTGCGGCCGAACACAGCCAATTTTCACTTCCTACTTTATAGACAGTGCGCCCCTAGTGCGCATGCGGAGCTGGATTCGCTATTTAAAACAGCTGCTGCATGTGTCACGCTGTCCTATCAGCGGGCAGCGTGACTTGGGATGTTTACTATTTATATGGGCGTGCTTGCATCATTGGCCACGCCTCTGATGATATCCACATAGGGTGAAACATGTCAGGCTGGCCGATGCAAGCAGGCTTTGAGACGCAGATTATTTTCTATTCTGTGATGATGTTCAATTGACACCTATAAGTAGACTACAATAAAAACGTGTGTTTTACCTATACGGGCTTCACTATTGTTACTTTCTTCTTACTGGGTTATTCTGCTGATGATCGTATTATTCATTCATTGTCCCATGCGAATCTTGAGTTCCTCAAGATTCCTCAAGATGTGACAGCCTGACCTTTCCCATAATCTGTCTGTCCATGATGGAGTGTGCTATTTGGATTCACTGTTGAGCCTTTGCATTATATGAATACATCTCTTGTTTTTCATATCCTTCTGGTAAGCAGATTGACAGCACTTGGGTGAGGTGTGCTCTTCCTTTGCACACGGAAGTTTGGTGGAGGCTTCATCTCATCTTTACTCTTCATTGGCTCTTATGGACTATCATATTCATTTTTTAGATTCTGTTTTATTTAGCGCTGCATTTTTGATCTTTTGGATCTGCGATTTTTAGCTGTGATATTGCAGCGGACATATCTGACCCCAATTACACTCTTTGGGGACCAGTGACATTATTACCTTGATCAATGCTATAAAAATGCACTGATCAATGTAAAAACTGACACTGGCAGGGAAGGGGTTAACACTAGGGGGCGATCAAGGGGCTAAGTGTGTTCCCTCAGCGTGTTCTAACTGTAGGGGGATGGGCTTACTGAAACATGACAGAGATTACTGTTCCCGATCACCGGTAACAGTAGATCTCTGTCAGGACACTAGGCAGAACAGGGAAATGCGCCCGCTATCTTGCTTTTACAGAGGGACGTACAGGTATGCCCCTTTGCGCAGGAGAGCCATTCTGTGGACGTACATCGGCGTGCGGCGGTCGGTAAGTGGTAAAGGGTGAATGCTGTGGACTCTGGTGTAAAGGGGAACTCTGATGTAAGGGTATAAAAAGTCCAAAATGCAGCGCTTCAAATTGTCATTAATCATATAACAGTTCTGTCATTGAAGAGATAGGGAATATGAAGGACCCTTCACCAGAGTGTGTATGAAAAAGCACGCCACACCCAAGTGAATCCAATCTGCTTACCAGAAAGTAATGATAAATAGGCATGTAATCATAAATCTCAGAGGATCAGGGTGTCACACTCCAAATACTGCAGATCGACCACAGGGAATCCAATATCCAGACCACATATAGCCACCAACTCACCATGAATACATCTCTTGTTTTTCATATCCTTCTGGTAAGCAGATTGACAGCACTTGGGTGAGGTGTGCTCTTCCTTTGCACACGGAAGTTTGGTGGAGGCTTCATCTCATCTTTACTCTTCATTGGCTCTTATGGACTATCATATTCATTTTTTAGATTCTGTTTTATTTAGCGCTGCATTTTTGATCTTTTGGATCTGCGATTTTTAGCTGTGATATTGCAGCGGACATATCTGACCCCAATTACACTCTTTGGGGACCAGTGACATTATTACCTTGATCAATGCTATAAAAATGGACTGATCAATGTAAAAACTGACACTGGCAGGGAAGGGGTTAACACTAGGGGGCGATCAAGGGGCTAAGTGTGTTCCCTCAGCGTGTTCTAACTGTAGGGGGATGGGCTTACTGAAACATGACAGAGATTACTGTTCCCGATCACCGGTAACAGTAGATCTCTGTCAGGACACTAGGCAGAACAGGGAACTCTGGAACTCTGATGTAAGGGTATAAAAAGTCCAAAATGCAGCGCTTCAAATTGTCATTAATCATATAACAGTTCTGTCATTGAAGAGATAGGGAATATGAAGGACCCTTCACCAGACTGCGTATGAAAAAGCACGCCACACCCAAGTGAATCCAATCTGCTTACCAGAAAGTAATGATAAATAGGCACCAAACTCCAGAGCAGGGATGTATATGATATACACTCACCAATAAGATGTTTACCCAAATGGAAAGAGACTAAGGCAGCAATAGTGAAGCCTGTAAGATATAAAAGCAATGATTTATTATAGTCCACTTACAGGTAGTTGTAAATTACAAGCATCATGATGTACAGTAGAAAATCTGCGGCTCACAGCATGCTTGCATCGGCCAGCCTGACATGTTTCATCCCATAGGATATCATCAGAGGTGATGTAAGGGTGCTCACAAAGGCCCCACTTACATCAGAATTCCCAGTATCCCCCCTTAAAAAAGGGTTTCTAAAGTCCTCCCTTACATCAGAGTCTTCAGAGCACCCCTTATATCTGAGTCCCCCTTACCTTAGAGGGGGGAGATTTCAGTCAAAGACAGTGGATGGTGAGCTCAATCGCTCAAGAATGGAGGCTCAGGCATCAGCAGCTTTCATCCATGATGTATCTGCATTTCCCACCCACACATCCCTTTTTCTGAGGCACAGCATGCCGGGCAGACACAGAGGGGTAGAGGCGGGAGGATAAGGCGCAGCTCTCACACCTGGCACACCCTGTGCACACGCCTATGGATCTGAATAATGTGTCTGGGTTTTTAGGCGGTCTGAAACCCGGACACATGATTCAAAACCCAAAATGTCCGGGTGAATCCTGGATGGGTGGCAACCCTAGGCCTAGGCCAAAATGATGTCATGCATTCCAAGAATCTTCATGGACATTTTTTTCCTTCATCTGGAGGAGGGGAGGAGGGGCGTTCTCAGCAAAGAAGCCTTCATACCTGAGCTAAGAACACATGAATTCCAGGATATAAATGCTACATGAATCATATGCCCTTAAGCAAGATGGCCACAGCCAGAAATGCTAGGAGGATGTTTTTCAAAGTGATTTCTCAACAAAATAAAGCATAGCGACATGGATGGATGGATGAGTTTGCTTTGAATATTAAAAATGAATTAATTCGTGTTTTTGGTTTGTGGTGCTCAGATACTGTTAAGTTCAGGGGAGTGGTTAAGGGGGTTTGGAAATGGGGGATATAAAGTTCTCCTGGTTTCAATACTTTTAGAGTCACTGACCTGAAATAAGGGTGCATCTTAGAAAGTCAGAATTTCTGACTGGCATTCTTTCTCAAGGTCAGTGGCTCAGCTCAGCATAACAGATTCTGGAAGTAAAGTGTAGCAAAGTCACCATTTTCTCAGCACAGGTTTATTTTAAAGCCCATTTGAAGCAATTAATATTTAGCCAAACAATAAACTATTATTTTCCATTTTCAAAGTCGTTATAACAGTTGCAAATGTCTAAATATATAACCATTGAAACAATTGGACTTTAATGGTGCCCAAGGATGCACTAAATCACACTGTTGAAATTGTACACATTTTATTTTTTTACAGGAGTATGTGACATTCCCTCATACAACTACACAACCTATAGTTTTGTGAGGGAATGTTACATATTTCTGTAAAAGGAACAAAACCCACAGGAGAGTTTTTAATGTCATATTGGTTTTATCTATATGGTGTAAACAAAATTTGTACATAACAGTGTGATTAGTGGATCCTTAGGCACCATTAAAGTTTATTTGTTTCATTGGTTACATAGATTAATTATAGAATATAGTGCCTGTGTATGTGCGACCCTTTTTTCTTTTGGTATATTGATTAAGTCTAAATGTATCTATGCAGTCTAATATAAGATGACCAGATTTTTAAAATGAAATCCGGGGACATATTTTTTTTTTATTGGCAAAATGGTAAACTATTTTATAAGTATATTTTCCCCAAATTATATATGCAGTGTATGTGGTAGGTGTTTATGGAATGATTGTATGATACAATATATACGTTATTTCTTACATTTCGTCCATGAGATAAACAAAAAGATATTTCTTAGAATTTTTGGGGATATGACTACCAAATGTCAAGAAGATAAGAAAAAACTTCATAAAGTATTAGAGGGGTGTATCGCGGCAGGTGATATGTACAAGAGAGGGGTGTGGAGTGTATGCTGGCCGGTAGTATGTTCAGGAGTAGGGATGAGCCGAACACCCCCTGGTTCGGTTCGCATCCAGAACACGCGAATGGACCAAAAGTTCTCACGTTCGAGTCTATGGGACTCGAACGTGAGAAATCAAAAGTGCGAAATTTTAAAGGCTAATATGCAAGTTATTGTCCTAAAAAAGGTTTGTGGAACCGGGTCCTTCCCCATGGGACATGTATCAATGCAAAAAAAAAGTTTTAAAAACTGAGGTTTTTTCGGGAGCAGTGATTTTATTGATGCTTAAAGTAAAAAAATAAAAATGAAATATTCCTTTAAATATCTTACCTGGGGGGTGTCTATAGTATGCCTGTTAAGTGGCACGTGTTTCTCGTGTTTAGAACAGTCCCTGCACAAAATGACATTTTTAAAGGAATAAAAGTAATTTAAAACTGCTTGTGGCTGTAATGTAATGTCGGGTTCTGGCAATATGGATGAAAATAATTGAGGAAAACGGCATGGGTAACCCCCCAGCCCATTACCAGGCCCTTTGGGTCTTGTATCAAGAATTGTAATTACATGCCCCTGTTGAACAGGGTCAGAAAAATTGGGCCTTTGGTGGTGGTGGTGTGGTGGTGTTGCCACAACACTGTAAGCCATCACAGTTACTCTTGGTGGGCGCAGGAATGGGCCCTGCTGTGAAATATTAAATCACAAATTGTAATTACATGCCCCCGTTGAACAGGGGCAGAAAAATTGGGCCTTAGGCAATGTTGGTGGTGCCACAACAATGCAACCCCTCACAGATACTCTAGTTGAGCGCAGGAACAAGCCCTGCTGCAAAATATTACAGAAAAAATTTAAATGACTGAACAGGGGCAGAAAAATTGGGCTTTAGGCACTGGTGCTGGTGGCACAACACTGCAACCCCTTACAGATACTCTACTTTAGCGCAGGAACAAGCTCTGCTGCAAAATATTACAGCAAAAATTGTAATTACACGCCCCTGTTGAACAGGGGCAGAAAAATTGTGCCTTAGGCACTGGTGGTGTTGCCACAAAACTGCAACCCCTCACAGATACTCTAGTTGAGTGCAGGAACAAACCCTGCTGCAAAATATTACAGCAGAAAATGTAATTACTGAACAGGGGCAGAAAAATTGGGCTTTAGGCACTGGTGCTGGTGGCACAACACTGCAACCCCTCGCAGATACTCTACTTTAGCGCAGGAACAAGCCCTGCTGCAAAATATTACAGCAAAAATTGTAATTACACGCCCCTGTTGAACAGGGGCAGAAAAATTGGGCCTTAGGCACTGGTGGTGTTGCCACAACACTGCAACCACTCACAGATACTCTAGTTGAGTGCAGGAACAAACCCTGCTGCAAAATATTACAGCAAAAAATGTAATTACACGCCCCTGTTAAACAGGGGGAGAAAAATTGGGCCTTAGCCACTGGTGGTGGTGCCCAGAACCAAAAATGTTCTTACAAGCTATCAACATGAACACTGAGGAGGAATAGGATAGTCACTCAGCATAACTGGATAGTCACTCAGCATCAGCATAGGCAGTCTTCAAGGGATCCCACATTCATAAAAAAATTAGTCTGTTACATCAGCATCATGTGCTTGGTAGCTGGTGATCCAAGACGGATTCATTTTTATGAAGGTAAGCCGATCAACCGAGTCAGTGGACAGGCGCACTCTGTGATCGGTTACAAAGCCTCCAGCAGCACTGAATGTGCGTTCCGAAAGAACGCTGGATGCAGGACAGGCCAGTAGCTCAATTGCATACTGTGCAAGCTCTGGCCAGTGATCCATCCTCAAGACCCAATAACACAGAGGATTTTCAGTTGGAAAGGTCTCCAAGTCTGATCTTGCCCCTAGGTATTCCTACACCATGTAAATCAGACGCTGGTGATGATTGCTGGAACCGATCAGACCCTGGGGCTGTGGACTAAAAAATTGTCTGAACGCATCTGTCAGACGCCTACCTTCTCCACCGCTCCTTCTGTGACTGACCGAAGCCTCAGCAACACGTTGTCCAGGACCAGGAATTTCTAACCTCTCAGGTTCTGGAAACGCATTGCACAAACCTTTCTGCAAGGCCTCCCGAAGATGTTTCATCCTCTGCGCCCTCTGTGACGGCTGGATAAGTTCCGCAACCTTATCATTGTAACGTGGATCAAGGAGGGTTGCCAGCCAGTACCGATCCCTCTCCTTGATACCACCAATCCGAGGGTCCTTTCACAGGCTTTGCAGGATCAGGGAGGCCATGCAACGTATACTAAATATACTGGAGCTAACTGAATCAACTGTCTGCTCAATTTATCTAAATGAAATTAAATGACACTCTCTCTCACGCTCTCTCTCTCTCTCTCTCTGAACGCCGGAACACACTACACACGGCCAACTTGCAGGCGGCCTTATATAGTGTGGGGCGTGTACTTAATCCCCTGAGCCATAATTGGCCAAAGGCACCCTGCTAAACAACTACAGATAAAAAATCAACAAACCCTCTCCAACCTATCCAACACACTAGAAAAGTGTGAAGTTTGTCAGTATGAAGGAGAGGAAGGTGTAATTGATTATGACTATAATATCACTACTCATAATAATTTCTTTCCATTGCAGGATAGGGAGGGCCCCAATGAAGGAGAGGGACCAAACTATTTTAGGCCAATCATATCGGCGACAGAGGTCACCATAATACCACTCAGGATTCTTATGATGAGAATTCCATGGGGTATTCCAATAGAACTGGTCCGGTTATTTAACCACTTGACCACTGGGCACTTAAACCCCCTTAATAACCATACCAATTTTCAATTTTCGGTGCTCTCACATTTTGAATGACAATTACTCAGTCATGCAACACTGTACCTATTTGAAATTTTTATCCTTTTTATACACAAATAGAGCTTTCTTTTGGTGGTATTTAATCACTGCTGGGTTCTTTATTTTTTGCGCTATAGAAGAAAAAAGACCGAAAATTCTGTAAAAAAATGCATTTTTCTTAGTTTCTGTTATAAAATTTTGCAAATTAGTAATTTTTCTTCATATATTTTGGCCAAAATTTATACCGCTACATATCCTTGGTAAAAATAACCCAAATCGGTGGATATTATTTGGTCTTTGTGAAAGTTATAGAGTCCAAAAGCTATGGTGCCAATATCTGAAAATTGATCACACCTGAAGTACTGACGGCCTATCTAATTTCTTGAGACCCTAACGTGCCAGAAAAGTACAAATACCCCCCAAATGTCCCTTTTTTGGGAAGAAGACATTCCAAGGTATTTAGAAAGATGTATGATGAGTTTTTTAAAGTTGTCATTTTTTCCCAAAATTCTTTGCAAAATCAAGATTTTTTTTTTCTTTTTTTTTTCACAAAATTGTCACATTAGCAGGTTATTTCTCACACACAGCATATGCATACCACAAATTACACCCCAAAACACATTCTGCTATTACTCCTGAGTACGGCGATACCACATGTGTGAGACTTTTACACAGCGTGGCCACATACAGAGGCCCAACATGCACGGAGCACCTTCAGGCGTTCTGGAGTGCCCAATCCAATTCTGACATTTCTCTCCTACATGTAAAAATCATCATTTATTTGCTATAAAATTACATAGAACCCCAAAACATTATATATGGTTTTTTAGCAAAGACCCTAGAGAATACAATGGCGGTCGTTGAAACTTTTTATCCCGCACGGTATTTGCGCAGCAATTTTTCAAAAGCTTTTTTTTTTAAAAAAAACATTTTGTGCTTTTAAAAAAAAAAAAAACAGTATAGTTAGCCCACTGTTTTTGCAAAATGTGAATAATGAAGTTATGCCGAGTAAATAGATATCTAACATGTCACCCTTCAAAATTGCACACGCTCGTGGAATGGCGCCAAACTTCGCTACTTAAAAATCCCCATAGGCGACACTTTTAAAATTTTTTACTGGTTACATGTTTTGAGTTACAGAGGAGGTCTAGGGCCAAAATTATTGCTCTCGCTCTACCAATAGCAGCGATACCTCACATGTGTGGTTTGAACACCATTTTCATATGTGGGCCGGACTTATGTATGCGTTCACTTCTGCATGCGAGCACACGGGGACACGGGGGGGAATTTTTTTTTTTTTATTGTTCATTTTACTTTATTTATATTAGTTTGACGCTTTTGTCCAAAAAATACATTTTTTGATTACTTTTATTCCTATTACAAGGAATGTAAACATCCTTGTAATAGGAATGTGGCATGACAGGTTCTCTTTACAGTGAGATATGGGGTGAATAAGACACCACATCTCACCTCTAGGCTGGGAAGCCTGAAATAAAAAAAATAAAAAAACGACCCTGGCTTTGATCGTAGCGGTGAGTCGGTAGAAGCACCGGAGGGCGGCGGGAGAGGGGGACATGCCCTCTCGCCTCCCGTAAGAATGATCAAGCAGTGGAACAGGTGCTATGATCATTCTCATGGTGTAGGGAATCGCCGGCTGCAAAAGCTGATATCTGAATGATGTCTGTAGCTGCAGGCATCATTCAGATATCCCCGCACAAAGTCAAGGACGTCGTATGACGGTCAGCGGGCAGAAAGTGGTTAAAACACTCTTTTTTTTTTTAAACACAAAGTTGTCCATTTATACAATATTTCTAACACATAGCATGTACATACCAAAAATGACAACCCAAAATATATTCTCCTACTCCTCCTGAGTACGGCGATACTGAATGTGTGAGACTTCCACAGCCTGGCCACATACAGAGGCCGAGTATGGCTAAGCATGACAGAGTATGGCTGGGTATGGCTGAGCATGGCTGGGTATGGCAAAGTATGGCTGGGTATCACCGAGTATTGCAGAGTATGGCTGGGTATGGCAGAGTATGGCTGGGTATTGCAGAGTATGGCTGGGTATGGCAGAGTATGGCTGGGTATGGCAGAGTATGGCTGGGTTTTGCAGAGTATGGCTGGGTATGGCAGAGTATGGCTGGGTATGGCAGATTATTGCGGGGTATTGCAGAGTATTGCGGGGTATTGCGGAGTATTGCAGGGTATTGCAGGGCATTGCAGGGCATTGCAGGGTACTGCAGGGTATTGCGGGGTATTGCAGAGTATTGCAAAGTATTTCAGGGTATTGCAGGGTAATGCAGAGTATTGCAGGGTATTGCAGGGTATTGCAGAGTATTGCAGGGTTTTGCAGGGTATTGCAGAGTATTGCAGGGTATTGCAGAGTATTGCAGAGTATTGCAGGGTATTGCAGAGTATTGCACAGTATTGCGGGGTATTGCAGGGTATTGCAGAGTATTGCAGAGTATTGCAGGGTATTGCAGAGTATTGCAGAGTATTGCAGAGTATTCCGGGGTATTGTGGAGTATTGCAGAGTATTGCACAGGGAATTGCAGAGTATTGCACAGGGAATTGCAGAGTAGTGCAGGGTAAGGCTGAGCATGGAGGGATGGCTTAGCATGGATGGAAGGATCCATGGCTGTGACTTCACATGTCACAGAGCAGCGCTAGGGGCACTACACATCCAGCCCACAGCACTGCTGCCATCCGATCCCTCCCCCTCTGTACCAATCGGTACAGAGAGGGGAGAGAGGAACCAGCGTCATGATATGACGCCGGTTTGTTTACATGTGATCGCTCCGTCATTTGTCACGGATGTTCCTGTGTGTGCGCCCCAGGGGGGCGCGTGGGAGCAGTTTTCTGGGATCACGTCATAGTACGTGATCACAGAGTTATCCAACCGCCCTGCAGCCATCATTTGGCTATGGGCCACTTGGTAACTGGTTAAGTACACCAAAACTGGGGTTTTCCCAAACTCAGTCAGGGTATCAAAAGACCGGTTGAACAAAGAGAGGAACTAGAGGGGGGAGGTGGGTACAATCAAAAAAGAAAAAGGACCTAATCGGAACTGGAATTTACAATCTCAGTTCTAAGGTGTTCACATACTCTGAAAAAATGGTTTTGGATAAGGGGTTGAAATTTCAGACCTACATGAACGTGCATATGTGCGCAAATTAAACATTAAAAGGTATTTGATTACTAACCCTATTAAAGAAAATAGACCCACCTCAGTTGAGTTTCAACACTCTGGTTTATCTAACGCTTCTGTATTTAACCCTCCAGCCACTCTCCCTACTTCCTTTAAGGTCTTTCGAGATGTGGTTCTGAGAGACCTAGATCGAATCAAATATCAGAATGTTAGAATCCGAAAGGTTCTCGATATGGGTATAGACTCCTTATGTATTAACAATGAAGAGATGGGTATAGACTCCTTATGTATTAACAAGGAATTGGCCATTCGACCAGCGGGTATGGGAGGAGGGATTGTGATATTGGATAAGAAGGATTGTACAACAGATTAGGATTGTAGGTAATAGTGATACCTACACTCCCTTACTTTCAGATCTGGGAGCTAAGTACAAGGGGGAATTGAAGAGGATTGTCAATAAGGGTTTTGGCTTAAGCATTTTGAATAAGAAAGAAAAGGCCTTTTTGGTGCCTAAGGCACCACAAACATCCATCATTTACTATTTGCCAAAAATCTATAAGAGTCTAACCTGCCCCCCGGGTCGCCCCTGTTATGCCCCAGTGAGGTAGATATATTGACTTTTTTTTGCAGCCTCTTGTACAGAAATGTCCTCTTTTATCAAAGACACCCGACATATTATTAACTTATTATCAGAGTTCAAACCTCGGGAAGGGATGTGGCTGGTGCGACGGGATCCCAGATACCCCGTCTGGGCACCTCCGCCAGAACGGTGTCTCCTGTTCTCCAAACGCACTCTCTGCTGGCAGACTCGCCATAACCAGCCCTTAACTCCCAATTTTGAGACAAACCACACAGATGTTGAGGGTTAAAAAATTCAGAGCATAAACTGTTTATTAAGTACAAAACATACACTTTTAAACACAATTAGGGACACTCCCCTTTGCCTTGTCATAGAGGGGGTAGGGAGTAAGGAAGAACCAATGGAAACTCAACACTTGTACATTCAAACAGAAACTACAGTTGAAACACATAAAGGGATTATGACAAGCAGGCAGCCTGTCGTTACACATCCCCAGCTGGGACGTGTCTCCACATCTTTTGTCTACGTGCCATGACAAAACATACTTAAACACAATAACAAGAGGGGGAGGATGGGGAGAAGGGATGCAACTTATATAGGGACTTCATTACATTATCCCAATGCCATTTTGTCCTCAAGTCTCGTAGACCCACGCTTTGGGCATACTGCCATCCTATATATGCCTTTATCAGCTAAAAGTACATTGTTTGTGGAATAAAAGTATATATTTAGCCCAGCTGGGCCAATAGGTTTAAGTAGCCAGAAACGGCTCCACGAGCCCGGCCACAGACACCGCGTTCACCTGGTTCCGATGAACTGGGGGCCGTGGACACAAATGTCTGGAGATGGCATCTTCTCCTGGTTGCAGGAGACGGCAAATAGCCCTCCAAATCTCATTTTCTCTGCTGGGTCATAGTCTGTGGGTAGGAGGCCAGCCCACAGCCCCCTCCAAAACACACAGTGACAGTGGGTTCTGTCACAGCTGGTGACAGATGATGTCACTTCATTATATACAGTGATAACCCATGATCAGGGTTTGGATGCTGGTAATCACTATTTAGAACGTGACTATTGTCTTACAAGGAGTCAGATTATAAAACTATTTGAGTTTGCTGCTACGCACAATTATTTTTGGTTCAATTACCAATTTTTTGGGCAGGATAGAGGTGTAGCCATGGGCTCTAAATATGTTAGTTTGGCGAACCTCTTTATGGCCCGGTGGGAGGAGGATGTCCTCTATGCCCAACTGAGACCACAGGTGGTCCTGTGGGCAAGATATATAGACGACATCCTCCTCCTATGGGATAGCAGTGAGACAGATCTTCTGGAATGTATGTGATTACCTAATACTAACAATAGGGGGAGTCACAAGGCAAATCGTATGGAGATCAATTTTTTAGATCTTAAGATTTGCCAGTGGTCATAAGTTTGTCACCTCTACTTACATTAAACCCACTGACAGAAATTCGTATATCCCAATGGATAGCTGCCACCATGCTCCCTGGCTTAGGCCAGTCCCTAAGAGCCAGTACATGAGACTTAAGTGCAATTGCACTGAGCCAAGTGAATTTCTGGTACAGGCAGACGTTTTAACTCATAGATTTGTTGAAAAGGGTTATACCTTGAAGTCCTTACTGGATACCTTGAATAAAGTTGCGCAGATATATAGGGCTCACCTGTTAAAAGAGAGACCTCATGATGCAAGGAAGGAGACCCCTTTCTAAATCCTTTTGTCACTAATTTTTCCATTCAGCATCGGAATGTTAAACACCTGATCCAGAAACACTGGCACATTTTGGGCAATGATAGGGTTTTGAACACTATCTTGCCCAATAAACCTCAGGTTGTCTTTAGAGGTGCTCCCTCTCTTAGAGATAACTTAGCCCCCAATGTTCTAGACCCTCCACAGAAAAAGTCTATTTTTTTTCATTACCTCACTGGCTATTACCAGTGTAGGAAATGTCAAGTATGTTTCATAAATGGGTGTAGAAATATAAGGACGAATAGTTTTGCTTCTAATAGCACCTCGGTTGAATTTAAAATAGAGCCCTTTGTCACATGCTCCACTACAGGAATAGTTTACTTTTTGCAGTGCCCCTGTGGACTGCAATATGTGGGCGGATCCAAGCGTCCACCCCAGGTCCAACTGAATGAACACATAAATAATATTAGAAAAGGTTTCGCTAAACATTCAAATTCCAAACATTACCTGATAGTCCACAACAGAGATCACACCAACACTATATTTTTGGGGATAGATAAATTCAGTCTGCAATAGAGGAGCAGCTCTTTAGTTTGAGGCATCTCTAAGCTTGAGATGTCCTGGATTTTTTAAATTAAATCGTACACTCCGTTTGGGTTGAACGTTGATGTCGATGTCAATTCTTTTATTGATAACTCGTAATGATAATGACATTTTATTACTGTTTGTGAACTTGCTCTGGGCCTCAGGTTGTTTAGTTATTTATAGTCATAGCTAACATTGAACTTTATGTTTTAATGTAGCTAATATGAGATAACATTAAGTTTGCCTGTTGTTTATTATTCACAAGAGAGACCATTCTTAATCTGAACACTATGGGTCATCTGTATTAGAACTGTTTTATCCTCTTCTAGGATTCTATGTTATGAATACAATTTTTTATTTTTTATTTAGGCTATATGGGGTTATACCACTAGAGGTCGCCTTAGGGCGTCACTTTGGAATATCCCTTTATAGGGTTTATTTAATATAACATACCCTTTTTGCTTTTGCTTTGTGGATGGTGATTAGCATAGTTTGTCTGTTACTATTGTGGTGCTCCCTATTTAAAGATGGTAAGACCTGTGGAGTCGATGGGGACTAAGATAGTTTAACCCGCCACTACTGGCGATGCTCCCTTTTCAAAGATGGTGAATGCTGGTGCTATTGCTCAAGGCTTAGACCAAGGCGTGTTTTTTTGTGTATATATTTTGCAGAGTCAGCATGCTACCGTAGGACAGCGTCATATTGTGACAAAACACGTCGGGAGGAGCGACGTGCTGACATCACTGCGCTGTTTGATATCCTGGAAGGATGGGCGTTTGATATAGCCGGCCGGCTTTTTACAATATTTTGCCTGCACATTCCATTCTTGATGTAAGTGCATTATGTTTTATCCATTAAAGGTGAACTTTTGTTTTACACTATGGCGAGTATCTTTCTTTTTTTTTTTTTTAACAATGAAAAAGTTTTATTGGAATATTAAGAACAAAAGAAAAAGCAGTTACATCTTCAGCATATTCAATGAACACAACCAAGGACATCCATCAAAGGCGTGAAAGTCAACAGCACATGACAAAAAGGCGAGTATTTCTTTTTACGGATTGCCTGAGTGAGGATCCTTGAATCCAGAGGAAGGATACGATCATCCGTTTTGCCTATGTGCTGTGAAAGCTCATCTGGTTAGAGTTGCCATCTGCTCGCCATCCGTGGAGGAAACTGGCTGGGTATTAGCCACAAGCGCTTCAGCTTGTGTAAGCTGGAAAGCATGATATTCATGTGGTGGTGGATAGTCACTTTGTTTTCCAGTGTGATTGCTATTATTATGAGGAGGATTTCTATTCAATGAGTATTTGCACCTTTTCTTGCATGGGTGATGTGATGCTATTACATGCTGCCTGTTTGAATTTTTTCTACCCTATACTGGTTCTTGTGGACTAATAAGATCATCATATGATTTGACATTTTGAGATTACTGGTTTATATGATATGGGCAATAAGTGGTTTATCATTATTACTTATGTTATTTCTTATCACTGGTTTTTATGTTATTAGCACTATGGTTTGGTATTTGTCACTCATTGCTATAATTAGTTAATTACTATTCTTTAACATTTACTGTTTTTCTGTGTATATCTCATAGCAGAGTTGCTGCTTTTTACGTATTATTAGTTTACAGCAGAGTTTTATTTTCTTTATATACACTAGAAAAAGTGGCTGATACCAAATGGATAATAAATTAACCCCAATAAGGGTAAATGAGAATTAGTTTATATCCACAAGTGCATATTTAAATAAATGAAATGAAAAAGAAGCCAGCCCCTTTAGTCAGCAGGCAGTGAGATAGATGATAATATATGACAATATCAATAAATCCCAAATAAATGTGTAAACAATGAACATCCGGCTGACCATCAAATATATGTGTGCAAAATGTATAAAATATTCAACGAAATATAAATATAGTGAAAAAAAGTTCAATCAGTGGTGAAAATTTCCACATGAAGCCACAAAGTGCATGACGTAACACGTAGGATGAAAGTGTGGTGACGTCACATCTGGTACGCAACTGGAAGCTGCCATATTGGTACACCCAGTCTCTGTATTACATGTGGTTTATGGATTCTTGGAGCCCTTTTTTTGTGAGTGTAATTTTATTGCCTTTTATTGAGTTATTAGAGCATTCTACACTATGGGAAGCATCTATCTATATCTGAGTGAACCATCTGAAGGGGACATTTGTGTATTTCCATGGAAGCATATTGGATATAATGGAATGACCATGGAGACTAATTGAGTGTTTTTTTGCCTGTATATTATATAGGTCTAAAAGAAGGGGTGAGTGTTAGCACTGTGGTGGATTTCTTTGAAGTTTCACTATATGGATTGACATTGTAAAGTGGGATCACTCCATAACACTGGAATTTGCATCACTGATTGAACTTTTCACTATATTTATGTTCCGAACATTTGATACATTTTACACATATGTACAGTGTTTGATGGTCAGCCAGGTGTTCATTGTTTACACCTTTATTTGGGATTTATTTATATTGTGATTGTTCATATATTTATTATTACATCAATATATTTGATTATCATCTATCTCACTGCCTGCTGACTAGAGGTGCTGGCGGGTGTTTATATATTTTCTTTTTTATTTCATTTATTTAAATATGCACTTGTGGATTTGATATAATTCTCATTTACCCTTATTGGGGTTAATGTGTCATCCATTTGGTATTGAGGCACTTTTTCTAATGTGTTGGGTACCTCCTCATTTTGGCTTGGTGATCCCTCAGTTTTGCACTCCCCCTTTCTCTTCATTTCAAGGTTCTCTATTCATCCCTTTCTATCCCTTCACTCCATGCACACCTTTGCAACCTCTTTGATGGTCTTTATTTTTCCACCCTCTTTCCACCCTCTTCACAGGAATGCCTCTGGTATTTCTATGCCTACCTGGGCTGCAGCCTGTTGGGTCGTCCTCTATGCAGGTGCATACGAGTGGCTTGCAGCACCTACCCACCATATCATCAATACACTTATCTGAGTGAGCAAACATGCACTAGGTGTGGGTTTTCTGTTTACCCCACCCCCGTTCATGCTTTTCATTATTCTGATTTATTTTACTTTACTTTTGACTATCATACAACTCCTTTATTATAGATTTATCATGTGCTTTGCTCCTGAAATATACTCAGATTTTAAAGCTATTATTATCTTAATCGGTGTAAGAAGGCCTCGGTCCTGCAGGTATTATGTTGCATATGCTTTTATCCAACCATGCTATGGTGAACTCTGGAGTTTTGTTATGATACTTTGTGATATTCATGTTATCACCATGTTTTACCATTACTACTACTACTACCATTATCATGTATTGTTATCACCTTGTTTATCATTGCAACCTTCATTTTCTGTAAGTCCTACTGCAACGATCAATAAAATTCCTATCGGTTCACCATTTATTTCTTTGCTACCACGTACTTTATGTAAAGTCCCAATGTCCCCCTTTCCCCCTTGCCCCCTTTCTTTGAATTCAACAGGGATGGAAACGTATAACCTTACCAGGCCATGGTTTCATTTAAAGTCCCCTGGGATGGAAATACATGACCTTACCAGGCCATGGCTTTGTTAAGGTACCAACCAATTTCCACTTTTTACTAAATGTGTTGGATGAGTTGGGGAGGGTTTGTTGGTTTTTTTATCTTTAATTTTTTAACAGTGCAGCACTTTTTTTTTCATTTACTTTTAGGATTTCAGGCAGCGCATAAGGCTTTAATTTCTTATGTGCAGGAAACAGGTGTGGAATATATGGCAGTGGGTGGTATGTTCAGGAGAGGAGTGCGGAATGTATGGCGGTGGGTGGTATTTACAGGAAAGGGGTGCGGGGGGTGTATGGCAGTGAGTGGTATGTGAAGGAGAGGGGTGCCAAGTTTATGGCAAGTGGTGGTACATGTGTAGGAAAGGGGTGCAGAGTGTATTGCGCTGGGTGTTATATGTAGGAGAGGGGTGTGGAGTGTATGGCGGTGGGTAGTACGTGTAGAGGAAGGGTGAGGAGTGTATGGTGGTGGGTGGTACATGTAGGAGAGGGGTGTGGAGTGTATGGCAGTGGGTGGTACGTGTAGAGGAGGGGTAAGGAGTGTATGGTGGTGGGTGGTACATGTAGGAGAGGGGTGTGGAGTGTATGTGCGGTGGGTAGTATGTGCAGAAGAGGGATGCAGATCAATGTAGCCAACCGTCAGTATTTTTGCTGGCAGTTAGTAAAAAAATTGCACTTTTCTCCTGCTAGTAAATGCCAGGGGCAGGAAAACTTTGCCAGTTAAAAATATGGCTGTGACACTCCGTTCGGAACTGCGCACACGCAGTTCCAGGCTGAGACAGCCGAGAAAATCCCAGTGCCTGCTACAGTAGCGGGTCTGGCAGTGGTGGAGCCTGAGCATGTCATGTGATGTCATGGTGCAAGGGAGTGGCTGGAGCCTTGTGTGTGGTTCTGCAGGATGGGAGCAAGGCAAGCCTGGAGCCGGGACTGTCAGTGCTGTTTGGACTGGGGTGGACTGAAGGAACCACCTGGCGTGGGGACAGACTGTCACTGGGATGTGTTGGTGAGGTGTTATCATTATCTGTGCTACTGCACACTGCTGTCAGTTTCATGAGTGTTTGCCTACCTATTCTCATTTCTTGCCCTCCTGAGTCCTGTCCATGACCCTCTTACTATATCGAAAGTTACAAAAGAAATATTGCCTTAATATCTACCTTAAATCACATTGCTAAATGCATATTGTACTTGTTTGTAGCCTAAATACTGACATTTGCACTTAAATCTGTAATTTTGTAACATTTGGAAAGTAAAAACGTGGCTGTGCCAGTAAATTTTGGGTGCTGTGTCAGTAAATTTCAATTTGGTAGGTTGGCAACACTGGTGCGGATAATATAAAAGTATATGGTGTGAATGATGGCCTCTCCATCACTGCAGAGGCCACTTGGCAGTGGCATGCATGGAGCAATTGACATTAGCTGTACAGCACTAGTACAGGCAGCGCCCGAGTTACAAACACCCGAGTTACGAACACCCGAGTTTACGAACGACTCCTACTTATGAACGGACCTCAATGCCGGCTGCTTGTGCTCCACGCTGGTCCTGGATACCTCCGAGCAGCTATCTTGCAGCGCCGGACACGTTCCACACTGCAGTACTACATGTACTGCATGGCCAGAAGAGCCCCAGATAACATAACTACATACCCAGAGGCGCCCGAAACATGTCACATGCCTGCACAGGCTGAAGTTACACTTAAAAATGCACCCTTCCGACTTACACACAAATTCCACTTAAGAACAAACCTACAGTCCCTATTGTGTTCGTAACCCAGCGACTGCCTTTACTGGCCTCCTACCCTGCTGCAGACACTGCTGTCACTGCCCCACCCCATCTCAAGCCCCTGAACACAAGTCTCAACATCTTGCAAAACCCGCCAACTCACCTCCCTCCACACATCCCGCAGAATGAACTCCTGCAAGCATCATCCCAGCGGGATCATTAGCAGCCGGAGCTCCGCCTCCACCTCTATAGTCTTTCTGCAGGCAGGACTGGAGGACACTGACGGGGGGCGCTGGGGAGCGTCAAGAGAGGCGGAGGGAGGAGACTTCAGGTTGGCGCTGTAGTAACATAGCAGCGCTGAATTCATATGTCGGTGCCATACAATTACTTAGCAGCATTGGCGTGGTTAAGTCCTGCCCCCAGTCCAGTCCACCCCTGCAAAATCAAAATCGGGGACAGACTTGGTCTGGGGACAGTGTCCTCAGTCCAGGGACTGTCCCCAGGAAACTGGGGACGTCTGGTCACCCTAGTCTAAGAGGCACCAGAATTTGATTATGCCATCCTGTGTACTCTAATGCCGCGTACACACGGTCGGACTTTTCAGCTACAAAAGTCCAACGGACGCTGACGGACTAAAGCTGGCTGGTAATCCGATCGTGTGTGGGCTTCTCCGGACTTTCAACGTACTTTTTTAGCCTCAAATCCGACGTACTTTAGATTTGAAACATGCTTCAAATCTTTACGTCGTAACTACGACGGACCCCGAAGTCCGCTCGTCTGTATGCTAGTCCTACGGACAAAAAAACGACGCATGCTCATAAGCAAAAACTAAACGGAAGCACTCGGTCTAGTAAAACTAGTGTTCGTATTGTAGGTAGCACATTCATCACGCTGTAAAATCTGTGATCGTTGTATGCAGCGCATTTTATTTCTTCTTTACGAATGTTCTAAAGAACGAAGGTGTTTTGCTGTTCATAATCAGAGTTCTCCCAAACTGATTTCTGGATTCTTTTTCTCTTTGATCTCATGAATGATATAGTATGCTTTTTAAAAACAATGTTTCCATACTAATAATACTTTTTCCCTTTATATTTTTTTTTTTTAGGTTTGTAAAGTTACCACAAAGAACCCATTATTCTATTTTTTTTTTCTAGTGATTATTTTTTAGTTTTTATATAAAGTGAATCCAAAGCACCGTTTTTGGTTATGTAGATTTTTTTAGTTTCAAGACTTACCACTTGAACATTATTAACATTAGTAATGTATTTTTGGTGTGTTTTTTTCAAACTCAATGAGATTGTTGTCCCTTGTTAATTTAACATTGTGTGTAAAATCAATGATTTAAAAGAAAACACATAAAGTCTTTTGCTAAACTCAAAAAAGATCCATTTATTCATGGTCAAAATAAAATAAAGAGGAAGTCAACGCTGGAAAAAGTCGTTGTACAAGAAAATTGGGATCTTGCGGAGTCCATATAAGAGGGAGCACAATCTGGTCCAAGAATCCCAGAGATCAACAGCACCAGCAGATGATCTAGATGTCCCCAGACTGTGGTCCTACAACAGCCTGCAACTTCTGTCAGACCAGACTGAACCCAGGTCATCACTTTCTTCTCTTCCCTGCAGCCTTTCCTCCACGCTGCCCTGCAGCCTTCCCTGCAGCCTTCCCTGTAGCCTTCTTTTGAGGCTGTGGCTCTGGTGTTTCAGTTGTGGCAGGAGGAGGAGGAGGAGGAGGAGGAGGAGGAGGAGGAGGAGGAGGGGGGGCTGCCTCATGTAGTTGGGTGTTTTGTGTTAGCGTGCCCTGCAGCCCCTTATGGATTGTTTCCCCAAATAGTCGCTCACAAATGAGGCGCTGCTCCCAATCCATCTGAAGAAGCCTGCTGGCTAAGTAGCAGCCATAGGATTCTTCCGCTTCGGGGGGGCTCGTTAAAAAACGGGTGGCCTCTTGCATGAGGCGCAGGGATGCGTCCTGTGTGACCATCCCCTTCCTGGCCCTTTTTTTGGGAAGGTGGAGGGGAGGCACTTGGGATTGGGTCAGGCTCCTACTGGGCCCAGCCACCTCACTTGGCCCAGCCACCTCACTTGGCCCAGCCACCTCACTGGGAGCAGCCACCTCCTGCCTGACACTGGGCCCAGCCTCCTCCAGGATGATGGTGAATCCGGCCTCCTCCAGGCTGTCCATGGGCCCGGTCCCCTCCTGCCTGCCACTTTCCCCACATTCCTCCTGGATGGACTCATCCTGTGTATAAAAAAAGGACAATAGTTTTAGTTTCTTTTTTTGGGTTCATCAATGACACACAGTTTGCTTCTCATGACTAGCAAATTCAATGTGAATACATCTCTTTAATAAAAGAGTCTAATCAGACACCCTAATTATTTCAAGCAGGTGCCAAACATATTTAGCCACTACTGTCATTTGATATGTATACACAATTTTGAGTGCAAAATTATTTTAGACAATTATAACATCCAGTTAACATCATTAATATTAGTACAGTAAATATTTGTTAAAATAATTTACCTGACTCCAGATGGTCATATCCGGTTCATCCAGGATGGAAGACCCAGCTTGCTCCTCATCAGCCTCTGCTGGGGTGGAGGGAAGGGTGGAGGGAAGGGTTGAAAGTGATGCCCTGGCTTCATTCTGGTCATCAAGAAAACGGAGTTGATTGTAGTACCACAGCCTGGGTACATAAACATCATCTGCTGATGCTCCTGATCTCCTTGATTCCTGGATCTTCCTATGCTCCCTCTTATACATGTTCCTCAAGACCCCAATTTTCTTGAGCACTGTCTCCATTGTTGCTCCCGGGATGGTCGCCTGGACAAAGGACAGAAGTCTCTCCAGCGTTGACTTCCTCACATGCTTGGCATAATACTGAGGGTGTTTCACCTCCCACAAATTCCTCATCTCTCGATATTTCGAAATAAAAGCTGTAAGGAACTCTGGATCCTTAAATAGGGGATTCATTATATCTGGAAAAGAGAAAGTCACAAGACCAAAAACACTTATTATAGGTTTCTGCTAACCCCTCATCATCTTCTCCCTATGTAGGCCTCATCAATCTATCAAGCCA